>CM060185.1:25603017-26803017 GCA_030549335.1 Pontederia crassipes | reverse complement strand
TTGAGTAGAACTTACTATGTTTTTCTTTCTTCTTATTCCATCATGCAATTGAAGAGCTATTGCATCCAAATTTAATTAATTATGTTAAAAAGGAACTATGTTGGTTAGTCTCATTTTAGCTTGAGGACAAGCATTGATGTATGAATGTTCTCTGACAATCTACATGTAGTCAGCCATCCAGCAGGGAACTTATGTGTTCCATTAGTAATAGGGTTTCAATCATGATGGTGTTATGGCATCTTTAAAACATATCATAAAAAGGCTAATGGTAGATCGACAAGATTGGACTGAGGGATAGGGGATTATGATGTAGGTTGATAATGTGTTGCAAACCTAAGTTCTTAGTTGATTGCTTGAGGATAAGCAAAGTTTTAAGTCTGGAGGGATTTAATGTGGAGAATTCATGCATATATTTTTACCACTGATTTATATGTATTTTGTTCTTGTACTATGCTTAATTCCATCACAAATGCCTGCATAGCACCTTTCAGCCATGTTTCTACGCATCCTTCAGCATCAAGTTCATTTATACACCATTTCTATTCATTTACTGTTAAATTTTACCCTGAAATGAACACCCTTCTAGGAAGTTGACGAATGTTTAATGGATGAATTGGAGCAGGTCGAACATCATACACCAGTGTCTGCATCAACGGAATATGCTTTGCTTTAGGACAAAGGAGAGGCCATCGAACCAACAATAAACATCAACCAATTCCTAGGATCAACCAGCTCCTCCAGCCACGTCGCATGAGGAAGCTTCCTGTGCTTGGGGAGACCACTGTCATAGTCGGAGGACAAAAGTTGCATAGGCGGCTGCTGCAGTAGAAGGACAAAAGGAGAAGAGCCTACAAAAGGCAGTCTGGAGTAATTGGAAAGGGAAGAGGAGATTCCATCATCGAGTAGAGAAGAGATGATAGTTGGGGGAGAAAAAGAGAACAATGTTCTGCTCAACTAAGGGATTAAGGAGTGTTTGTTCACCCTTAATGGATTGCAACTAATCGGCCCAGCTGAGGCCGGGAGGTGTTTGAAGCTTTGTAGATTCAAGTTTTATGCTCTTGCTTTAGATTGACGTTTTTATTGTTAGAACTAAATGTCGAACTTTACCTTTGCTTTAATGATATCCATCTTTGGTTTGTGTTCTGTTGTGAATCTTTAACTTCTTGTATCTACGTTCGGATTGAAGTTTTGAATCATTTTTGCCATGCCCTCCGAGAGAAATGTTTATATGCTCTGTGCCACCGAACACAAAGACATCGAGCGTCGGCAAGGTGATTCCCTGTCTTGCTTTCGTGTTACACATGCAATGGTTGTTGTTTGTTCTTCAGTTTAGACATCACATATTTCTAAACTCGAAGCACGAGAGGGATGTGCACATTCTTAAGCTCTGGTAATATATCACCATGTTGAATTGGGGCTGAAACCATTTTAGACGAGTTTGAAGTGTGTGTAGGGTTCTTGTCATTTTCTATTTTGCTTCGCCATTGTTGCCTCTGATTTCCTTTGATTCTAAGAACTTCTGTCCGAAAGGGAAGATCTTATTCCTCCTTCATCGTTGGTGACTCGAGAGGGCACACGGCAACCGAGTTACATTTAGAAGACTCTTAGCAATCCTACGTTTCGTTTCCAAATCGGCTCCTCTTATAAATTGTCTAAGCGTTCTTCACGAAATCTCAGTTCCCTGCGTTCTACCCGGGAGGATTATCCTTAATACTCTGAGACAAATTTAGGCCAACAGTAGTCATCTCTGTTCTCACTTTATTTCTTTATGAATGCCGAGGCACAAGGGGTCTTGAAGGTTTATCTCAATTCGAAGAGAAAAAGCTCGGTTTATATGTCTAAGCATCGTGCACGAGAGTGACGGTTGTGCCAGACATATGAACCCCTTCATATGTGTAAACTAGACTTCCCGTGAACATGAGAATGTCGCAGGTAAGTCGGGTGTCTTTCATCACGTAGTTACCCAAATATACACGTGAAGGTGCATTTAGTCATTTTCACCCATATCGATAAAGTAGAAGAACTTGAGTCTCATAGCAAAAACACCTCCCATAAGCCCTCCGCATGTGTTTCTACTGACTATCTTTCACCTTTCCCGATGTTGTTCTTATTTCCTCGTTATCCTTATATTTCAAAAACAACAAAAATATTAGATTTCTTGCGTTGCGCTATCTTTCACTATTATTTTACTACAACACTTCTTCGCCTGCCCCCCCCCCCCTTTTCAGCATTTTTATACGGAGTTAGTTTCGAGGCGCTTTATTGAAGATTTTGTAAAATTGTTCCTTGTAAATCGAACCTCGAGCACTACAATGATGCTCCATATAGTTGCGGATCGATTGTGATAGTGTAGAGAGATTATAAATTTTAAGATTTCATACGACATTTTCTTCTATGTTTACGAGTAATACGCTAGTGTAAGGGACAAATATATGCCTAAAGGCCTCTTGCCTCTCATGCGTATCCTTTTTACATTAAGCATGCCAGTTTCACTTCATACCGCATTCTCTATACACACTTTATGCAAGTCAAGGAGCTCCCTTGAGAGTGCTGTCGGCTGGTGATATTGGGGAGAGGATGAGAGAGGTGCTTTTATTTTTTTATTTTTTTATGGAAGTGAGGAGGGTTTATGGGTTAAAAGAAAGGCTGTCAACTAGGTACCTTAAAGTACGAAAATGTCCCTCTAACTACTACACTTTTAAAGACAATATGATCCATTTCGAATCTCTTCCATCAAAAGACGAAAGTATTCTTAAGATTCTTTCACTTTTAGGATCATTTGGGTCTAATTCTATCTTTTTCATCTGAACCCAAAATTTCCCTTAAGATGCTTTCACTTTTGAGGTCAATTTGAACATTTATTTTCTTATTTTTGGAATATTACATATCATATTTTAAGTGATAGAAAAATTTGTTCATCAAGAGATTGGCTATTCAAACTTTTTAATAGATTTAAAAATTTCTGAAATTCAAATTAGTTATTGTTAGTATTTTTTTTCTTGACTTAAATTTGTTTCTATGATTCCTCAGCTAGAATTTGGGAATTGAAAAGAACTGATTGGGAGTGTTAGCAAATTGGTAAACTCATCTGATTCTGGTCCACTTAATTTGAATTCACTAGTGAACTATTTAATTCAATTTTTATTTTTAATCTCTGAATGTTTTATTTGAGGATAAGTAAAACACTAAGCATTAGAGAGTTTGATCACTAGTTGATCATAAAAATTTTTGCTTAATTTCACTTTAATTAATGTGCATTCAAGGCCTGAAATCTTTATATTTTGATGATTATGCTTAATAAGTATGCAATCATGTTTTGACATAATATCATCTTACACTTGCACATTTGAATTGTATAACATCCTGATTTACCCTCATTCGTATAAATTTATTTGAGAATTGATGTTTACTGTTCATGATATTTTAACATCCAAATAAAGTTAAAAAAGATGAAAAATCACGGTTGAAAAAGGGGGAGGGGCCACAAAATTGGTAACTATCAAAAGCAATAAGTAAAGAATCTTTTTAAGAAAAAAGATCAGAGGACATGTGGCATGAAAGGAGGGAATGAAAGCTTCTAATCTTCAATCATGTGGTATGGAGGATGTCATATAAAAAGGTGGATATGAAGAAGGAAAAGGGGGCATGTTGTCGACTAGATTGGGAAGCTAAAGGAAGAAGGAAATCAGAGAAGGGAAGCAGTTTTAGTAGCATTTGAATGTTTAGAATATTTTTTATTCTATTTCTCATCTATTTTGTAATGAACTTGACATCAATAAGGAGCTAAATCACTAGCTCACTTAGGGTAGATGTAGTTTGATGTTTTTTACGGATCGATTATGATGAACTATTGTTGCTTTTGATGCTAGTATTTTGTAATGAGCATAATGCTATTACGGACGACTCAACCATGTTTAGATTGCTAGATGAGGCCACTTTATGTTCAATCCATATTAAAAAAAATGAAGTATGATATTCTTGTTGATATTAATCTCTCGATTCTGAATGCATGTTGATATTGTCCATGATTTTTTTTACCCCTGATTTGCATTGAGACCACTAAAAAATTATAGTTATGGATTGCTTCTATCTCAAATGATATCAATAACATCATTGGATAGAAATATTTATCTTATTTAAATTATGACCATCAATAGCTAGTTGTTGATTAATTCTGAGTAGATTTTAGCTTTAGTTTAATTTTAGTCATAATTAGTTAATTAATCACTCTCACGACCTCTATAAAGTGATTAATTATTTTATAACATTGGGGTATTTTTAGAAACATGACACTATTTGTATCATCTATAATCTTAATAAAAAAACATAAAACAGGAAATAAGGGTAAATTATGAAAGTTCTGTATTTCATATCACAAATATATGCTTTTTACTTTTGTTAGTAAAGTATAAAGTTTTAATTGTAAAAGGTAAACTTTGTGGAAAATGAATCGACGTTTGGGGTAAAACAACAAATTTTGATACAGAAAAAAAGTAGTTATTATTGTATTTTATGAGACATTGTGAAAATAACTCAATTCAACAGAAGAAGAACGTAGCTAAAAAATAAACTTCATTTTATTCTTTCCATTGGCCTTAAAATCAGTTTGTTACAAATCGAATAACATGCAAATTTATTATCCAAATGATGATCTATCAAAAAAAAAAGAAAGAAAGAGTTGTCTTATTACCATTAAATAAAGACAAACAAACAAACAATATATATATATATATATATAATCTTTGTGATGAAGCTTATTGAAATTTCAATTGCTTCACTGAGATATATTGTAACGCCCCCAAATCGACCCCCGCCACATGGCGAAGACTAACCTAAAGACGCTACGGTATGCTATGACTCTGACCATAATATTGACCATATCTCAATCAAGAACCGAGACATGTCAGCGGAAGAAAAGAAATAAAGATAAATGGTAACTTTAATTACGGAAGTCTAAAAGTGGCTATGTCATTTCTAAGAAATAAAATAAGTTCTACATCATGAATCTAAAATGCGAAAAGTAAATAAAAACTACTAAACACTCTAAAAGTCCTATGGTTCATGTGTTGTCCTATCGTCAAAGCTTCATCACCACATGCCTACTCCACCACGTCACTGACCTGATCCTGTGGAAATCAGACATAAAGGAGAAGGTCCTCCCGTAAGCTTTACAGCCTAGTGGGGAACCACATGATATATAATGCATGACATAAATATAATAATCAACGGTAAATAATCATGCTTAATTTGAACGTGAAAAATAACATGTCAGTATCATGCATCATAATAGGAATAAGAATAAGAATCATAATAGAACATGAATCATGAGAATCAATAATGCTTAGTGAACATGGAATCATGGCATACTTGACTTGACTTGAACTTGCTTCTTGATATTGGTTATTAATTAGCAATCAGGGTGACTTTAGGTGCCTTTAGTTCTTGGGGTATGTCCAGCAAACGATACGGCCTTGTGCGGGTCAATGGGTGATCAAACCATAACCAAATGAGCGACCCTTATCTTGATGCACTTGGCTTGGACTGGCAACCCATCATTAATCTTTCATCTGAACTTATTAATCACTTTTAATAACTTGTCATTCTTTGTTTCTTATGATGAAAGTGATATGACGATATGAGGTAAATTAGGACAAAGAGTTCATGTTGAAAACATAAGGAAATCAATAATGTTCATATCAAGATAAGGGAAGATATGGGTGGAAAATCAAGGCTGTTGTGGCCTGGCACGACCATGACATCATAGTGGCACGGCCGTGCCAATCTGGACGATAAGATACATAAGTAGTGGCACGGGCGTGCCATACGAGGGCACGATCGTGACAAGGGTTGAGATCAATCGACTGATCCAAGAGTAGGTCGATCGATTAATCCTACGTCCGGCTAGGCAAGTCATGGCACGCCCGTGCCGGAGGGATGGCACGGCCATGACCGGTTGAGCGCTTGGTCGACCGATCTCGATCGGCTTTTTACTTAGTCTCATCGGGTCAGCACGGGTGTGCACTTGGCGTGAAACGGCCATAACGCTAATGGCACGAGCGTGCCAGAGAGCGGCACGACCGTGACGACAATGGCACGGGCGTGCCAAGGAATGGCACGGCCGTGACGGCGGCAAGTTCCAGACGTTTTCAATACGAAAATTGCATGTATCGTTAACGTGCATTCATCCTAACCTAATTTCTACATCCTAGCAATCACTAAGACAGACCATAGAACAATCAGAAACAATTATGCATGCAAACAATCAACCAATCAAAGAATTCAAGAAATCAAATAATTAAAAACGATAACTTGAACCCTAGTCATATTCTTTTCTTGTTATAACGATTAGGGCATGAATTTGAATAATTCAGAGGTCATGCAAGGTGATTTCGATTCACCCACATCTGTTCGCGATTAATTCCTCTTTTCGTTCGTCGGAAATCGTTAACGACGCCCTTGTTCTTCCCCTGGTTCCTCTCGGCCAGCCTGCCTTGCAACTGAGATGAGAGAGAGAAGGATCGGCGCTGGTGCCCAGCAGCCTGCTTCTTGGCTGAAAGTAGCGTGCCCGCCGGATGTCAAAATAGGGGAGGATTTCTCCTTTTCGTGTGTTTAGCCGGCCCTGGTTTAATGAAGAGGTTTTAAACTAATCCCCTCCTCTAACCCAATTCTAAGATAAAATCTCATCTCTCTTTACTCCAACTCTAATTGGGCCTTTATGTCTTTCCATCAGCATTTTTTTTATTTTATTTTCTTTTTTTTTATCCTTTTATTTTGTCGGTTGTTACATATACAGACTGCATTAAATATCAAATAATTACTGTTGAGATATAATTTTACACACCACAATCTTCATGTCCTCATTGTCATCTTCTACCAAATATTCAATTAATTCACTTGCGATATAGCACAATTAATTAATTAATTAACAACATCTCCTTAGAGCATGCAACTACGTCAACATATCCATATCAGTGATATCACCCATATTCTCTAATATTCGAAAAAGAAAAGAGTGAAGAAGATGTACGCTACTTCTCCTTCAACTCCCATTACGTCATCAATAAATTGCATATGTGCGTGAGAGAGAGAAACTTGTGGATATATATATATATATATATATATATATATATATATATATAATGAGTTTAAGTAATATACAATTAAAATTTATTCAATTAATATGCATTTAATAAATCTTAGCTATTGAATGATGATTATATAGTTGCGATTAAATTTAATAAATTAATATTAAATTTTATAAAGATTGAATCTTATTGATCGTACAAAAGTTGAATGTACATTATATGTATATGAATATGAAGGACAAGAGCCAGATATTTATTGGAAAATAATATTATAATGACTAATGAATGGCATATAAGATGCACGACACGGGGGAAGAGATTTTCTGCCCAATCCCCTCGCATATCTCGAACTTCAATTCCTTGACCCTTAAATATAAAATACGTTTTAATAATTAATTTATTAATGTAACCACTTGCATGTGTGAATCGTGAGGGAAGAAGTTTGGCATTGGAAAGTATTATTATTTAACATATTTAATAATTATTAGCATAGAGACACTTGTGAAAATATAACAACACAGTCAAATTAGCTATTTATCAATATAATTTATTAAATAAAATAAGAAAAAGGTAATTTTATACTTTTTTTCTTGGAGTTTGATAACTTTCGTGTGAATTTACTCCATCATCTAACTTGGGATTTTCAAGTTCCCTTGATTTTTTTATCTAATTATTAAGAACTTAAACATTGAAATTAATTGAAGTGACGTAAAGTAAGATAAAAAAAAATTATTGGGGGAAAACATTAATTTTATTGGGCATGGACTCGAGTTATCTTCGGCTAATTTTTTATTGCGATCCATGTCCTGTGGCCACATATATCTTAGGTGTCGTCCACGGCGATCCCAAGTCAAACATATTCAGCTCATCTCCGGCAGTCGTTGTCGTCGTCGTCGTCTTTCCATTTGATTTAGTATATTATAAGCTTCTAGGATAAGATGATTACATCATCTATTTTATATTTATTAGGAATCCTAGTAAGTTCGTTTAGTTTAGTTAGAGCAGTCTGAAATATTCTACTTTCGCACATTTAACTTATTTTCTTTTTCTTTCGTTTAATTTAAATATTATTAATATTCGACTAATTCAATGTTCGAACAAGAAATCTAACTAAATTAGTGACTGAGAATCAAAACTGCACTATTAATACAACTCCATTATTCGCATCTTTAGTATTTATTTCCTAAGCCAAGTGATGAACTGTTTAAGCAAGATGATCATAAATGCGCATGATTATGGAAATTTAGACAAATCAAACGGTCAACTTAGCTTTGGTGTGTCAGTACATCAACTGTTCTTTCGTCTCTAAAGTCTAAACGTCTTCCAAGCTTATATATATAGACTTCTCAACTCTAAATTTTAGCTTGAACCCATGCAGTTTCTTGTCACGCAAATTACTATTCCGTACCATTGTTGGATTATGCTTCAAGATGGTCAACTCACATACTATATAAGGGTTATTCTGAGAGCCGTGAGAATGATGCTTTCGATCAATTATTTGTAAAAATACTGTAGAGGTGTTTTTTTTTCTTTTGGAAAAGAAAAAATCAATAGCCCACAGCACTTCTTCTTTTTTTTTTTTTTTTTTTGCCTTTTTCACAAACTTTGGCGCCGTTTGGAATTGTTTTGGAGAGATGCTTTGGGGATAGATGACTTATTTTTTGTCATCTAGTGTTTGGTAAAATATTTAGATGTTAGCTTTTCTATAAAATGGCTATGGTTCTCAGCTAATTCTATGCTTTTTTACAAAGCTTATCATCCCTCCTACAAGCTGTAATAACCGACAATAAAAAAGGATAAAAAAAATAAAATAAAAATCAGATTTGAGTTCAACTTGCCGGCCATGAAAGAAATATAAACATAAATTAAAGTCCAATTAGAGTTGGATTAGAGGGATCAACTTTTATCTCCTTAATCATATTAAAGTGGAATTAGAAGAGAAGGATTAATTAAAACCCTTTATGAAGTCAGGGCCGGCTGGACACACGAAAGGAAAAATCCTCCCCTGTTTGATCCCTGCGGCCACACTGCTGCCGTCGAGAGAGCAGGCTGCCAGAGGTCGATCTCTTCTTCCCTCCCCTTACTGCAATCACCTAATCGACATGCCCATCCTACAACCATCTTCGTTGGATTGCAGGTAGAGAGGAAGAGCAGGGGCAGAAAACGTAGGAAACAGGGGGGTTACTATTGAGCGGTTTTCCGACGAACTTAGGAACGGATCAATCGCGAACAGAGGTGGGTGAGTCGAAATCACCTTGCATGACCTCTGAACTATTCTAATCCATGCCATAATTGATTTCGAAACGAAAAGGATCAAGAAGTTGTTTTAGGGTTTTGTTTGATTATTGAATTATTATTTGAATTATTTGATTCCTGATTTGCTTACTGTTTGAATTAATTCTGTTGTTCTATTCTGTCTTATTGATTGTTAGAATGTAGGATTTAGAGTAGAACGAAAGTACGTTAAGGATCTATGTGATTGTCGAATTGAAACCGACTAGAATCGGCCGCCATAACGGCCGTGCCACGCTCTGGCATGCCCATGCCATTATTGTTACGGCCGTTCCACGCCATGTGCACACTCGTGCTTAGACCCGATGAAACTAAGTAAGAAGCCGGTCGAGGTCGATCGACTGATTGCTCAATCGGTCATGGCCGTGCCACCCTTCCGACACGGTCGTGCCAGGACTAGCCTAGCTGCACGCAGGATAATCGATCGACCGACTCTTGGATCGGTCGACCGCTCACTCTCTGTCACGGTCGTGCCCTCTTATGGCACGCCCGTGCCACCTCGCTATGTAGGACCCGTTATATAGATCGGTACGGCCATGCCACTATGTTGTCACGGCTGTGCCGGACCATAAAACAGTCCTTGATTTTCTACCCATCAGTGTTCCCATATTTTGATATGAACGTTATCGATCGCCTTATGATTCCAACATGAACTCTTTTTCCTGATTTATCTCATACCGATTTTTAGGAACTTTTTTATTAGACTTATTAATTAATTATCTTTTTAAATCTGAATATTGCCTATGTACAATTGATCCTATTTTCCTGACTCTACAGAGATCCCTCACTGATTTTCAATATCTATTCTCTCATTGATTTATTTTCTTATTGATCTCATTGTATTCATTGAACAAAGAAGCAAGAGCTACAAGTTATTCAAAGTGATTAATAAGATCAGATGAAAGAGTAACAATGGGTTGTCAGTCCAAGCCAAGTGCATCAAGATAAGGGTCGCTCCCTTGGTCATGCTTTGATCACCCACTGACCCACACAAAGCCGTATCATTTGTTGGGCATACTCCAAGAATTAAAGGCACCTAAAGTCACCTCGATTGCTAATTAATAACCAAGATCAAGAAGCATGTTCAAGTCAAGTCAAGTTATCGTCATGATTTTTAAGTATGCATGATTTTAAGTTTAATAAGCATCATTGATTCTCATGATTTATGATATCATCTGATTCTTATTATGATCTATGATGCCGTCATGTTGTCCTTTCAAGTTCAAGTTAAGCATTATTATTTATCTCTGATTATTCTATTCATGTTATGCGTTGTATATCATGTGGTTCACCACTAAGCTGTAAAGCTTACGGGAGGACCTCCTCCCCTGTGTCTGATTTCTACAGGATCAAGTCAGTGACGATGTGGAGTAGGTGTGTGGTGACGAAGCTCTGGCAACAAGATAGCACATGAACCACAGGGCTTATTAGTTTCATTTTTCCTTCCGCATTTATGGCTTCATGATGTCGAACCTTATTATATTCTTTAGGAATGATGTAGCCACATTTTAGACTTCCGCATATTCATGTTATTTTCTTTTATTTTATTAATTTCCGCTGACGTGTTTCGGTTCTTGACTGAGATATGGTCAACATCATGGTCAAAGTCATAGTATGTCGTAGCGCCTTCAGGTTGGTCATCGCCACGTGGCGGGGGTCGATTTGGGGGCATTACATTTATGGTATCAGAGCCAAAAGTCAGGACTCTCTTGATGTCCTAGTGTATAGAATAGTGGTATTGGTTCATGTGCTATCGCCGAGCTGTCGCCACACCCTCCACCACAAAGTACAAGTAAGATTTTCTTGCTTTGAGTTATTCTTTAGTAATGTATTGATATGTATTTTATATGAGTGGTTGATTCCTAAAGAGGTTATTCTATATGGTAGGAATCAACTTAAATATTATTAGTGATTAGACAAAAAGGGTCATAAAGGTTACAAACAAATTGGAACATAATAAGTAACAAGCATGTGGATAAATATACTTACGTGAAAAAATGAGTCTTACAGATATTTAAAGAATAAAATATAAGAAATGATTATGTTTCTTATAATTCATATTTTCCATCTTTTTCATGATCGCTCTATTCACAGACTTCTTCTACTGACTGCAGCAGTACGAAGAGGAAAATGAATAGGTATATCAGTTGCAAAGAGATGTAGATTTAAGAAAGAAACAATAGAATTATAAGAGTAATTAATGGATTCGACTCACACAACACGTAGGTGTGAGATGATTTCAAATAGTAGAAGTGAAATCAAGCATGTCTAAGTTATGATTTATCGTTATGACTTATGGGGTCCCATTGGTCTATCAATATAGGGGTTTAATAAATTATCTTATATGTTTATATTGATAAGTATGGACCCATAACGCTTCTTGCGCCTTAGACTTCATATGATCCCCTTATTATGTTGATAAAGGTCCTAAAAAACATTCAAATTAGTTATACGGATTTCTAATTAGATTACCTTATATGAGAAATATGAATTAGAATTATTAATCATGTTCAAGTTATATGATATTGGTTAGACAAGAATTTAAGTACCAGTGAGCTGTCCAAGAATCATGTATAATGTATGGATAGACAAATATAGAAGTTTAAGGGGTCCAGATGTCAAATTGATTTGAATAAATGTTAGAAGAAATTTTCAATAAGTAAGTGACTATCTGAATTAATCGAACATTTAGATCTAACATACTCATACACATGTGTACATATAACATAGTATGCTTATAAATATATAAAGATAAATAAATAAATAAATAGATTTAATTAATTTAGTTTAGTATATAGTAGACTTGAAATTTTATTAATATGAAGTATATTTTTTATATAGCCATTATTAAAGCTCTATCATTGCAATGTAAATATATTTCCAAAAAATAAACTAATATGGTTGATAAAAAAATTATATAAGAGCAACAATGCATGAAAATGTTAAAATGAATTTGAGAAATTTTGAAAAGATTTAAAATCGCTTAACTGAGATATGCATGAGGAGGATACGAGCCTCCAGCTATTAAGTATTAAAAGATCAAAACACCAAGTGAGGAAATCTTTAGAAAGTATGGGGGGTTAAGGTAAAGTATGAGGAATTTTATAAGTCCCCTACAAGATTTTTGGAAAAGCAAGTTATGCACCCGAGAGAGATGATTATACAAGTTTTATCTTGATTATTGATATAATTATAGTTTTCATAATAATGTCAAAACGTATAGAGTATTTAATTATATAATCATGGTTGATGGTTCAAGAAGAAAAATAAATCATATATATGTTTAGATAATGAGTTAAGCAAGCCAGATGATACATAGAATGTCCTCTAAGATACAAGATATAAGATGATATATGGAATGTTCTCTAAGATGCCTCTATGTCAATATGAAAAATGTTCAAGATTTTGTCTTGGTCAAGTGGATCACTTATGATTTGATCATAAGTCTTATAAATGGATTAGTTCTCCTTTTCAACTTTAAAGTTATCCCGACCCTCTTCCATGTGCTACAAGATATCGTTAATGCAAAGGACAATGAAACGATGTGTAAAGAAGAAGAATGATTGCTTGCTTTCTGTCTTGTTGATTGTGTTGTTTTCTTGTCTTATTGTTTGAATTCATTCCATATGTTTACTTGCATTCATGATGTTTGACTAAGGACTTATGTTATGTAGTGCGCATAAATTGGTTTGTTCATTATGGATTAGATCATACTATGTAGCGACCCATCATCGTAAATATCGTTCGACCTTAACATTAATTCAAAGTGCTTCAAAATACTCAAGAAAAAAACTTATTGCGGTCATATATAATCACTGACCTCTCATGAAATTATATGACCTGACATTGCAAGAAACAAATCAATGTAAGCCAAGAAGTTAATATTGAGGGCAACTCCCATGATAACCATATCAAATAAAGCATTGGCACAATGTGTCGAGACATAAAAAGGATAACAAATGACATTGATTAAGAAACCACCCTATTCCAATGACATAGAATGCTAAGAATGATCCGTCCTCAATTGATTTATAGGACTCTTGATTGATACCAAAATAATTGTCTCATTTGACAATTATTCATTTTTATACTTTGTTTAATCCCTTAAGATATCTGATTTAAGATGAAGATCAAGTGACCGTAAAGTCCATGCTAGTGATACTAATGACGATTGAAGATGAGCTCTAGTTTTCACATCGACTAGAAACTTCTTAGGACGATTACGATGAGATTCCTATTTGATTCTTCATTCTAAGATGTATAAGCATTATCAAAAAGAAGAAGATAGTTACCAGTATTCAAACATCTAAAAGTTATAATTAGAAGATAAGTGTCATATATTTCAAGCATGACCTTGATTTTCAAGGCCCCATGACACATGAATTAAAAAGATAAATCTAATAACCGTAAGACGAGGGGTTTATGAGACGGAGTGTCTCATTTTTAGATGTTCCACTTCTTTTGTAAAAAAGAATAATGACTCTATGAATCTAGAGATTTATTAACAAGTTGTTAAATAAAATAACCATCAAGACATAAGTGTTTGTTACCATGCAAAGATGACCTATTTAAGGCTAGGTGTACTCAAGATCGATCTATGGAGTGAGTACCAACAGTTTTGAGTTGCTGAAGAGGATATAGTGAAGATAATTTTCCTGGCAATGAATTATCACTATAAATTGAGTGATGCCATTGGACTAAGAACACCCCTCAAACTTTTAGGTTCTCATGAACATTGTGTTCAAACTATGCCTACATTTATGTAGAAAAGATTGAAGTGTTCATCAACCAAAAGAATCTTAGGTGTGCTTTCTTTTAGTAGTACGCTAATATGTGACAATAAAGATGACATGAAGTTCGAAAGATTCTGAGTTCTCCATGAAGTACCATTTTGGTAAAGATGAACTCGGTTATACATACACTCAACACAAGTGATGCTCGCTAGGCTTCATGAGGCTGCGTATGAAATGTTGGAAAAATTAAGCATGTGAAAATCAAATGATAAAGTCCTAAAAAGAGCAATACGAGATCAATAACATAAGCATGGGTTGCGGTCCATTTGGAAATAAGTCTTATAAGAAGAAGTATTAGTTGAATATTATAAGTCTGGGTTGCGATCCATTTGGAAAGTACACAGATGTATAAGGATGAACAAATAGTAATGACAAGAAACATGGAGATACAAAAATATGTCCTAAGTATCCAGCATGTCAAGCCGGAAAAAGTAGAACATAAAAAATCCTATGAGATGATGATGCATGACGTTAAGAATTCGTAGACTTGATTTTTGCTGAATATCCAATGCATTCGGTAAGCTCCCTACCTAGTGCAAAATTCAAGGATAAATTTTCTTTTAAGGGGGTAAGAATGTAATAACTGACAATAAAAAAGGATAAAAAAATAAAATAAAAATAAGATTTGAGTTCAACTTGCCGGCCATGAAAGAAATAAAAACATAAATTAAAGCCCAATTAGAGTTGGATTAGAGGGATCAACTTTTATCTCCTTAACCATATTAAAGTGGAATTAGAAGAGAATGATTAATTAAAACCCTTTATGAAGTCAGGGCCGGCTGGACACACGAAAGGAAAAATCCTCCCGTTTGATCCCTGCGGCCACGCTGCTGCCGTCCAGAGAGCAGGCTGCCAGAGGTCGATCTCTTCTTCCCTCCCCTTACTGCAATCACCTAATCGACACGCCCATCCTACAGCCATCTTCATTGGATTGCAGGTAGAGAGGAAGAGCAGGGGCAGAAAACGTAGGAAATAGGGGGGTTGCTGTTGAACGATTTTCCGACGAACCTAGGAACGGATCAATCGCGAACAGAAGTGGGTGAATCGAAATCACCTTGCATGACCTCTGAATTATTCTAATCCATGCCATAATTGATTTCGAAACAAAAAGGATCAAGAAGTTGTTTTAGGGTTTTGTTTGATTATTGAATTATTGTTTGAATTGTTTGATTCCTGATTTGCTTTCTGTTTGAATTAATTCTGTTGTTCTATTCAGTCTTATTGATTGCTAGGATGTAGGATTTAGAGTAGAACAAAAGTACACCATGTGATTTTTGAATTGAAATTGACTGGAATCGGCCGCCATCACGGTCGTGCCAATCTCTGGCACGCCCATGCCATTATTGTTACGGTCGTTCCACTCCATGTGCACACCCGTGCTAAGACCTGATGAAACTAAGTAAAAAGCCGATCGAGGTCGATCGACCGAGCGCTCAATCGATCATGGCCGTGCCACCCTTCCGACACGGCCGTGCCAGGACTAGCCTAGCCGCACGCAGGATAATCGGTCGACCGCTCACCCTCTGCCATGACCATGCCCTCTTATGGCACGCTCGTGCCACCTCGCTATGTAGGACCTGTTATTCGGATCGGTACGGCTGTGCCACTATGTTGTCACGGCTGTGCCAAACCATAAAACAGCCCTTGATTTTCTACCCATCAGTGTTCCCTTATTTTGATATGAACGTTATCGATCGCCTTATGATTCCAACATGAACTCTTTTTTCTGATTTACCTCATACCGATTTCTAGGAACATTTTTATTAGATTTATTAATTAATTATCTTTTTAAATCTGAATATGGCCTATGTACAATTGATCCTATTTTCCTGACCCTACAGAGATCCCTCATTGATTTTCAAGATCTATTCTCTCATTGATTTATTTTCTTATTGATCTCATTGTATTCATTGAACAAAGAAGCAAGGGCTACAAGTTATTCAAAGTGATTAATAAGATTAGATGAAAGATTAACAATGGATTGCCAGTCCAAGCCAAGTGCATCAAGATAAGGGTCGCTCCATTGGTCATTGTTTGATCACCCACTGATCCGCACAAGGCCGTATCATTTGCTGAGCATACCCTAAGAATTAAAGGCACATAAAATCACCCTGATTGCTAATTAATAACCAAGATCAAGAAGCATGTTCAAATCAAGTCAAGTTATCGTCATGATTTTCAAGTATGCATGATTTTAAGTTTACTAAGCATCATTAATTCTCATGATTTATGATATCCTCTGATTCTTATTATGATTTATGATGCCGCCATATTGTCCTTTCAAGTTCAAGTTAAGCATTATTATTTATCTCTGATTATTCTATTCATGTTATGCATTGTATATTATGTGATTTCTCACTAGGTTGTAAAGCTTATGGGAGGACCTCCTCCTCTGTGTCTGATTTCCACAGGATCAAGTCAGTGATGAGGTAGAGTAGGTGTGTGGTGACGAAGCTCTGACGACAAGACAGCACATGAACCACATGACTTATTAGTTTCATTTTTCCTTCCACATTTATGACTTCATGATGTCGAACCTTATTATATTCTTTAGAAATGATGTAGTCACTTTTTAGACTTCCGCATATTCATGCTATCTTCTTTTATTTTATTATTTTTCGCTGACGTTTCTCGGTTCTTGATTGAGATATAGTCAACATCATGGTCAAAGTCATAGCATATCGTAGCGTCTTCATATTGGTCATCGTCACGTGGCGGGAGTCGATTTGGGGTGTTACACAAGCAAAAATGTTTTTCTACATTTTTTTTATGAAAAATAGTTATTCTACAAATCTATCTCAAATGTTGTGTTTGGGTGCGTTTGGAAAAGCTTGTTAATAAAGTTTGCTTTGAAGAAAGCTTACTTTCCTCGGCTGCATCCCATGGTGAGCTTTTCAAAAAATACAAAAATTGCTTTTCCATATGACATTTGCCTGAAAAAGCAAAATTGTTGAATGTTCACCAAACACAACATAAAGTAAGTTTTCTATGTGAAAAAACACCTTCGAAAAACTCTCCTAAACGCAACTTTTGTTTACCCCATTTCCACCACAGGAGCTTTTTCTCAAAATTATTTTTCTAACCATTCCCTGATATTGGAAAAATGGCAGCGTAACTACTTTTTTGGATCGTATTGAATTTTGATATTTTATACTCTATATTATTCTAATATTATAGTAATAGCGGTTTTAAATTTTTTTATTAAAATTATTTATGGTTTGTCATTGAAAATAAGAAAAAAATATATAAAAACCTTTTTACGATTATTATATTGTTTCTCTCTTCTCTCCAACTACCATGATCTCCAACTAGGGATGATAATATTCTTCACCCTTGCGATGCCCCGTTGGGAATTTCCGATCGGGATCCTGAATTCGGAGAATTTTTCTCTCGCGAGGTGGGGATGAACAGGGGCCGACCCAAGTGATAAGTGAGAGGGGCCAGGTAATTTTAAAAGTTTACTGGTATTATATATTATTGATATTTTTACTAACTTTGTTTAATGTAGTGGTTGTCCATTTTGAAAAGTAATGAAGAGGTTAAGGGTTCAAACTTGCCCCCTCACATTTTTGTATCTTATTTCTTTTTATTTTGGCCCCCTATAGTTTTATTCTGGGTCCACCCCGAGGATGGGGGCAAATTGCCCCTGCACCCACCTTTAGGGATCGAGGCAGGGTGAACCCCCCATCCTCCTCGATATATATATATATATATATATATATATATATATATATATATATTCATCAGATCAAACTATACTAAATCCCAACCATCCACTCTACCATATATATAACATAAACCCCTTAAATCCCTAACTCTATTATCTGTCTTCCTCCCTAACCCTAACATTGATTCCTTTTTTCTTCATGACGTTCGATCAGCTCATCTGACGCCGATCAATATGGGCGACGAGTGTGGCGCTCACGACACAATGCCACTTTTGGGCGATGATGGCCATGCATCCTCGCGAGGACGTCGTGAAAGATGGTGGCGATGCTCGTTGGAGGAGGGCGGTGAGATCGGCAGTGATGCCCGCTGTAGGAGGGCAACGTCATTGAGGACGACGACGAGGAAGCTTGTTGGAGGATGGTCATGGCGGCGATCGTTGCCAGCGAGGAGGGCAAAGCTCGATGATTGTCAGGCGTGGGAAGAGGGTGGCACTTGCGATGACTGTTGGCTGGTCGCGATGCTTTGGCCTCCCGACTTCCACTTCGATGACGGCCAGACGAGCACCAGAAGGGAGAAAAGGATTTTTTGTATGAGGATTGGAATCGTCTCCTCATTGTTGTATCATGTCATCAAGTAAGCATCATGCCATGAATCCCTAGAGGGAGTTCGAGCTCTCCTGTGTTGTACACAAAAGATCGGTCCTTTACCGACATCTAACTTATATTTCCACTATTTTAGGCAGCCTTCATTCATTTGATTTCCACTTGTTCGAAACATTTCCTGAATGGCTTTGACGTCCTTGCTTTTCTATTGCAAAGGTCATTGCCTTTGCATCCCTAAGGGATTTGTCGGGCTGTCGACAACTAGAGACTTTGCGTTGAATCCTGCCCACCAACTCCCCTCCAACTTCACTCCCAAGGATCTTCTCGCCCTTTTGCGCCGCCTCAATCTCAATTTTACTTTTTATTTGCTATTTTTTGTTTAAGATATGTATTCAAGGGGAGAGGTCATTGCATTTTTTGCTTTTTTTTGCTATTTTTAACATCCTAATTAAACATTATATTGTGAAACTTATAATGTGAGGTTAATTTTGTTAAAATGTTCATGTTATTTTTTAATGTTTAATTATATATATTATAATTATTGTATAAATATTAAAGCTTTTCTATTTTTTACATTTTCACCTAAAAAATCTAAGAATCCACGTCTCCGCGAGGATTCGGGGCCTGACTGGAATCGAGACGGGGGTTTAGTTTCCCCCGCATTGGAGATTCGAGGCAAGGACGGGGGCGGAGGCTGATTAATGAGGTCGGGACGAGGGGAGTGCCCCTCACCCCGAACAGGATCGTGTGCCATCCCTATCTCCAACCACATGTAGCACTAACGACTTTGAACTCCGATGCCAATGTTGTGTGGCCTGACAAAGTGATGCCCGTCGATGAAGTAGTGAACCTCGGTGACCCCAATTTTCGTCGGCAATAAGGTTCGGCCTTGATCTCCTTCCTATTTTCTCTCTTCTCTAGTGGATCCGACGGCAACAACGAGAGGCTTGAGAGTGGCGCCGCCGCACCTTTTCTTTAGGGCGGTGGAGGCGTTGCGTCTCTGTGGGATCTAGCCATTTTAATCTAAAATTTATTTCCCTCTCAAAGATAGGAAATTAATGCTCACGAATATTTTGAACTTCAAGGTAGGTAATTTTACTTTCTCTTAGGATTCATATATGTAATAAGTATATCCCTTCTAAGACCAAAAATCCCTTACAGATAAAGTTAGCACTAATACTTTAGCTTGGAAGCAATGTTTTAGACCGAAAAGTCCATCCTTATTAATTATGTACTTAATTTTATTCTCATTTATGCAATGAGTTCAACTTACTTATCTAGTGGCATTTTTTATGCCATAAAAAATCATACAAGGTCTTTTTGGGATTAGGTGATGAAAGAAGAGGTACTCATTTAATTATTTGGAAAAAATTTAAACTACTAAATTGCATGGAATTTGGGGGTAAAATTTCCAAGGCTCGATCTTCCCTACTTGTTAAATTCTTAGTCCTATTAAACAACAAAGATAATCCATGGACAAATTTAGTAATTAACAGTTATGGTAAGATTCACCCTTGGGGTTCCTCCGAGATATACAAAATACAGCATGGTGTTGGAGGTCAATTTTGCAAACCTTGTTGGTTATTTATACGACTCGACATTCAAAAGCAAATTGGTAGAGTTCCTATTGCCTAGTTGTCTAATTATCTCAATGTTAATTCTGTGACAGCTTCCAAGCTTGTTCCTAAGTTAATTTTCAAGTAATCTTGGAAATTAATGGTGCTTTATTGTATAATTGTTTCACGGGTTGGGTTTGATCCGACCCGACCCCGGTCTCAACCTGATCCGTTCGATTTTGATCGGGTCGGGTCAGTCTTCTTTGGAGGTTTGAATACGATCCAACTCGATCGGGTTCGATTTAGGTCGGGTGGTCGGATTACTCGACCACCATTTTTTTTATTTTTAATTTCTTTTTTAATTTTTCTATTATTTACTATAAAAATATTATATAATATTTATTTAACAAGCATAAAAATAATTTATTAAATATTTAAATATTATTTTACACATTTAAAATACTTTATTTATTTTTTAATTTTTTATATAAAATATAAGCTAAAAATTAAAAGAATTAAAAAAGTTGTGTCCTTGAGTCGGGTCAAAAAATTTCGACCCGTACCCGACTCAACCCAAGATTGGATTAAGGTCAAGTCAGATCATCAGGTTCGCAGGTCAACCCGACCCGCTGAACATCGATCCCTAGTGATACTCCTAATTAGACCACTTAGTTTGTGATTCTCTTATCCTTATGCGTAACCACCTCTTTTATACGCTATTGCCAATAAAAATTATGCCAACCATCATTGGAAGGATCCAAGTGATTCTCCATTTCTCACTCGGTGCTGGAAGGATCCAAATTTTCAATTTGAATCTCTCTCACTTTTGGATCTCTACTCGACTTATTTAATAAATAATTAAAATATTAATTTAACTTTAATTTTAGCTTATTCTATATTAAGCTTAAGTTAGTAGATTATAAGACTAACCTATATATTAATTGTAACAAATAAGACACTGACCTAACTTTTTTATTAATTTTGTAAAATATGTTTGATCTATTTAAGGATTGGGCTCGTGTCCACTGCCCACCTTCACTATTAAGTAATAAGCAAAAATAATAATAAAAAAATAGGTTAACAAATTGACATGCCTCTATGAGAGCCAACCACCACCCACAAAAGCAGCCTATCACATGAAACCGTTATCCTTATTTTAATCCTTTATGTTAATCACTTCAACAGTGTTTTCTAAGGCAGAATATGATCCAATCAATTTGGTCCCCAAGTTGCAAGAGTGGAGCTGGTTGCATGTAAATATAATTAATACATGTACCAGCATGAGCATTTGACTTACTACTTTCATACCACTAGGGGTGTCTGATTGATGAATAATTGTTAACCAGGCTTTACTTAATAATGTGCCTCTGGCTGAAGTGGCCTGTTGACATAAGATTCTCTCTCTCTCTCTATATATATATATATATGTATATCAATTATTAATAATGTTTGTGGCAGTGTTTACGTTGTTTTTTTTTCGGTAGGAACAGTGTTTAAGCTTTGTTGGCTGCCAGAGCGAATGGTCTAATAGAAGGCAATAAATTTTTTTTCCCCTGCAAGAAGGCAACAATTGGGTACCATATGTCTACATAGATTGTAGATGTGGCCTTGTCAAACTCCATATTTGTTGGCGCTTCCTCGAACTCCATAAACACAGATCTTGCAAGTGACACCTTCATATATATATATATATATATATATATATATATTGTGGATTGCCTTGGCCACTTGCAATTTGCGGCAAGAACTATTGCCAATTATGTCAGTTGACTTTTGACAATGCATGTTTTTGAAATTACACAGACAGAGAAAAAGACAAGGCATTATATCCGGATGATCCTCAATTAGCTCACATTTGCTTTTGTTTTTTTACCTCAAGTTAATCCACCAGAACTACTTCTGATCAAACCCATACTAAACCAGCATTGGAAGGAGAGAGGGAGACCAAAAAACACAGAGAGAGAGAGAGAGAAAGAGTGAGTGCACATGGTCCAGGAGAGAGGGAGACCGAGAGAGAGAGAGAGAGAGAAAGCACATGGTCCAGGTTGAGTAATCCTTCTTCAGTGAATGGCCTCGGTCAATCAGAAGAATCCTCTTGTCGAGATGCAGAAACTGAGGAACTTCCAGATTGGAGTCGTGTGGTCCTCAACTCTGTCATATGTATGTAGATGATGTTGGCTGCATGAATTTTAGCTTGTTTTGTAATGATCTTTTAAGGGAGGACAAAAAAATTCTGTTTAAAGTTTTAAGGATCCTGACAGGGATTTCTGGTACGGTACTCCCCATTTCAGAGAATTTATTCCTGCCAATTTTTCTTTCTACTCCAGTATCTTTTTCTTTAAAAAAAAAACTTGATACAAGTATTGGTCCCAAAGGTGAATTTCGATTTAAAAAATAATAGCATGTGTCCAAGATTAGTAGAAAAAATCCGCAGCCTCGTTACATTCTCAATAACAATGTTTAATTCATTATTTTGTTCAAAAACTGAGAGACAAGAAATGATATCTTCAATGTAATATTACATTGAACTCAGCATACACCCGCACTACCTCCCCCGCGACCATCACTACCTCCCCCGCGACCATTTGGTCCAGTGAGAGTCTCCAGTGAGAGTTAGGTTCGCCTGAATTTCGACGGATCCTTTTGTGGCCTTCAGCAAGTTGGAAGTGATGTTTACATTATCTGCATCGACAATGATGGTTTCATTTCTACAGGGCTCTGAGGCGGGATGCGAGCACGGTATTAGAAATAGAAGCTTGGGGGGCTAATGATAGGTATTCGTCAATGCATACGATTGGTCCTAATGCAGGTCTCTTGCCAAATGGATTCTTCTTTTTTTTTATAGATATCATTCTCAAGAGGAAGCCATGTCTTTGAAAGATTCTTAACATTGTTCGTCATATTTGACATGATATAAATTTTTTTCAACTTTTTACTTGTCACTACATTTACTGTGAAACGAATCGATCCGCGAATTTTTTGGCAGAACTTACACTTTTTGAGAGAATATCCCGCCTCAGTGTGTTCTCAGTTTTTTTTTTCTGGACAATTTTCACCTTAATCTAAGTTAACATCTTTCTTTTTTTAAAAAAAAAGAACTCAGAACAACGGGATCAATTCCCAATTGACTGCAATGCCTGATTCCTGACAAGAGCCCCCACGCTTCCAACTCCATGCAGCATCCCACCGAAGAGAGTAGTTAGTAATTAGTCATTTTCAAATCAAATAATTAAAAATCATAACAAGTAAAATAGTATATATTGAACTATTAAATGCTAATATTTTATATTTTAGCAGCAGTTGCTGTGACATCTGAACGTGCATCCGGGGAAGTAAAATCTGGAAAATGCTATTTGCCTTTTAGGGGCAAAGGCCATGTACCAATCTCCCTTTTCTTTCCCCTCTTTAGTCTTTACACAGTACCTTTCATGTACCAAACAAGTCTATCTACAAACTAATACTGTTACTAACCAACTGAATTCATATGGTCCTTCAAACTAAAATGTGCTCTTGTACTACAGAAGTGTAACTGATCAACGAGCTTGTGGAGAGTCAAGAGAAATCCGAGAAATTCTCTCTCGGAGGCATGGGGCCGGAGTTTTTCGGACTAAAATATTATGAGATATTTATGTATATGATTCAGAATTGATTTATAATTATTCTAATTTTAAGGGATTAATTCAAAGTCTAGTCAAGTTATAACTCATATTATCTGTAAAGGAAATTTCAATATAAATTCTTTACGGATCCGAAATAAATCTAAATTGCAACGTTATTCTATACTCATCTAACTACCTTAAATTTTTTTATTTTTTAATGTATAATTTTTTTCGTGCAAAAATTCTGACATAGTATTATATAGAGACGTACCTAGGTCGCCTCACATCTTTCGAATCTTTTTGAAGGGAGACGCGAGGTTCTAATAATGATGTATTTTGACTCATTTTTATCAATAGATAACTTACTTTTAGTCTTTTAGAAGAAGAAAAAAATAGAGATCTCTTCACGATTTTAACATACTATTATTATTAACTTCGACTTGTAGATAATATTATATCTTGAACAGACTACTCTCTGTACCCATGCTATGCGTATGAATGGTGATATTATTATCGATCATAATTATAACGACAAAGAAATTAATGAAGGAATGAATATATATGAATGATGACATGACCACGAACTTCTCATCATTTTGCTCGGTATGAGGAAGCAAAAATTCATCTGCATGACATGCTATTTGCATTAGGGTGGGCTTTTATCACAAAAGAATATAAGTCAATATTTTGTATGCCTTCGTTAAAAATATAAAATTATTTTAACTTTTAAAAAAATTAATTAACACATCAAATTTAACATATATCAAAATTATAGATAAAATTTTGAGTTCAAACCTCATCACTTGACGGTTGAATTAGATCAAAATTATGAGCTCCTCACACGTGAAAAGTGTTAAGAATAGCTAAAATGGATTAGCACAATAATAAACATTGATCAAGTCGATGGATTTTAAACATTAATAACTCCAATTTGTTCTGAAACTAGAGCAGAAGAGTTTTTATTAATACCTCACAATTTATAATAATAGGAATTATGACTCACAAGAGGGGAAAGAAAGGCGCATACATATCAGTACAAGATATCAAAACCACAACAAAATAAACTAATCATTTATACGAAAGCTGAAGGCCATCACTGTTCCTCGTTCTCCGTCCCCTTTCTTCTGTTCTGCTTCTGCTTTCTCTTCTCTTCTGCGGCGCATGAGGAGGAGTCGGGGATAACATGGAAATCAGCTACCTAACGGCGTCCGCGGGCTTCTCGGACTCCGACAACAGCAGCGGCGTCTACTTCGCCGGCGGGGATGCCGTCGCCACGGCCGCGGGCGTGGAGTTCGGCGCGCCCGCACCCCCCGGGGAGGTCGAGGCCCTGCGCCGTCTCTCGGACAACCTGGGCGCCGCGTTCCAGTCGCTGGACCTGGACTTCTGCGTGGACGCCCTCATCCCCCTGCACCCGTCCGCCGCCGGCGGAGGCAGCAGCCCGCCCCGCGAGGTCAGGGTCCACCGCTGCGTGCTTTCCGCGCGGAGCCCCTTCTTCAGGGACGTCTTCTCGAAGCTCGCCAAGGGTCCTGCCGAGGCGGGTCCGGCGAGGGTGGAGCTGAAGGAGCTGCTCCGGGACATGGAGGTGGGCTACGAGGCGCTGGCCCTGGTGCTCGGGTACCTCTACAGCGGGAAGGTGGCGCCGCTTCCCAGGGCCACGTGCACCTGCGTTGACGAGGAGTGCCGGCACGAGGCGTGCCGGCCGGCGGTTGACTTCATGGTGGAGGTGCTCTACGCCTCCTACACCTTCCAGATCTTTGAGCTGGTCAACCTCTTCCAGGTGAGCCTACTCGCCTTGGTTGGTGCCAAAAAATGAATTTTTTTTTTGTGTAGTTTTTGGTCGATTCAGTCGATGCCACATGTGACATGAGGCATTCTTTTCCTTGATTTGGTCGTTTCTTCTTCATCTGCTCTCGACTTCTTTCTGCAGGTTCATGGCATTGTGCACCCTTAAGTTGGTTGCAATAATCATTTACTGAAGGAATAATCCTTGTACAGAGAAACACTCTTCGAGACTAGATGTGAGGCACAAAAGATTATTCCTGAGATTTTGGAAATGACAGTACCCTGTTTCATCTATGATTGGTAACTTTCGTTCGAGATTGATGTAAAAACTGGTTCTTCCTGACGTTAATGAAGGGTACCTGTCTACAAAAATCAAGGTCATGAAGACAGATAATAGAAAGGAAGAAAAGGATTGAACTTTTTACTAAGAAAATATCAAAATCATGATGTAGATCACGAAAGTTGGAGATGCAAGGTGTTTTGGAGGTGATTAAGGCAATGTGATTTATGCTACTTTTATGTGCAATAGTTCATATATAACAGATATAGATCTCAAAAGTTGATATTTGCATGTCCTTGATCATATAATTTAAAAAAAAAACTTTGCAATTTCAATTGTTATCATTTCAATTCAATTTTGTATCTTGTAATTGTCTTTCCAAGGTTTGTCCCATTAGCACAGGCACACAATTTTGCTCTGTTCAATCAAGCAGCTATCACCTGCTAGAATTCATAATGAATCATCACTGCTTTACAATGCAGCGACACCTTCTTGACATTCTCGATAAGGTGGAGATCGATGACATTCCGGCAATCCTATCAGTTGCAAACCTCTGCGGCAAGTGCTGTGAGCGGCTGCTCAGCAAGTGCATATATATTGTAGCCCAGTCGGATCTGGATATGGTTACCCTTGGGAAGACATTGCCCCAGTTTGTTGAGCAAATCACAGACTCCCGCATTAGTGCAGGGCTCGCAGGACCTGAAACTATTGGGTTACCAGGGAAGCATATCAGAAGAATATATCAAGCACTGGATTCCGACGATGTCGAGTTGGTGAGGATGCTCTTGGAGGAGCGGCAGACCACTCTGGATGATGCCTATGCATTGCACTATGCTGTGGCACATTGCGACTTAAAGATTACGACAGAGCTCCTGGATCTTGGACTCGCAGATATTAACCACAAGAACCCCAGAGGTTATACTGTGCTTCACATCGCCGCAATGCGTAAAGAGCCAAAGATCATTGTGTCCCTCCTGACAAAGGGAGCTAGACCGTTCGAGCTTACGTCAGATGGGAGGAAAGCACTTCAGATCTCCAAGAGGCTTACCAAGTCTGTGGATTACCACAAGTCGACCGAAGAAGGAAAGGACACACCCAAGGATCGTTTGTGCATTGAGATTTTAGAGCAAGCTGAAAGAAGAGATCCGCAGCTAGGTGAAGCTTCTGTATCTCTTGCAATCGCTGGTGACAACCTCCGGGAAAGGTTATTATACCTGGAGAATCGAGGTAAATTTCTGTTTTCATGAACTTAATTTCATCTTTGGTAAATACTAGATGTTGCCCTCGCTATCTCACCTTACCTAAGACGTGTACCTCCAGTATTTTGCCCTCAATTCAATTCTTCATGTGGAATAACATATCAACCATACACACATAAGTACTAGCGATATGATAGTTGACTAATTCTTGTCAACCAACATGCGGTTTGTTACACCTATTAAATTACTCCATAAAAACTCTCAATACTGTCAACATTGGCAATTATCATTTAGGGTTTCAATTCACAATATTTTGTTAAGCAATTACTAGATGTTGAGAAAAATAACTTGAATGATTGCAAGTCCCTCCTTTGAGGTTACACGTTCTCAATACTTTCAGAAGATATCTCATTCTTTAAAATATCTTAAATAGGTAGATATGGGACAGCTTATGTATAAGCTTCAACTTCAACTTCCTACAAAAAAAAAAAAAATTTGTTGCACAACCTCTGTATTTGTCACTGCAAGATATATTTCAAAACTCTCTTATTCCTTACTTCTGTTTTCACTATCCAGTTGCTCTTGCCCGAGTCTTATTCCCCATGGAGGCTAAACTTGCAATGGCCATTGCCCAAGTTGATGGCACATTGGAATTTACCCTGGGTTCTCCTTCGAACAGTGCTTCTGAAAAACAGAGGAACGCGATGGATTTAAATGAAACACCTTTCAAGATAAAAGAGGAACATCAAGCTCGTATGAGAGCACTCTCCAAAACAGGTACTTATAAGCTTTACTGCCCAAGCAAAGGATTAAATCAGAGTTCATGAATGAATGCTCCTCCTAAGGATAAGGAATAAATTGTTGGAGGTTATGATAACATATTTCTAATGAAGATTGTCGATGTGGTTAGTTCATGTTCTAGTCCAAATTATCACTGTCATAACTTTCAATCAATGACTTACTTTAAGTTACCACCAGTCTCAATATTGTCCAGATTGCAGGGTGGCATGGTAGGTTGGACATGCATAATACAAGACATAAGGACTGGAAAAGAATAATGGAAAAACATAAGTCATATCTTCGTTGTTGATCAGAAGATGGCTAGGTTTTAAGGTTCTACTTGTGCTCTTTTGCTAACAAAATCTTAGTTATAATTTTCCAAATAGTTTTCATTCTTTCTGGTGAAGCAATGTAACAATTAAAGCATATGACCAGTCACTATAACAGTTGAAGGGGATTACAAGTTGGCCTTCCAATTTAGGAACCTTCAAGTCCTGCGAAGCAAGGACAAAACAATATTTTTGCCTTTTTCTTTTCTTTAATGAGAAGAATGACAATTCGATGTTCAACAGTTGAACTTGGGAAGAGGTTTTTCCCGCGATGCTCAGAAGTCCTTGACAAGATTATGGATGACGATATGGTCACATGTCTTGAGCGAGATTCCTCGGAAGAGAAGAGGAGAAGATACATGGAACTGCAAGATGTCTTCACCAAGGCATTTAGTGAGGACAAGGAACTTCACAGGTCCGGGCTGTCATCTTCATCATCGGCGTCAACAGGGGTGGCTCGCTCAAGAAAATGACCCCAGATTGGCCATCTCTGTTGTACAATACCATATTTTGCTGCTCTTGTGCTGGTCTCTTTGTTTTTTTTAGTGCCCGGGAAAGGACCCACGTACCAACTTTTGGCGTAAGAGAATGGGCAAATTTCTCTCTTGGTTTAACTTTTTGTCTCTCCACTTCTCTGCCTCTGGCTATATTTTGAGCCATGTAAGTGTAACCCCATTGTCTAAGGAAGATTAGTTTAAAAGTTAGCTGTATCATGGTTTGGCAAATACAACAGAAATGTTCTCCAGGCTCAACTAAAATAACGAGTACTGATTTTGTTCATCAACAATATCGTATCACGCAAGTATTTTGATGAAGATACTTTTCTGGTATCCCGGCAAAGGCGTTTTTGAATCATATATCATTTCAGCATGATTTAAAGAGGTATTTTTGAAATAAACCTTTATGCGGATGTGCATCTGTCTATCATGCATAAAGCTGGTTGTGTCCTAAGAATGCTAGACAAATGAAGCAACATAAGGAGGACACACCTTCCAACCGTGAAGAAGCCACCATAAGCGGGAATAGATGTCGGCGAGAACATAGCCACTGAACAACTAAGCTTACAGCAAACTCTACCGTTTTTTTTTTCCAACAGGCGAGAAAGGATGCAAGGAATTCAACAAAAGGAGTTGAAAGCATCCAACATTATGAATAAAAGGAAAACAGCACTTGACACTGTGCCTTCCCTCCAATCATTGCTATAAAATTCCGTCAAACTACAAGCAAAGAGCGTGATAGGAATTAAGGGATCAATCTTGCCAAAATTCATAAAACTATTTTATGTTGAAAGTTGCCAATAATCATAGGGCACTATAAACTAGCAAACCATATATGAGACGTATTGACAAAAATTTTTGGTCATGTACAAGGACTCGAGCTTCCTTAACATCAAACTACTTCCTGCGAGTTAAGGAGATTTGTGTTAAGACTCCTGTGACATCAAATACTATTTACAGCGTATGGAAGGCCTCTAAGTTGTACCATTTTACTGGCACGTCCGTCGTCTAACCTCTTTCGGAAGAATTCGAACCAAAATACGTCATCTGTTCCACCAAGTCCTGGTCCTCGTCTCCCCATTCAAATGGCTCTGCAACCATATCCTGCACCTCGATTTTAACCTCCTCACCATTTGGCTCTGTTCCTTCGTCCAATAGCTGTTCCAGTAACCAATCAGCCACCACACCAGAGCTCTGATCACTGGACTCGAAGGTAACCCCATTCTTCTGTTCCGCGCTTGAGCTCGAGGCTCCATCCGTGGTTGACAGCAAATCCTCCATCTTCCGCTCAATGGCGGTTTCCTCCATGGTAGCTTGCAAGTTCTCCAAGCTTGGAGTCGCCGGCAATCTTCTCTTCTTCCCAGCACTGAGACCGAGCTGTCTATGCTGTTCACTTCGCAGCACGAGCTGCTGCACGAATGTAGGGTTCCTGAGTGCCCGTCCCAAGAAAGTGATCGTCTGCTGCTGCCTCCGCTCGGCGCCTAACATCCTTTGTTCCATTTCCAACAGCTGCGCCCGAGAATTCTGCTGCTGCTGCCTGAGCTTAACGATCTCCAGCATCAGCACATTGCGGTCCCTCCTGAGCATATCTACTTCGGTCTCGAGTCCATATTTTCCCAGCTCCACGCAAGCACTGCCCCCCTGCCGCCGCTGCTGCTGCTGCTGCTGAGAGTTCTGTCCAACGTTGCGACGTCGCTTGATGTTCTTTAGGAGGTGCTTCTGTCCTCCCAAGAAATCCTCATTCGCGAACTCCCAGCGGTCCGGATCGACCTTGCGGAACCCCTGGATCCACAAGCACCGTCATCAGCAACATTACAAATTTCTTCTAAGCCTTCTACTCATTCCATCCAAATGCATACAGAAGCACATCTTTCGGGACGAATTCTACCGTTAATTTAACTTTCCTACGCAGCCACCACATTATCTCCTAAAGATCTCAAGTCAGTCATATATTCAGCTCTAGAATCGAACAACCCAACAAGTGCTCCACAAAAAAAAAAGAAAAAACGAGAATAAAAGAACATACACGAAAGAAAGAAAAAACTAAAATCGGTTTCCCATATAGCTCTGGATGTGTAGAACTCGCTAAATCATAAAAAAAAAAGAGTTCGAAAAGGCAAATAAAGTCGATACAAAAAGGAAACTATAAGAAATTCCGCCCCAATTCTAGCACCCAAATTGTAACAATGTCGCACACAAAGGAAAAAAAGGACTCACGTAAGTGTTGAGCTGCCGGATGAAGCTGGAGAAGTTGTTGTGCTTGAAGTACTTGGGGAGAAGCGCGGCGGCGAAGGCGTTCGCGTCCCACACGACGAAGCTGTTCCGCTCGGCGCCCCACGAGATCACCGCGTCCGTCGCCGGATCCTCCACCAGCTCGTACGTCTTCGACAGGAACGGCGGCGGCCCGACCTCGTGCAGTCCCGCCATCGGACGTGGCGCCGCCGCTACGGCCGCGCCGCCCGCCCCTTCCTCGTCCTCCTCTTCCTCCTCCAGATACTCCTCCTTCACCACGCCTCCGCCCAGCTCTGCTCTGTCCATTGCGGCGAGCAACACGTCCGGATCGGAGGGAACGGAGTTGAGATCTCGGCCGAAGAGCGAAGCGGCAGCTTAAAGGGAAGCAGCACGCGGAACTTTCTGGAAAATTTTTCGCTTTCACAAAAGCAGCAGGAAAGCGGTGGAGAACAGGGGGTTCCAAGTTATACGCTGTAGGGGGGTCGACGAACGACAAGGGGAGGCGGAGCTTCTGGAAACGACGCGTGGCTTCTGGAAGTTTCCGCGTCGCGACAAGTTCCCGTCCTTTTCCCGTGGAAGGATGCGAGGCGAGGGATGCGGTTGCGCTGCTCGATCTCTGACGTCCAGAGTAGCAGGACTTGAACGTGGCGAGTTTTGGACTGTCCATCGTATGTTTCCTGTGAGGGAATGGAATACTTGATAGCCGCGTGGACGGTGGTCCTGAATCGTGATCGGCTGGACGGGTTGGCGCATGGATTAAAATATCGTAAGAGCCCTCTCTGAGCTTACACGTGTCCACCTGTTTCAAAAATATCTAATTACTTTTCTTCCTCATTAAATCTTTTTATCCTTTTCTTAATCCTGATTTGACATCACTATTCTTTCCTTTTTATATTTTTGTGATTTTCGGTTTATCCGTTCCATATTATTTAATAACTTTTAACTTTACTGTAAATCATTTATCTCTTCTCAATTTTTCAAAAATTTTATGTCAATAAGAACACCAATGCTTCAAATATTATATATATATTTTTCATTATTGTTGAATATCATTTAAAATCTGCTGCTCGGACGGGAGAATTTCACTTGAGTTCAACTTAGCGTATGTTTAGTAAAGCCTATAAGTAAGTCGAAATGAATTATAGGTAATTTTGAAATATTTTCTTATTTGATAATTAAAAAATATTGATAAGCATTTATTTTATCAAAGTTAGAAAAAAATAAGTCAGAACATTCTAATTTATTTTGTGTGAAAAAAGTCCATTAATTTGATCAATGAATGTACTACTTTTTTTCTTAAAATATATAAATTTTCTTCACATATTTTTTCATTATAATTTCGAGAAAAATTTTAGCATTTGATTAAAATAATGACTTATATTTTTTTATTAAACACAACCGTTTATTTTTAAAATCAGCTTCAAATATTAAAGTACTTATGAGTACTACACCTTACCAATTTTTATTTTATATAAACTAAACCAAACAAATTAAGTAGGACCGGAGAACTTGAGTTTCTTTTTTATTTATTTTAAATTATTTTAATTTAAATTAAGTTTTATAATATTTAAAATAGTTTTTAATAGATTAAATTCCCGTTAAAATTATGGCCCGTCCAAAAAAATCGTAGGAGTTCGTGGAGCTTATTTTTATGATTTTTTATTATATAATCATTTCAAGTTACAATTTTTTTATTATATATGTAATAATTTTTGTATATAATTTCATATTTTTTATCACATTATTGAACTCTAATTTGATAACTTTAAAATTTTAATAATATATTTATATTTAATATAAAATTAAATATTTATAATTTTAATTTATTATATATACATTTTAAATATAATTATATAGAAGTAAGATTTCGAAAAAAATCGACACTCTATAGAGTAATTTTTATTTTTTTAAAATAAATTTTTTAAAAATTTTAAAAAATAATTTAAAAACAAGGAATTTTTTTAATTAAAAACCGGATCGAGTCCTCAATATTTCACCCATAAAGTAGGATGTAAAAGGAGGTAAAGAAGGAACGGTCTTATACTCTATTTGGTATGAGAATTTTGGAAAAAAAATTAGTTTCCAAGAACTAATCGATTAGATAGAATAGTTTAGGTTATTGTTTGGATGGAAAAATGTAATGATGAGAATTTAAAAAGTTGATTTGATAGATAAGTTTTAGTAGGTATTTGGATAAAAAGTAAGAGGTAAATATATATTTTATTATTTTATAAGATTATTTTTATATTATTAATTATACAATATTTTTATAATTAGCAAATTAGATAGAAGAAAAAATTAAGATAAACTAATTAATAACTAAAATGAAATAAAAAGAAAATTTAACATCATATTTATATAAAATAATTATATAATTATCACTTATTTAGAATACCATAATCAATAATTATACTAATATCATACTAGTTAATTTTTATTATGATATATGATAAGTAAAATAAATAAAATATTTACGTCAACATTTAAACAAGAAAATATACATTTTCATAATAAATAATAATGGAAATTTTTATTTTATCTTAACACTAAGTAAATTGTAATAAATAATAAATGTACTTTTTTTGGTTATTATACCTAAATAAACTATAAATTTATGATAATATACAAATAATAAATAAATATAATATATATGTATATAATATATGTACATAATATATATAATTTAATATATGCATAATATATATATATAATAATATTATTAAAATAATAAGATATATGTCTAAAAGTAGCTCTACCTACTTTTAGACCTAAGAAAAAAAATAAAAAAAATAGGACTATTCTTGCAATTAGTAAGTTCTTACTAATTACAAGAACTTACGGTAAAAAATTCATCGTAAAAACTATTTGATAAAATTTTAAAACTTGTGTCAAGTTCTAACTCAAATTCTAAAGTCAAACGCGACTTAAAAAAAGGTCTGACGCATACATCCAAAATAAAAGATCAGAATATAATAACAACTCCGTGAGAAAATAAGAATGCGTAAGAAATGAGACAATTTATAAAATTAAAACACTCGACTTATTCACATTAAAATATCAAAATACATTGCCTTCTTTATTATTATAGGAAAGGTATTAAAATAAAATATCAGAAGTCTTTGTCTGATACACCTCGTGCGATTTAGTTCTCCCTGGTTTGTCTTAATACCACTGACATCGACGAGTTTTTTTTTTTCTTTTTTTTTTTTGTTTTCGGTCGTGCGATGCTTTCTTGGTTACTCATAGAAAAATCATCTATACTTTTGTTCTCAATAATGCATGCCATACGACGAGGCTAAACAACGAAGATTCGCTTAAAATACCATTTGGTTGCAGAACAGTGTTAAACAAGTACAAGAAATATTCCTTATCGGAAAATAAAGCTTTTGTGTATATTTCATAAAATGACTTATTATTTTATAAAATATTATAAAATTATAAAAAAATCTACAGCCGATGCATGTACATGTGCGAGCTCGCACGGGGTGGGGGGTGCCGTGCAATGAAAAAATGGTGCCCCCCCTCCCCGCGAGCTTTCCCCGTCGGCGAGCACTAGCCCCCCCCCCCTCTTCCTCGCGCCTCATGGGAAGAAAGAAGTAAGGAGGACCGTCGACGAGCTCGCACAGGGGGCGCCGGCCCTCCTCTTCTTCCTTGCCACGCACGAGGAAGAAAAATGGGGCCGATGCCCGCCTTGTGCGCCGGCGGCCCCTTTTTCTTCCTTGTAGCATGAGAAAGAAAAATGGGGGGTGTGCGAGGAAGAAGAGGGGGTGCCAACACCCCCGTGCGAGCTCATTGACATGTGTCGAACAAGGGGGTGCCCTCTCGAGATGCATGCCGATAAGCTCGCACGATGGACTTCACTTTTTTTATAATATTTTTTTATTATTTTATAATATTTTATTTTTTTATTATGTCATATCAGTAATATAATCGAGAAATGGTTATTACCGATCAGGGGAGATGACGCGTGCAAGGAAAATAAAGTTCAGAAATAATATAGCTACAAATTGAAATTGAGGGACCGGACTTAAAGTTGGGGGACGATGCACGTAATTTACTTTAATAAATTTATGAAAATAGTAGTTGTGATGAGTGTTTATTGAGAAGCTATCCAAAAATATATGAATTAGCATATATATATTTATATTATCATGGACGTGTAAGCTTAAAAAGAATATATATATATATATATATATTTATATGTCAATTCATTATTGTATTAAGATACAATAATAGATAATCATTTAAATTATTTAGTGATATTATTATGGCATCTCAACAACAACAAAGTTTTCTCCCACTAGGTGAGTTCGGCTACAAGCAAGGTTGTAAGACCCGGACCGGACGTCGATCCGGATAGATCTCCGGGTCAGGTTAGACCAGTCGAACCGGTTAACCCGGACGGTCGAACCGAATATTAATAAAATAATATAAAAAGATAAACTATAATACTTATATATTCTTATCAATAATTAATATATTTTTATATCAAAGTACATATGGTTAAATCATTTTAATTAAAGTTAAGAAATCAAATGTGACATATTTAACTATTGATATGAGTTTTATGTGATTTTAATGTATTCAATTATAATTTACAAATTCATATTTCTCAAATTCAACTATTAATATTTACTTAAACTAGAAAGATTATTGTAGTTTCTATTTTTTAATTTAATTAGGTAACTAATTTTTTCATATTTAATATTTGACATTTAAAAATATTATAAATTTTCTTATTAAAAAAATAATTTGATAAATGAGTGATGATAACTATTGTATAATATAAAATAACTTAGTATTCAAATGAATAAACATGGCATAGTGGAATGTACACATTAAGTTGTTTAAGAGGTCATGGGTTCAAAACTTAGTGGGCTCACATTTTTCTAATTTTTTCTAATATTTGAACCGGCCGGTTGCCCTAAAACCGGCGATTTTATCCGGTTTTGACCGGTCTTGACCGGTTCAAAACGGTTCAAATGCTAGTCCGGTTTTAGGATCGAACCAAACCCGTCTCAAGTGGCGGTCGACGGTTGGACCGGTCGGACCGGCCGGTCCGGTCCGGTCCAAACAACCATAGCTACAAGGATCATACGACGTCATTCCGCTCTATTAGTAACCAAACCTTTCGATATATTATTCACCAATAGATCTTGCTCTATTAGTTCGTCAAGTGTCCGCCTTGATCTCACTCTCCCTCTTTTAATCGAACTCCAAATTATTTAATCTACTCTTACGCATCTAATGGTCTTCTCTGAACATGACCAAACCATCTCAAACGATTCTCTATCATTTTCTCACTAATAGGAGCCACTCCGACTCGTTCATGTATATGGTCATTTCTAATCTTATCTAATCTTGTATGACCACACATCCATCTCAACATCCTCATTTCGGCTACCCCCACTTTACATTCATGTTGTCCCTTCATATCCCAACATTCACTACCATATAACACTGCCGGTCTTATAGCAATACGATAGAATTTTCCTTTAACTTTATTGGGTACTTTTCTATCACAAAGAACTCCAGTGACTTTCCTCCATTTACACCAACCAGCTTGAATTCTATGATTAATATCGTCATCAATCTCGCCATCTTGTCTTACAATTGATCATAAATATTTAAACTTTATCACTTGACGAATTATATCCTCCCCTAGCCTAACTTTTAAATAGTCTTTAAGTTATTTATTTGTGAAATTGCTATGCATATATTCTATTTTATTCCTACTTAAACGAAAATCCTTTGATTCCAACGTATTTTTCCATATTTTCAATTTTGTATTAATCTATTCTCTTGAATTCGTTAAAAGTACTATATCATCCGCAAATAGCATGCACTTAGGTACCTCCTCTGTGATACTCTCGGTTATAGCATCGATAACTAAGTTAAATAGATACGGGCTTAAAGCGGATTCTTGACGTAGGTCAATTCTTATAAAAAATTCATTTGTCTCACATTCGGGTGTCCTAACTCTAGTCAATGCCCCATCGTACATATCTTGTATTACCTTAATGTAGGCAACATTCACCCTCTTCTTTTGCAAGGCTTTCCAAAGTACATCTCTTGGTACCCGATCATACGCCTTCTCTAAGTCAATGAAAGTCATATGTAAGTTTCTTCTCCTACTTCGATACTTCTCCATCATCCCCCTTAGTAAATAAATCGCCTCTGTAGTGGATCTTCCTGGCATGAATCCAAATTGTCTCTTAGAAATACTAGTCTTCATTCTCAATCTATGCTCAATCACTTTTTCTCATAATTTCATTGTGTGATTCATAAGTTTAATCCCTCTATAATTTGCACAATTCTGAATATCCCCTTTATTTTTGTAAATGGGAACTAATGTACTTAATCTCCAATCATCAGGCATCTTTTTCGATCGTAAAATCTCATTAAATATTTTACATAACCACAACACACATTTTTCTCCTAAACATTTCCAAACTTCAATCGGTATACCATCCGGTCCAACGACTTTATCATTCTCTTCTTAAGAGCTTCACTAACCTTCGAAACTCTAATTCTACGATAAAATGACATATTAAGCTCACATTCGCTACCTGTCAAGTCTTCCAAATCACAACGAAAATCTTCACATCCATCATTAAATAGCTTAAAGAAATACTCTTCCCATCTGTTCTTAATATCTCCTTCAGTAACTAAAACCTTGCCAACTTCATTTTTTATGCATCTTACTTGATTCAAATCTCTCGACTCCTTCTCTTTATTCCTTGCAATCTTGTAAATCCTTTGTTCATCAGCCTTTGTCCCTAACTCCTTATAAAATCCTTCATATGCTTTAGCACGAGCATCACTAACTACTTTCTTAGTCTTCCTTTTCGCCAAACGATACTTTTCTCAATTGTCAGAATTATTATCCAAGTGTATCTTCTTGAAACAATTCTTCTTATTACGCACCTTTTCTTGGACCTCCTCATTTTACCACCAAGTCTCCTTATCTCGTGGTCCAAAACCTTTTGATTCTTCTAAAATGGCTTTAGCAACCATTTCAACATTTTTTGTCACATTCTCCCACAGGATACTAGCATCTCCTTCTAACTCCCACACACTTTCCTCTAATAACTTACTTCTAAAAGTCTCTCGCTTCTCCCCCTTTAACTGCCACCACTTGATCTTTCGATCAAAAACTGTTTGAGATTTTGATTTTATATATTTTATTTGCATATCAAGAATTAACAATCTATGTTGTGTAGTCACCCCATGCCCATGAATTACTTTGCAATTAGTACGTCTTTTATCAGTATTTCTTGTCAAGAAAAAATCGATTTGAGACATATGAGTTCCACTTTTGTATGTGATTAAATGTTCCTCTCTCTTCCTAAAATAAGTGTTGATAATCTTAAGGTCGTATGCTAAAGAAAAATCAATAATAATTTGTCCTTACTCATTCAACTCTCCAAAACTAAAACTACCATGAACCATTGCATGTGGTCCTGCCTCTTTACCAACATGTCCATTAAGGTTTTCTCCAATATAAACTTTCTCGATTGTTTGTATACTTTCAATCAAACCATCCATATCTGCCCAAAACTTCTCCTTGAAATGTGATTCTGCTCCTACTTGGGGTGCATATGCACTAATAATGTTCATAGTCTTCTTTCCAACAATTACTTTCACGGATATGATTCGATAATCAATCCTTTTAACTTCTACAACATTCTTCCTCCATTCTGCATCTGTGATAATACTAACACCATTCATTCCCTTTACCTTACCTGTGTACCAAAGTTTGGAACCATTTAACCTAATCTATTTACTTCCCTCTCCTACCCATCTAGTTTCTTGCAAGCATAAGATACTAATCTTACGCTGGTCCATTACTTGTGCCACCTCGAGGCGCTTCCCATTCAACGTCCTAATGTTTCAAGAACCTAATCTGACCTTAGTCTCATGAACTAGCTTCTTTAACCGTCTCCGTCCATTAGAGTGCAGTAGCCCTTGCTCATTTAACACTGCATTCAGACGAGGATGCAGCGGCTCTTGCTCTCTTATCACTGTACCCGAGTTGTACAGCGCGTTACTTACGGATAACGACCTAGCATTAATACAATATATTCGTTGATCCATGTTCATAAGATTCGATAGGATTTTACGCTGACTGTCGGGGCCTAACACAAACCTCCTCCTTTATCCGGACTTAGAACCGGCTATAAAACATAGGCGGAGTTATTTTAACTTTTTATATTAAAGCTATCATTAAATTTCATGATGACACTATTGTCATTCTAAAATTACTTTTACACTTCATCCTATTATGACATAGATAAAAATGTTCAACACTCGTATGAAAAAGTGACAATAATAACTTTTGAAGTGACAATAGTGTCTTTCAAATTATAATTACATCATTGGATCATGGACTATACATGCATTTTTGTTCAAACTCGTGATCATACTCACTCATTAATTAATACAATAATATTTTCTAAACTTATGTGTAATAAACTAAATTTTGTATTATATGTGAAATATGAAATTTAAGGAATTTTGAGTATCAAATTAGAGTTCCAAAATACGATAGAAGAATATCATGCAAAAAGTATTACAATAAAAAATAATGACATGAGGATTGATAACATAAACAAGAAATTACTAATAATCACACTAAACTATATATAATTAGTTTCATAATATTTTACGCTCCTAGCTTAAATTATTAAAATTATTGATAGCTCTTCAAATTTGACAAAAGAATGCCAATTCAATTTGGAACTCATCTCACATTCAAGACAAAGTGTTATACTTAAATATTTTTAAAAATTCTAACTATTATCCGAAAAGAGTTTCGATATTAATGGGCCAATGAATAATTTGCTTTGGAAAATTAGTTCAACTAATTATCCTATTTCCTTCTTGAGTGGCATGCAATAATTAGCACATTTCTGTTGGAATGATAACTAACTCTTCATTCACAACCATAAAAAAAATTAACAGGGCAATTACATTCTCTCTCTCTCTCTCCCCTCTCTCTCTCACTCTCTCGATCGAAGGAACCAAAGAAAGAACGTATCTATCTCATCCTCCATCTTCGATCTTTCGCAGGTATTTTTGTCTACGTCCGTACATTAATCTGCCACATTTCAGATTGTGGCAACTTTTTGTCGGACACTGGTGCAATAATCCCCGTTCCAATTACCATGGGAAGAAGGGTGCCACCTTCTTCGCTGGTACACGAAGCCCGCCCTTCGCTCCGCACGGCGGCCCTCCTCGCCCTCGTCGTCGCATGGGCCGCCGCCACCATCGCCATCGTCGTCTCCCTCTGCGCCGCGTTCCGCCGAGGCAAGAACTCGTCGAGGCATCCTCCGTCCCCGCCGTCCTCCGAGTCGAATCAAAACCACGACCACGAGACGGCGACGACCGGCGCCACGGAGCAGCAGCCGCACGAAAAGCCCTCGCAAGGACACGAGGAGCAAGAGGTGTCCAACGATGAACCGGTGACCGTGATAGATCTTGCGCCGGGGGTGGCGACGCACGGGCCCCTGCCTCCGACGGTGCTGCACGTGTCCGCGTCGAAGCGGCGGCTGTCGATAAGCCTCACGGGGAAGATGAAGGTGGGCAGCAAGAGGGAGCGGCAGGGAAAGGGGTCGTTCTCGGTGGCGTCATCGTCGGATCAGGACACGTTGTGGAAGAAGAGCATCATACTGGGGGAGAGGTGCAAGGTGGGCGGCGAGGTCGACGACGACGAGGAGGCCACGGTGCTCGACGAGAACGGCAACCCCCAGCGGCTCTACCAGCCGATGCGCTCCCGGGCCGCGTCACGGGCGCACTCGTTCGCCTTCTCAGACAGTACTGCACTGAATTCATGACGGCGAAGAAGAAGAAGAAAGAAAAGAAAGAGGAAAAAGGCGTACGTGCATGCGCGTTGCAGAGCTTGGTGACCCATGAATGGAGTAGGAGGAGGAAGAGGAGGAGGCGGTCGAGGAGGGATTTAAAGACTGAGATGAGTGATGACGAACTCGTATAAGTTTTCTTTAATTTGTAAGTTCGTCCACTTTCCAAAAGTCTGTTGTTCTTTTACGTTCTAATTTTTACAGAAATAGTGAAGGTGGTGGGTTACTACGTGTCGTGCATGGTGGACGGTGCAAGTGTTGTACAGGCGCCATTCCTGTAATCTATTAATCATATCAATATGTCATGGAATATTTGATAAGAACTGGTTCATATATTATGTGCATGTCATTCAGTTTCAACTTACTTCTCTCTCTCTCTCTCTCTCTCTCTCTATATATATATATATATATATATATATATATCTATCTATCTATCTATCTATCTATCTATCTATCTATCTATGTAATTGAGGAAAAAAATGAGAGTTAGATTTCGGTGAAAAGAAGAAGGACAAAGAATCATTTGACCTCACATTGATTTATATCTTTTTTTTATGTCTACTCCGGGCTCTCCATATCTAAGATTGTTAATACCTGATTAATAGAAGTTAAGGTAAAGAACAGAAGGATATTTTTCTGATTGAGAAATTAACTCCCAATGATTCACTCGGACACAAAATCTACTAATGAATTGTACCAACAAATAAGTTTAGTTATTTATAACCTCATTTTACATTTGACCTAGTATTGATTCTTTTATTTTGTTTTTTTTTTTTTTTTGCGCACGGAAAAGAGGCATTAGAATTTAAGAAATAGATAAACCCTATTTGTTGAATTAAACTTGAGACGTGATGAAACATAAATAAAATCGAGTCACTCGACAAGTATTAATTATTCATTGACAGCATTCTTGATATCATGGAACATCATCGTTAACAAGAAACATAGGGAATTATGTACAAGAAACATTGAGAATTACGTACCCCCTAGAGGAAGGATGATAATTAAGTTAAAAGATTAAAGCCGTTAGAAGAGCTAGAGTTATTCTATGGACGTAAAGTTATAAAAAAAATATTATATGCCTATTTAATAACAAACCAAAAAAATATTAAAAGTTATTTTAAAACAATTCTAGGATCATGTTGACTAAAACAATTTATAGGAATTTTTTTTAAAATTATTTTTTTTTTGCGTAATTGTGTTTGAATTAAAGAGTACATTTCTTCTCATTCACCAGATCATTTTTATTCTCCTTTTAAAATATTGAGCATGGCGTAACCATATTGAACTATTAATTAATTTATGAGAGGATCGAGTCATTATATGTATTTAAAAACTTGGTGGGGGCATGTGTAGCTCCTCTCTGCCTTCCTTCTTAAGAAAAAAATGGAAAAAAAAATGTTGACGAGAGAGAAAGAGAAAGACGACTGCTGGAAGGGACAACGTTGAAATGCATGTCTAGTCGCGGACGTCTTATGAGTTATGACAAAATACAAGACTTCGAATTTTTTTCTTTCTTTTTCGATGGAAATTGATGGTGCACCAATCGATTGTGTCTATTTAGAGAATTGAAAGACGCCCAATGATGACAACTTCTTCACTTTTCTTGTTGCCAAATACAACATCTCCATGCTTCTCTCTCTCTCTCTCTCTCTCCCCCTTCGGTCTAGAAGCTCTTAATTAGCGATTTGTTTCAAAGACATCTAAGAATATGCGATTTGTTTCGACCTTGATTGATTACTCGTCAATTGAAAACACATGTAAGGTTGCTTAAAAGGATTGTGTCAAATTTCATACATCTCATAAAAGTTTTCGCACATAATTAAGAAGCATCATATATTTTGCTATTACCATTTTTAATATCTAAAATAATCGGATAAAAAATCTAAATTTCCGTGTCCCAAGATATGTATTAGATTTTTTTAATATACAAGGAGAAAAAAAAGTATTCAACGAAGCAATCTCGGGAACCGTGTTGCCCTGTAGACGGAAGAGTGGAGGTGTTGACGTGGCATCTGGGTCACGTAAAAGGACAGAGAGAGAGAGAGACCCGACACCAAGTCCAAATCCCTCTTCCACGTATCATCATGGTACTTCGTAGTTCGTAGTACTTCTCTTCTCTACTCCAAAATCATCTCAATTAATTAATTAACCCATAAAAGCCCAAGCAAACGAAGCATCCTCCACTGCTCCTATATTTTGCCTTCCTCCTCCAAGCAAACGCGGACAACTATCGAACTACTCATCGATCCGTCCAGAGGACAACGGAAGCGGGGAGAGTTCTCGGTTTATGCGGCGAATGGTCGTGAAGAAGTTCTCCGTGGCGCCGGAGAAGATGACGAGGAGGGAGTCGAAGTACAAGCTGTCGGTGGCCGTGACCAAGCTCGTGGGCCTGCCGGCGGGCGGCGGAGCTGCGGCCGTCGAGATCAGGTGGCATCCGTGGGCGGGCGGGCGGTCCTCTTCCGGCAGGTGGGCGACGACGCTGCTGTCCGGCTACCTGCCGGGGAGGAGGAAGACGCCCGCGCGCGGCGTCTCCCTCCGGGCGGCGGTCAGCGACCGCGGCGTGGTGCGCTGGGACGCGTCCGACGGGGCGAACCGGTTCGAGCGAGTCTGCTGTCACGGCGGCGACGTGCCGGGGGCGGCACTTGATCGTTCGAGCTGCTCGGATATGATTTCCTTCTCCATTCTATACGTGAGTTTTATTTATTTATTTATTATTATTTTTTGCCTTTTATTTTCTTTAGTTAAATCTCCACATGATCTGAGAGGGCTTAGTTAGCAGTTTAATTAGAGTTTAATTTTCTTTTGGGTGGGTGATTAATTGACTTTAAACTTTAGTGATTAAGATTTAAGAGGCTAAAGTAAAACTGGTCCATAGGGTTGACCGGCGACCAGGTCATTTTACGAAAGTCAAAGTAGAGGAAGAAGATCTCTCTTCGACCGTTGCGACTTGGGAACGCGTTATCATTATAATATAAATATTAGTTATCATCACAAGTTTCCATTATATTCATAAGATGTAACTGTTGTTGGATTGACTTGAGAATCTAATTCTCTTAAAATATTTTTATAATTTTAAATATAAATATAGCAGTAAGTGTCACCCATCCCTTTTAACGAGTAGCACTTTAATACCGTTTATAATTAGATTCATCACGAATGTTGAAAACTTATTTCGATCGATTGTGGTAATAACTTAAACGATAACGAGTAGACGATTTGATGGTGCTATCCAAGGTTGTAAGACCCGACCCGACGTCTAATCCGGATTGCTCAAACGGGTCAGATCGGACCGGATTATAATAAGTTAATATTATAAATTCAGCATAACAACACAATACAATCAATAATTTGAATCTAACATTAATCCATAAAATTACATAACAACACTAAAGAATTAATTCATAAAATTTACATATTAATTGTCCATGCCCTGGTCGGCCAGGGCGCGACCAGGGTGCGCCCTTGCTGGCCAAGACACCGCCAGGCGGCCAAGGCGCCGCCAGGGCGTGCCCTAGCTGGCCAAGCGCGGCTAGGGCACCCCTTGGCTGGCCAAGGCGTGCGCATGGCCGCCTGACGCCCTGGCCGGCCAAGTGTGGCTAGGAAGAGCACGCCCTACTGCCCTAGCCGTGCTTGGTCGGCTAGGGCATGCTCTGGCCGCCTGGCAGCGCCCGCCAGGGCAAGGATGGAATCGAGGAACTAACTCGACAAAATAAGAATCGAGAAAGGGAGAAACTCACCGGATCGAAGGTAGCAGTCACCGGATCGTGCACACGTCGCCGGATCGAAGGTAATTGTCGCCGCCTCACTGGTTGCCAGATTGAACCTGCGCGTCGCCAAACGGAATGCCGAATGTCGAACGCGCCGAACGCTGATCGCGATCGCTAGCTGCTAGTCGCAGAACGTCGATCGCGGTCATCGAATGCCGATCGCGGTCGCCAGCTGCTAGTCGCCGAACGTCGATCGCGGTCGCCGGCTGCTGGTCGCTGAACGCCGATCGCGGTCGCCGGTTGCTAGTCGTCGAATGCCGATCGCGGTCGCCGACTGCTGGTCGCCGAATGCGGATCGCCGAACGCGGCGTGCCATGGCCAACGAAAGTGATGAAATGAAGATAAAGAAGCCGGACCTAGATTTTTTTTTACACATGGACCGGCCGGGTCGCACAAAACCGACGGGTCTACCGGTCGAACCCGGGTTTTGACCGGGTTTGACCAGTTCGACATGGGTCAAATGGTGATCCGGGTCCAGGCCGACTCGAGACCCCTTTTGATGGCCGGACACCGGTCCGACCGGTCGGGCTGGGCCGGGTTTTAAATCATTGGTGCTATCATGATCATTTTTTTATAATAATAATAATAATAATAATAATTAATATGATACTATTATTTATTGTGTCTTGAAAATGATTATTCAAAATCAAAATGGACATTATTATTATTATTATTATTATTATTATTATTATTATTATTATTATTATTATTATTATTATTATTATTATTATTATTATTATTATTATTATTATTATTATTATTATTATTATTATTATAAGTACGAAAAAGTTTCATTTCCTCCCAAATGTTCGGAGAATTTCATTGAAGGATCTGCGACCTTTCTCATCTGTTGGCTTCCTTTCAGAAATAACATCGACAATAAATCAAAGATGGAAATTAAAAGCTAGAACTTTTTTTTTTTGACGAATCCGGTATCTGACCAATGTTTTGCTGTCGATTAATTTGTTGTATCAATCAAGGATTGTGCTTCCGAAATCTAATCCTTGTTTTCTGGTTATCTTTTGCTGTCCAGGGTACCAGCAACAACAAAGGTGATGTGAATAAGCTGGAAGAGATAGGGAGCACATGGTTAAGAGTGTCGGACTGGATAAAAGAATCACAATCTAAGAAGCTCAACCCAGAAGTGAAGGAATTGAAGAAGGAGCTTCCCATTGAAACAAAAACTGCTGGCTTGTCAAGCTACGCATTGCTACATGTAAAGTTTCTCGTCACCTTTTTGGTTCCCATTATTGTTCAGATATCCAATATTCTGATCAAATTCAAGCTAAAACATGGTGATCAAGCTCATGTTTCACAAGTGTCTTATAAAGCATGTATTTATGCTGATGGTGAAAGAAATTCCATGCAGATTACTGTCAGTTTGGTGGAGGAAACATCTTCCAAAAAAGGCACCAAAGGAACACACACGATTGAGGCTGGGTTGGCCAAAGATTCCGGTAGCCGAGATCAGAACAAAAACTATTACTTTGATGGTTCTGCAACTGAGAATTTGCCTATGCGTCAACTGATTCAGTTGGATATAGGAGGTAATATGGTGAATGGCACAAGTCAACACAGCGTTGGTGTTAGAACTGGTAGCAGCAGTGAAAGATCAAGTCCTGAGCCAGGATCAACTTCCAGGGGTCATTTCCGACCCTGGACGAAGAGAAACAAAGTTCCCCATATTGCTTATGATGTTAAAGAGGTAACTAGCAGAGCATTACCTCCTGTAAGTAACTCTTGACTACATGTTAAACTAATAAGTAACGTAGGTAACATAAGTTGATGCTGAACTAGTTCAATTTCGCAGAGACAAGCAACATCTGGTGCTGATCATGATGATAACCCCAAAGGAAGCTGGAATGAGAGAGAATTTATCAGCAGAGACAAGAAAACAAAGCTCAGAGTTGATACATTCTTTGCTTCCATCGATCAGCGTGATCCAACTGCCGGCGGAGAGAGCGCGTGCACAGCCATTGTCACCGTCATTGCTGATGCGCTCCATTCAAGTGGTCTTAGTACACCAAGTATATCAAGGTTTGATTCACTCATAAGAGAAGGGTCATCAGAATGGCAAAAGCTCTGCAAAAATGCATCATACATGGAGCAGTTTCCCAACAAGCACTTCGACATTGACACAGTACTGGAAGCAAAAGTGAGGCCTATTTCTATTGTTCAGGACAAATCTTTCATTGGGTTCTTCCAACCAGAGAACTTCAAGTCCCTTCGCGGTGCAATGTCATTTGATGACATATGGCTTCAAATTACTAATGACATTCGAGGAGACCCCCAAGTCTATATTGTTAGTTGGAATGATCACTTCTTTATCCTCAAGCTACAGGCCTCTGCATATTTTGTCATGGACACACTGGGAGAGAGGCTGTATGAAGGATGCAACAAAGCCTACATGCTGAGATTTGATGACTCCACTGAAATGTACAACCATCAAGTACGGGGGGGAGACGAGGAAAAGGAAGAGCTCTGCAGGGGGAAGGAATGCTGCAGGGAGTACATAAAAAGGTTTCTGGCTGCAATTCCACTGGAGGAAGAGCTGGAGCTGGAAAAGAAGGGAACTGGATCCAATTCAGCACTCCATCAGAGGTTGCAGATCGAGTTCCAGCGAACAGTGGCATGCATCAACAGCAGCTTGACTACCAGCAGAGAACTTGTTGGTGACAGCAATTGGAGGAGCAGCAGCAGCAGTTGGACCAACAGCAGTTGGGCGGGAAGAGATTGGAAGGATACACTGCCTGGAGATAGAGTAGATTCTGCTGTGGAATTCTGACAGAATTTCATAAGAATCTAAAATATTTTGCATCATTTTGGGCCGTGTGGGTTATATGTACAGAAGTCCTTTTAGCTCATAATTTTTTATGGAGTTGAATTGTAGATTCTTTTGTTTCTTTCACCGATGATGTAAATGAAACCACAAGTTTATTTTTTAAAAAAGAAATCCAATTCCAATATCCCCAAACATCTTAAATAAATGTCATAGACTGATATATGATCACTGGTACAATGCTCAATATGGAGTAGTAATGTAGTAGCCATGGTGCTCTGAACCGAGTCCATCACCTGCCCTTCATCCCTCCGAGCTGAGCGAACAGCTCGCTTGCCACGTCCGTGCTCGAGTTCTCGATAGACCGGCTTCCGATAGCATGCATATGTACGTCCGCTCCTCCATTTTCCGACGGCGAGGAGACCGTGGGCGCTCCAGGCGTACCTTTGCCGTCGTTGCTCTCGGCGGGCTTTGTCGCCTGAGCAGCGCCATCTACAGCAGAAGACGCGGGAGTGTTGGCATCTTGCAGCTGCAGGGCGTGCTCGAGGTTCCAGAGGACGTCGCCCATGGATGGTCTGTCGGAGCCGTACTCAGCCAGACACTTCTCTGCCGCCTCTGCGAACTTGTTTAACGAGTCCTTGTTGATCGTCCCGGCGAGGTTCGTGTCCACGATCTTTTCCAGCAGACCTTTCCTCTTCCACTGCAGCGCCCACTCGGCGAGGTTGACCTGCTCTCTCGGCAATGCTGGGTTGAGAGCTGGCCGCGCGCACAGCACCTCCAGCAGCACGACCCCGAAGGAGTATACATCCGACTTGTGGGTGAGCTGCTGAGACCTGAAATATTCTGGGTCCAAGTACCTATCAGAGGAAAAACAGACATTAGAGACACGTAATTGTTCTAATAAGACTGCATCCATCACCATTGTAGAGCATACCCAAAGCTCCCCTTCACGGCCGTGCTGACGTGCAGGTTCACGCCGGCACCGTCCTTGGACAGCCCGAAGTCGGAGACCTTGGCGACGAAGTTCTCATCCAGAAGAATGTTGGTGGTCTTGACATCGCGGTGGATGATCCCCTGCGCCGTTCCGGTGTGGAGGTAGTGGAGGCCGCGGGCAGCGCCGATGCATATCTCGAGCCGCTGCTTCCACGAGAGCGGCGGGAGGTCGTGCCCGTAGATGTGATCCCTGAAAGGCCCGTTGGCCATGTACTCGTACACCAGTATCATCTCCGAGTTCTCGTCGCAATAGCCGATCAAGGAGACGAGGTGGCGGTGGCGAAGCTTCGACAGCATTTGGATCTCCGTCTGGAATTCGTTGACGCCCTGTTCTGACTGCGGATTCCCTCGCTTGACGGCCACCTTCGTGCCGTCGTCGAGCTCGCCCAGGTACACGTTCCCGAAGCCGCCCACGCCAATCACCGCATTCTGATCGAAGTTCTTGGTCGCAGCCTGTAGCTCCGCCAGGGAGAAGTACCTGCCAAGTCCCATGGTAAACGTGAAGGTGAAGCCGCTCTTGTGCGACCCGAATCCGGACCCTTTGCTGGTCGTGAAGCTGGCGCCCATGTGAACTGGGAGTAGCCACGAAGAGAAGCTGTTCCTCTTCTGCCAGTCCTGCGGCCTCTTCTGCCACTTGACCACCATGGCGCCTAAACCGGCAAAGGCGCCGAACATCATGACGAACCCCACGGCTACAACGGCATGACCGGAGCCGCTGCTGCCGTCGGAGCTCTTTGATCCGTCCACCCCGAATTCACCGTCCAAACTTCCGACCGAGTTGTTCATCTTAAAAACCTCCAGACCGTTGAGCAATGCGTCTATTCTGCCGGTATCCTGTTTCATGGGCCCTATTTGCACGGTGATTCGGTCCTCGGCCAGGGACGCGTTCAGGACGAAGTCCCTGTAATAAGGCATAGCTAGGCCGCCGGTGATGGTGGAGAGATCGAGCCCCGACAGGGCCATCTTCTCATTAATGTAGACGTTGAAGTAGAGGTCGTCGAGGGACTTGCTGATGATGTCACAAAAGTGCAGCCGAACGAGGTAATTGAAAGAGGGGTCAACGTCAAGGCGCCATGTCACGTTGAAATTGGGGTTGCCGACGCGCGCGTCGGCCATCTTTACGGCGGTGGCGTAGACGGTGTTCGGCGCGATGAGGGGCGACGTCCCCTCTGGGTACTTGATGATGCTGGGCGAGACGAGCACTTGCTTGGCCGTGGATTCCGATAACAGGAACTGCTCGTCCGGTTGCCACATGCGGCCGAGTGTGTCATTGGCGGAAGTTATGACAGGCCCGCCGACGTTTAACCTGTAGGCGGTCTGGAACGCGTAATTCGAAAGCCCGTCCGTCCCCCCCACCGGGGCGAGAGAGGATGCGGCATCCGAGATGAGGCCGTCGGGGGCCGACACGACCTCGATGCCGTTGACGAACGCAACGGAGTTGCGCAAAGGCGCGAAGGTCAGCGTGAAGCTTTCGGAGGTGGCGTTGAAGAGGTACTCCTTGAGCACCCATTTGGCGGGGTCGTCGATGTTGAAGCTGTGGAGGAGGACGTAGTCGCCGGTCTTGACGGAGAAGACAGCGGTTGTTAGGTCGAACTCGGTGGTGTTCACGGGATAGAAGTGGAGCCTGATCCAGTGCCAGCCGGGGCGGGAGAGAGGGAAACTGTAGGTGGCCTCAGAGCGGAATATCCTAGCGGAGAGATAAAGCCGAGAGGGGACGTCGACGCCGGGAGCGTCGGGTACTGACGCGCGGACGTCGTCGCCGGCGGAGAGGAACCGCTTGGCCTGCTCGTCGGTCTTGAACGACCGGCTATCGGGCATGGGGACGATGGAGGTGGCTCCACAGTCGATCAAGAAGTTATCCGCCGGGGTGAACGAGGCCGGCGATTGCCCGAATGCGGCGGCGACGAGGTTGGCGGAGAGGACGGCCAAGAGGAGCAGAAGCGACTCCATTCTTCTTCTTCTTCTTCCGGCGGGGATCATTAGGAATCTACGTAAATGCGAGCATGCATGCATATGCATGCAGCAGTAAATTTGATGTAAAAGATGTGATTTTTGTTATCCGTGGCATTCGTCGATCATTCTTCTTCTCGATGCCTCGAGGGGAGGACTCGAGAAGGAAGAAAGGGAGGAGGAGGGAGCGGGAAACGGGGGGATAAGTTTGTATTATGACCCCCTCCAAAACGGGTGCAATTGCTTAATTTGGTGGGTGCAAGTCTATGTTTGGAGGTTGATGACCAAGTCAAGTTTGTTCTTGCGTACTATTCCATCTCTCCCATTATGGTGGAAAATTCAAGTTTAGTCAACCAGTTTTGATTTTTTTTTCTTTTTGTATCAAACCAGTTGTTTTGATTTATTTTTCTTAAGATGATACAAAAAGGATAAAAATGTCAGGAAAATAAAATCCCCTGGAGTTGATTGATTTCGGAGTTTTAAGTCCATCTCGTTGAACCAACATGGTGAATTGATAAAGCTGACTCGGAAGAATGTAAAAGATATGTAAAAAATAACTTAGCAAATTATTATGAGTCGACCTGCCGCACGAATTGACCGTGAGAGCTGACTAAAAAAAGTCCATCTCGTTGATATAATTTCTAAAAGGTAGATCGAGAAACCTAAATTCACTTCTCATTTTTGTTCTTTCTTATTTCTGGCACATGGCAATATTTCTAAGGGAAAAACGAACACAAGCATTCCATTTTTGCCTTGTTTAGCATGGTTCTCAGTAAAACACACCGAGAAATGAATTTATACGGTAATAATTCCACTTCATTCACCATGTTGGGATTACAGTTTTTGAACATAAACAAAGATAAATTTAGGCATTGCCCAAACATGTATATTAACCGGAAGAAAGAAAGAAATTGTGACATGAGAGATAAAAGAGGTTTGGCTCAAGAACAGAACCAGAGTTCAGGCCGCCAACAAAAGTTCGAGGAAACTCGACTATTTTCTTAAGTTCAAAGTATGAAATCTGGTAAGTTAAACAATCAATCTACTAAGACTTGATTAATTGCTAAACAGAAAATGCTGTTACTTAACAGCTGCTACATCAGGATGACTAGGCACCCTGCTGAACACGGATCCCTTTGCTTTATGTTATGGCACTACTAAATTGAAACGGCAGCAATCTTGGAAATTGAAAATCGCAAGAAATAGCATGTCAAAAGAAGAATCTATGAAGCCATGCACAATGATACGTTTTTTTATTCTTACTACGTATGTTGCAACGTGCAAGCTTTGATGCAGAAAAGGGAATAGTCCAAACAAATATCAACAAAGAACTATGTGAACACCCATTAGGAATTGGACAACAAGTCTCCAGAACTTCTGTTACTGGATAGGAACAGTCATGTTCTCTTCATTTGGAGTGCCTTCCGTGGCAGGCAGGGACTTCCTAGTTAGGGACTTAGGAATATCGAGATCATCTTGCACACATCTCTGCTGTGGGTGACACAACAGCTGGCACATCTGCCGAAAAAGAACTCGTGCAAGGCCCTGTCCACTTTCAAGTATGTATCCTTCATACTCACTGACATGTTCAAGGGCATCAACCAAGGAATCATACACCTTCTGGGGGCAGTTTTCAGGGCTAGGTTTGTCATGAAGATAAATGACATCCATAGTGAAGAGTTTCTGGCTGACTGGCCACTGATGTTGCGGACGAACTGATGATCTGCAGTAGATGAGTACCTGGCAAAGATACATTGAAAATGCAAATTTCTTTAAATGATGTATTGAAAGCCTCAAACCCAAATTGCCACAGATAATAATGTAGATTGTGGGACTTCTTACACTATACGTTATCGCCGAAAGAAGAAAAATATCTAGCACTACATTCAACGCAAATGATTAATGGAAGAGAAAAGTACAAGTCTCACCACTCTGAGAAGTCGACCCTGTGCTCGGGATCTTTTTGCTTCATTAGTTGCTATACGAAACAATTGAGTAATATCCGCAAGACCATATGATGAATCAGCTGCTGTGAGTGACCGAATTGCAGACACTGCAGAATCAACCTCACTGCTGAACTCCTTCCGAAGCTTTAGGAACATGCAGTTGGTATGATGTTAGACTTCCCACATATATCAATATATAGTAAGACCTAATGAACTACAGATAATGACGCAATTGCAAGCATCTGAAGCACAAAAGTTTTCCAATATTCTTCAGAATACATAAAAATTCATTTCTAGCATTCCAATAATATTATAAATTATTCATAGAAAGTCTTTGGTTGAATCAAAACCATAACTCCATTTACACATAATTGAAACCATCATTAATTTAGCATTTACCAATATGACTTCCTCATAACTTGTATGCAAGATCGTTTCAAAAAAATAACTTGTATGCAAGTGCAGCATTGAAGAAAATTACATATTACTACGTAAGGAAAGACCAAGAGGTTTTCATCCATGACACCTCTAGTTATAAAGTTATGCAGTGAACATGAACCAAAATGAAGTAGTCAAATAAAAAACAGAATTCTCTCAAAATAAGTAATAAAAACAGAATTCTTTTATTCTTAAACATGAACTGATCCCAGCATTGGTAGGAAGGTCCAAGTAACAAGGATAACCATGTAGCCTCTAATATTTCAAGAAACTCTTTAGCACACAAATATTGCAGAATGTAAATTTCTCGACCCCTTGTTGGTAAAAAGAACACATGAGAATCCATACATATAAACCTTCACATCTTTCATGCATACTCTTTTTCTTTCTTGATGGAGATCAGCCATGAATATTCTCCTCAAGATAGTAGGAGCTGCCCTTTCATTTTATAAGAAATAGAGAACTCAGGTTGATTCACTTAATTACGTTGATGTATGTAGACAGCTTCTTCACTTGTTCATAATCAATAAGCATGTTATTTCTCACTATTTCACCAATAAGATAACGCTTACTGGTAGTATTGGTTAAACATATTGCCTGTGAATTATAAAGCAACACAAATTTTTATGTTAACCAAATATCCCAAGCTTGAAATCCTTTCCTATAAACTTTAACTAGTTGAATGCTTTTGACAGACAGATCCAAATCTCTGTTGAATCATCAAAGGGAAAATTACTACAGACAAAGGCACTAAACAGAAAATAACGCAGTTCTATACAAATGAAAATGCTCTACTCTAACAGTTCATGTCAACTGAACTGGAAATCACCGTTCAAGAAGAGTGAACGACTTTATAGCTCTCCATCTATCAAATTACACTGAATCTTGAGATTATCTGAAACCTTTTCCATTCTGTAATCCAATCCACACACCTTTGACATGACAATTCCTCATTGAACCACCATAAAAAAAGAAAGAAATAGTATAGAAACTTAGAAACTACTCTACCATGAACATGTTACATAAACTTCGCAAGGGCACGGACCTACTGATGTCAACAACGACAACGCAATTCTTTTATCCAGGGAACCCAATTCTTTTATCCAGGGAGTTCAAAAATATCAAAAGTGCAATGCTCCAAAACCAGAAAATGCACATAGTCACATCTTAAATCGGCACATCGACAAGAATCGAGAAGGAAACATGGGTTTTTGCGGTGATTGGGGTACCCAGGAGACGGATTGGGCGAGGATGGAGAAGGCGAAGCGATGGTCCGGATTGATGGCGTGCTTGGCATGGACGAAGAGGAGGAGGGCCTGCCTGATGGCGTCGAGGCGGGTGATCGGGCGGCCCTTGGTCAACTCCGCCTTCGATTCCACGTCGACGTCCACGCAGAACAGGACGTCCTCGCTGTGGAAGCGGCTCGGGGGCAACGAGAAGCGAGGAGAAGGGATAGGGTTCCCGGTGCCGGAAGACGATGACGGCCCTCCTCCGCTGCCGCCGGCGACGTGCGTCGCCTCCATGGTCCCCTACAATGCAAACGACAGATCTGGCGAAGACGAACCGGGCTCGAGTGAGAAAAGAAATGGAAGGGTTTTTTACTTTTTTCTGACGAGGGTTTCAATTCTCAAATGGGGTTCTTATGGGGCCCCGGGTCGACCGGATGCGGGCTACCGGAAAAAATACCCGACCCAGGTAGGTTCCGGACCCGGTCTGAGTCCGATAATTGCAATATTCGGCAGGTTTCGAACCAGGACCGGATTCATAGCATAGAAATTCAACTCGGAACCCGACCCAAATAATTATATATTTAAAATTTGTCAGAAGGAGAGACCCAACCACCCAAGACACGTAACACCCATGACTCGTTAACTCGTGCTACTACTATCAGCGATATGATATTCATGATTCATTTGTGCCCTAACTTCACCCATTAACTTCAGATTGAAATTCGGATCGTCGTCACCATCACCATCACCGCCGCTGCCTTGTTGCCATTGTCGTCGCTGCCTGCTGCCGTGTTGCCATAGCTGCCGCCACCGTCGTATTACCATCACTGTCGCCAATAGGTTCTCCCTCTCGGATTTCCCTCCTCTTGACTCTCCTCTTCTTCTCCCTCTCTTCCTCTGACTCTCTATGTAAAGTCGACAGACAATGAACAAGATTGAGGGTTGGGTTCTTAGGTTTTTTTCTCACTCAGACGATTGTCCCTCTTCATTGCAGTCGTTCGACGGCCATTGGTTGATTTCTCTGGTGTCAGACTTTCCGCCAGATAGCAGCTTGAGGCCGTCATGGATGGCGTGACTCTCTTGTCTTCTTGCTTTTGAGGTAAGTTGTTCACCGAACCCCCGCCAGTCTAGTGTCGGACCTTTTGGTCGGCGTGAGACTCTCTTATCTCTTGTCTTAGATTAGTTCTAAGTTTTGAATCTATTCTTTTGCTCCTTTTTGGCATCGGCGTTCCATGGATGCTGGATTTGCAGTGGACGAAAGGTCGAGTTGGTCATCGTATAAGGTATGCTGTCTGTTGTCGGACTGCCGCCGGATCTCCCCCTCTTTCCTTTGAAGTGTAAATATTTGTAAAAGTCGAAATGTAAAAATGTGTAGTTTTGAACTTACTTAATCTGCCTCACATGCCGACATGCGCAATGATTTGTCTGTCCATCTATTGTTTTTACTTTTCCATCATGCTCGAGCTCTATTAGTTAGAGGTCCATTTTGTACTTACTAATTTAATCTCCTCACATGTTTTTCTTGACAATTCACTTGTGATGCTTGAAAGTAGAGCTATATAAGTTTACTATCTCTATGTAATACATTTTTCGAAAATGTAAGTTTACTAGTTTACTAGCTGATAACTCTATGTAATACATTTACTAGTGTAAAGTTGTTGGTTGTATTTCACGTTTGATTTTTTTTGTCAAAGCCAGCGTACTAACTTTATGAATGGATGATAATGCAATGATTGATATTGGGTCTAATCCTACTTCGGATAACATCGTCATCGAGTTTGCACAATCTAATCCAAACCCTGTTAGAAATGCTAATGATACTTCCATTCAAATAGAATTAGATGAGGAAGCCTAGTAAAAACAAATATGAAGTTTGAATCATTTTGAAAAGTTTACTTCAGATCATGAAGCTAGAGCAAGGTACAAATATTGTAAAAATAATTTTGTTGCAGACCGTAATAAGCATGGGACTATTGCTTATTTAAGCATTTAAAAAAAAAGTTTTCTCATAGAAGTGAAGTGAAGGGATAGAAGATGTTGGCACAAAACTTATAAGGAGCAGCAAAATCATTAGTCTCTCATTCATATAACTATGAGGACTACAGAAGGGCCTTAGCTAAGTTTGTGATATGCAATGAGCAAGCTTTTAAAATTGTAGAAAGTACTAGTTTTCATAAATATTCAAAATGCTTGGTTGATTCCTTCAAGATTTACTATCGCAAGAGATTGTTATCAATTACATTTTGATGAAATGGATAAACTCAAAGCACTATTTAAGAAGTCTTCTTTACGTATTTGCCTAACCACTGACACTTGGACATCTTGTTAGAAATTGTGTTATACGTGTCTCACAGCACACTTTATTGATGAAGATTGGGTTTTACATAAAAGAGTTCTTAATCTTTGTTCAATTGAAGGTCATAAGGGCGAGGACATTGCTAAAACTGTTGAAAAGTGTTTATTAGCATGGGAGATTGAAAAAATATTCACTATCACCGTGGACAATGCTTCAGTCAATGATAAATTTATTGGTCATTTGAAAAGAGATTAAATAGTTGGAAATGTTTGATTTGTATTCACATCAGATGTTGCGCACATACACTAAATCTTGTGATAAAAAATGGTTTGCATGATACGAAATCAGTGATTGTATCAATTCGTGAGGCTGTTCGTTATGTGAGATCGTCTCCAGCATAATTTGAAAAATTCAAAAGATTTATACAAGAAGAGAAATTTACCAGCCAATATAGTGTTATTATGGATGTTCCAACTCGATAATTCAACCTACTCAATGTTGGAATGAGCCAAAAAATTTTAAAAAATATTTGAGAGGTTGAATGAAGAAGATAGGGGATATCAATTACATTTCAAAGACGATGATTGTGTGCCACCAACAAGATTGGGATATTGCTCAAAATTTGTAATGTTTTTAAAAAATATTTATGATGCAACATGCAATTTATCTAGTTCTTCATTTGTGACATCTTGTGCTTGCTTTCGTGAGATTGTATCTGTTCAGTATCAAATTGCAAAATGGAGTAATGGTCATGATACATACTTGCAAAAAATGGATTGCGACATGAGATCTAAATACGATAAGTATTGGGGGAAACCTAAAAATATTAATTCATTGATACTTATTGCTGTTGTATTAGATTCTAAATATAAACGTAGCTATGTTGAATGGAACTATATAGATCTTTATGATTCAGCCATAGCTAGTATGGTTGTTACAAAGATTTAAGATACAATGTTTCGTATGTATGACTATTATGCATGTGAGATCAGTAATGGCTCAACTTCTCAAGTGGAGAATACAAGTTCTATTAATGGGGCTGAAAATGTAAATGTTGATGAGAAAACAACAAGGATTCATCAATGGAGTAGACTGCAAAAGGAAAAAAAAATACCGATAACAAATACTAGAGGATGCATTCTTGATTTCTTTAGGAGTTCTCTATCGCAAAAAATGACAGAAGCTCTCGTGTGCACACAAAGTTGGTTATCATCACTATGTTTTAAAGTTGAAGAAGATTTTTATCAATTCGAGCTCACAAACAATATAATTATAGGTTAAAGTTATATTATTCTATTTACGTATTGTGTAACTATTTAATTTATTTATATGTTAATTATGTTATTAATTATGACATTTTGATTGACACTTATGCAAAAGCAACTGGTAGCACCCAAATTGGGCCCTCAAAGTTCATCGTTGTAATTGCATCAAATGATAACAGACAATTAACTCTCTCAATTGTGAGTATGTGAACTTTGACATTTTCTATGTTTATCTTTCTATCTTGTTTTGTAACGCTATTATATTTCGACCTTTTCTATGTTTTTGTAATGATGTGATTATCCACGTGAACCAATTTCTAATGATCCACGCTTCTCTTTCTCTTCCTAGAACGTGAAAAAAGTGCCACAAAGGAAGCTATTTCCCTTCTCAAACAGGTTAGTGTTCTTTGAGTCTTACATATATGACAACTTAGTGCATAGCAACAATAATCTAAAGGTCCACATATATTGCATTATTGTCTTCTCCACACATATGAAACTAAACATTAATTTTACAATAATATTCTAATATGATTCGCTAGTTGTTAAATTCTAGCACATACCTTCTCTTTTCTACTTTTAAAATATAAAGTTTCGTCTGAATGATTAATTATGATCTTGCATACATAAATAATTATATATTGCATGTGAAGTGGACCAATTTGGTGTGTATGTGTGTGTGTGTTTTCTGGACATTTTTACATTGCAAACAATATGCAAAACATCATCTGTACTAAACTTATCAAGGTCAACTTCTCCCTCATCATGAGAAAAAGAGAAGGAAAAGTTCAGCAAGGGTACAATTCATGGGGGAAATATGAGGTGCAGTCCAATTATCTGTGCTAAAATTGCTCTTTTTTTGAGTGACAACATTGTTTGTGCACTACAACATCATCTGCTAAAAAGTTGATTTATTGGACATAAATTTTATGTTTTCTTTTCCTTTATTCATTGTCCACTGTTAATGCAAATAAAGTTTATGAGGTCCTAACTCTCTAATGTGCCATTTCAAATTGTTTCGAATTGCTCAAGTCCTGAGGTCCTAACTCTGTGATCTCCTCCTCCTCCTGCTTGGAATCAAGATGCAGAATGTGTATTAGTTATGGAGAATATCTCATTTTTAGACTTTAGTTTTGAACATGTGAACAATGTTTAATTTTATGAACATGTGAAGAATTTTTAATTTTATGTAAGCTAATGTGAAGAATGTGTATTGCAGAATGTAATCTAAATTTTATTCTTAACATGTTGGATGTTGTATACATTTATGATCTTTAGCATGTTAACTGCCAGCACTCTTTATTTTGTATAATTTCTTCGAAATAATGATTCCGGATTCCCGAGCGCAAACCCGATCAGATTTCGGACTACCGAGTCTGACTCGGCATAAGTCGGGTCGGGACCGGGTTCGCTTAGACCCGGCCTTGGTCCCGGGTTTACTCAGTCCTATATTCTTGCAAAAATATTTTCAAAAAAGAGCATATTAATTATTAATTATTATTAATGTGAATTATATATTAATTATTACTGATAAATATCATTCCGTGAGTTTATATGATCACTAAATTTGAATAACTATTTTTTAAAGCATTTGCTTACCTCCACCAACAAATTGAATTTCTTATTTTATAATCAAAATTTGTGTTTAATTATGTGTTTTCGCACATCATCGTACTAGTTGTTATTATAATAATAAATGGAATTGTAAATATTAAGTTCTCTGTATGTTTTATTTCGGTTAAACTATTTTAAAAATAAAGAGACTTTTTTTATTATCATTAAAAAGTGGTCGGATAATTGAAACTAAAGAAACTCGATCCGAACACATTTTTAAAAAATATTATAACACTTCAACTTTCAAATAATATTTCACAGATTTATTTTTTTTCTCTTATCCATATTCATTAGATAGTTAAATTATTGACTTAAATTATTATGATATATTTAAACTTATCAAAGTTATTAAAATATTTTAATAAAGTTTATATAAAATTAATTAGAATATTTTTAATTATTATGTGATAATATGTTACTTTGGTACATTTTAGAACAAAAAATGAATTTAAAGTTAAATTTTAAAATTTGTTAAACATCTAACGTGATATATTTAATATTATAGTTTTCTTAAAAATATTGTTGTTTCAAATTAAGGTCTCACTTGAAAAAATTGAGACCGGTCATTTTTTTCCTTCTAAAAAAATTAAGGTGATTTTATTAGTGTTAAAAATCATTCGAAATTTAAATAAATTTTTTCAATGAAAAATCACTCAGGAATGTTGGTTCGGTGAAGTTTACGTTGGATTAGATAAATAAATTTGATAGAGAATTCTTTTGCATTATTTTTTGTCATCTTTTCATAGACATAAGTTATTAAATAGTATAATGTTTACAATCGATAATCAATTAAAATGTATTATATGATCAATAATTTATATGTGACATGGACAAGGAATTCAAGTTATATCTCAAGAGTTGAAACTAATATCAATAGTTTATCCCCATAGTTCCGATTAAAAGAGGGAGAGGGAGGCCAAGACGGACACTTGGCGAACTAATAGAGCAAGATCTATTGGTGAATAATATACCGAAAGGTTTGGTTACTAATAGAGCGGAATGACGTCGTATGATCCATGTAGCCGACCCCACCTAGTAGGATAAGACTTTGTTGTTGTTGTATCCCCGTAGTTCCGAACTTTTTACGCACCACTCATATATTACATTTTCCTTGAAAACTTACTTTACAAAAAACATTACTTTTCAAAATATTGAAATAATAATTTTCAAACAAACATTTTATCATTTCAAGTTTTCAACTTCAACAATAAAAAAACACTTGGGGAAAAAATATTTTTGGTGGTTACAAAAGTGATATACAAGGAGAAACATTCTCTCTCAACTCTCAAATTTGTAATGCAGAAAAACATGTAATGACCCACAACTAGAATTCCCACCCAACAAGGATAATTTATATTTATAGATTTTTATACAATTAAATAACAACCGACGAATAGGTGCGGGAATGACAACTTTTCATGTTATTACACAAATTATGAAAGTTAATTATGCAAAAGAAAAAAATAACCTCTTAAATATTCAACAAGTTCATAAATACAAAGGTTTACGCCAAATAAATATATTTGTAAATTCTAACGAAATTATCTTACACAACAAAATTTATGATCACGACATTTGCGAGCAACACAGACTCCATAAAATAACATCCCATGACAATTAGAAGAGATACAAGTAGAAATTAACATTAACCAAATTCAATTTTATATGAACTCCAACTCCAGCATTGTCATGGATGAAGATGCAACAGTCCTCCGCGAAGTGTACCATTTTTTTAGCATGCCAAAGATACAATGTCGCTGCATTCTCTCCATCCTGGATGTCCAAAGTTCATTGGGTGATTCTCTGTGACATGGAACATAAGATACTCGGTGTCCTTTTGTATCTCGTATCTGCAATTACAGATGCGAAGGGATTGAGACTCTTAAAAGAAATAGAGTCTAATGAACAGGTTCAGTATACATGAGCACTAGGCAAGAAACGTTAAGATCAACCAAACTCATAAGAATAACTCGCCCAAAAACCTAACACCCCAACTCATTTAAGAGCAACTCGATTTAAAGTAGATTTGCGGATGCAAAACAAGAACAAAGCAGCAATCAAGGTAAAGAACTGCAATAGCAAGGAACGATGAAAGTGGGGAATGCCAAAAATATAGCACAATTAGATATGCGTAAACAAAAAATCCTACCTATTAATGGTTTATAAACTGGTGTTCATGAGTTCCAGCAAGCACACACATTCAATGTGGGGAGTATGGGGGAACATGTCAACTGGCTGCACACTTTTTAACTGGTAGCATCCTTTTATGCCTTGTTCTTCCTGTATAAAATATCAGAATAATTCAGAACTGAAAAATCACTTATAATCACATTGAAGATAAAGCTCATAGGATGGGCATACAATGCCATGACATAGGTAATCTAGGTCACGTGCACATGTGGCTGGATTGCAAGAAACATAGACAATACGTGACGCCTGGAGTTTAAGAAGATACTTGATCAGCTTCATATGCATGCCTGGGCGATTAGGGTCTGCAAAATTATAAAAAGAAGGTTCGAATTAAAACTTGAAGCACAAGACAAGCAAAGGAACATAGGATGTGAAGGCCTCTATGATAAAACTTTTTTATATATAATAAGAAGATTACAAGTATTCAAGAACAGAAAAAAAGGTGGAAACTGTTCGCAGTCCTAGCACTGTCTTAAAAGGAAAATAAGGTAAACATGATGAGAAACTATATATGCACCATACGAAAGAAAAATCATGGTAATAAAATATTTTTTTTCACATAACAAGAAGGCAATATACTCATATTATCTAGCTATGCTCCTCACTGATACTTTAAATATGATCCATGCCAAACACCAAAGCCCAATACCACATATATCTTTAAAGGAACCTTTTTTTTCTCCTTGTTTAGGTTATTCATTCTCCAAACATATGCTGGTTTTCATTTCTTAAGCTCACATTTGAAAGTAAAAAGCAATGAAACAAACAGGAGAAGATTCCTTTCGTGCTCATATGCCAGTGGGTGCATAATTTTCACTTCAAGAAAGCAGATCTGGAGCCCATAATTGGAACCACCAACCTATAATTTCATAGAATGATGCATTGTCTTTAAGCAAAGCAGGAACATATTGCTTTATAAAATCCCATTAACAATAGAAATAGTATCTTTGCAATGAGGAAAAAGAGATGACAGCATAATGGTGCCACTTGAGATAAATCTCACCTGAAATGACAACATCTGGTTTGGGAAAATCATTCCCGAAAGTATCATTGATTTTATTTAGATCTCCTTGAATAAATGTAGCATTATGGATGCCATTCAATTCGGCATTCTTTTTGGCATCTGAAATGGCATCAGCCACTACTTCATAACCATAAACGTGTTTAGCCCTGAAAGGCATGGTACACTCATTTCTTTGAATTGCCAAATGGTGATATGGCAAGATAAAGCAGAGGTTTCCAAATTGAATCAGTATTACCTTTTTGCAAGGGTTAAACCAATAGTGCCAGTTCCACAGAAAAGATCAAGAATGATCTCTGAACCATCTCCTCTAAGACCAACACAATCTTCTATAAGCTTGTAGAGAACTTCTGCCTAAGAACGTAAATGAATATGTATGATATAATTAGTTAGTTTTACACAACAAACATAAACCGCAAATGGCTTGCATGCAGTAGAAAAGCAGTCAACTTAATCAATAAATCCAATCCTCAAAAAATTAACTGCATTTAAAGGATCAACACATAAAGTGAATCAAACAAAGTATGAATACAAAGGGTAACTGAAATGCAATAGAAATTACAATTCAAAGTACATGCTACATCAAAAAACATAAAAAAATCTGACTCCTTTGCACAGCTGTCAGGATTTTCTAAAGCATTTGTTAGAGTACCCAACCAAACAACTCAAAATGAGCATGTTATTCTAAGACATAAAATATCTGACTCCTTTGGACAGTTGTCAGGATATTTTAAAGCATTTGTTACAGTACCCAATCAAACAACTCAAAATGAGCATGTTATTCTAAGCATGACAAGCTGCAAAAATGCATAAACTGCTTTACACCAAGACAAGCTTAAGTGAAGTGTGAAGGCAATGCTATTTTTTATTCTTCTCTCCTAAGTTTTAATGGAAGGCATTGCTATAGATAATGCTAAACAAATTTAAATCGAAGGCCCACAAAAGAGTTAAGGGCAGAAAGCCCATGAGCAGAAGGCTCATAGCTCAATAGTTTAGGCTATAGGTTGAAGACCCATTGCACCGAGTTGCTCGACATCAGATAGTTCCTAGACGTCTTGACCCTCCAGCTTCATTTTCTTTCTAAACAAAAAGGAAATAGCCCCACAGAAGAAAGGAAAATTTTATTTATTAAACAAAAGGGGTTTGCTTTACAATGCTGAATGAACAATTATCAGCACTGTGCTGCAGAATCTAAACATTTTGTCAAAGTAATTTTTTATTAAATCTAATGAAATACACACAAAAACTGTAACATAAAAGTGATTATATAAGGAGGTAATAGGGATTGAAGACTGAGCTTAAATCTCCTACGGGTGAACTGCCGATGGTCTATCTTGGTCTGCCATTATCAGATGGTCAGATAAGGTTGAATGGATGTAATCATATCATCAATCGAATGGAATCCAGATTACAAAGCTGGAAGGCGAGACTTTTGTCCAGAGGAGGATGTCTGGTCCTGCTCAATTCTGTCCCTTTGGCATTACCAACATATTTTGTCAGTTTTTCTGCTTCCCAGGAAGATTGAGCAGCGGCTGGACAATATTGGAAGGAATTTCTATTGGAAAAGTACAAATGCAATGATAGATCATTCACTTTGTAGACTGGCAGAGTATTTGTAGACCAAAGAAGCATGGTGGGTTGGGCGTTCTTGACCTCCGAACTTTCAACGAGGTGTTACTGTGCAAGAAGGGCTGTCAGATCATGGTTGAAAACAAGGGTCTAATGTTTGATATAATCAGTGCACATGACAGGAGAAGGACGTGGGATGAAAGCTTCCTACGACACCATAGAGTGTCATCCTTTGGGAGAGGCATCTCTTTGATCTTTACACAAGACAAGATCGCATTTCAAACCACAAATTGGTCCGGGCAAGAAGTTTCATTTTTGGAAAGATGACCGGCTACAATCTGGATCCTTGGCCTTGAGATTTCCTAGATTGTTTGTGATCGCTCGTGACAAGGAGAGCACCATTGCTGATGTCTGGTGCTATCCGGCGGGCTCGACACAGGGCTGCTGGTCTCCATGTTTTTCTTCCCCTCTTTCGGATTGGAGAACTGATGAATTTCTCAAACTTCTGAATGCAGTCTCAATGATTCATCCTACTAACTCTGTGGAGGATGGATGGATCTGGAACAATGGTAATTTTGGGGTCAAATCTACCTATGGTATCCTGCTGGGACAGTCTCATTTCAGTGATGCAAATTTCTTGGCTGATTGTCGGAGGACCTGGCAGCCGAGGGTCCCTCTAAAGATCAAGATTTTCTTATGGAGACTTAGGAGGGGCAGAATCCTCACAGCAAAATACCTGGCTAGTCTGGTGGGATCCCCCTCGGCATGCAGCTTTTGTCATGACGTGGATGAAAATATCGAATTTTCCAGTGTTGAAGAATGGACCAGGCTGAACATTTCCAGCATCTCGACAAGGTCGGAGAGTGATTTCTGGATATCATTTAGAAGAGGGAGACTGCAAAGTGACCTGATCAGATACAGATCCAGAAGGGAGGTGAAAATAATCTGTGACATTGGGGCAATTTGGTTACAAAGGAATATTGTGGTGTTTCAAGGTGGCTTGAGTTATGCGGAAAATATTCTCTCTCACATCAGGACTTTGACCAGAGATTGGCGCCTCTTGGGTTAGATTGTCGGTTGGCGGCCGTAGCTTTTTCATCATTATCTCATTCTTGTGCTGCTGGTCTTTTGTATATCGGGGATCAGCTGACATTTCCTTTGGCAAGAATTGCATCTCTTTGTATCCTTTTCTAAATGTTTTAAATCAAAGTGGGCTGGATGGTTAACAGTTGGATAATCATCCTTTTTCCTTACCCAAAAAAAGGTGATTATATAAGAAAGATAATGATCATAGGAAAATATAACAAAGTACATATGTAAATATCACTAAATCACATGGCAAACATATAGCGTACTCATGGCTTATACCAAGGATAACATCCGAGAAGAGTTAGATTTTCACTCTTGTTACACCTGGTGAGAATTTGTCTGGAAAAAAGAGTTCGCGGATATCTGAAATATAAGCCCCCTTAAACTCTCCACAATTGTTGCTTTTCCGTACAGAGTATGTTCTTCCTCTCCAACTGATGTATTTCCAACAGATGTGTTTACATTATTCACCACACTGACCTGTTATTTAGGAATGAAAACTACATCAATCATGTATACATGAATAATAACCATACTATGACTTAGGAAAGCACCCAGTTACGGAAAGGAAACATTCTCCAACTTTCTCATTTAAAATATGGCGAACAAGCTCAAGAATATTTTCATGGTAGATTGGATTGTGGAGTTGATATATGATTAGATACCACCACTTTGTATTAGTTAGTGGGTTAGTTAAAGAAGTAGTGGTAGTTTTATTTGTAGTTTAGTTATAGTTATTGTAACTACATTTGCATGTTATAAATACATGCATTTTACATTTAGGGGAGCCATTTGAAATGTGTTTACCAATTAGGTAATTGGAGTTTGGTTCACTCCATACTGACTCATGGAGATTTGTCATCTCGGATTGACAAGTTATTAGTAGTAATTGTGTTTAAAATTCTTGCACTTTTACTACTAATAATAGTTATCCTATTTTTATTGCCAGTCATATATGTAGTTGTATTTTCAGTTCGTATCAATATATCATCAAGGTTGTCAAAAACTAGGTTTAGTACTTAAAAACTTATGATTTTATGTTTCTAGGGTCAAAAATCGAGTTAACTCGGGTTAAAATCGGAAATAGAGGTAAAATCAAGCTCAAATGTGTTTTCATTAAGTGGAAATGGTTCGACTGTACAATTAAGTATTAGACTCGGCTAACTTACATCTTGCGTTACTGTGCTCAACTGGTAGATGCTATTAGGATAGCAAAAAATGGATAAAAAGTATAATTTTATTGAAGTGGTATATTAATATTCTATTTCCAATGAATTTTGTTCATCATTGAAATATAATTTTGGTTATCCAGAGAATTAAGAGAAAAGAAAGTTCCATAGCTTCATTCTAGTTCAAAATTCACTTTTCACAAAAGGTGTGGCCAAAATACGTGTCATTTCATCAAATTTAATAATCATTTCATACTGCTCAAGTGAAAACTCACAAAAGAATGATAGGTTTGTCATAAAAAAATATTTTTAACTAGATATAAAATAATGGATCTATAAAGTTTGGGCACCACTATTGCCACTCTAAAACACACTATTGTCACTCTATCATGTGAGTGCTGAAAGTGCTGGACATTTTTACTTTTGTGAGATAAAATGAAGTGGCAATGGTGTATTTTGGAGTGTGCCCTAAAGTTTAATGTGTTTCGTATGTTCTTTAATCCATAAACTTTTAATAGTCCTCAATTCCATGTGACCTATTGATTCAGCATATATGGAGAAAATATGTTTCTTAAAGTATCTGAGGATGGCTGTAACCAAAAGAATAAAACAGATCATGAATGAATTGTAATGGAAAATAAACTAGATTCTGAACAAACCACTTCTTCAATGGCGGAAATTTTTTCTACAAGAGGCAGTAATAGATCTGGTTTATAGGAGGATGTCACAAAGTTAACCATTATTTCTGGCTGTCCAGTTTTGACATCTCTGGAAAAAAGAAAGAAACATACCAAGATAAGGATTAATAGTATGATAGAGAACATCTCGCAAAACCAACAACATATATTATCAATAAGAGGCTAACATAATGTATAAAGGCAGTTTAAAGAACATTTTTTTAAGCACAAAGAAAATTAAGTAGACATTTGTAAACTTCACATTATGAGAAAGGTTATTTTCTTAGAAGAAAACAGTTATTTCTGTTTATCTCTCTTGAATTATAGTGTATTTACACTTCAACCCCTAAATTAAGTAATAAGCCATTGACCTCCCTAAACTATTAAATGTTTTCCATCTTGATAGGAAAGGATAAAATAGTAATTCAATAAATCGAAACATGGAAAAGCTAACAAAATATTTGAAGGTGGGACAAGAAATATATGATAGTTAAGGGGAGGTAAATGGCTACTTTCTTAGTTTAAGGGTTGAAGAGGATATAAGGCTATAGTTGGGACAAGGTAAATGGAAATGACCTTTAAGAAAATGAAATGGAGAACAAGATTGTAAATAATTGCAAGAAAAGTAAATTCACAAATTAAAAAATACTGCAACACATGATAATTTTCCCAAAAGGGAACACATTTCCCAAAGTATTTATGCACTATTATACTCTATTTTGTCACTTGTCAAATGAAGCGGAGGCTTCATGACTGGAGTTCACGATTGCTATTTCGCAGAGGCCAACTTATCTTACTTCGTTTTGTCCTCTCGGTGCTTTCGCTTTACTACATGACGGTTCTCTCAATGCTGCTCAGGTCCTGAGATGCTTGGACTCCTTGAGGAGCAGAATTTTTTGACAGGATGTAGCTCTGATCGGCGGGGAGTCCATCTTGTTGCATGGAGCAATGTTTGCCAACCCACCTCTCACATAGGATTGGGTTTCGGGACCTCCGTGGTACCAACTGGGCAGAGCGGATCATGGGTCCGGTGACAGTCTATGGCGCAAGTTCTCATGGTTTAGGCTACGGGCGCAAGTTCTCATGGTAGGCTAGGACCTTCCTGTCCTGCATGCCTCATCCTTTTGGCAGGGGGTGGTGGTACTGGTCCCATGGGCATGTCCCTTCATGGTTCCATCACTTAGTTTTCTTTTTTTTTTTTTTTGAGGAGAAAAAGGATGACCAACCATCTGGTTGTCATCCAGGTATGTATATAACTATGTAAAGAGAAACATGTACAAAAGTGAGCTCCAACTAGAGAGCGACAAAATGTGAAAAAGTATCCCTCCTAATCAAAACCCCACTCCTGAAGAAGAAAGGAAATGTGGTGTACAATCCGCTCAATGTGACATCACTCCCCACAAAAAAATCACTCGGTTGCGCTGGAGCCAGATAGCTCAAGAGTCGGCCAAAAAAGACGCCAAAGGTGCTCTCCACGAATATCTTTGACGGGCCAAACCCCGAAACGACTGCCACACAAGGTCTTTGAATCGGGGGAAAAGACCCTCAAAAGTCGTCCGCCGCCAGATGTCACGAGTTGTCGGGCATGCAAAAAATAGGTGGGTGATATCCTCCTCAGCGTCGCCGCACAGAACACAAGACGTGTCAGTGTGAGACGCCCATCTCGCCCTGTACCTCCTGGTGAGAAGTCTGCCATATCGCATGGGCCAAGCAAAGATCTCGACTTTCAACTGTATCCTAAAGCGCCAGATAAGCCTGCAATCCATTCTGAAGTCCTCCGACGCCGCCATATCGGGGAGAAAGCGAATGTAGATGCTACATGCTGACCAAGACTCCGAAAGCCATATCCAGCCGTCACGTCTGGAGTGGTCAAGGCGGTAAGAGGCAATCCGCTGGTGAAGAGCCAAGAGGTCGGTAAAACGCTGCTCCGAGAGGGCTGATATGAAGAGAGGCGTCCAAGATCCAGGGCCCCCATCCTCAGACCAGGGCCACTGTCGCGTCGAGCTGTGCCGCCAAGGTATAAAGGCGGGGGAAAGCCACGGAGAGTGAGTCTCCGGGAAGCCAGTCATGACGCCAAAAGGAGAAATCCAACCCGGAGCCTAATGTGGAGGTCATGAGAGGCTGGATCCTCGGAATCAGGACCGCCACTCCCCGCCAGAAAGATGAGGCCCCGCGAGGCAAAATAGTCCTCGACTCCCATGATAAGTCACATCCATCGCAAGTGAAGACCGCCTGCCATAGACCATCCTCTAGCCCCATGATCCGCCTCACCCACCGGGCTAGGAGAGCCCAGTTGGTATAGCGAAGATCGCGAACCCCCAGTCCTCCCTGGGAGGTGGGATGGCAAACGCTACTCCATGCGACAAGGTGAACACCTCGGCGATCAGAATCACCACCCTGCAAAAAAAATCGCTCCTAGAATCCATGCGGTGAAGAACATGAGCAGGTGCCCGGAGGACCGTCATGTAATATGTCGGAAGCGCCAAGAGGACTGAGCGGAGGAGGATGAGCCTGCCTCCCCTGGACAAGAGACGCGAGCTCCAACCCTGGAGTCTCTGCTCCATGCGCTCGATGACTGGGGTCCAACCTCGGGAGCCGATATGCCCCCAATAGGTGATCAATAAGGAGCTAATCGGCATGTGAAGCTCAGTCGCACATCGAGCAGCCTCCTCGGAAACCATGCCAAAAAGAATGAAGGAAGACTTTACATGGTTGATCTGTCCAGTCGTCACGCCAAAAAGCTCCACAAGGATGGCTACACGTCGAGCCTCCAGCTCAGCACCCTCGATGAAAAATAATGTGTCATCGGCGTACCGTAGGAGGAACCAGGCCCCGGCGAAGCCGCGGAAGAGGCCAGCCGAACAAGACGCCTGGGTGCATCTGGCAAGCGCGTCGACAGCTAGGGCGAAAATCATGGGAGCTAGGGGACAGCCCTGACGGACCCCCCTCTGTGAGTCAATGAAGTCTCTGAAATCCTCTGCTCCGGTATCTCTCCCCTGTCGTCAAATGGGCCGATCATCCACGTCCAAGGTGACATTGAAATCGCCCCCGATGAGCCACCGAGCATCCGGGAGATGGGAGCGTGCCATTAGGAGCTCCTCCCATAGGGCGCTGCGTAAAGATGCCGAGCAGGGGCCATAAACACATGAAAAGAGGTAGTCATCGCCCGCTGCCCGGCTCCGTAAGTGAGCGGTCAACGAGAATCTGGCCTTCCAGGACTCCTCAAGAGATCCATCACTTAGTTCTAGGGAGATATTCTCATTCTGGTGGCACGAGTGGTCTTTCGAGGGCTCATTGGCGACAGCTTTACCCCGGCTATGGGTCCTAGCCCACCCCGACGCAATTGTGGCAGAGACATGATCCGAGGCTACCAACCCACCCACCCACCCAACCCCCCCCCCCCCCCCCCCCCCCTTCAAATCCCCTCTCCGTCCTGATCACTCCAAGTCAGATGGGTGGGTATGATTATCAAAATCCTTTTTAGCACGTAATCTCTACATCCATTTTCTTCCGGCCATCACTATATCGGAGGAGTTCAGCTTGGACTGTAAACTCATATGGAGATACCAAGTGCCACTAAAAGTCAAGATCTTTGCTTGATTCATGAGGCGTGATCAGCTTCTCGCCAGGAGGTACGGGTGAGATGGGCGCCTCATGCAGACACATCTTGCATTCTATGCAGCGAGGCGGGGGAGGACGTCGCGCATCTATTCTTCGCACGTTTAGTATCTCGAGGTATCTGGCAACAAACGAGCATTGCAGGCCTTTTCCCATCGGCCTTGGAGACCTTTTGGCAGTCACTTTGAGGTCTCGCCAGATAAAGATAGAGTTGGAGAGAGCTGTTGGTGACCTTTTTGGCTAGTACTTGGGCCGCTCCAGCATAACCGGGTGATTTTTTTGTGGGGAGAGATATCAGGTTGTGCAGACTGTACACCACATCTCCTTTTGTCTTCGAGAGTGGGGTTTTGGTTAACTGTTATACATCTCCTTTTTTTGACGCTCTCGCCGAGAGCCCACACTTGTAAATTTTACTTCCATTCCACAGTGATATATATAGACATGGATGACAACCACAACTTGGCAGTCATCCTTTCTCTAAAAAAATATCAAAGTGTGGGAGACAACATATAGAGCATTTTGGTACCATTTCCATATTCTATAGTACAATCTTCATTTCAATATTATCATAGAGTGAAGAGATACAATTATTCTTATTTAGTTAAGATTTCTACAAGCTCAACATCTTTTTTTTTTTTTTGCTTGGAATTTGCAGAAGTACAAACCCTTTACAAGAAGAAATTGAGATTATTTGACGTCCCAACTTACTTTAGAAGAAATTTGTGAAGTCTTCCTTGGAAAGCATTTTTTATATTGTGCTCGTAGTAATAAAGTAATTATTACCTCAAGCTTGAGCAGGAGAACATGATAGATGATCAATACGAAGCCAAGTTTGTTTGACTTATCAAGGCTTGCACCTCGTCAGTTCCTAGATGAAGCTAAAAGAGTTTGAGAGAGAATTGTGGTCTGCTATCGTGAATGCATTTACAACATTGAATAGTGGAGAATGACATACAAAAGAGTTCCACTTGAAAGAAGATCAGAAATGATGAAATGAACAAGAGAAAATTTGATTTGAAAAAAACTTGTCGAAAATTAATGTTCAATCTTTCACAGAATGACAAAAGCATTATTACTTCCCATCTTAAAAATTGTATACTACTCTGTTCCCTCTTATTTCTTTAGATCAAGGAAAAATCAACATAAGATCATTTTGATCGACTATCACCGGTTTACAGGTATCTCTGCTGACGTGGCACCATATAAAAAATTACTATGAATATTAAAATAACATTAAGAAATAAATGCCGCCCCTTAGGGGGCTCTTGCCCCTTGCCGGCGACAGACCCTTGTCTGTGTGATGCCGGCGAAAGAGGGGGCAATGCCGGCGATTGAGTGTGGCAATGAGGCAACTCATGCCTCGACCCCGACGATAACGAGTGTGGTGTTGGTGAAGTCATAATGGAACAAGGAGGAGTTGAAGTCCTTCGAGATTGCATTGACATATTATGGAACCTCGGGTCCGCCAAGTTCCCTGGTGGCACCCCGGAGCCCTCATGCGACTACTACATGGCAGCGAGGAGGTTGTGCTGCTAGTGGGTGGCTGCAAGGAGGCCTAAAAGAGGACGAAGTTGTGTCTTGAGTTCCACTTCTTGTCATCATTGTCCTCTCTAGCTCCAGAGAACCACTAGTGTTACAGGCTTACAGCATGAACTCGCCGCTTCAATGTGAGGACACCATCGCCAGCTGCCAACAATTAGCTCGCGGAACACAGTTGCAAAGTGATTAATCTTTCTGATATTTCCTTCATGAGTAAGAACCAGCAGACCAACAAATTTCAGACACCAAGGTGAACACACGGAATGGAATCAAATGCAAGAAATGATTTTGAAGAGCGAGCAGGTCAGACAACAAAGGTCAAACCTGCTGTTGTTCACATCCGTTTGGAATGCATCCAGCTTCAATTTCCCGGCATCAGCTTCTTTCTCACTAGCATCACACAAAGGGGGTGCCGGCCCATCCGTCATCTCTCTCTCTCTCTGGGACGGGCCCCAATCCGTTGCCTGGCGTCACAAAGAACCCCCCCCCCCCCCCCCCAACCGGGTGCTGCTGCCCTTTTATATTTTTATATTTTCTTATGTTATTTTATTACTTTTCTTTTTTTACATGATGCCTCGTGGTAAACCGATGATAGTCAGTTAAAAGGACAATAAGTTAATAGTTGGAGGATTGTCTAGTTACAAAGTAAAGTTTGAGGAAGATGGTAAAGTTGGAGAAATGACACTGTTTTTAAAGAATAATAACCAAGACTGTAGAACCATGAGGATGAAAGGAACAACATACCTTCCACTTCGTAGCATCAGATGCTTGAGAAATCCAGTATGTTTGTGAACATTATATGGTAAGAGGCTAAGATCCGGATCTCTCCAGTTATCTTGAATAACTGCAAGAACCTATAAAATTAGAAAATAATCAACTAATTACATACAGGTTCTCTAATAACTAGAAGCAGAAAAAAAAAACACTAAGAAGAAGTTTAAAAAAAATAAGGTAATGTAGAAAAAGATGCATACACTTCCAGGGAGCAAATAACTGGCTAATGAAAGTAGGACGAACTTCTTGGATTACCTTATTAGCAGCTTCGCTCTGCAATAAGCATTTCTCAACATGAAGAACCTTATCAAAGAATCCTGGTGCATGCAATCCCAATGCATAACCATTTTCAACCCCATCCTCCCCATTTTCCAAAAGATGCTTCGGTATCCATCTCTCAGCACCAAACGAGAACTCCATCTGAAAAGACAACATCAAAATCCTACACTTGCAATTGAAGCATTATAAAAAAACTCATTTTTCATCGCAACAAACTCCCAACCTTGTTTCGGTAGTGAAACTGCAAGTCACACGGCACAATGGGCTTCAGAACGTTGGTGAATTCGGCATCTCTGCCTGAAAATCTTCCAACGTGAACTATCAAATCGCGAACTTGCTGCTCTTTGGCCCTAACCTGCGCCTCATAAGAAAGATTCTGAGTCTTGCACCCGCCGCAATAGGAAGCGTACTCGCATGGCGCCTCCACGGCATCCCAGTGCGGAGTAATCGTCTTCAACTTTGTCACCTACATGTTTTCCAAAGTAATAAGAGGCATAACGAGAGAAACAGTGCAAAAGGGAATGGAGCAAAGAGGGCGGCGACCTCGGCGTAGCTGCCCTTTTTGCGGGAGACGCGGCCGAGGAATCGCTCGCCGGGGAGAGCGCGGTCACACATGAGCACGAATCCGGTGTCGGAAACCTTGCAAACTCCCTTGCCCTTAAAGGCCAAGGACTCGCAGACGAGCTCCAGAGTTTGGCCGCGCTTGGGGAAGAAGGGGCGCGGAGAAGCGGAACCATCACTAGTAGAAGCTGCGGCTGGCGGCGGATGTTCGACGCCGTCGATATCCGAGGGAACGAGGGGAGAAGGAGAGGCGGAGGCGGAGGCGGAGGCGCAGGGGACAGCGCGAAGCCACGAGCGGCCGCAGAGGCCGCGGGCACCGGCGCCGCACGTGGAAGGGAATGCGGCGACAGCCATGGCGGGGGTTCAAGAGCCTGGAGAGTCGAGGGAAGAAAAAAAAATGAGGATAAAATCATATACTAAAAATCAGTGGCCGTGGGCTCGTCCCGGAAACGACAAATCATATAATACTAAAAATCCATATAACAATTAAAAAGCTCAAGCTTCTATTTTTGTTACCAGATATGAGTAATTTTTACTCCCTCAACTTTCACTCCATCCCTTTTAGTCTCCCATCTTTATTTTATAATAAATTAGCTTCCAACTTATAAATTTGTAATAAATAAAGTCTCTTTAAACCTATAATTGACATGACAAATAAATTCAAATATAATATAGTATATTTATTAAAATAATATTTAAATAAATTACAATTTTTTATAAAAAAAAGAGAGAGGAGGGCTATCTCTTTTCTATTTTTAATTTATTATAAATATTTTTATATTATTTTTTATTAGTGCACATAAAAATGTGGGTATACTTATATTAATTTTTTATTAATATGCTAATTTGACATAATCTAAAATAAAATAAAATAAATTTATTAAATACTACATGAGATTCACGTCCACATCCTTACCCTCCCCCGTACTTTATCTTTCGTTTAATTTTTCATATTCCGTTTTTAAATAAATAATTATATATTTATTTAATAAATATATTTTATATTATTTGGGTTCAACTTATAAATAATTTCAACATCATTTTGCCCTATCTCTTTTAATTTTTTTACATAAAATAACTATATATTACTTTTAATAATATATAATATTTTATTTGAGTTCAACTTACATAAATACCACATAATCATATTAGACAACAAATTAATCTGGAAACCTATTATTGTAAAATATTTTGTTACAAATTTATAAGTCGAGAGACTTTTGTTACAAAATAATGTTTGGGAATCAAAATGAGATTGAGTTAAAGTTAAAGAACTATGGTTGAAAATCACTCTGTGTTCAATTATTTTTCTAGATTATTTTTTTTAAAAAAAATTTATGTCATAATTTTTTTTATAACTAATCCTGAATTATAAATTATCCACTTATTGTGTAAATTTTATTCGGATAAAATAATGAACCCTTGGTTTAAAATTTCATTAGCATGTCAGAAGTCAAAAAATTATTCTTTTAAACTATTTTTTCATTAGTTGCTTCCTTCTCCTCTCACTATTTGGATGAACGACTATTGGAAAGCTTATTGTGGATTTGAAACAAACATAAGCACCACTCAAAAATTTCTTATTAAAGTAAACCAAGTGCTTTGATCGTAATTGTAAATGTACTAAATATTAATTATTTTACCAAGCAATATAGTTAATAAGGTAAGGAAACTCACAGGGCTGAGCCAGACCAAATATTCTTTGATTATTTTAATTCTAATAATTTTAAGATTATTATTAACATAAATTGTAAAAATTTCATAATTTTTTTTCCACTACAATGTATAAAAGTATTAATTTTAGTGACCAAAATCTACTTTAATTCTAAATACGAAAAAAATATGTATATTAAAAATATGTATACATATTTTAAAGATGAAATGAAGTTTAAAATCAAGATTAAGTGCACGATCATTAAATATATTCTCCTAATGATCCAAATTATACAAATAAGTGGTATTTATCATGAAACTATACAATTTAAGCTAATTGGGACAAAATATAGTTACTATATTATATTATTCTATTTTATTATGCAATATAATAATACTATATCAAAAATATAATAAGTATATATGTATAATTTAAAAGAGAGATAATATTTTTATGTTAATTAGTATAATGTGCTCCATAATATTTTTTATTGTAATAAAATAAATTATATTTATTATCAAATTGAAAATAAGAAAAATGTTGTACAAGCATATTCAAGTCATGGGATCATGAAATATATTCTCCTAATGATATATAAATGACAATTATTTTGAAATTATATAATTTAAGCTAATTGAGATAAAAATAATTATGAAATATATTATTCTATTTTATTATGCGATAATATATAGTCTAAAAATTATAATAAAGAAAAATACATAAAGGAAATAATATTTTTCGTAATAATTAATATAATTTGCCAGTTTATTATTTCTTATGATAATAAAATAAATCATTTTTATTATAAAATTGAAAGCAAGAAAAATTAGTCTGACGAGGTAACACCTCTAGACTTGAACTTGCAACCATTTGCAAGTGTACTACTACTATCACCTTCATCCACTAGGTGCACGTGGCTTCACCTCTTACTTTTAACAAATTCAGTTGATATGAAATTACAAAAGTCCATACACACAAGAAAAGTGAACTTGACGAGAAGCTATATTAATTAGTCCATACACACCATAGACATAAAAGTAGGATTACACTAATCCAAAATACATGCAAAAATATTCACATACTTAATCTAGCAACCTATCAAACTACTTAAACTACACATTAAAAATATCATTCTTTTAATTCATTCTCTTCTTTGACCTTGATTAAGAATTTAAAATGCCTCATGAATTTTTTTTATCATTGATGACTTGAATGGCTTTAAACAAGTCATTTTCTCCGAATTCTTTCATTTCATTAAAAATGTGTATATATTTAGTTATAGCATATTCTTTGATAGTTGAACCAAGAACATTTGACCTTCCTCATAAAATTCAGAATTTTCTTATGCAAAGTTTGAAATTTTCTTCTACTTCAATTTCTTAAAAGGACCATGACTACAAGACTTAAAGGTAGCAGCTTGATTATGAGTTGCAATATTGGCAATTCACCATCTTGTGCTTCATGAATTTAAAATGTTACTTGACTCACAAATGCATTATTTCCATCAATATTGTAGTCTTTATCATTATCCTCCCACCCAAATCATAAAGATGGATTCTCCTAAGGTGAAAATTGATGACATTGGTGATTGTGGTAGCAATGGTGTAAATGAAATATTTGTTGAAGTAAATTCTTAGGCACATTAATGTTTTCCTTTTGCATATTTTTCTAAAATTAAAAAGAAAACATTCATTAAATTAAAAGTATGTTATTAAAAGTATACTAAGGCGCCAAATCATACTATCATGCGCTAAATGAACATGTGATTAAAAGTACACTAAGGCACCAAATAGGAATCAACATAGTGGGCGCTAAATAAGAATAGATGGACATCATCTTGAATCATATATGATTAAAAATTAAAGTCATAGTAAGTGCAAAAGAATTGGTGTCGCCTGGGATTAATGTCAACTCGTTGTAGGCACAAATGAAGATAATACCATTTACATGGTATGTGATAGACACTAAGCTACCATGGGCATAAATCGTAATTGGCCTTTTAGCGTCCTAAATGCATATCACAATTGACATAAATACAAAGATCCATTTATTTGAGTCAAGAAAATGTATTGTTATTTTTATGTTGATAATCAATAGATCCACTCATCCGCACTTATGTCAAATATCCTAATATTCACAATAGGATATACATACCTCTTAGGTTTGGTGTAACGCTCCCAAATCGATTTCCGCCACATGGCAAAGATCAATATGAAGACAATACAAACGTAATGACTTTGACTATATATTTGACTAATACCGGTCAATAAATATAACACATGAGCGAAAGAAAATTAAATGAATCAATAAATATGGAATAAGAGGACAATAAAGTGCGAAAGTTTAAGAGTTACTACATAATCTTGAGTAACATACTTCATAACTATTACATCATGATCTAATGAATCATAAAGAAAGATAAATAAGTCCCTAAGTTCATGTGCTTTGTTATCATCTTAGCATCATCACAACATACTACTTCATCCACCATCATAGAGATGGGCATGTGGGAATAAAAAATAAGAGAGGCAATTCTTCCATGAGCTTTATAGTTCAAGTGGGGAACAATAATAATATACAATGATTAATCTTCAATAGAATAAATTGATAAATTCATATTGCATACCTTTGCTTGAGATGGAAATCAAGAGGTTGATTATAATAATTGATAAATATAATCAATAAACATATGAGCGACGATCTATAACATGTTAGAGCACTATAATTTAATGATGATGATAATGATGATATGATAAAATAGAAATGAGCAATGATACAATGATACCATAGACATGTTTGGTATTAATAATTTGGTAGTCATAATCGGTAACAATGATTCAGTAACTATACACAATAAAATGATTTAATATTCATGTTCGATAACAATGATTCAGTATACATGTAGATAACAATGATTCAATATCCATGTTCGGTAATAATGATTTGATATATGTGTTCGATAACGATCCGATACTTTATTCAATATCAATGAATTCATATTAAACAACATCATGATGATGACAAATCTGATAGTCCATATTAATAATGATACGTAAATCAGTGATATATCCAATAACGGTGACAATGTTTCAATAATGATATCATTTATTTGATACTTTATTAATAATGCTTCGTTAACTTTGTTCAATGATTATGTGGTTAACAAACATGTGACTTTGAAATTTCACATCCTTTCATTTGTAGGATGGGCTTTTTAATTTTGAAGTGCGCCAAGCAAATAATAAAGATGCATGCCAATAGTCAATGGGTGATCGAGCCCCATGACAGTGCCCTCTAAATAAGGAAGAAAATGACTCTTAACAATAAACGGTAATGACAATGCACTTGACTTGGACTAATGCCTCAATGTTTATCTTTATTATTATCTTGATAAGTTTTACATTACAATAATCAGTTATCGGTGTAATCTTGAGGTTCATTGACAAGCAAACAAATCAATAATGTCATAATGTCGGTACAATCAATCACGAGTCAAATGAATAATCAATTAGGAGTAAGTATACAATCAAATGGAGGACAAAGTGAATAAATTATAACTTTACTTATCGATGTTATATTTCATTACTTTTAATTTCCTCGAAAATAGACAATCTTTCATATTTTAAACACTTGACAATCGTTAGATGAAAATATCACAATGCATTTAAACTTATTCTATCATGATGTCTTAATAGACGAGACTTGCAAAAACTATAACTCGATTTACAAAGATTATTTTTGAAAGATTCTAAATCTCTTCTATCAACTCCTAAATTATCAGATTTTTATCTTGTTCATATTATTTTTAGCATATTTTACAATTTCATTTTGCTGATGTCTATGACAGTTTGACAGCATGACAATATTTTATTAATAACTTTGATCCAAAACTCTAATTGATATGATTCTTGATTTTGTAAAACTACACTTCAAGATCTGTCATTCATAATTTTTTCATCATTCAACAATAAAAAATACTATCTGAAATCATTTTTATGAAATCAGGACAGTAAGGAAATGGAGGAAACTTAAACAAAATTTGATTAGAGTTTAATAAGATATATTCTAAGACGCTTAATCAAGGTTTTGAATTAGAGACGTTAAAAATGATCACTCATTCATCCACCTGATGGTGTCATTTGATTGATGATCCCCTTCGATTCGTCCTAATTAAATGGTGTTATTACCTGACGGTGTTCTCCCCATTGGTGTGTCTCATGGTGGCGAGCAAAGGAGGTTGTGAGAGAGGGGGGAAGCCTAAGGAGAAAGAAGAGAGGTTGAAATATTTTATTTTCTCCTCCAACAACCTAATTATATCCTTGAAATCATGGAAAGTTATGAGGAGATTATTTGGGAGTTAATACCTTGATTGTTTTTAGATCTATTTTAATGGGTTTGGATCTCCTCCAAGTTATTACCACAGATTTTTAGTTATTATGATTTTATCTTCTTTTTGTTGTTGTTACATTTGGTGTCTTCTACGTCTCCAAGATGACCTCTGGGTGCACCGTCAGCTTTCTCTTCTTCCTCTCCTATTGCCGTGATGCATAGGTGGAATGTAACACCCCACGATTTTATCAAGGATAATATAGTAATTTTATAATTCAATTAGATTGTTTGATGGATTGAAGGAAAATTAAATTCCAGTGGGAGTAGAAATCAATAACTACGAATTGGTTAAAGAGATAAATTAAAGGATTAAATTTGAGTGAGTTTAGATATTATAGTTAGAGTTGAATTAATGATTTATAAATTCTATAAATAAGGAGTTGGCTGACTAAACTTAAAAAAAAAAGAACAGAGAGAGAGAGAGAGAAAAAATATTTTCTTCATCTCGTGCGTGGAGTCCTCGCGCCGGAGGCGTAATTTTCTCGGCGACAACAAGGGCGGTCGTCCGTACAGGTATGGGGGATTTTGTCTCTAATGTGACATCGTTTTACGGTGTAATATGCATAGACTTATTACAGGTGCAAAATCCTTTTACCGCGTGACGTCCGCACCAAACGAAAACAAAAGATGGAGATGGCAATCTTTGCGGCCAAATTGGGGGCGTAATAATCTTTGGCAGCCAGGAAAGAAAAAAAAGAATGTGATTTTTTGTGGCCAAAACCTTTGGCCATAAAAGAATAAAAAAAGAAGAGAATTGAATTACGATCGCCAAAGCAAAGAAGATGGAGAGAGAAGTAGAGAGAGAAATTAAAAAAAAAAAGAAGAATTAATTTTACGGCCATAAAGGATAGGGAGGAAAGAGGTGGAGAGAGAAAAGAGTAAAAAAAAGACAAGAGAGGGAGTAATAGAAGGGAAGATAAGACATTTTGCCCGAAACAAAAAAGGAGTTCGTGAGGGAGTAAGAGATTTGGAGAGAGAAGATGTGAGGGAGTAAGATAATTGGAGAAAATAACTTAGGAAAAAAAGGAGGGATTTCTCGGGCGCAAGAATCAAGAAGGAGAAAAAGAAGAATGCAAACACGTGAAGAAGAAAGAAGAAATAGATATTTTCTTTCCTTTCATTTATGATTTTTTTATAGTTTATTTATTAAATTTCTCGGACAGGAAAAAAATAGAATATATAGAGGAAAAGGATTACAAATAATTGCTTGTCAAAATTCAGCATTGGTGCAAACTGACGATCGGAAATAGAGTTAATTTTTTAACCAACTTGAGGTACGTAGGGGATCCCTATGGCGTCGGTTTTTCGCGACATGGACCCCGAACTCTTCTCCATTTTATAGAAATTACATTATATATTGTTTGCATCTATTAGATATCGTATGTCATAGATAAATGATCGAAAGTTGTCGGAAATACAATTTTCGGATGACGATAAAGCTCGGCTTGGGTTCTATTTTTTTCCGGCCCGAGTTCAAGAGAATTCGAACTGAATCGTAGTAGGAACCGGACCGAGTTCCAAGAACCCGGTCCGGGTTCCCATAGGCACGACTTGGGTTCCTTTACCCGAGTGTGATATGAGATTAGATCAATAGAACCGAATCAGGTTCTGGTTTATCCGGCCCGATTCCGAAGACTCATTTATAATGGATTGAAACTGAGCTGATCCGACCCGAGTATTGAATGACTAATATGGAATTAGGCAAAGACATAACCGATCTGGGTTTTATCAGATCCGACTCGGGTTCTGATATAGAAATTGGGAAAAGTGAAATAGATGAACCGGCCCGAGTTTATCCTAGTGCAGGCCGAATTATGAGGACTTAAAAATATATTGTTAAATAATTATTTAAGTTTAATTGCATTGATTGCTCATGATCATGCATTGATATGTATTGGTCTAGCAATTGTGATTGTTATGTTGATTAATGTTAATCAACTATAATTGTAATATGATAATTGATAATAATTGATTATGGATTCATGACATATTGTTCAATTTGCATAAATTGATAACTAATGGGATTATTGATATTGATTGTGCATCATCCAAGTGACGATATGGAAAATTGCTACAATTGAATTGTTAAATTGATAATTGAGACCGTCATTGTCGATGGAGGCCGTTAGGGTCGATGGAGTCCCATTTGGTCGATAGAGGCTCCATGAAAGTCCTTGTGGTCGATTGAGGCCTTTATGGTCGATGGAGGCTCATGGAGTCGATTGTTAATGCATAATAGTTAATAGAGACCTTTGTGGTCGATTGAGACCTTTACAGTCGATGAAGACTCTCGTGGTCGATTGAGGCCTTTATGATCGATGGAGGCCCTCGTGGTCGATGAAGATCCTTGTGATCGATGGATGCCCATTATGGTCGACGAAGACCTGTAATGGTTGATGGATGTCTTCTTAATTGAATTAGATTGTTAATTGAATTGAATTGTTAATTGAATTGCGCCCTAGTGGCTCATTGGTAATTGAATTACTCCATAGTGGATGATGAAAAATTGAATAGATAAATTGTTAATAGAAATAATAATTGATAATTGTTTATTGTGGTCTTCGCCGACTTATGACCAATTGATAAATTAAATCGAATTGATTAGATATCAGTCATCAATAATTGATGATATGGATAGTTACTATGATTGGTCAAATTATTTATGTCTTATTAATTATCGTTAAATGTTATCTATTCTGACCAATTATATATTGTTATGGATAATTGTGGTAGTATTGATATTGATATTAACCATCGTTCATATAGTTATTTTTATGGGTGATCATACATACTGAGTTATTTCATTGGGCTTTGCCCCTGTATTTGGATTCATACAGGTGATGTTGATGGCGATGGTGAGACGGATGGTAGCTCCTCTGACGAGTGGCATGCACATGGATATATAGTCCATTATTGTATAGACATGGACCCTAACCCACATATTATTGGATATGGTATAAATAACTTCCGCATATTGTAATAGAATATTATAAATTAGTCTTCCGCTTATGTAAGCCAGTTTGTTGACTGGTCAAAGTCAAGGTATAGAATTGAGTGGCGTCATCGAGATAGCCTTCTGGGCAGACAAAAGGAAAAAAAATCTCGGGACGTTACATGGAAACACAAAAGAAGATAAGATAGCACCCTTAGGATTGGAAGGATTTAACTATAACGGGTCACTATAATAAAATGTGGCTTCGTGGATGTAGGGGGATGGAGACGACGGCCATGCGCAAGCTCGCAGAGGCCAGGTGTTGGGAGGCAATGGTGGTGGGGGGAGCGGGAATCATCAGCGTGCTGAACTGGGTGGGCGGGTCGTCCCCTTGCCAGCGAGCTCGTAGAGGGAGGGGGGGTCGTGCGAGCTCATAGAGGTGGGGTGCTCAAGGGTGGGACGAGATAACCATCCTAGTGACGAGATGCTCATAGAGATATTGACCCTCTACACGAGCTTGACAATCTTCCTCCCCCGCTGAGCATGCTTGCGAGAGCTCGTGCGACCTCCCTCCCTCTTCGACAAGGGGAAACGACCGATCCTAGGTAGAAAGAGCATTTGGTGAAAGAAGTTAATATTTAGAGGATAGTCTAATTACAATGTGAAGTTGGAGAGTAGTGTTGGGAAAGCGGGTAAAGTTGGAGGGTATTTAATGAAATTCATCCTTTTTCAAGATGATAGATGAATAATGTTATTAGGATGCAATCATCCAAAAGTAATGAGTAATGAGTTTACCATCCCACATGCCTCCAATTTCATATATAAATATTATTTAGGAATAAATAATTATATATAAATATTTCAACTAAAAGCATTTTAGTTATAAGGAATATATATTCTTTTACTAATAAAGCATATATTACTAGAAATTTAACTACTTATTGAAAATATGTAATTATTTGTTTCATTTTATTTGATAATTAATAAAAGATACATTATTTTGACCGTGAGGCATGTGAAATTAATAAAGTTTTTTTTTTCTAAGTTGTCAACCCTCGATATTTAGGAAATGATATCGATGATTCAATTCGTGTGGCGCTAATATTTATGCGCATTATCCATGTCGATCCACCATCGAGTTCAATTAATTCGGTAAGATCATATGGCGTCATATTCCTAGTTGTGACATGTGAGATTTCTAACATAAATTTTTTACATTTACAATAAATTTGCTTGAGCAAAGAGGAAAGGTTTACCTCTCTGCCTCAACCCCTATTAGTGAAATGAATAAAATTTGGTTCCACAAAACTTGTAACCCTTGCAGCATTCTTAGAAACTCAACTTTGATGATAGATCCAACGTCTAGGCATTAAATAAAGGCAATGGTCAATTGACCATCATGGTTGCGATTAAGGTCACCTAATCCAACAAGTGAGTTCATTGTTTCAACTAAGCATCAACTTTGCACTTAGCCCAATCAATTGGTGGCTTCTCCTAGTGGACCAATGCATTTATCATTATTGGCGAAAGTACAAGGTAGACCGTTGCAATCTTATATTCATGTGGAACATGAAAGATTATGCACATGGTATTATTTATCAAGGATACATCCTTGTAAAGATGAAGCTTATTCCTCCATGTTCAAGTGCCAACATGCTACTATGAGAGCAGCAACCTAGCTTCTCCTCTAATTCTAGATGTGCTTGGGGATTCATAGCTAATGACTCAAGGAGGGAGCATGTAAAGAATAGTGTTTGCGATTGTTTCTAACACAAGATGTTTCCACACAGGACAATCTTTTAAGGCATGAAAAGTATCACCTATTTGTTAAGAGGTTTTATCTAGGGGTGTTCATTGGGTCGGGTCGACCCGGTGAACTCGAAAATCTGACCTGACCCGACCCGACCAAGACCCGACCAAGGGTCTGGTCGGGTTCGGGTCAAAAAATTCCAACCCGAGTTGACCCGACCCAACCCGATGACCCATTTTTTTCTTTTTTTTAATTTTTTTAATTTTTAGTTAAATGTATAGTTTTATATCATTTAAAATATAAAAATAATATGAAATAAACTATTTTAAATGTAGAAAAGTATATATATATATTTAAAACAATATTTTTAGTATTTAAAATTACTTTATTTTGTATTAAAAATAAATTAATAAATACTTTTTTATATTAAAAAAATAAATGAAAATTTTAAAAAAAGAAAAAGGGTGGTTACCCGACCACCCGATCCGACCCGGCCCAGCCCAGTCCGAGTCGAGTCGAGTCGGGTCACAGTAAAAAAATGAGAGGGACCAGACCCGTGAACACCCCTAGCTTTATCACCATGCTTTTTCAAAAGACATGCCTTTGAATTAATTTTATATACATAAATCATAAAAAGAAATACTGAACATATATGGTAGCATAACTTTATCTTATATAATTTGTTTCATGTAATAGTTTCGACCAATGCATAGTATTATACGTTTTGAATTTGACTCGTATGATTTTATCAAAATGTTCAAAATTTTCGGACCTGGTAAAAAATCGAGGAAAGAAATTCTAGAAGAAGTTATTCTTGTCAAAAGTCGAGAAAAGAAACTCTCCAGAAAGTCATCGTCTATTACACACTTCTACAAGTTTTATTGGAGAAGGAAACAAAAATTAAATCTTATTACGGGATCACCTTACTCGATTAAAGGAGATGAGAGAAACTCAAGAATTAACAAAAATATTAATTGAGGTGTAATTTTTTTAAAAAAAATCAAGTGCAAATATGGCAGGACTGAAGGACCAGGTATCCCCGTTTATTTTATTATACTTATATATATTTTTTTTTTCTTACGGCAGAGAAGTCGTTAGAGAAATAGGAAAAGTAGAACTGCAGAACAGATGCACGAACAAGAGAGGCGCAACTGTGTAAGCGGCGGACGCCCAATGGAGGAGCTCCCGCACCCGGTGATCGTGGAGATACTGAGCCGTCTCGCCGACTCCACCGACCTCGCCCGATGCCGCCTCGCCTCGAGGACCCTCCGCGCCCTCTCGTGTGACGTCCGCTCCGTCCGCGTCCTCTGCTCCCGCGACCGCTTCCTCCGCTCCCGGATGCCCGCTACCCGCCCCCTCACCCTCCCCTTCACTTCCCTGGTCGCCAACCTCGTCGCTCTCCTCGCTCCCGCCGCCGCCCTCGAGTCCCTCTCCCTCGCCGCTCCCGCCGCCGCGGACGACGACGACGACGACGACGCCCGCTTGGTCGGCGACGACGATGACCTACACCTAACCGCCGTTGGGTTCCTCTCCCAGTGGTTGCCCCTCGTCGCCTTGAGGCTCAGGAACCTCTCGATCTCTGACTTCTGGGTCCAGTCCTGCTGGCGCATCTCCGAAGCACTTTCGCTCATCTGTGATCTCTGTGAGCTCTTCTGTTCTTCCTTTATCCTCCCTTTTCTTGATGAAAGAACTTCGTTTCGTCCTTACCTGATGCTAAACAGAGTCGGCTTTTTTCCTTGAAACGCATAGTAAACAAATAAAAATTCCATCTTTCTGTTGAAATATTTGACGCAGACGATGTAATTTTTTCATCCGGTTCTTTTGATCAATCAGAAGGCGATAATTGATAAGAGATATGAACTTGCATAGTTTAGTCAGCCTGCATAAAGTCAAATACTTTGGCAACATAAAGTCGAATCTTGTTAAACCTGCATAATTACATAATTTATTTCCTAGATGTGCACATTTATGTATCATTCTTCTGCATGGAACGCAATTTCTAATTTGTTAGTTTGCAGTGATACTTGGGCTTATGAGATGCGAGTTCAAGTGATATGATCCTGACGTCAGCAATAAAATCTATCTCTGTCATCGCCAAATTCCGATAGACAAGCTTGCCCATTTTGAAATTGCATGACATATTGAATGCTTTACATGACTATTAACTGGAACATAATTTTGTTTGCCAACTAGTAAGAGGCACAAGAAAACTATATTCATCACATTGTAACCTCCCTGTAGCACTTTGTTATAATCCCTTCTATTTATGAACTGAAATTAAATCTGATGAAATGATAACAAATGTGCTTGCTGATTGAGTTCAAATGATACTACTTTTCAAAATCTCGACTAGGCTTAAACTTTATACATGATTGATTCTTTTGTTCAATACTCCATCCTTGATTGATTCTTTTGCTACATTTCTTTTGTTCAATATTCCTTCCTTCTCCTTCGATCAGGAGAAGAGATTCTAAACTAAAAGAAAAACAGGTAGAGAGAGACAGAGTGTAGTTCTTATCCCTAGGTCAGAACAAAATTCCTTTTGAGAGAGGTGAGAACAAAAATAACCCCGAACCAAAGTAATTTCCTGTGCCATATTTATTATGTAAGTAGGTAACAAAGTATTTGTCCAACTGATCAGACTCCTGATTATATTATAAGCTAAAGTCAATTCAATTAGTTCTCATTTCTGGACTTTGATTACATAATCCTTCTTTCCTGTTCTGTTCATGCGTCTAATATTCAATTTGTATACTCAAAAGTTTTCACACTTTAAGTTCATCTTTGAGGATCAGCATTAGCATGGTGCTGAAGTATAAACTAATATACTTTCTAAAAAAAGTATTAACCTAATATAGAAAACATTTGATTTAATTCGAAAGTACTAATTTTCCTCTATCAAAGAGGCTAAACTATGATATGTTAAATTGTTGTCAATGTGACTGACCATAAAGATCTAGCCCTCTAAAACCCCATGTTTCCATGTTGTTGCTACTCTTTAAAATAAAGATAACAAGGTGATGGCCTCTCAGAGAAATATTATGATTCTACATTTATAATTCATTTCTCTGACTCAAATATGCAATCATAGGCGGCAACCTTCTTACTTTGAAGATCAGGAATGCTTCTTTGTCAGTCAGGGGCCTCAAGCCAATGCAGAAGCTGACTTCTTTGACTCTCGAACATATAAGACTGGTTGATACAGATCTTGAAATGTTGAATGCGTGTTTCTTTTCACTTAAAGTTCTTAATTTGATAAATGTCGGAGGATTCAAGAATCCCAGGATTCATCTTGCGCAGTTGAGGATCTGTAGGTGGACAGTTTCCAATGTTCCAGTCTCCTTAATGATAAATGCACCCAACTTGGCTGAGCTCAAGTTGAAGTGTGGCCAACCAGAAACTATTTCCCTTGAAACTCCTTTGTTAGCTAAACTTGATCTCTCCATCAGGAAGTCCAAAGGTGTGATAAAAGCAGGAAAGTTTTCTAATCTAAAGTCTCTCAGGATTGTCTCCTCGGATGTTTTCAGCCTGGCACACGTCTTTGCGGACTGTGCAAACATTAAGAAATTAGAGCTGGATGTACAAGAATATGAGCCTTCTACTGATTCCATGGAACCTCGTGATATTGATTTGGCAAACGCATTCGCAAATGTGGATGAACTGATACTGGGATCAAGGTTTTGGCTGATGGTCCCGGAATGCATTCACATCATTGGTGAATGGAGGGGATTGAAGAAATTGATGCTGTATATGCCAGAAGGAGGACGTTATCTTCCTATATTATTTGAGAAATTGTCTACCTTTATAATGCATTCCGCTTGCTGCTCAGTGTTGATGCTGATACCTGCTGCGGCTGATCCAGATATCATAGATTCGGTCATTTCCAAGTGTGCCAGCATGTTTCCAGATGTTGCATGGAAATGGGATACATCGAGCAGTGGGGATCTGGAATTTGAATTCTTTTAAGCTACAATTTACAATGTTATAAAATGCACTTTTGTTCGTCAATACTCTTGTCTGTGCTGAAACAGTGAAACTGTTGTATATCAAGTAATCTGGAAATTTATTTGTGTCACATTGCACTTTCAGAGGATTGTTTGGCTGGATGTTTAATGGAAGACAAGAAAAAAATAGGCAACTGTACAAGAAGATGATGGAGGGAAGAAGATTTCTGGGTTCAAATAACATGGGACTACTGAAATTGAAATCATGGGTCTTTTTTTTCCTTCCTCTTCTTTCTTGATTGAAAAGTAGTTACCAATGACATTTATGTAGTGTTTCTGAAATTGGTTCAGTCGGAGTAAATTCCATATGTTTTTCTCATAAAACTAGAAAATCAAATTGAGTTGGATTGAACCCATGCAAGTGGTTGGATTCATGAGTTCAATTTTGTTCTTTGAACTAAAGCCGAATTCTGAAAAAAAAATACAAAAAGGAAATAATCTCTTAGAAAAAGAGAAAAAATGAGAGGAAAAAAAAGAAACCTGATAACGTAGGAGCGTAAGAAAGATTCGACCAACCTAAAACCTATCCGAACCGGAAATATTGGAAACTAAGGATCCGAATATTGGAATTATCTATTTTTTGTTGTAGATATAATAATTTTTGTATAAATTTTAATACTTTTATATCATATTATTGAACTTTAATTTGGTAACTTTAAAATTTTAGTAGTATATTTCATATTTAATATAAAATTAAATACTTTTATGTTAATTTTAATTTATTATATATATTTTTAAAATATAATTATCTAAAAGTAAGGCCCAGAAAAAATTGATCCACTATAGGGTGATTTTATTTTTATCAAATAATTTTAGGGTGATTTTTTTAGTTTAAAAATAGCGGGTGATTTTTTTAGATTGAAAACTCTATCCAAACTACTTTCACCCACCCCTAATTCGAGGGACATAGTAAAGGAACAATATGTGTGAAAGATGGTGAAATGGGAAATAAAAAGGTAAGTAAATCTCAATTAAGAATGAATGAAAATAAAACATAGAAGAAAAGATACAAAAAGAAAATATAATAGAACAAGAAACAAAGAAAACACAGAAATTGGGGAATAATATTTGTCCAAAGATATTACAAATATTCGTCCAAAGATAAATTACAAATAATAATTTCAATTGATAATTAATGTTAGATAAATATTTTGTTGGATATTTTTGTTTTTCTACTCGTTATTCACAATGTTTATTATAAATACTACATAATATTTTTTTCTATAAAATTGATTTCCAAATTATTAAAAAACATCTTTTAGTGTCTCATCCAACTTGGCTAACAATATATTCTTTCCTTTTTCAACCTAGAAAGTAAAAATAAATGAAAAATAGTATTACCGATAAACCTTGATTGACCTATTTGGCCATCAATTGTGAAGACATCCCATCTCATACTATCGTATTTTAAAGAAAGGTGAATGCTAATAAGCTTCATCATGATATTTTGCATCTAGATATATTAGTTCATATGTGAACCTCGGTCATATGTTTATGCAATCTAAATTGTGAGTTATTGTCATCGCTAGAGTTTGTTCACTATGACTACTCTTGAATATTGAGGTGACAATCGAAAAAATATGATTTATTGTTTCAGTTATTTTCTCTCTCCGATCATCGAACCTAATTGAAGGATTTCTACAATTATGAAATTAAACATAATTTTCAAATCAAGATAAAATGAAAGCATTTTATATATTACAACAATCTTAGAAATCAAGATATTTGCCATCATCACCTTTGTTGTTGTCCCTTTGAAGACACAAATGTCACAAATGAACACAAATGTGCTATAACCTTCCTAAGGTGTATTACTTACAACAATTCTAACTTGCATATATCACATAGTCCGAAAATATTCACAATCCTAATAGCAATAACACTAGAGTTCTTAGATGATGACACCGAAATCTATGGGAAGCAAGGATCCATGCTTGATGCAAGTATTTCTCCACTTTGAGAATTGAAGTCCACCCTTATTTCAAGATTGAGAGTTGAGAGTCCATAGAACTTCTGTATAATAACAATGCTTTGAATTGTCATAAGCAAGTAACCTCGGTGGAAATCTGAAACAAATTCTTAAAAGGTCAAAATTACATGAGCCAACCATCAACACAAAAATGTTGTTTTGATAATTGTCTAGTAAATGGTCTTCACTTACTTCTCAACAACAAGATGGACAACATGAACAACATGGAAACCATTTGCTTTGTGGTGCTACAGGATCTATGACGGGAGGTTCTATAACTGGTGGAGGTTGTTGTACTTGTTCCTTTTTCTCTTGCTGATGAACAGATTCAGCTTTTCCGGACGTGTTCCTTCCATCCGCTGTCAATCTAAATGCCAAAAGTGAGCATACTTAAAAAGATCATCTGTAATTATATTCTCTTCTGAAAGTGAACATCAAGCAATATTAAAATATTTGATCAAAATTAAATAATGATCAAAAGCAGAGTTTGAATTGTTGTATGTAAGATAGAAAGTGGGATATCATACATTGGGAATGCAAAGGAGCGATAGCTGTTCACGCTGCTATCAGAAAGCCGAGATGTGCTATCTGAATGAGGCATACCCTCAATGGAAGGCTTTTCCTTTTCAGGTTGAACCTGTGCTATCCGAGAAACATCTTTAGCTTGGTCAGCATTTGTTGCTTCAGTTGATCCTTGCGACTGAAAATTGGATCCCATATCCACATGTTGTGCTTGTCCAGGGCTTACTAGAGGAGAGATTGATTGATAATTATCAAATTGACTATTATAAAGGCCTGTTAGATCACCAGACTTTCCCATGTGGATACTGAATAGTGACTCATTGGAGGCTACACTCCATTCCATTGGTGCATTTGATTTGGTCCTAGCAAATACAGAAGATGGTATCCTCTTCGGATCAGGGACATCAGATCTTATCATTGTTTGAACCGGAGGTGATTGCTTCACTCCAAGCATTGAAGTATCAGACTTGGAACTGCCACCTAAATGACTTGGAGAAACCGATGATCCAATAGCTACCTTACCAGACCACATTGGTCCAGCAGCTATGCCATCATCCTCATTAGAGTTTCTTACATCATGATTATTAGGAAAACCGAATCCTGCTTCCGATGGTACACTTTCGATTGGAATAGCAGATGCCAAATTGTTCCTTGGTTCGTCGTGGTTTTCAATTGACTTGTTAAGTTGACTTGCATCTAGTTGGAAAAAATCTTCCTCAGATGAAGTTTCTGAAGTAGTTGAAGAAGAACATGATTGGTCTTCCTCCATTATAGGTCCACCTCCTAGCTTTAGAAGGTTATTATCATGTTGACTAATTGCATGTTGGCTACTATCAAATTCATCCCTTGATTTTCCATGATTAGGATCCATAACAACAATTGGATTTTATATCAACCTGAGTCAATACATAACATGAACACCTATGCTTAAGGAAGGAAACATATGACAACTTAATTTTTTTTAACATATTCAATAATTTTCCTTAAAAATCATGATATTATTAGGCCAGTAAGAATAAGAATCACATAACCTGACTATATGCAGTGAAACACAATTCATATCGAAGGACAACCACATAATATAAAATAAATATAATATGCTAGGGATATCATAGAAATCTTATTTGAGCTATTATATATCGAAGTGGTTCCTCTTTTTAAAGAGGTAGGAAGAAGAGCATTGGAAGTGCATGGTATATAAATTAGATAAAGAAATTTATGCACAACTTCAATGTTTGAAAGTTATTATGCTTTGTCTTTGTTGGAAGTCCCTATATGTAATTAGATTCGAGATCTATCATAATTTTACATGCAAGAATTTCTAAAAAGGGAACTTGACAAGAGAGGGAGACCCAATAAGATAAAATATTAACTATCTAAGTGTTTCTTTTATAAATTTATAAAAGAATGGCAAATCATTAAGCTTCTCATGTAACGTAAAAAAAATGTTTTTCTTATTAAGTAATCAGAAACATCAAATTATAATAATAACAAAATAAGTATGAAAATGTCTTGAGGTATGCGAAAGAATTATAATGCTTGCAAGGAAGTAGTTGACATAATCATAGCATGATTCGTCAAATGTTGTTGGTGGTGAAAATGTTCTTAAGGTAGAATCTCTGTTTTTTTTTTTTTTTGCTATGTTTGACACAAAAGACACACCACAAATGGACATAGTATTTTGGTGTACTAGCAAGGGCAAGATCTTTACATGTCAGGAAGAATGAGGAATCATGAATATAGACAATCTAAAAGTACATTTTTTTACAACTCGAAGACAAATCAAGAAGCTTTCCAAGTAACATAAAAGATTCTCTTAGACAAATCAAGAAGCTTTCCAAGTAACATAAAAGATTCTCTTAGTGAATCATTGGGCTTGAAATTGTAGTAATAAAAAATAAATATGGAAGAGCCATGGACTATGAGGAGTTTTGCATGGATAAATTTGGATAAACATAACATGGTTTATCGAATGTTTTAAGTAATATAAACATTCTTAACATAAAATATCTATCTTTTCTATATTGATACAAAAGACACCACAAATAATCATAGCATTGTGGTACAAGAAAATGCAAGGTCATGTCGATCGCCAATGCTAACTTTGGTTATGTTGAATTAAAAGAGATTCAAAGATCAAGTCAAACGCATAATATGCACACACATTTTTGTCAATGAATTGAGATCTCTTTCTAACTTTAAAAAAAAATATACATGCACGCAACAGCCTTTATTTATGATACTTGAAACAATTCTATCATTAGATCAAAGTGATCATGCCAAAATCTACAAGCTACTCAGTAAAGAAACTGCATTGAACCCCCAAAGACAAAACAATCAATTTTTGGTTCGTGTAACATATATATCATATGTATATAAAAACACAATCATCATCAGCATCGGTTAATAGTAATGATATCATGTACGACTAATTTATGCCCATAAGTTATCAAAACCAGAATAATGAGATTCAACATTGAATCATAATAAGGCAACATCAAGAGCAATTAAGTCAAACGATGACAAAAAGAACTAAAGTTTCAACTCCGATCTGCAATATAGAAAATTTGATTTCTTTCTTGTTCTTATTGATATTCCCACCTTGTTCTTCTTTTTCTCTCTTCTTCTTCTTTTCTTTTCTTCGTTCTTCTCTGCATAGAAAACAAAGTGGAAGGAAATGGCTGCAGGCAGGCCAAATTTGGTTAAAGGCGCAAGGCAAACAACATATTGTAGAAAAGATAGTTGGCAAACCATCATTTACCATAATTAGTGTCCTCGTAACCTCTTGCCACTCTTTGGTCATCGTGAAGCACGCCAAGCCTTCTAAGCGGCACCATGAAGGCCGTTGTAGGCCTCCTTTTAAACCATCACCCAATTCTTGTCATCATCTCTACATGGACGGGAACACCCACCTAGTTATCTTGATGGAGGGAGAATATGTTGAATACTTCCATGGTGTGTATCAAGTAAGTGGTTTCAGATAAACAAAGATGAATGGCACGTATATATAAAAAGGTTCATTGCTGCAATCCACTAAGAACATCCCCTGCTTACGTTGAGGAGAGAGAATAATACTAAGTTAACACCCCCTGCTTATGTTGAGGAGAGAGAATAATACTAAGTTAGTAAAATGACGTCTATAGTTGATTATAATACATAGGAAAAGTTAGAGGGCAAGCGAGGTATGACAACCAATTTTAGACAACTATATGTATAGATTACTCAAGTAGCTGAGATGAGTGCAGTTTGGGCGACAACATTTTTGCCACGTCAAAAATTTAAAGAACTAGCAACAAAGCAAGGCACAATATAAAAAATGAGACCAAAAAGCACCATATTTGCCAGATGAATACACTAAGTTATTATTTTCTTTTCACTTAATTTTCACTACGGGGCATTTACTCAATGAAGGTTTATTGAATGGACAATAATTTCATCTCCAATCATCCCCATGCAAATAATCACTTTTTGAATTCAATGATGATGCATTTATTTATCTGATGAGTAAAAATAACAAAGTTTTGATATGACAATTCCAATATTTATAAGTAAGCATTTTCATTTAATTTATTAATCTAACAATCATGATTCGTTATTCTTACTTATTTATTCCCCTTGTAAAAAACAATCATAGTTTTAGTTCATTATATGATGCATTTGATTGTGGCACATTAATAACAAAAGTAATTGAATTGTAAATAATGAGGCCATACATCATGCTTGAGCATATTGCACTTTATATTTTGCATAAAAAATCATCTTAAAAAATGTCTTGAAGATTATATAAAATTCATTCTACAGTTAGTTCAACTGCATCCATTTAAATATTATGAATTTTAAGGGTTATTTTCATAAATCACTCTTAAACTATCATAAATTTTCACTTCTAATACCAAACTACGAACTTATTTTGTTCAATCCCTAAACTATCATGACTTTTCACTTTGATCCTCGTCCACTTCTATTACATTTTATGTTAGTTTTGCTTTTACTCATTTATGAAAAGACTAAATTACCCCTCCCTCCATAACACATCAAATATTAAATATAAAAAAATAAAAAATATTCCTTGCATTGGTCACCCTCTCGAATTTGGCCTAAAAATTAAGTGTTCTAAAATTTGTTTCTTCTTTTTTATTTTTTATATTTATTATTTGATGTGTTATGAATGGAGGGATAATTTAGTTTTTTCATAAATGAGAAAAAGCAAAACTAACAAAAAATGTAACAAAAGTGGATGTGGGATTAAAGTAAAAAAAATCCTGATAGTTTAGGGATCCAAAAAATAAGTTCGTAGTTTAGGATTAATGTAAAAAATTGTGATAATTTAAGGATGATTTATGAAAATAATGTGAATTTTAATTGCAAAAATGTGCCTAGAGTATTAAGAAATGTGCCCATAAAAAGTGCCCTAGGAAACACAATTATTTCAGCAAATTATTTAGTTTGCCTTTAAATGAAAATGATCCCCCCTCAAGAATGAGTGCATGGCAGCCAAGGATGGATGACATATTTTCAAATGACGGCACATATCTATCCGTCATGACTGCGCCGCATCGAGAAACTTGACAGCTATGTGTGCAATAGGAGTGTTCACTGGGTTAGGTCGACCCGATGAACCCAACGTAGGTCAGGTCCATGGTCGGGTTGAACCATAACCCGAAGGATGGTCAGGTCGGGTGACTTGACTATAACCCGAAGGACGATCGGGTCGACTCGATCTTTTTATATATATATTTATTTAAATTTAGCCTTATATTTGATTAAAATTCTACAAAAAATTAAAATAAATTATAATTATGGAAATAATATTTAGATATTCAAGAAACTTATTTTATTTAGATATTCAAGAAACATATTTTATGCTTTAAAATAAATATCACAAAATATTTTATATTAAATAAATATAAAATAGTGAGAAAAAATAAATAAAAAAGAAAAATTGCGACCCGACCCCAACCAAGTAGGGTTGGGTAAAATTTCACCCTCAAATTGACAATGACTCGACCCGACTAAATTTGGTCAGGTTAGGTGGGTCAAGTCCAATCCGACCCGTGAACACTCCTAGTGTGCAATGATGGCATTCCTAATTTGAAAAATCATTTATTATTAGTTTCACCATCTAAAACTTCTCAATTTTTCAAAGGATTAAATAGATAATATTTAATTATTTTTTCCTACAAAATATGATGTAAAGATAGTAACTAATTAATTCTTAAAATAGAATTTAACTCAATATAATATAAGGGAGTTAAGGTCATAGATAAGAAATGAATTTGGTTTGTACAAAGACAAGGAATTAAAGTTAAATAAACATTAAATTGGTTTAGATATGGAGTTATAATAAAAGTTTAAAGTAAAGATTAAAACATAATTCATTTTAAAATTTAATAAAACATTAAATTAGAGTCTTAATTGAAATTAAATTATGCCTAAGTCCTTATAAATAAGTCCCCAAAGGTATTATACAAAGGCATCCTGTGAAAAACTCTCTTCTTTCTCGTTTCTCTCTCCCGCAACCGTGAGGCAAAATAGGGTCAAGTCCAACCAGCTTCTCAAAATGTCAATTTATGCTTCTTCACGGGTCGTTATGGAACTCCCACGGCCATTACAAGGTCACCCATGCCTCGCAATCAGATTTCACGACACTTATAGAAGAGATTGCACTAAAGAAATACGTCTCACGGGCCGTGAGACATGGTTTAACGCTTCAATTGCCCGTTTTCATGAGTCTGGCAGAAGCAGAATGGTGGTCTCATGGGCTGTGAAGTACTCCTCACGGCCGTGAAATATTACGCCACGCATCACACATCATGGACCAAAAGCGCATGAGGCAAACAAAGACTACTTATGGGCCGTGAGGGAATTCTCATGGCCGTTACTGCAAAGCTTCACGGATCACATAAGTCTCATGGCTCCTACGTAAATCGGATCTTAAAGTTTAATGGGCCGTGAGAGGTGGATAACGGACCGTGAATATACAAGCTCTTCCAAGACAAATAAGATTACTGGGCGTTAAATTGATCTCACGGACATCACAGAAAGCTCAGAATCAATTACCAACGATTAACGGGTTGTGAATAAGTAGTAACGGCCCGTTAAACGCTGAAGGACTTTAAAGAGAATATTTAACAGGTCATCACAAATGCTTCACGGATATTATAGAGCAATCAGCATGTCAGAATCAAAGTTCACGGGCCGTTAATATTTCAGTACGGGTCGTGAAAGTCATAAGTCGCGCGAGAAAAGCAAAAAAATCACCCGATTCATGGGTCGTGAACTCTGTTTCATGCCCCATGAAAGTTATGGAGACTCCTATTTTGATTCTGATTGAGCCGTTAAATTCAATACAAGGGGAGTGATGACACCGATTTTGAGACATAAACATATTTTCGGAAGAATTCTCCATACATAAGGACTCCAACTCCTACCGTATTCCTTAGGATCAATTGGAAACTAATTAGGACAGAAATCTTGGAATTTTTCAAGGCTAAACTCTCATACTCAATGGGACACTAAATTTACCTTATTTCATATGAAAAATATTTCTGTTTATTTCCAAGCCACTTGAAAACCGGAGACCCTATAAAAAGAGATGTTTGGCAGACATAGTTGATCATGCTAGGGCCTGCAACCGAATCCTTCAAGCCAAGAACAAAGGAGCACTTCTGAAGAATGAGCGAGAAGACTTCTGCGTAGTAGACTCGTGCGAGGATTGTGAAACGGCTTGTCATCATTTCTGCAGAGTACTTCTTGTTCCACATTACGTTGGGATGATGTTTTGGATTATTATGTTTTATCTTTTTCATGTAGTTTATAGATTATTAGTTATAGTTTTACTTTTCTGTTTTAGTTGCAAGAGTTCTACTGTAAGAACAATTTTTTATTTCTCATTAATCAAATAATTAGTTTGGTTTTTATGAACACGATTGCTGTGCGTAATGCTTTTCTTCATAATTTAATGATTTCTAGGATGGTTATTAACTGTGTAGTGTGATCAATCCTTAGTTCATTATTTTCTGTTGAATCGATTCTTAACTTTCTGTTGAAGGAACTCGTGTCTTAATCTAGTAGAAACTATGCAGCATATCAGATTATGCGGTCTGCATGAATTGACCCGTATGGACGGTTTTGTAGTTTAGGGATTACAGCATATTACATCTTAAGTTCATAATAATTGAAAGCATATCCGTGCGGAATACTTTCATATCATTAATGTCTTAAGATAGTTGATTTATTTATGCGGAAGATCATATTTTTCAGTGTCCTTATCCGTCTGAAAACTAAATGTGAACTTTGTATTTATTATTGATTTTACAGAAATTACAGATTGTTCCTATCATTATAGATCATCCTAAAGACTTACGCATCATTAATTTAGGTTTACTTTTTTGTAATTTTTACTTTCTTTATAATTTTTACCACAAAATCTTATTACTTTGTCTCCTATTAGCCTCTGAAATTTGATAGATAAATAAACTAGTTCCTCCTGGGATCGACAACCTATACTTTTCACTTTGTTACTTGAGCGATTAGTGCACATGCTAGCTACTGTTATCAATTTTCGCACCAAGTTTTTGGTGCCGTTGCCGGGGAACTAGTCTTTTCTTTCTATTCATATTTTAAGCTACTTTGATACTCTTTACTTTCTGTTTCCTTTCTTTTGGTATCTGTGCAGATTTCCTGGCACAATTCATTCACAAGCCATCTAATCTGGAGCCTTTGGACCGTGACATTCGACATAATACTCGAAGTTCCAAAGCTCCTATGGAATTTGATCCTGAGATCGAACGAACAATGCGGCTACTACGAAAGAATACGATGGCCGAACAACAAGAACGCCACCAAGCTGAATAGGAACGATGTCAAATTGAACAAGAAGAGGAGGGGAAAAAAGAACTCAGCATGAGGGATTATGTCTCGGCTAAATAATCAAACACCAACTCCAGCATCGTGATTCCAACAATCACAACAAATAACTTCGAATTGAACTCCGCCATTATTTGCACAGTTGAAGTGCATCAATTCGGTGGAGCTTTCCATGAGAACCCTCATGATCATCTGGACAAATTTCTTCGCATCTGGAACACCTTTAAGAGTTCTAACGTTTCTGTGGATGCATCACGCCTAATTTTATTTCCCTTTTCCTTGAGAGATGAAGCATTTACTTGTCTAAAGACTCTTCCTACAAGATCAATCAAAACTCGGGCACAACTTGTAGTCAAGTTTATCAACAAATATTGCTCACCTCAGAAAGCAGCAAAACTGAGAAACGAACTCCGATCTTTTCGACAAGATGATTATGAAATGCTCTATGAATCATGGGATAGATTCAACGAACTCTTGGCCCGGGTTCCCGAAAATCGAATTCCACTATGAGAGAAACTTGAAGGCTTCTACAATAGTCCGCGCCAAACTGATAAAGACAAGCTAGACTCCTCAGCTCGAGGAACGATCATGGGCAAAATGAAAACCACAAGAAATATATGATCTCATCGATAATGTGGCCCTGAATTCATGGCAATTTAAATGCAACCAGCATCGATGGGGAGTCAATAAAATCGAAAGTGAATTAGCAGTGACTCAACTGGAGTCACTAAATAAAAAGTTTGAGATGCTTTTGAGCAACAACAACCTCTGTGATCTTTGTGGAGGAGGACATCCAATGTTCGAATGCCCAGGTGGAAAATCTTCTAATCAGATTGAAGATGCTAACTATGTTTCTAACTCTTCTTTCAAGTCTCCACCATTAGGAAATTCTTACAATCCGAATTGGCGCAATCATCATTTATTTTCTTGGAGACAGAATTCGGGACAACAACCACCTCAACAAAACACTTTTCAGTGCCAACAATTTCAGCAACCTATCCATCCACAACCATAGGCTTAAACTAACTCAAACTTCGAGGACAAAATTTATGACAACTATGGAAACCAAGGTTTCCAATCAAAATGTTTCCATCCGCAATCTGGAAATTCAGCTAGGACAGATAGCAAATATTCTTGCTGGACAAACACCGGGAGCTCTTCCAAACAACACTGAGAAAAATCCAAGAGAAGAAGCTAAAGCTATCTCCTTACGAAACGAAACAACTCTATCTGGACAGGCACTACAAACATCAAATGAAAATACCAACAAAGCGGCAAAAATTGAAATGCCACGTGACCTTGGAGAAAACCCCGCACTTCCAATTCAGAGTTCTAAAGGAAAAGAGCCAGCACCATCGAGATACCAAGCAAACTGGGAAATTTGTCGTTCCCACAAAAGCTGCGCAACGAACAATTGGATAAGCAATACTCTCGCTTCATTGAGATATTTAAACAACTGCACATTAACATCCATTTTTATGAAGCGTTACAGCAGATGCCCAGCTACACAAAATTTTTTTAAGAATGTCTTATCCCGTACACGGAAGACCGATATGGAAGGCATCATAAAAATGACGCCCCAATGTTGTCCAGTTTACAAAGAAAATCTTCCAACAAAGATGGGCGATCCTGAAAGTTTTACCATGCCTTGCACAATTGGAGATTATCATTGTGCAAAAGCTCTTTGTGATCTTGGAGCAAGCATCAATCTAATGCCTTAAAGCTAGATTACGAAGAACTTATTCCTACTTATGTTTTACTATAGATAGCTGATCAATCGATGAAGAAATCGAAGGGAGTGCTAGAGGATGTCCTAGTGAAAGTAGACAAATTCATCTTTCCAGCGGATTTCATCATTTTGGATATGAAGTCTGGACTAGAGGCACATATCATATTGGGATGCCCATTCTTAGCCACAGGCAATACTCTCATCGATGTCCAGCAAGAAAAACTTACACTTCGAGTCGACAATCAGGATCTCAGCTTTGATATAAAAACCTCACTTCAGATTTCCATGGACTATGCCTCATGTTCCTCGTGTTTCTCTATCGAGAGTTTAGAAGATGAACATCATGATGAAATTGATGACATGATTTCTAACGTTGTTAATGATCCTTATATAGGTGTCGAGGATATGAATGTTGAGGACAACCGAGATTCAGACTCCATATAAGGAAGAACTCGCAATACAACAAGAGGAGGCTACACTTTCATCACCAAAACTTGAACTTAAAACCTCCACATATGAAATACGCTTTTCTTGAGAATGATGCATATCCTGTTATTATCTCCTCCGCTCTTACAGATGATAGGGAACGACAACGGAGGTGCTACGAACTCACAAGAAAGCCATAGCATGGTCTATCTCAAACATTAAAGGTATCTCCCCAGTCAGCATAAAATCTTGACAGAGGAAGATGGACATCCAGTCGCCCAATTTCAATGGAGGCTTAACCCCGCATTAAAGGAGGTCGTCAGAAAAAAAATTATCAAGCTCCTTGATGCAGGATCATCTACGCAATCTCAGACAGCCGCTGGGTAAGTCCAGTTCAGGTAGTACCCAAGAAAGGATGTATGATGGTAGTTAAGAATAAGAATAATGAACTTATCCCGCAGAGAATCGTGATCGGTTGGCATGTTTGCATCGATTATCATAAATTGAACGACACCACATGCAAGGATCACTTTCCTTTACCCTTTATTGATCAAATGTTAGAGCGTATCTCATGTCACAACTTCTAGGGCTTTTAGATGGATATTCAGGATATAATCAAATTGCGGTTGCACCCGAAGACCAAGAGAAATCGACATTCACATGCCCATATGGAACATTTTCTTACCAAAGGATGTCGTTTGGATTTTGCAATGCTCCAGCAACCCTCCAACGTTGCATGATGTCGATTTTCACCGATATGAACGAACAAATCCTTGAAATTTTCATGGATGATTTCACTATTTTCGGAAGCTCTTTTGCTAATTGCGTATATAACTTGTTATTAGTCTTGCAGAGATGTGAGGAAACTAATCTCATCCTGAATTGTGAAAAATGTCATTTTATGGTGAAGGAGGGTATAGTTCTTGGTTACAAAATTTCAGAGAAAGGGATCGAAGTAGACAAGGCCAAAATTGACGTCATCTCCAACCTTCATCCTCCTATAAATGTCAAAGCCGTCAGAAGTTTCCTCGGACATGCTAGCTTTTACTGTCATTTTATCAAAGATTTCTCGAAGAACTCAAAACCCCTCACTGCCCTCCTTACTAAAGATGCCAAATTTGATTTCAATTCGGATTGTTTAGAGGCATATAACCTATTAAAGGAGAAACTAATCTATGCTCCTATTGTTGACGCACCAGATTGGAGTCTCCCTTTCGAATTAATGTGTGACGCAAGCGATGGAGAGATTGGGGCAGTGTTGGGACAGCGACACGATAAAATTTTTCGTGTCATATATTATGCCAGTCGCACACTCACTTCAGCACAGATCAACTATGAAACCACAGAAAAAGAGTTCCTTGCTGTGATTTATGCATTCGACAAATTTAGACCTTATCTTATATGCTCTAAAGTCATTTTCTATACCGATCATGCAGCCATCAGACATCATATGATGAAGACCAATGCCAAGCCCAGATTAATTCGATGGATATTATTGCTATAGGAATTTGACGTCGAAATCAAGGACAAAAAGGGGATAAAGAATTTAGTTGCGGATCATCTCTCTCGTTTGGACCCTGCCCCTGAAGAAGACATTGACATCAAGGAAGAGTTCCCCGATGAAAATATTTTGGCCGTATTTGCAGTAACCCATAAGTCCGAACTAACACCTTTGTTTGCAGATTTCACCAACTATCTTGCCAGCAAGTGGATCCCCAAAGGATTGACTATGCATCAAAGAAATAAAATTTTCTCAGACGTTAAACATTATCATTGGGACGATCCTTATTTATTTAAAGTGTGTGCAGAATAGGTGATCTGAAAATGTGTACGAGATGATGAGATGCCCAACATTCTACAACATTGTCATGATGGCATTGTAGGAGGACACTTTGGGCTTAACCGAACTGCTGCCAAAGTTTTGGAATGCGGATTTTACTGGCCCACACTGTACAAGGATGCTCGAAAATACTGTAAGTCTTGCGATCATTGTCAACGGGCATGCAACATCTCACGACAAAATGAAATGCCCTTAAATAGTATTTTGCAATGCGATTTATTTGATGTTTGGGGTATCGATTTCATGGGTCTGTTTCCTAAATCCTTCGGTCATGAATATATATTAGTTGATATCGACTATGTTTCCAAGTGGGTAGAAGCCGTTGCCTCTCCCACAAATGATGCTAAGGTGGTGGATAAGTTTTTATGGACCAATATTTTCACAAGATATGGTACACCTAGTGTTATCATCAGCGACAATGGCACACATTTCTGCAATAAAACTATAGCTAGTCTCATGCACCGATTTAATATTCACCATAGGCTTAATACACCTTATAACACACAAAATTGTGGATAGGTAAAGGTGCCCAATAGGAAACTTAAGAGAATTTTGGAAAAGACTGTTAATGCTTCTATGAAGGATTGGTCACAGGGGATGTCAATGATGCCCTTTGGGCCTATAGGACAGCCTTCAAAACTCTTATTGGTATATCACCCTATCGTCTAGTCTTTGGCAAAGTCTGTCAGCTTCCCGTCGGGTTAGAACATATAGAACATAAAGCATATTGGGCCACAAATTTTCTAAATTTTAACTTAGATACTGCTGTGAATCAAAGATGGTTAACTTTAAATGAACTTGATGAGTTTAGACAACATGCCTATGAAAACAGCAAGCTTTATAAAGAATGGACCAAACGACTTAATGACAAACACATTAAGCAAAAATAATTTTTACTACGTCAAAAGGTTCTTCTTTATAATAGTCAGTTGCGCTTATTTCCCGAAAAGCTTAAATCTATATGGACTGGCCCTTCACAGTAATTAGTGCATCCCCCTTCGGAGTAATTAGTGCATCTCCCTTCGGAGTAGTTGAAAAGGGTAACACAAGATCGCCACAAAAGTTTTAAAGTTAATGGACATCGTGTTAAACCTTACTTTGGGGGCGATGTTCCCTCCATCGTTCAATTTATAGACTCTAAGGGGGCAGTCGAGCTAGCGACTATAACTCTATAACTATTCTGCCTTCACCCATTACTAGTAATTTTATGTTCCGTTAATTATAATTCTACTTTCACATTTAGTCTACTTTCTTTTATGTTCACAGATTTTGACTTCATCATTTCTTCATATCTAATTTTGGTTTATTTACATTCAATGCCCCTCATTCCACTAATAGGTTGTAGGCACACCATAATTTTATTTTTAACATTTTGAGAAGTTTCACGGGCCATCATAAGATGTGTTATGGACCTCTCCAGGCTTTACTTTCACATTACGGGCCGTCAACCGTGTCTCACGGGTCTCACAGGGCATTAGACACAACCATAGCTTTCCATCACGGGGCGTGATGCATGATTCACGGGTCTCATAGTGAGACTCAATAGTTATACATATAGTTTAATGGATCGTTACATTTCTATCACAGGCCGTAACTCACTCAGCGAGTCCCCTAGGCTTCTGTCTTCCACCGATTAATGACCCTGCCAATTTTTTTATGAGTCACCACCAATTTTCACGGGTCGTTAGATCACTTTCACGGGTCTCACAAAGTCTGGCTCGTTACGCACTTAGTGTTTTACGGGTCGTTAGATTTGGGTCACGGGTGGTAAGTATCAAGGGCGGCTGTCATTTTCCCTGACTCACGACCCTGCACATCGTTCATGAGCCACCACCGACTCTCATGGGTCATGACATCCCCTTCATGAGATGTGAACCTCACCGACTACACTGCTTTGGCAGAACACGTGGCATTACCTGATAGACCCGTACCCTTCTCCGTGGATCGCACCATGTGGCGTCACCTCCGGACGGCCACTAATGCCTCATAAACCATAACCTACACCCCATGAATCGCTCAATGCCTACCCACCCACATTAATTCTTAACGGGTCATTACGACCTCTTCATGGCCCCTTTACTGCTGGCTATTTATTTGTAGGTCCGTGAGGTTCGATTTCACGCTTCATCCTTATAACTTCGTCGGTGGCTTCGTTCGTCTTCCCCATCTCCGGCCGAACTACATTTCGGCCGATCGGCGACTGCGAACCCCAACATACCCAAGCGACCTCCGCGACATCACCGACTCACCACCGTCGGCCCTATTGCGCTCACTTTCGGATTCTACCCGCCGCCAGCCCTCTTACGGCCATCGCCTTCCGACAATGATCTTCTGTAACACTGATCGCCGCGATCATTACCCCACGCCGTCGCCCTCTTCGTCGATAATCAACCGCATTCACCGCCGACTGTTCTCTCTGTCAACAACCCACGCCGCCACCCATCTTCGACAACATACCTTCAGCGGCGCCACCTTTTCGACCAACGGCACGACGAACAGACCGGCGCCTTCTCACCACCCGACCAAACACCAGATCCTTCACCATCCTTCTCTGACGACGGACAGGAGGACAGGAACGTGGATGAAAATCGCCGACCGTGTTTACATTTTTCTTTTTACATTCTGTAAAAGTCATAAAATCTCATAAACAGCCCGTTAAGTTTATTTTTGGCCACTGCAAGGGCCGTTAGATTTTTTTTATGACCCGTGAAGCCTGTCTTCTTGGCCATTGTATTCCTATTATAGGCCGTGACAGTACTATTTTTCATGGCGCCTCACGTGAAGGCCCTTGTTCGCCACCAACAACGCACTAACGACACCACCATCACTACAGAGGGCTCGATGTCTCAAATTTTTCGCCCTCCCAATCGCGAATGGCTGTTCATGAAAGTACAAACCCGGGAACAGACGTTGGATTTCTTCCGCGTCTATCCCACTTGATTCTCGGACCAAGCTGCGATGAACATATGGAACCTCCAACCGTTTATTATGACTTTATTTTCTAACATCGGCATGGGCTGGTGGCCCACCTACGAGGACATCACAATGGAATTTCTATGTCCCCTCAAGGTGGAGCACCTGGAACCACTGGACATCGGTATGCCGCCATCTCTTTCCATCTATACAATCGCGAGTTCGAATTATCTCTGGCCGATTTCAATGCCATCTTTAACTTTCCTAACGCCGACCACCTAGGCATCCCTAAGGAATTCAGCGCCTTGGAGTTCTGATCACGCATTACAGGCGAAGGACATTTGGACTATCAGCGCGCCAAGTCCACATATATTCAGAACCTCGTCATCCGATTTGTGCATCGGATCCTCTCCAACATACTATTTGGTCGCGGCGATAGTAGCGGAGGTGTCAATGCTCAGGAACTCTTTATCTTGTACTGCATGCTAACCTCCACCTAGTTAATGTCGGCGCATTTCTGGCCTGCACTCTCCTCAAAGCTGCCAACAAAGATAAGGGCCACATCGTCGGCGGCGGGATGATCACACCCATCACTATCCTCAATCTCGACCTGGATGAATTACCACAACTTGAAGGTTCCTCATCATTGGACGACTATGTCACCCGCGCTATGGAGTTAGGGTCCGGACAGGAGGACGACCATTACTTCCGGTCGGGCAAGACTGATCTCCACATTCCATATAATGAGACCGGGTGCTTCGACCCCTCCAACGAAGCTAATTGGCTACTTGTCCCATTGGGCACCCCCCGGTTCCATGACGAAGCTAATTGCTACTTGATCGTAGAGTATCAAATCAAATAAAATAAAGAAAAGAATAATGTGTTATCTGGAACCTTAGTGAGTCCAAGTGATTAGATCCGTAGGGGATTCTTGCTTGGCGACCTAAGGGCATATGCTCTAGGATCCCTCGATCGAAAGCCCGTTACATGGACCACTTTGTGAAATATGGAGAAGCACGAAATCATGAAAGCATGAAAAAAATATTATAAAACAAAGGAAAAATGTATAAAAGCTAATCTCACACTTTTTTATTCAACATTGATATTTTTATTATCAAGGCTTATTTCCATATTACTTGAATTTGAATTTGGAGGAGTTTAAAAATATCTTCTATTTAGAAATTTTACAAAACTGAGACATCTTGGAAAGAGAAGAGACACTTTGGCGATGAATGAATAAACAAAGCACTAAGAAAATAGCTAAGACACATGGTGAAAACGATGAGTAGATGATTGCATCATGAGTTTTGCCTTGAACATTGCTTGAGGACAAGCAAAGATTTAAACATGGGGGAGTTTGATGCATGCATTTTGCAACATATAGTTAGACTTGCATTTAGGCTTATTTCGTGTAATTTACTCATAGCATGTATCTCTTTTTACATTTATTCCAATGAATTCTTTGAAGTAGTCATCTACCTTTAGTTGGTTTAATTTTGCAGGAATTTTGAATAAAATGGCAGAGGAATGAAAGAAAAAAAGAATAAAGCAGAATGGAGTCCAACCATGTTCTCAAAATGTCAATTTATACTTCTTCATGGGCCATTATGGTGCTCCCACGGCCGTTACAAGGTCAACCACGCCTCGCAATCAGACGTTCACAGCACTTACAGAAGAGATTGCACAGAAGAAATACGTCTCATGGGCCGTGAAAAATTTCTTACAGGCCGTGAGACACAGTTTAACGCTTCAATTGCCCATTTTCACGGCTCTAGCATAAGCAGAATGGCGGTCATGGTGGTCTCACGGGCCATGAAGTATTCCTCATGGCCGTGAAGATCAAATATTACGCCACACTTTGCACATCACGGACCAAAAGAACACATGAGGCAAACGAAGACTACTTACGGGCCGTGAAGGAATTCTCACGGTCGAACTACAAAGCTTCACGGATCACATAAGTCTCACAGCTCCTATAGAAATCGGATCTTGAAGTTTAATAGGCCATGGGAGGTGGAAAATAGACCGTGAATATACAAGCTCTTCCAAGACAAATAAGATTATTGGGCGTTAAATTGATCTCACGTACATCACAGAAAGCTCGAAATCAACTACCAACAATTAACGGGCCATGAATAACTAGTAACGGCCCGTTAAACGCTGAAGAACTTTAAAGAGATTATTTAACAGGTTGTCATAAATGCTTCATAGATATCACAAAACAATCAGCATGACAGAATCAAAGCTCATATGCTGTTAATATTTCATTACGGGTCGTGAAAGTCATAAGTCGTGCGAGCGAAGCAAAAAAATCACCCAATTCACGGGCTGTGAACTCTATTTCACGCCCCGTGAAAGTTGTTGAGACTCCTATTTCGATTCTGATTGAGCCGTTAAATTCAATACAAGGGGCGTGACGACACTGGTTTCGACATAGAAACATATTTTCGAAAGAATTCTCCATACATAAGGACTCCAACTCCTACCGTATTTTTCTATGATCAATTGGAAACTAATTAGGACAGAAATCTCGGAATTTTTCAAGGCTAAACTCTTAGACTCAATGGGACTTCGAATTTACCTTATTTCATATGGAAAATATTTCTGTTTATTTCCAAGTCACTTGGAAACCAGAGACCCTATCAAAAGAGATGTTTGGCAGACATAGTTGATCATGATAGGGCCTACAACCGAATCCTTCAAGTCAAGAACAGAGGAGCACTTCTGAAGAATGAGCGAGAAGACTTCTGCGTAGTAGACTCGTGCGAGGATTGTGCAGCGGTTTATCATCGTTTTTGCAGAGTACTTCTTGTTCCACATTACATTGGGATGATGTTTTGGATTATTATGTTTTATCTCTTTCATGTAGTTTATAGATTATTAGTTATAGTTTTACTTTTTTGTTTTAGTTGCAAGAGTTCTACTGTAAGAATAATTTCTGATTTCTGATTAATCAAATAATTAGTTTAGTTTTTATGAACACGATTGTTGTGTGTAATGCTTTAATGATTTATAGGATGGTTATTAACTGTGTAGTGTGATCAATCCATAGTTCATTATTTTCTGTCGAATCGATTCTTAACTTTTTGTTGAAACAATTCATATCGTAATCTAGTAGAAATCATGCGGCATATTAGATTATGTGGCCTGCATGAATTGACACATGCAGACGGTTTAGTAATTTAGGGATTACAACATATTGCATCTTGAGTTTATAATAATTGAAGGCATATCCATGCGGAATACTTTTAGATCATTAATGTATTAAGATAGTTGATTTACCCGTGTGGGAGATCATATTTTTTAGTGTCCTTATTCCGTCTAAAAACTAAATCTGAACTTTTTATTTATTATTGATTTTACAGAAATTACAGATTGTTTCTATCATTATAGATCATCCTAAGGACCTACGCATCATTAATTTAAGTTTACTTTTCTATAATTTTTACTTTCTGCATAACTTTTACCACAAAATCTTATATTGTCTCCTATTAACCTCTGAAATTTGATAAATAAGTAAACTAGTTCCTCGTAGGATCGACAACCTATAATTTTCACTTTATTACTTAAGCGATTAGTGCACTTACTAGCTAATGTTATCATTTTTTGCATCATAACACATTATGTGTTCCTACAATATGGCTTGTGTCCTAACATCATGACCTATGCCCACACAACGTGGTGTTGGCAACATGATCAGCGTTCATTTATAGTTGAATATATTTTTATTTAATTATTTTAGGTATTATATCTATTGATATCATAATTGTTCTTGATATAAGTATTATTATGATTGATTCATTGTTTACGATTGATTATGCATTTTGGTTTGGATCTTGTTACACTAAAATAAAAAGGATAAATATAGACATCGTATATAAATAAGACAAAAATCAAAAGTAATGAGAGTGTACTTTTATTCTTGTACTTTTTATTGCTATTCAATTAATATAATTAATAACAATTATTGACTTGAATATGACATGTAGTATAGAGAGGGAAGTCGTATACCAACTTCTAGAGAAAATTATAACTATTACGTTGTACTACTTTTGGCCCTTCATTATATAAAAAAATTGTTCATTGTCATTTTTTTTATCTCATTGACAACTGTTGTGGCTTGATTTTTCCATTGAATGTTTTTGCATAAAAAGTGGTTCAATACTCTCTTAATAAGTTATTGAGAGCTCTTCAATTTAATTGATAAAATGAAAGAAGTTAATTACAATAACTTCTACAAGGAATTAAATTATTATTGAATTGATAATTGATAATTGATATTGAATTGAATTAAACTGAAATCAAATTAAAAATTAATTATGATGATTTTAGCTATTAATTTATCAGGCTATTAATACTTGATAATTATTAATTTACATTCATTATTATCTTATTGATAATTGATAGATTATCATATTAATTACTGCTATTATCTACCCAATTAATTATCATTGAGTTTTTTTTACAATTGAGCATATAATTGTATTATAAATTTCCCATACTTTGTAGTTTGTATTATATATGTAGGAATTTATTCATACTTAGATATGTGATGCTAAGCATTCCCCAAAGACAATGATGTGATGCATGGTGACTTTGTGGCATGAATTTGCGCGTCATTAGTTGATTTATAATTGATTAATAGTTTTGGGCGAGGAGGCCGTCACCTCCATCTGCGAGCTCATCGGCGATCACAATTGCGAGTGCGATCATGATGTGAAGAATTTATGTATATATTTGTAGCACCATTTTGCATGTATTTTGCTCTTATGCTATGACTATTTTCTTTACAAATGCATGCATAGCACCAATCGGTTTCACGCTTTGTCCACCTCATGCCTGTTTATACACTATTGTTACTCAATTGCTGCCAAATTCCCCCTTGAAATGAATGATCACGCAAGAAGCCGACGAAGGCACGGCGGGTGGAGTAGAGTAGGTCGGAGACCATGCATTAGCTTATGCATCAAGGGAGATGATTTGCTTCAAGGCAGTGATAAAGACCATCAAACCAACAGCAAACAGGGGACCAACAAGCTCCTCCTGCCACTGGAGTGAGGAAGCTTCTTATGCCTGACGGAGGGGACCACTATAGCAACAGGAGCCAAAAGGCTACAAAAGCAGTAGCTACAGAGGAGGACAGAAGGAGGGGAGCATATAAGAGGAGTCTCGAGCAACGGAACTAGGGGGAGATCATTCGTTTGTAGAGGATTCCATCTTTCATTTTGGGAGAGAGAATTGAGGGGTTTTGAAAGGTCTTTTTAGAAACAATATCTGGTTTAATGATGATATCGGGGGATGTCTATTCATCCTCGATGAACTGTAACTAATCGGTCATCTGAGGCTAGGAGGTGTCTTATGCGTTAATGTTCTCTGTTTTGACTTTTCATTATTGCTTTTATTGATGAAACTGAATGTCGGACTTTTCCTTTGTTTAATGGTATATGTCTTCGATCTCGAATGTGTTGCGACACTTTAATCTTCGAAATCTATGTTTGGATTGAGATTTTGAATTGTTCTCGACTTGCACCCCCGACCATAGGGATGTTTTAGACTATACGCGACCGAACGTAGAGATATCAAGCCCCGGCGAAGCGATTCTCTGCTTGGTCTCTTTGATTTTCTTGCAACTAGATTTGATCGAAGTTTTTGAATCACTATCGCCTTGCACCCCCGACCGTAGGGATGTTTTAGGCTCTGCACGACCAAACACAGAGATATCAAGCACCAGCGATAGTGATTCCTTGTTTGGATTTTGTGTTGGCAGTGGTCACTTTTTGTCATTTGGTTTAGACGTTATGATTCTTAAGCTCAAATTCCAAGAGGGATGTACATTTTTTGAGGCCGACAATATATGACCCTAGTGAGCTGGAACTCAGGTTATCTTAAACGAGCTTGAAGTGCATGTAGGATTCTTTTCGTTCTATATTCTGCGTTAGCATCGCTATTCCGATTCTCTTTTAATTTAGAGGGAAAATCTCAAACCCTCCTTCGTCATTGATGACTCGAGAGGGCGTATGGCGAATGAGTTGTCTGAAGAACTTTTGGTAATCCTAAGCTTTGCTTCCGAATTGGTTTTCCCTCTTAAATCGTCTAAATGTTCTTTGTGACATCTTGGTTTTTGCGTTCTATCCGGGAGGGTTATCTTTATTACTCTGAGGCAGATGCAAGCGGATCGTAGTTGTCCTGTCCTCATATTATCTCTTCTTGGACACCTAGGTACTTAGTTGTCGCCAAGTCTTAGATCAATTCAGAAAGGGAAGCTTGATTTATACATATCAGCATCGTGCACGAGAGTGACGATTGCACCATATATATGAACTCCTTCATGTGTGTAGCTTGGATTTTCCGTGAGCACGATAGTGTCGCGGGTAAGTCGAGTGTCTTCTCTCACAAAGGCGACCATATACATGCGTGAAGGGGCATTCAATTGTTTTCACCCCTATCGATAGAATAGATGAACTTGAGTTTTTAAGTGAAAGCACCTCTCGTAAGTTCTCAACGTTTCTACGAACTGTCTTGCACTCTTCAAATTTAGTCATTGTCTCCATGTTATTCTTACATTTCGAAAACAATAAAAATATTTGATTTCTTATACGTTCTTATTTCATCGTGGTATTCTTTACAAAAATTGTTATAGGTTAGAGAAGGTTTAAGGAATTAACCATTTTGGATATTTAATTAAGTTATGATATTTTGATATATCGATAAAAAAATAATGGGTTATTTCCTTAAACTTCTCCCGAATTATAAAGATTTTTTGCGTCTAATCCTCAACTATAAATTTATTGTATGATGTTGCTAAACTTTACCACGATTTCCACTTCAGTCCTTCCATATGTTTTTGTTAACCTTTTCATTATTTTTATTTTTTTTCTATCTATGAGAAGACTAAAATGCCTTTTCATGAATTTTTCTCTCTTTTGATGTTTATATAAAATATTTTTACAAGTCAACAATGTCAAAAAAATAAATTTTTAATCTTTTTAGTTTTAATTTTTTTTTAAAATATTAAAATAGAGGATGGTTCGTGAAAAGATATTTTAGTCCTTTCATAAATATATATAAAAAATAGAATCAAACGGAATGACCGAAAGAAAATTACGATAAAATTTAGAGACGTCATGCGGTATAAGGTTAAATGTGAAAAATAATTACAATTGAGAGAAGGCTTAAGAAAATAATCCAAAAATGATTTACCGAATTTTTTTTTCGGTATCAACCTACCGATGTCAGGGCTACTAGCACCTGACTAATCCGGTATGGGGGGAGTGGAAAGATTAAACCCCTAGCCAAGACAGCAGCTCCCAGGGATTGAACCTGGGGCTACTAGCACTCAGCGATCCCGTACATGATGGGCGCAGCCCGTCTACCAATTGCGCCAACCGTCTTGATTATGATTTACCGAATTTGATAACATGTTCGGGACCCTGCATTCAAGAGGCATTAAACATTATCTGATTTAAAGTCTGCCATGTTAAGCAAACCATCTAAATCATTAAGGATTACTATCATCCGTGCCCTTTCTTGTTTAGGCAATGTGAAACTTGATAAGCTGGATCAAAATATCTATATAAATTGTTTGAGCGAATATCTATATGATTTTGGCTGTGGGTAGGCACATGAACTGACCTGTTGGTCACTACTTGCTTAACAGTCAAGTGAAGCAAACTTGAAAGAGAAAGAAGCCATATGAGAGAGGAAGGATAAAAGATTTTTTTTTAATGACCAAATGGCAATCGCATGCAGTTTAGTACTCAATTGGAACATATAATAAAAGCGGCGTAATGAGTGCTTGTGGTTGGACTTTTGGATTATGAAGCTTCAACAGAAATGGCTAGCGATTAAAAGAGAAAAGAAACATAGTTGCCACTAAATTAACAGGCAAATTGTCATCACTTGTATTACGTTCTGTATTCATTTTAGACCGCGTGATTCAGCTTAGAAGAATCTTTTATCCGACAAAGATTAATTTTCAGAATTCAGACGTGAACCTGATTGACAGGTGCAAGATCTCTGCAAAGATCTTGATGTGATCAATATGTTCCTCTTTTTTTACGCCGCTGTTCTCTTCTACAACAAAACATAGCAGAGCTTCAAACACTGATGCAAGAACCCATGCACATATTCGATAAAAAAATCATCGTCCATACGGCTGGCAGAGCTTCAAATTCGTAACTCAACTTTAGAAACAGCACAGGCGCACAAATTTCTTCCTTACATGATTCAGCTTACATGATCTCAGAAGAAACAAGAAGTTTTAGTGTCATGGTATACATATAGTACTGTAATGCAAACAAATCTTTCCAAAAACCTTGTGAAAGGCCTCGTAGTGACTATCCAAGCCAAAGAAGGATGAACGAAAGCTAATGGTGAATCATCCAAATCAATCTTCTTCCCATCATCCCAGAATACTCTTACTGCTGTACTTGTCACGGTATGTTACCAAGGAGGAAGATGAGGATGTCGTACTTCTCAACGTTCTTCATCTGCACCGAATTCTTCGTTCACTGGAAGCTGCATTGAGCTTGGATTATAGGCCGTCATATCAGTCCAACCTGTTGTCCAGTAACCGACAGCATCCCCTGGCAAACCCAGGAAGTTCTCCGGCAGCGTCGCCGCCGCATTCCTGTTGTTAACACCGCCGTTCCCGGGGCTGCTGCGCAGTTCTAACCTTGGTCCGCCAGTTTCGGAAAGGCTCACGTCGGAACCGCCATCGACGTGGATGCTTCCCAAGAGGCTGCCCAAGTGACCTCCCGACGCAAGCAGCGAGCTGAAGCTTCCGCTTGCGTGGAGCAGGTGGCGATCGCCGTCGGGAGAGCAGAGAAATGGTACGTGTGTTGGCTCTCGAAGGAACTGCTGAGCAGAGGACTCGGGAGATGGGTGTTGCTGTTGTTTGGAGAGATCGGCGCGCTTGGTATAAGAAGAGGAATGATGCGCGCGCTTAGCGCCGCCCTTGCGGGTGCCTCCGCCGACGGGAACGTTGCGGAGGGCGCCTCCCTTTGTCCAGTACCGGCGGCAGTCCTTGCAGAAGTGCCGGGGCTGCGATAGGTTGTAGTTGTTGTAGTAGCAGAACTTGGTATTGGTGGACTCGCAGCGAGGGCACCTCAGGTTGTGCCGCTCCTGCCCCAGGAACAGATCAGGCTTGGCAGTGGCCCCAGTCGTGACATGCGATGCTGCTGCCTGCGGCGTTGCCTCCTGCATGGTATTGGGGAACGATAGAGGAGCTAATCTTTTGGCCGTGGAGCTTAGAACCGGTACCTCTCTCCCCCTGGTAGTAGATAAGGCCAGAAGAGTGCAATCTTGTTAGTAGTTGTTTAAGGTCCCTTGAGATGCAGCAGAGACAACCTTGTGAAGGTGTGTGTGGGGGCGGGGGGACAGAGAGAGACGCTCAGTAGTGCTCAGGGTTGCAGGAAAAGGACTAGACAGCTCCTGACTCCAAAGTTAAGGGATAACTATAAAGCTAAGAACTCAAAGAAAAGTAAAAATGAAAGCTTTTGGTATCAGTGTATCGGAGTGACCAGAAGATCAAAAAGCAGACAAGGAAAGGCCATGCCTTTGAAGGGAAGTCTGGGAAGAGACGATCGAAAGGCAATGGCATATATATACTGAAGTCTGAACTCGAAAGAAACATATTCCCAACAGCTGACACCCCTCTCTCTCCCCCTCGTCTCTCTTCAAGCTATCGTTGTTATTACTACTTCAATTAATACGAAAAGTTGAAGTAGAAGACGTATTAAGACCAGGCAATTATGTTAATCTCCGACGGCAAAGGAAAAAAACAAGGAAATAACATAATAGGGTCAGGGTTTAGGGGGTGGGTGGCCTTGCAGAGCGAGGGCGTTTGAGTGCAGACGAAGCGAGGCAGGCGATTCGACGAGCAGCGAATCTCTGCCGTCCGTCCCCTGCGCCAACGAGAGCAGCAGATGCAGCTGCTGCTCTGCGCTTCCCTAGACGTTGCTCGCCGCTAGGCCTGCCGAAAACTGTGGCGCTAGCGGTGACTCCTAGCGGACGCAGAGACGTCCCCCCCATGACTGATCGATGTTTCAAACCGTGTACTGTTCCATTGGACAGAATTCCCAGCCGCTCCCCACTCTCTCTCCCCCGTCCCCCCAAATGGGCTCTCAGGAGGGGTAAATATTATGATTCTTATCTTTGGGACGTTGATGCATTAATTTTTTTTAATCGAGTGCAGGAAGGTCTAATCGTATTCAGCTGTGCTGCGATCGGTCAAAGCGGTCGGGTTGTCGGAAATCGTCTGCACTTTCGTGGCAGTCCGTAGGAGGAGCAGCGCACTGTTGGCTTGTTGGTAGAAGCCCGTACCCCTCGCTCTCTCTCCTCCCCCTCTTCCAAACTTGCGTTGCATAACGGACAGGAGTCGACGTAGAAAATTTAATTACTACCACCATTATGGATGGTTTCAAACAGTGCAAAACAAAAGCAAGCGTGTTACAGTTATTTACTACATGGTCTCCATGCCATTGTAGCATAGACGAGCTGCTGCAATGACCTTACTTGAGTTAGAACATTGCAAAATGCAAAGTTTCGTCTGCTTTTTTCAAGTCTTCACAACTTTTCCTGTCATTTGCTTTGTCTCGTTAATGGTCGAGTTTAAGCACAAATCCTTTGAGTAAAGGCCAACAGCTGCAAGGAAATCATAATATTATCCCCATGTAGTGACGATGTCGCAATGGCATATCGTTATATTGTAATTTGTAAAACATTTTGCAAACGTCGACCAGGTTCATATATTTTTTTCAGTACAGAAGAGCTCACGCAATATGATCAAAGTGGCTTAAAACTTCATCATGATGCATTTTAGTTGTCCTCAAACTTTCCCAATTTCAGGATCTAGAGCATGTCCCCCAGTTTGAGGGCATCCCCTTCTTGATCATCTGGAAACTTTCCCAAGTAATTTGGCAATGTCATGATCATGCATGGATAACAGATTTACAAGGGCATAAATAATGGAGTTCCCCAGGCTCCTCGATTCCAAACAGTGTGGATAAAAATGGCACACTTCTTAACGGGTATGGTGGTGGTTAGAACTGGCAAACTCATCTCTTATTTCATGTACAACTGGACATCGTTGGAGCAGTAGAGATAGAGCTACCAATCTACAAGTGATGGTCCCTAACTCCTTCGTAGAGATTGGTACTAGGTTGTAGCAGGCACCTCTCTGTTTTCTGCAACTCTGTTCTGTGCTTTGATGTGTGTTCCGCTTTGAGTAGGGTTTTTTTTTGTTATCTAAATTCTAATGAGTAAATTGTCTAAAAGAGTACAAATTTTTATTTTGCTTGTATATCTGGTTTGGTCTAATTTTTATTTTTGTCTAAGTCGTAAAATTCTAAATTAATTGGAAATTTTAACATATTTTATAATTCAATAAACAAGATCATTAAATATTGGTTAAATAATTTTTACGAATATAATTGAATATTGTCACAAACGTGTAGTTTTCTACTTTTTGGAAATAAATATAATATTATTCAAAATTTATATAGGCTAACCTTTAATTAGTTTTATAGAATAAGAAAAATTTCATTAACTTAAAATAAATTAATAATTCCCGATTAATAGTTAATGTTTTTCTAATAAAAAAGTAACAATAGTCTATGTTTATAAGTAATTAGTAAGCTCACTCGCCCTTCATGCAATTATAATTTTATAGGAAAATATTTTTAAAATAGAAAATATCATATTTAATTAGTTTATATATTTTATTCTGATTAAATATCAATTCTTTTATTATGAGCAAAAAATATAATAGAATTGAAGTGTTAACATATAATTTGTGGATGCATTTATATTATGATTATTTTATATCATAAATGTTGCCCAGCCAAAGCCACACAGGTAATTAAAAAAGACAAAACTAATATGGCAAGTATTCCAAATCTAAAACAAAAAAAAAAATACTAATATCTGGTAACTCAATAAATAAAATAAAATTTTAATCAGATGAACATCTCATAGGACTTATACAATGAAATGACATATACCCTAGTCATCATTTTCCTCTCTTCCTTGTTCCCCTCCTCATGCACCTCCAAAAGTGCCATATTGTGTCGCTGATATTTTATCGTATCATCGAATACTCACATTGTAACATCTTCAAATCACATCTCGACACGTGGTAGAATATGTCTTCAAGGACACTACGATCATACATACGTGGACATCATATTGATCAAAAGAAAAGACTTTGACTAGTCAACTAAATATAGAATCATAACGAAAGGGTAATCATCATATGAGTAATAGAATGAGAATATAATCATCATAATGTAGAACATCATATGAGTCCTGAGGGGCTCAATTAATACATCAATCTAATCATCATGAGAACGAAAACTATAACATGAAAATAAGAGACTCGAGACACCCACCACGAGTTCGTTGCACACATTAAAATGCAGGAGCGATAAACCTCCCTATGAGTTTTGTAACTTAGTATGTAAATAACATAAAAATATTATAAGGTCATGATACTAGATAAGAAGGTAAATCAAAAGGGCATCATCATCGTATAAGAAAGAAATAGACATGATCATAATATGAGTAAGAGTAATAATGAAAAGTAGCATATTAATAAAAGATCAATAAGATCATAGAAAAATTATCATAAAGTTGGCAAAAGCATGGTTAGTATGTTTTCATCTTCTTCATCTTTATTATCCAACTTTGACTTATCATTTCAACTCATAAAAGAGAAATGTCTCAACCCAACATCATAATAAACATAACTGGCAGAACCAATCCATAATTGACTAAAGTCAATCCATAGTTGACTCCATTATCATAAGAGCTCTTCATTTAACATTTTTTTACGTATCTTGCAAATTTTAGTTAATTTATTAGAACACAAAGGATCATGTTCAGAACTATCATCATATGAAATAATCAAAGGATCATGAAATCATAATAATCAAAGGGTTCTAATTGAGCATCATCATCATAATCATATAAGAAATAAATCATAGGGCACAAAAGTCATAAAAATCATTATAGCATGGATCAAGATTAAGGATATACTCAGAGATATAAGAAACATAAATATCAACATCATAGGGTCGAAACCTAGATCAAGTATAGGTAGAACTGGGGCCGAATTCATATGGCATTTTCTCGAAAAAGCAATGTAGAAAGCTAGGTCGGGTTTGGGTCACATCGGAGCCTTGTTCAGTCATTGTTCGGTCGAGCAAGCATCACGCCGACTCGCCTTCGTCATGGATGGATCCTAGGTTGGGTCATCCTCAACATCATGGACAAGAGCTTTCGAGCTTCGGACATGGAAGATCCGGGCTAAGTTCTAGAGAACTCAGTCTGGACAGGATCTTACCTAGGTCGGGTTATAGAGAATTCGAGGTGGTTCTATCGTTCCGGAAAAATTGTGAGTGCGCAGTAGATGTTCCGATCGTCTTTCCCACGATTGCCGATGTCAAGCATCATCATATAACATTACTCCACGTATATGGGTTATCCAGAATTACTAACAATATGTTTTAAATCTAAAATCAAGATTCTATAGGAATCTATCCTAATAACATATCTTCTAAGTTTCTGTTCGAGAAACTACTACATTAGCCTTCTTCTTCCTCTTTCTCTGGTCGTTCCCCTCAATCCATGCACTCGATCACCACCGTCCGCATCTCCTATTGGACGATATACATCAGGTGCATGAGAACTAGAGAAAGATGGAAGAAAATAGGGGAGAAAAGTAGGCAGTGCACAGGGAAAATAAAAGACGACTGAGGGTTAAATTTTGACCTCATGTTTATAGGAAGAAATTAAGAGATTTAAACTAACTAGGACTATAAAGATTTGATTTTTATTTCCATCTCTAACTGATATAAATCCCTTTCTTACTCAATTTTTATCTTTTCTTCTTTTTTTCCTCACGTCCTAGGCGTTACACACATATTATATATCATAGCGTAGCTATTGATGAGACAAACAAATCCATAGCAGTTTGGGAGTTTTTCATGCATTGTGTATGAGGAGAATGGAGTTCCAAGCGCAAGAAGTGCTATGCCATTTCCTATTGCCGCTGTGTTGTAAGTAATTTCATCCACGAATTTTCCTTTTTATAATTTGTTGATAATGCCTAACATCTGAACCCAATTGTAACCCTATATGGTTCCCCTTCTTAGTCATACGTTTCAGTAGATTTCTCTATGGGGGTCTCGCTTTTTTTTAGGAGTATTCTATATGTGATTCGGAATTAATTTTTTTCCTTATCACGAGATAGGTGTCCTATTTTAGAGGGCATAATTCAAAGTCACAGTTAGTCTATAATTCCTATCATCTGTAAAAAAGAGTGCCTATATAAACTCTTAAAGGTCCAAACAGAACGTAATCTGATCTTATAATCCTCTTCTATTTCTGCCATTTAATAAAATTATGCATCGCCTTAAATTTCTCGAGTTTTTTTTGCAGTGCATAATTTCTCTCATGCAGAAATCCTAACAAACTGGTATTAGAGCCAGATTTTGTCGTCGATCCTCAGTCAGGCATAGAGATGGCATCACACAATGTGAATATCGAGAAATTCATAGGGTGAAATAATTTCAGTCTCTGGCAGATCAAGATGCAGATATTTCTGAAACAACAAGGAGTCTGGGCGCTGCTCGTGAACGTGTCAAGAACAAATCAAAGGAGTAAGAAAAGGTGCACTAATCTTGTTGTGTCTGACGGACGAGATGATTATTGAAGTCGCCGATAAAAAAACGGCGACTGGTCTATGGTCGAAACTTGAGAGTTTCTATATGACAAAGTTTTTTACCAACAAGTTGCTATTGAAGCAACGTTTGTTCGCCCTCCGCATGCAAGAAGGTACCCCTTTGAAAGACCACCTTGATCATATGAATACTTTATTGATAGAATTATGAAACATAGATGTGAAAATTGAGGATGAAGATGCTTTCCTACTTCTGTCAATGTCTCTTCCTCTGTCATACGAAAATTTTATTCAATCTGTTATCATCGGAAGAGATATAATTATTTTGGAAGAAGTAAGATCGAGTCTACATACTCATGAACTTCATCATAGGGCATTTGACAAGACTATGGAGACTTAGGCCGCAGGGGTGGTAACAACCGCAGAGAAGGCAAACTCTAAAAATGGTAAGTCGAAAAAGAAGAAGAACGTCAATCCGAATGACATCTGCAGCTATTGCAAGGAACCGGATCATTGGAAGAAAGATTTCCCCATGAAGAAGAAAGGGCACCGTTGCCGCAGTAGCACACAATAGTAACGAATCTGATTATGACGATTTGGCTCTCATGGTGTCTGATCAGAGATATTTTGAGAAGAGTTGGGTTCTGAATTTAGGATGTTCTTATCATATGACTCCGCACAAAGAGTGGTTCTTAACTTATCAGAATATTAATGACAAAAACATCATCATGGGCAATGATACATCTTGTAAAATAGTTGGAAGCGGCTCAATTTAGATCAGAAGTCATGACAATCAGGTGAGGACATTGACAAAGGTCCATCATGTTTCGCAGGATGAACATCCTTAGGAGTTCTGAACTCCAAAGGATGTCGGATGGATGTTGCAGGAAGTGTTCTCACGATCATCAAGGGTGATGTTGAAGTCATGAGAGGAGTCAGACAAAATTTCTTGTACATTCTACAAGGCACAGTAATTTTTTACGGGGCTGCAGTAGGTAGTTCATCCAAAACAAAACCAGAAGCATCCAATTAAGTTGTGACACATGCGACTTGGACATATGAGTCAGGGATGGACATCCTTATTAAGCGCAATCTTCTAAATGGTCAGAAGATATCTGCAATCGGATTATGCAAGCATTGTATTTTTTACAAACAAAAATGACATCAATTCAGGCACAAAAGTTAGGCGGACAACCAACTGATTATGAAGTTTTTTAGCATTGTCATAAGCGTCGAGGCAAAGAAAAAACTAGTGAATATCTTGATGAAAAATAAAAAAAATTGTGTAAGTTTTTATACAAAAAAATATTTATTCATCCACCTTATATATTGTGTTACTTTTTCTAACATATTAGGTTTGTGCTGAATTCAGGAAGATTACAATGCATCTCTTAACATCAAATATGGTTCAGATATTAGCTCTCAACCAGGATTTAATGCTGCTGTATGGATTGATGCGGTAGGAGCTCCAACAAAAGGAAGATTATATGGATTTGGTGCTGGAAAATATGCTCAATCACTAGTAAATAATTTGAGTTATGGCGTATCAAAACACACGGGTGACTCTTCTTCAAATGTTGCTACAGAGGATGATTTGCAACGTATAAGAGAAGAAGTGCGTGAAGAAGTGCGACAAGAATTGCAATAAGAATTAGATGATCGCATTAAAAAAGTGAATGTTGAAATGGAAGAACGTGTTAGTGCACTTGCATTACAAATTACTCAACAAGCAAGTAGTCAATCACCTTCTGAAGATTCTGTTCCACGTTAGTAAGGTAATTTATCTTATTTATATATCACTATCTTATGATGCTTCATTATTCTAATGTTTCTCTATTTAAATCACTAAATTTTAATACTTTATGTATATATTTGATTACAGGTTTCAACTTTTTATATGGAGAGGTGATAACGATTCATCAAAGAAAGAAGTGGATATGTTGTGTGGCTACAATTTGTTTAAAGTCTCATTCTTAAAATTGGATAATCAAAACTTATGTAGTGGATTCAATATTTTGAATATTTTAATTACAAATGTTTGAACTATATGATCTTTGGCATGTTTAGAAATGAATATCTTGCATTGAATTATTTTTATTGTATAATTATTTATGTGTAGTAGTATATTTAATAAATAAATTGTCACATAATTGTTGATTCACTAAAAATTTTGCAAATTTATTATATTAAATAATTACATAAAATTTCGTCACAACTTCATCAAAATAATTAATAGCGAATCATCACAATTTTGTCACAAAACGTCGACATGAATTTTGTCACAAGTCTATCACAATCATAATCGTCACAAAATGATCACAAATAATCATCACAAATCTGTCATAAACATCATCACAACATATATCCGTCACAAATGAATAGTCAGTAATTCGTCAAAAAATCATCACATTTGTGACGGAATACACATTTTATTAATTATTTTATCAAACTTTTGTGATAAAAATATCTTAATCTTGTGACGATCGTAGCGTCACAATTTTCTTTGTGACAAAAATACCAAATATCAGTGATGGATGTCGACTGTCACAAGTTTATCACAGAAGAGCATTTGTGACGAAATACACTTATCTTGTGACGGAATTATCCATCATAGATACCTTGTTTTCTTATAGTGTATATCCATGCTGATTGTTGGAGCCCCTCTCGTGTTTCAATCTCTATGAGGTTTTAGATACTTTCTATTTATAATAGATGATTACACAAGGATGACATGGGTATTCATGATAAAGTACAAGAGCGAGGCATTATCTTTCAAATAGTGGAAGACTCTAGTGGAGAATCAGACATCGAGAAAAGTGAAACGTCTTCATACCGATAATGGCTTGAAGTTCCGTTCGTCTAAATTTGATTGATTCTGCAAGGATGAAGACATTGCCAGACATCGCACTATCAGAAATACACCACAACAGAACGCATGAACAAAACTCTTCTAGAGAGGGCACGATGCATGCTCCTTAATTCTGGTATGAAGAAGTCATTCTAGGCTGAGGCTATTAGCATAGTATCAATCGGAGTTCTGCAATCGCGATCGATCTGAATACTCCTATTGAGGCATGGTCAGGTAATCCTGCTAATTATACTAATCTGAAATTTTTTTATTATCCATATATTATCATGTCAGCGAAGGAAAGCTAGAACCAAAAGTCAAAAAAGGAGTATTTGTGGATATGGTGCAGGTGTAAAAGGTTTCGAAATTTGATCTCCCTCAAAGCACAAGGTTATTCACAGCAAAAACATATCCTTTGATAAGATGTCTATGCTTAAGCAGAAATCAAATATTGTTGACTCAGAGAGAAGAGTGTCTACAAACAGGTGGATTTTGGATTAACTACAATTAAAAATGAGGCAGAAGAATCTCATCAAGCTGAACAACCTAAACCATGAGGAGCAAACATAATAAGCAGCGATAAATCTAGCTGCAAGATGTGCTCGCAGGCAAGTAGGTCCTCTTAAGCATTATGACTTTGAGGATATGGTTGCATATGCATTCCAAGTAGCTGAAGAGGTGGAGTCGCCAAAGTCATCGAGTTAAAGGATGCTATCACATGTGCAGAATCAAAACAGTGAATTGCGGCAATGAGTGAAGAGATGGAATCTTTTCACAAGAATCAGACTTGGGAGTTAATTAGTCAAGTTATCAAAAGGTAGAAAGGTCATTGGATTCAAAGCACGTCTAGTTGTTAAAGGCTACAATCAGAAAGTCGGAGAATAAACTACAATGAGATCTTCTCTTCAATTGTTAGGAACCATCAGATGCTACTTGCTCTTGTAGCACATCAAAATTTGGACCTTGAGTGATTAGACGTGAAGATAACTTTTCTACATGGGGAACTTGAAGAAGATATCATCATGAGTCAGCTAGAGGGTTTCTCTATCCTAGATAAAGAATATTAAGTTTGTAGGTTGAAGAAGTCATTATATGGCTTGAAGTAATCATCGAGACAATGGTACAAGAGATTCGATAGTTTTATGATCAGTGAGGGATTCAACAGGAGCTCTTATGATTGTTGCGTCTATCACATGAAGGTGGAGGGTGATTCCACCATCTATCTGCTTTTGTACGTTGATGATATATTGATTGTTGTCAAGAACATGGAGGACATTCAGAATCTGAAGAAGCTCCTTAGTGGATAATTTGATATAAAGGATCTTGATGCAACAAAGAAAATTTTAGGGATGGAGATTTACAGAGATCAGGTAAAGGATAAACTCTTTCTATCTCAGAATAGTTACATTCAAAAGATTTTATCCAGATTCGATATGTCTGTAGCAAAGATCTTAACTACTCCATCAGCTTCAGATGTGCACCTTTTCTGCAACTGAACTTATGTCTAATGAAGAAAAGGAGTACATGTCTCGAGTTTCATATGCCACTACAATCGAAAGTTTGATGTATACAATGGTATGCACAAGACCTGATATTGTGCATGCCATTAGTGTGGTTAGCATATTCATGAGCAATCCAGGGAATGAGCATTGACAGGCAGTAAAGCTTATCTTCCAATATCCGAGATGAATGTCTAACATTAGCCTCATCTAATGAAGTGGTAACGAGTGTTTGGTTGCAGGTTATTAAGACTCAAATTATGCTGCAGATGTTGATGGGAGAAAATTAATGACAGATTATGTTTTTACTCTTGGCAATTCTATTATCAGTTGAAAAGTCACACTACATTGTCTACTACAGAGGTAGAGTACATGACATTGACAGAAGCTACTAAGGAAGACATTTGGTAAAAGGTCTTGCCGAAGTTCTTGGACTACAACAAGATCATGCTATAGTGTATTGTAACAATTTAAGTGCAATATGCTTAGCCAAGGATCAAGTGCATCATGAAAGAACCAAACACATTAACGCCAGATATCATTTCATTCGTACTGAAAAGAGGATCAAGGTGAAAAAGATCGGCACAGAAGATAATCCAGCGGACATGTTCATCAAGTTGATTCCTACTAGCAAGTTTCAATATTGTTTGGACTTACTAAATATTGATAGGTGGTAGTAGTCCCAAGTTGAGACTGGTGGCGATAGAGAGTGTTATGTATCTGATTGGAGGATTCAAGTCAAGGTAAAGATTTATTGATAATGCCTTGAATCTGAATCCAGTTGTAACCTTATATAGTCCCCTTCTTAATTAGACGCTTCAGCAGATTTTTCCTACGAGGTCTCACTGTTCGGTCAGCGAGCTTGTGGGGGCTCAAGGGAAAATCCAGGAGAATCCCCCTGCGGAGGGTGTAGGGGGGCAGAGCCCCTTGAGCGAAAATTTTTTAAGAGTATTCTGTATGTGATTCGGAATTAAATTTTTTTTTGCTTATCACGAGATATGTGTTATACACCTAAGGGTTCAAACATAACGTAATCTGATCTTATAATTCTCTTATGTTTCTTCCATCTAATAAAATTTTGTGTCACCTTAAATTTCTCGTACTTTCTTGTGATGCATAATTTCTTTCGTGCATAAAACCTAACATAATCCATTGATCAATTATTGTGCTTTTGGAGAGAATTTTTGTGCATATTATTTCTCTCTCTCTATATATATATATTGAGAATAAATAATGGTGTCTAAAAAGATTAAATATGTCGTATGACCTAGTTACATAAACAAGTTCAAATGTGTGTGAGTGACACAAAAGTGATTCATATAATTATAGTTAACTATTTATTCACGGGAGGGAAGTAAGAAAGAATTATATATATATATATATATATATATATATATATACTTACAAGCGACCAGGTCCCAGATCATCAATGACGACAGGTCGTCATCAATGATCAATGCAATGTTTAAATCTCGCAAGAAAAACGTGTCTACCTTACCCTTGGTACATCATATATAATTAAAAAAAAAACTTATAGTAGGGCAAAAACAAGGCACGCATGATCAACTTGTCGTCCTACATAGCAACATGTCTATCTTTTTAAATAGTATTACTTCACTCGGTAATTATCTTGTATGATTTGTTACATCTAAGCCGTACGTCGTGTTTTACTGAGTGCCCGTCGTTGTATATATATAGACGTCGAAATCCGCTCATCTCAACCATCACTCACCTTCTCAAATCCTCAAACAAATATTTTATCTACAGCGTGCTTTGTCTATGGCCACCCTCGCTGCTGTTCTCCTCGTCGTCCTCGGGGCGTTGGGCTGTGCGCTGGCCATGGATTATATAGACGACGTCGCAATGGTCGCCAAGCACAAGCAGTGGATGGCCAAGCATGGCCGCGTTTACAGAGACGCGGAGGAGCAGCAGCGCCGCTATGAGATATTCCGCGACAACCTCATCGAGATCGAGAGCTTCAACAGCGCAGGCACTAACACCTACACGCTCGGACTCAACGAGTTCTCGGACATGACCCACGAAGAATTCGTGGCCACCCACAGGTGCACTCTTCCACGGCGGCCGGACCTCTCACAGCTCCCCGAGGGCGCCGTCATTGCGGACGAGACGTATTTGGAGAACATGACCGCCGTTCCTGACTCCGTTGATTGGCGCGAAAAAGGAGCAGTAAACTCTCCCATGCAGCAAGGGTTATGCAGTATGGCTATAATCAATTTTTTTTAAAAAAAACTTAAGCAGTTAGAAAAATCAATATATTCTTAATATATAACACCATCGATCTTCCTAAAAATTTAATTCATTATTAATCGCAATATCAATAATTTTTCTGATGTCGTGTTTAAAATTTAATGTGCTGACTAATCTTTCTAAAAACTTTAAATATTAGAAAGAACAAATACTTTTTTTAATAAAAATTTAACTATTTTTATATTACATTGTGCGAAAAATTAATTATCTTGCATAAATAAATACTGCCTGCACATGCAGGTGCATGTTGGGCGTTCGCCGCGACAGGGGCGGAGGAAGCAATCGTCCAGATGAACACCGGCTATTTGTATAAGTTGTCGGCTCAGCAGCTCGTGGACTGCGAGAAGTATAGCGACGGGTGCGACGGGGGATACCTGGACAAGGCCATCGCCTACATCGCTAGGAACGGAGTCACCTCGGAGGCCGCGTATCCCTACACGGGCGTCGTGGGCAGCTGCAAGAACGCGCAGGCGGTCGTGAAGATTAAAAGCTTCGGCTACGTGGTGCCGAACATGGAGCTCGTGCTCAAGACGGTCGTGGCCCGGCAGCCGGTCGCCGTGGGCATCGACGGACAGAACAAGGCGTTCCAGTGGTACGAAAGTGGAATCTTCCGAGGGCCCTGCACCGCCGAGATCAACCACGCCGTCCTCATCGTCGGCTATGGTACTACGCAAGACGGAGAGGATTACTGGATTGTGAAGAACTCGTACGGCACCACGTGGGGACTAAATGGATACGCCTACATGTCGAGGAACATCGCCGACCCGCAGGGATTGTGCGGAATCGCCACGGGCCCCAAGTTTTCCTGTCCTTTAATCGATCTGCTACGTATCGGTGACAACCAACACGTTCGTATTAATATTATATACGTACTTTGGTGCTCTCTCTCTCTCTCTTCTCTCTCTCTCTCTTCTCCTCTCTCTCTCTCTCTCTCTCTCTCCTCTCATATCTCTCCTACTCTCTCTCACTCTCTCTCCTCTCTCTCTCTCTCTCTCTCTCTCTCTCTCTCTCTCTCTCTCTCTCTCTCATCTCTCTCTCTCTCTCTCTCTCATCTCTCTCTCTCTCTCTCTCTCTCTCTCTCTCTCTCTCTCTCTCTCTCACACACACACACACACACACAGCTGAATGCTATCGTGTGCTTTGCTTCTGTGTTTAAATTCCTTGTTGGAAATTATTAATAAATCATTCGACTCCGGCCAATAATTTGTTAAAATTTTTGGCCGAGAAAAATTGTACTCACCTAAGAACGAATTGAAAATTTAAAACACTATAAAATTTTATTATATCAAAATAAAAAAATTACAATTCTGTTCGGACAACAAAACTTTCGTAATATAAGTACTCCTTTTATAAATGATAAAAAATATATACCGATTAATCTTCAGTTGTTAGGCACACTTCTATCCAGGTGCATACCTGCTCTTGTAGCACATCAGAATTTAAACCTTAAGCAATTAGACGTGAAGTTAACTTTTCTACATGAGGAACTTGAAGAAGACATCCTCATGAGTTAGCTAGAAGATTTCTCTATCCCCAGATAAGGAAGACCAAGTTTGTAGGTTGATGAAGTCATTATATGACTTAAAGTAATCACCGAGGCAGTGGTACAAGAGATTCGATAGTTTTATCTGATTAGTGAGAGATTCAATAAGAGTCTTTTATGATTGTTGCGTCTATCATACGAAGGTGGAGGGTGATTATATACCGATTAGATCTTCTCTTCAGTTGTTAAGCACACTTCTATCCGGATGCTACTTGCTCTTGTAGCACATCAGAATTTAGACCTTAAGCAATTAGACGTGAAGTTAACTTTTCTACATGAGGAACTTGAAGAAGACATCCTCATGAGTTAGCTAGAGAATTTCTCTAATCCAGATAAAGAAGAGCAAGTTTGTAGGTTGATGAAGTCATTATATGCTTAAAGTAATCATCGAGGCGTGGTACAAGATATTCGATAGTTTTATGATTAGTGAGAGATCAATAAGAGTCTTTTATGATTATTGCGTCTATCATACGAAGGTGGAGGGTGATTCCATCATCTATCTGCTTTTGTACGTTGATGATATGTTGATTGCTGCCAGGAACATGGAGGACATTCAGAATTTGAAGAAGCTCTTAGTGCAAATTTGATATGAAGGATCTTCATGTAGCAAAGAAAATTTTAGGGATGAAGATTTACAAGGATCACATAAAGGGTAACTCTTTCTGCCTCAGAATAGTTACATTCAAAAGATTTTATCCAAATCGATATGTCTACGGCGAAGACCTTAAGTACTTCATCAGCTTCAAATGTGCACCTTTTTGCAACTGAACTTATGTCTTATGAAGAAAAGGAGTACATATCTCGAATTCCATATACCACTGCAGTCGAAAGCTTGATGTATGCTATGGTATGCACAAGATGTGATATTGTGCATGCGTTAGTGTGGTTAACAAATTCATGAGTAATCCAGGAAAAGAGCATTGGCAGACAATAAAACATATCTTCCGATATTTGAGAGGAACGTCTAACATTGGCTTAACGAGTGTTTGGTTGCAGGCAATGTTGTCAGTTTCGGCCAGTCCGGCCGGTCGGACCGATGTCTGAGGCCTAAATGTGGAAGGGTTTGACCCACTTTGACCCGATCAAACCCGGGTTCAACCGACCCGATTCGACGGGTTTAACTGACTCGGCTAGGTTCATTGCTGAAATAAAAATAAAATTTAAAACTTAAAAAAATTATTAAAATATTTAGACATATTATATATATATGTATTTCTTGAAATTTATATTTTAATGTCCTCTTGTGACATATATAAATTTTTTTCACTATTTTTTTTATTTATAACTATCTCACAAGATTTTTTTATTATGTTGATGACTTAATTTATGTTATTTTATTATATTATTTAATATGAATTATTTTATTTTACTTTATTATACTATATTTTATATTTTTGTTAAATAAGATATTATATATTAACAAGATTATAACATCTCTTTAACTTATTTTATTCTTTTATTCTTTTATATTATCCGATCTGACCATCCAGTTCAACCAGTCGATCAATCCGGGTCGATGGCGGAGCGGGGTCTTATAACATTAGTTGCAGGTTATTCAGACTCAGATTATGCTGCAGATGTTTATGGAGAAAATCAATGACAAATTAATTTTTCACTCTTGACAATTTTGTTATCAGTTGAAAAGCCACACTACATTGTCTACTACAGAGGCAGAGTACATGACATTGACAAAAGCTACTAGGAAGACATCTGGTTAAGAGATCTTTTCGGAGATCTTGGACTACAACAAGATCAGTCAATAGTGTACTATGACAGTTTAAATGCAATATACTTAGCCAATGATCAAGTGCATCATGACAAGACTAAATATATCGACTTCAGATATCACTTCATTCGTACTGAGAAGAGAATCAAGGTGAAGAAGGTCGGCACAGAAGATAATCCAACGGACATGTTCACTAAGTCGGTTCCTACTAATAAGTTTCAACATTGTTTGGACTTACTAAATATTGATAGGTGACAGTAGTCCCAAGTTGGGACTGACGACAATAAATATTGTTAGGTATCTGATTGGAGGATTCAAGTCAAGGTGGAGATATGTTCATATGTTATAACCCTATATGCTCCCCGTTCTTAGGCAGACACGTCAATAGATTTTCCTACGAAGTCTCGTTGTCTGGTCAACGAGCCTGTGGAGTGTAAGGGGAATTCAGGAGGATCTGCCTATGGAGGTGCAGGGGAGCGAGCTCCGGAGCGAAAAATTTTATGGGTATTCTGTATGTGATTCGGAATTGATTTTTTCCTTATCACGAGATAGGTGTCCTATTTTGAAAGGATTAATTCAGAATCTCAATTGATCTGTAATTTATATCATCTGTGAAATAGAGTGCCTATATAAACTCCCTAATGGTCCAAACAGAATGTAATCTGATCTTATAATCTTCTATGTTTCTTCCATCTAATAAAATTTTGCGTCACCTTAAAGTTTTCGAATTTCTTGCGGTGTATAATTTCTCTCGTGTAGAAATCCAAACATAATCCATTGATCAATCATTGTGCCTTTGGTGAGAATTATCTCTCTCTCTATATATATATATATGTGTATATATATATATATGTATATATATATATATATGTATTGAGAATAAATAATGGTCTAAAAAGATTAAATATGTCGTATGACCTAGTTAAATAAACAAGTTCAAATGTGTGTGTGACACAAAGTGATTCATATAATATAGTTAACTATTTATTCACGGGAGGAAAGTAAACAAAGAATTATATTTAATCATATATATATATATATATGTATATATTTATATAAACTTACAAGCGACCAGGTCGTCATCAATGATCAATGTAATGTTAAATCTCGCAAGAAAAACGTGTCTACGTTATCCTTGGTACATCATATATAATAAAAAAAAAACTTATAGCAGGGCAAAAACGAGGCACGCATGGCATGATGAACTTGTCCTCCTACATAGCAAGAGGTCTATCTTTTTAAATAGTAGTACTTCACTCGGTAATTATCTTGTATGATTTGTTACATTTAAGCGGTACGTCGTGATTTTACTGAGTGCCCGTCGTTGTATATATATAGACGTCGAAATCCGCTCGATCTCAACCATCACTCACCTTCTCAAATCCTCAAACAAAGTATTTAATCTACAGCGTGCTTTGGCCATGGCCACCCTCGCTGCTGTTCTCCTCGTCGTCCTCGGGCGTTGAGCTGTGCGCTGGCCATGGATTACATAGACGACGTCGCAATGGTCGCCAAGCACAAGCAGTGGATGGCCAAGCATGGCCGCGTTTACAGAGACGCGGAGGAGCAGCAGCGCCGCTATGAGATATTCCGCGACAACCTCATCGAGATCGAGAGCTTCAACAGCGCCGGCACTAACACCTACAAGCTCGGACTCAACGAGTTCTCGGACATGACCCACGAAGAATTCGTGGCCACCCACAGGTGCACTCTTCCACGGCGGCCGGACCTCTCACAGCTCCCCGAGGGCGCCGTCCTTGCGGACGAGACGTATTTGGAGAACATGACGGCCGTTCCTGACTACGTTGATTGGCGCGAAAAAGGAGCAGTAAACACTCCCATGCAGCAAGGGTTATGCAGTATGGCTATAATCAATTTCTTTTTTTTTAAAAGAAAAAACTTAAGCAGTTAGAAAAATCAATATATTCTTAATATAAGACCATGGACCTTCCTAAAAAATTAATTCATTATTAAGCTCAATATCAATAATTTTTCTGATATCGCGTTTAATATTTAATGTGCTGACTAATCTTTCTAAAAACTTTAAATATAAGAAAGAACAAATACTTTTTTAATTAAAAATTTAACTATTGTTTTTATATTTCATGCCAACGTATATATTTATAGCCGGTCCCAAGCCCGGATAAAGAAGGAGGGTTGTGTTAGGTCCCGACAGCCAACGTAAAACCCTGTCGAATTTTATGAACATGGATCAATGAATATAGTGGAATGACGTCGAATGATCCATGTAGCCGATCCTACCTAGTGGGATAAGGCTTTGTTGTTGTTGTTGTTTTTATATTCCATCCATGTGTGCGAAAAATTAATTATCTTGCATAAATAAATACTGCCTGCACATGCAGGTGCATGTTGGGCGTTCGCCGCGACAGGGGCGGTGGAAGCAATCGTCCAGATGAACACCGGCTATTTGTATAAGTTGTCGGCTCAGCAGCTCGTGGACTGCGAGAAGTATAGCGACGGGTGCGACGGGGGATACCCGGACAAGGCCATCGCCTACATCGCTAGGAACGGAGTCACCTCGGAGGCCGCGTATCCCTACACGGGCGTCGCGGGCAGCTGCAAGAACGCGCAGGCGGTCGTGAAGATTAACGGCTACGGCTACGTGCTGCCGAACATGGAGCTCGTGCTCAAGTCGGTCGTGGCCGCGCAACCGGTCGCCGTGGGCATCGACGGACAGAACAAGGCGTTCCAGCGGTACGAAAGTGGAATCTTCCGAGGGCCCTGCACCGCCGAGATCAACCACGCCGTCCTCATCGTCGGCTATGGTACTACGCAAGACGGAGAGGATTACTGGATTGTGAAGAACTCGTACGGCACCACGTGGGGACTAAATGGATACGGCTACATGTCGAGGAACATCGCCGACCCGCAGGGATTGTGCGGAATCGCCACGGCCCCAAGTTTTCCTGTCCTTTAATCGATCTGCTACGTATCGGTGACAACCAACACGTTCGTATTATATACGTACTTTGGTGCTCCTCTCTTTAGACGTGTGGGGACTGGGGACACGACTAATAAAGCTTAATGCTATCGTGTGCTTTGCTTCTGTTTTTAAATTCCTTGTTTGGAAATTATTAATAAATCATTCGACTCCGGCTAATAATTTGTTAAAATTTTTGGACGAGAAAAATTGTACATCACCTAAGAACGAGTTGAAAAGTTAAAACAATAAAAAAATTTATTATATCAAAATAAAAAATTTACAATTCTGTTCGAACACCAAAAATTTCGTAATATAAGTACTCCTTTTATAAATGATAAAAATTACATATCGATTAAGTCAACTGTACAACATTTATCTTATGATAAGTGAGACCTCTTTAGTACAAGAATAATTTTTAATTTGAAATACTTGAAGAATCACATGAATTTTTAGTGGGATAAGATTTAAAACATTATTAACATAATTATAGCTAATATTTCTTATCCTAATTAATTTCACGGTTCCATGCATGCTCTAAAAAAGATAAATATTTCAAACCATGAAAATTAATTAGTTGAAAAAGCCTTTCGATTTTCTCATATTTTTTCTCTAACTACTAGAAAAACGATGAGTAATCGGCCCAAAAATCGTCGGTAATGCAATTATCGACGATTTTCAGTCGGAATCGATCCGTCGGAAAAACGCTCGTCGCAAATCAATTTGCGACGGCCGAAAAAAATTCGTCGAAAATATCGACGGTTCCAACCGTTGAAAGTTTCCGATAGTTGCAACTGCCGAAAAAAGCCGGCGGTTCGAACCGTCGAAAGTTTTCCGACGATCGCAACTGTCGAAACTTTCGACGGTCGTCGCAACCGTCGATATTTCGACGATCGCAACCGTCGCAAAGAATTTTTTAAATATGAAAAAAATTAGCGGCCAGATCGAGACACGGCCAAATCCGGCCGCCCGAGGCAGGATCCGGTCGCTGGGGGCCGGATTCGAATGCCCGCGGTAGGTTCCGGCCGCCAGGCTGTCGATCCGGCCGCAAGCGGTCGGATCCGAGCGCCCGCGGCCGGATCCGGCTGCCTGGCGGTCTAAGCCGGAGAGAGAGACGCCGGCGCGAAGAGGGTCGCCGGTGCGGGAGAGGGTCGTTGACGTCCGTTGCCGGTGCTCGCGGGCCGAGAGAGAGAGGAGAGAGGAGATGAGGAATTATAATAGAGGTATTTTATATATATAAGGGGAAAAGATGAGAGAAAGCGGAAAAAAGAAAAAAAAAGCGGGATAACAAAATTTTAATTACTGACGACTCCGACCGTCGAAAACGTAAATATAAACTATTTTTAAAGTTACCGACGATTGTGACCGTTGGAAAAATATTTAGTTATATATAATGGTTATTTTTTATTTTACCGTCGGTCGAAACCATCGGTAATTGCGACAGTTTGGGTCGTCGCTAGTTATATTAATAAAATACTCCTATGATATTATTATACATTTACCGACGGTTACGACCGTCGAAAATTGCGGTGGATTTTGCGACGGATGGATATCCGTCGGAAATATCGACGTTCCTAATCATCAAAAAATAAAATAATAATATAACAAATTATATAATTTATTATTTTTCTTTCCGACGGTCGTAACCGTCGAAAAATCTGTCGCAAATTGCGACGGATAGGTATCCGTCGAAAATATCGACGTTCCTAACCGTCGAAAAATAAAATAATAAAATAATAAATTACATAATCTATTATTTTCATTTCTGATGGTTGTAACCGTCGAAAATGGAACCGTCACAAAATTCGTCGAAAATTGCCCGTCGGAAAATGATAATTTTCCTGTAGTGTCTCATCAAGTAATAACAAGAATTTATCCGTAGCTCGAGGGGATCAACTAAGAACAAAAAAAAACATGATGCTAATTCGACGCAAAGGGAACGCAATTAAATCCCGACCAAAGGAAATTAAAGTGATAGCCCGATAATTAAGCGAATTACTACCTATTTAGACTTTTTGCATTGCAAAAATTAATTTTAGCTCTTCCCATTTTCATTTTTTTTAAAAAACAAGAAAATTCATCTGGTCACAATTTTTTATGTTTTTTAGAAAGTACTAACTACTTATCTCGTTTAGTATTATCTTTTATAAAGCATATATACAACTATGTATCTTTTTAAAAAGAAAATTCTAATTATTTATTAATATAACAACCCAAAAGATCAGCATACAAAACATCGAGATCCTGCCAAAAACTATCACCATCCCAATAATGTCTGGTGTCAGCCAAAAGATCAGCAGCGTTCACCCTCTTGGCTTCACGATATATGTGAGTATATAAATTTATAATTCACAAAAGTAGACGACAAGAACCAAATGGTGCGATGTTCAGCACTTTCCATGGGCAAATTTCCCTTCTGTGTAGGATTTGGATTAGGTTGGCCGAGTATGAGATAATCCATAAATTCCTTATTTTGAGCTGGTGGCATTCCTCTGATTTTGGTTGTGTCGAACCTACAATGAATTCACTCATGAAATTAAATAAATTTCGTTAGCAGATTGGATAATGTAGCCTGCCCATTCTAGCAATATTCCTCTAGGCTCAGGGATTCATGATCAAGAGATCCCTAAAAAAAATTCACCCATAAGGTCAGGGATAGGGGGCATAGTCCCCCCCCCCCCCCCCCCCCCACCCCCCACATGCCACCTGTCACACAAGAATCCCGTTCTTCACACATATATTTAACATATAAAACATTTAAATTTTATGTTGCTATTTTTACAAAATATTTCATGTTCTGATTTATTGTATAACTTTTACTAAAAAATAAACTTGTGTGATTTTTGTATTATATTACAGTATTTAAACACATATATTTTTTATATTTTTTTATAAATGTTTTTATAATATTTTTTTCTTAGATTTAGAGGTCGAAGGGTCGGGGCGGAGTGGGTGGATGGGCGGGTTAGGTCAGTGGGGGCAGGTCGAGAATATATCCCCTTCCCACTGGGATAGCTCCTACTAAAGGATCCATTTGAATTGATCTTATCCTAGTCCTACGGGGAAGCTCCCATCGAACTAATATGGGTCCCAAACAGGGGTCGAGTGAAACACACCGCTCACATAGCAAAGGATCCATTGAAATTTATCTTATCCGATTTCCATTAAGGAAGCTCCCATCATATCCATATGGGGTCATTGGGATAGAGAGATTCAAATTGGTGTTGCCTAACAAATTTCCAATGACCAACCAATGCTTTCTCCCTTAATACCAATATAGTTGCACATCTTGATCTAAAATCGGAATCATTTTCTTGCTCCCTATATTCCCCATAGGTACTAAGCAAAGATAGATAAAAGAATACTTTTTGACTTATTATCTACTTGCGAGAATTTGGAATAATTATATGCTACCAAATGCACTATTTCCTCAAGTAACAAAATAAAAATAAGTGTCAAACACACGAAGAATTAATTTACTTAACTAAACTAATTTCATGACCTAATAGGAGACAACATGATTATGATACAAGGAATTACAAAAATTTAAATAATAGAAAATAATTATTAATATAAATAATCTACTGATGTTTAACTTAGGACGAGTTAAAATGATTAACAACAAACTTGTTTAATTTCTATAACAATTGATCAATGATAAATAGGTTCAAATTTTAGACGGATTAGGAACACAAAGAGTATGATCTCCCTAACTGATAAATCAACTACTTTTAATTTTAATAAGATGAAAATACTCCACCCGAATCAACTTGGCAGACCACACAATATGACATTCTACCTAACTCTATTAGAATACAACATGAATTGCATAAATGAAATTTATGAATTAAGATATTGATTGCAGTGCCAAGTTAATAATCAATTAATAATTCACATAAAACTAATAAAGAGTCTTAAACATAACAATTATGTTCTAAAAAGTTAAAGAAATTATAATAATCACTAAAAAATTCACAAGTTATCTTAACAATAAAACTCTTTTCAGATATCAAATTGAAAGTTAAAACTAAACTAAATTATCGGGATTACATAGATGAAATAAATTTGATCATTAAAGCCCAAAATATCATCCCAACATAATTAGAACAAGAAGTACTCTTCAGAAACGTTGACTTTTTACGAAATCCTCGCACGAGTTTACTACGCAGAATTCTTCTTCATCATTCTTCAGAAATTCTCCTTCATTCCTGCCTTCAAAGTTTTATTGTAGGTCATCAGATCCTCTCTTCTGGTCGTAAATGACTTCATTTCCATGTGATCAGATAAGAAACAAAAACTTTTTTTATTCAAAATATGAAAAATTCATAGTAGAATCAATTTTGAAATTTTGACATTGTCAAACTCCAAATTTTAGGCCATAATATGTTTTCAAATCATATTGTAATCATGTAATATGAGTAAGAGTCCTTGAGTATTTGAAACTCTTCCAAAAATTGGTCCAAAACTCGAATTCAGACTTCGTCATAGGCTATTATTTGATTTTTACAACCTAAATAGTGTCTGTATCAGATTGAAAATGGGTTTTCATAGCTCGACATTTCACAATTCTTACATTGTCCAATTTGGAATAAAAACATAAATTTCATGGGTCATGAAATGTAGGACATGGTCCTGCCTCATGCAACTTTCGAATTTGAAAATATGTCATGGCATGTGATAGAGTCACCTTAATAGCCAAATTTCAACTTTTGACAACTTCACTATTTCCACTTCCTAACTTTGTTTTAATTGCAATTTGAGTGTGATTTTCTTCGGTGGCTGAGTCCTACATTAATATTTGTAGAACAAAAAAAAGAAAGATAAATTTGTTCTTGCCCCAACCTGAAATATCACTATTCTCATCAGAGAAACAAAGTGCAAACAAATGCATATTATTTTAGAATTTATTAACCTTTTACCAAACATGGACTAGGGGGTATTTGGTACAAGGATAAAATAAAAACTTGATGCTTGTTCTCGACTTTGCCAAATAGCATTTAAATGAAGATGTTGGGCCCATGTGCAATTATTGCATGAACAAGAAAAGAGGGAGTTTTTCTATTCTTGTCATCGTTAAGAACATGCTTGACCTTAGTGAGTTAAGGAATGAGGGTGGCAACTGGATCAATATAATATTTATTCTAGGACAAAAGAATGGCATCCAAACAACCCCTAGACTATGTTTGACATTAGAACTTGGGCTAGAACTTAATTAAATTATGTTAAACACTAGAAAAATTTAAAAAAAAGACTAGAACATGATCAAAGGTCATGTGACCCAGAACTAAAGAACTTGAGTTCTTGCTAGAAGTAAGAACTAATGTGTTTCTTTTTTTATTTTAACATTTATAAGTCTAACGTGTTTCTTTTTTTTATCCCTACTTTTAGACCTATATAATTATTTATTAACATATATATATATGATATATACATATAACTAATTAGTTTAATAATATATATTATATATGTATAGATATTTATCATCAAAATTATTTTGATATAATAATAAATAACTATTTATTATAATTTAATTAGTACTACTTATAGTAAAATTAAAAGTTCCACTATTAATTAAATAAAATTAATTCAAAATTTATAATTATTGTATTATTGTATTCCTATGGAATTTTAGTAATTAAAAATTTATCAATTTTAGGAAAATTACACATAATATAGTTTATTTATATTAGGATCATATTAAGATATTATTGACGTTAATTATAATATTAATTAAATATAAAATAAATTTTGAACAAAACTTAATATTAATATATTGTTACACAACTTATTTTTTTTAATAAAATTCATCTTTTAATTAAATTCAATATATATAGTATAAATGGTAGTAAATAGTAATATATATATATGTTTAAATAACTACTGACTGCCATCACAATTGCACCCCAACTTTCTGAAAAAGAGGATAACAAAATCAAAGCCTTCACTTCATCAACAATAGTGATACTTACCTAATTCAACTATATAATGATAATGTTGAATTCGTTGATAGAGGAAGAATAATGATAAATCATACACAAATTTTATGTGGTTCGAATATTGTCTTCTACGTCCATGGTCGCCTCACGAAATTTCACTATGTTAGATGTCAAATTGTCTAGTGTTATATGCATTTCCCACAAGCCCCTCAATATATGGTGCATAACCCTTGGGCAACAATCTAAGATAACCAAATATATATATTATGATTCTCCATAACTTCATATCTAACAAATAAGGTAGTTACGATATCACTCAATCATCCCATTATAATTACAAGGAAGCAACAATATCTTTGATTCTCCCTACCATAACTAACATATTAGTTAAGTCCATATGGCTCTACCTAACTAGCTCCAATACATTAAAAAGTGGAGGTGCATATTATGGATTGGTGTTATAAGATTCAATCTTATTTCGCTTGAAGGTTGATTGACATGATTAATCTTTCAATATATATGACAAGTCACGTTGGGAGACACCTATCACTTTATGATCTCCTTCGATAGGGAAAAGATAAAATGGAGGCATTTTACAACTGCATAAAACTACATTAGTGCTTGTATCTTGTCTCATGAGAACATGAAATTTATTGCGGAGAACTCTTAAGGGTACTTGGATGTTTTAACAAAGTGTAATCATATTTATACATTAAAAATTTCTTCAATAAAAATATTTTATTTTGAGGTGATTTGATCTAATACATTTCTAATTACATTTTTCAAATTTCTTTGGGTTCACCATATATGCCGATATGATGAAAACCTACATTGTCCACCCATTTGAATGACAATATTATTCTTCATCCTTTGTCATTTTTTATTGTTCATGTGTTTTGGTTTTGCAATGTCATCAGCTTGATCATAAAGATCTTTGTAATTTATATAATTTTCAATCATAGTTTACAAATTAAATAATTTTACTTTGTAAATACAAGTGTAGAACCTCGAAATTACAAAAAAAAATGATGTTGACATCCAGAACTTGGTAGCTCGAATGATCGAATTTTCAATCATCAAAATAAGAAGTAAAAGCAAATTTTAAATCACCCCTTTCTTTTCCACTCAGTCATGGGAATTGGTGAAACTTTTCACCTTCATAACTTTTCATAAATTGAGAACACAAATCCCCATTTTTCTCATTTTTATTCCCTTTTCTCCTTTCTTTTTCCTTCATTCCTCCACACCTTTTTCAGTCTCAGAAACATTGGAAAAAGAAGATGGAATGGTTAAACTTAGGTGGAACTTGAAGAAATGACTCATAGTTAAGAGGTGTATTTAATGGGATCTAAGTCAGTGGGTGTGTTTTTTTAGAGTTATGACTTGTTTTAATGATTATATTGTGCATAGGTTCATTCTAGTACCTAGGTAGTATAAATTCCTATTAGTTCTTCTTGAAAAAAAAGAATTTGCTAGGTCTTAACGTGATGTTTAGAATGATATATTTATGCTGAAAATCATGTTTAAGAATGTCTTGATTATGATCGATTCTTCATGATATATTTTGATGGATTCCAAACAAGTTTAGGACTTAGTATTGATTCTATAGTTCTCATATTTTAATGTAAGTTGTTTAGATTCAAAGATGTGAACCTAAATAGGTATGTTTCAATGGCAATACATGTGATTGATCTTGTGTAAGCCTTGATACATGCCTAGACGATCCTCTTTTGTTAGGATTTAATTTCTATAAATTGTACCTAAGAAGAGTTTTTAGGATGATTTATGTAATGAAGATGAAAAATGATAAGTAAAGTAGAGTTATGTTGAATGTATAGCATTTGATGATGAAATGAATATGAAAGTTATTATAAATGACCTCTTGAGTATGTCATATATTAAATATGATGTTCTGATATCTTTAGGAATGTTTGCATTTGATAATTGATTGAAATCTAATTACTTTCGCAATAACCTATAATTCTATTGAAAAGTTCTAACAACTAGAACTAAAGATTTGAGCATTCAAAGTTGGTAACAGGGAATAGTTGTAGCATGTTTGGATGTCCAAAGATTCCTACAAGACACTCAAAAATTTGAACACTATGAATCTTATTCAACTATTGAAAGATTGGATGCCTTGGATCAAGCGTTCGAAATGTTGAACAATATGACCCCTCTTGAAACTAACAGTTCGGACAACCTATCAACCCTTTCAAGCATACGAAGTTCATAAGGTTGAGACTTCACATTTCTGATTTAAGTAAGATTGGACATTGCTCGACCTTTGCGAACATCCAAATCCTACATGATCTTAGTATGATTGGTTACCTTATTATGATTGGATGTCCATCCAATTTTTTGGATGCCCAAAATGTATACCGGTCTTGGAACCTGAACAACTTAATTTGATTCGGACGACCATGCCAAGATTTTTGGACGTCCCAAAGTTTACTAGAAAAGATTAACTTTTGATTTCATATTTTGAATCAAATCCAATCTCTTTCTATTCCAAGTTTAGTCTGATGACTTATGACATTAATTTAGAACTTCCTTTGTTCCCATATGGTTTGATTGGGTCTATTGTGACCAAAAGATAGGAGCAAGGTAAGAAAGATAAAAGTAAAAAAGAAATCTGAATTTTAATTACTTACACTATGTAGGAGAACTAAAAATAATGATATTTTAATAGTAATATTATACGGCTTGGTGAAAGTAAAACATTGTGAGTCACTATTTTAATGAGGTTTGGTATATCCTTCCCTTAAGACAAGTAACTTACCTTATAGCATAATTGTATCATAGTACACCCTAATGTGAACAACTCCTCTAACTAAAATAAACATGAAAGAGAAATGTTAAATCATGATGATGATGTTGAAAGCACTATGTTATCATGATGATAAACAAAGAACAATGATGAAAATTTGATTTTTCAAAAAGATGAACTCTTACAATGATGACATTCCTTTAGGAAGTGAAAGAAAATCTACAAAAGTAGGGTGACCTGACTGGTTCGATCCATCCCAAACTGATTTAATTTGTATAATCTTTGTAGTGATGTATCGTCATTATTGACTGTCTAGGTCATCAAATGGGCCAATATTTTTGTATAATAACGTAGCACTTGCGAGAGGAGGCTTCGACACATGATGATGGTCAAATTTCGAGATGTTACGACAACTATTTTATTAAGATTCTTTTAAAAAACTTATATAATTAAATCACAAAATTGTCATACCGCTATTGAAAAAAGATCGAACTAATAATTTCCTCTAGTCCACAAATTTACATGGGATAATGCAATAATGTAATTAAGAACTAAATCTGGCGAAGGAGATAACAATTTACATGAAAACTCCTCCACGTGGGAAAAAAAGAGTTCATGAGAGAGAACAACAAATATCAATAATGAAATATCAGGATCGTATAGAATTTTCTTATTTATGTAAAAATATGGAAAAATAAATAATCTTAGAAACTAATTAATCTTGGATGTCATGCAATATTTTCTTTGTGAAATTTCTCGCTCGGCGGCGGCTTCAATTCACGAAAGAAGCCCGGCCCTTTTTCTTCCTTACTGGGCCGACACATCAACAAGGAAAAGCCCAACAATTTCTTTCCTTAATCAATTCCTGACTCGTGTAGAATATTTGTGGGAAAGCTTGCAAACTTAGCTTTAGCTTTAACAAATGGAGAGCTTGCCAAGAGAATAAAACGACATATATATACTATGTATATAATCAATGAAGTATTTTCTTTTTCCCAATAAGATGATATTCTAATCTGAATTATAATTCTGGTTAGATTCGTGTTAATCTCTCGATGATGTGCAGCTATTATTACTTAGTTAACATTTACCTTCTTTTTATCTGCTTAATGAATGCAGGCAGTAGTTTGATGATGAACTGTCCTGATGTAGGCATTGGAAACTTCTTTTCAGGCTATGCTAACAACCTTAGTTAATGGTAAGTTATCAGTTAATACAGTAAAAAGTACGCATGGAAAATTAAGCTAGTACAATTGTACAAGTTCTCCAATGGTTTTAATTATTTATGATCAATGATTAGATGACTCAGATGAACTATTAAGGCATCAAAATTCTAAGTTTGCTTAGTGGCCCACTCAAATCATTCGTATACAACAGGAGTGGCACATAATTAATCATCAATCGAAATAAAAAGGTAATATTATATATATTTTTTCCATATTGTTAAAATCGAATCGGACCGATCGGTTCAACTGGTTCAATCACGAACCATCAATGATCCGGTCTAATTTGGTGTTAAAACCCGTCAAAATAAAATTGGTTGAACCGGACCAGTCAATGTAGATTTTGAAAAAAAATTAAAAAAGAATAAAAATAGTAAAGTTAAACGAGAAAAGAGGGAAAGGAATATAAGAAAACTTAAAGGACAGGGAGTATCATATGTATACAATTAAATAGGAATTGAAATAAAAAGGTAAGTATTTAAAATTGAATAATATTAGAATAGAAACCTATCAAAGGGTATAAAATAAAGAAAATAAAAAGGAAAGTGTTAAAAAAAGAAATAAGAATAATTCAAGATAAAATTTATTAATATAACATCTATCATCATTAAATAGTAGATATTAAATTATTAATAATCTATTTATATTATCATTATAAAACTTTTAATTGATAAAAATTATGTTATATTATTTTTTAATATTTAATAAGTTAATATTCATATATTATATTATATAACTTATACTATATCTTTATAATTATTAAAATAATATTATTTTAATAAAATTTGATTCAATCCGGTCGGACCCGGTCCAACCGCGATCCGATAATGAATCCGGTCCAATCGTCGGTCTAGTTCATTCTAATAATATTGATAACTCTAAAAATGAAGCCGACATCATTAGCTAAAATTTGGTTAAGTTTGACTTTGATACATGTAATACAGTTGATATTTTGTGCCATGATCGATCTTCATATTTTCAATTTATATACATACACACACACCGACAGATTAAAAAAGTACAGTTTTAAGTACAGGTGCAAAAACTTTTTGTAAACATTTGAATATCCTAGATTGTGTTCCCTTCTCCACCTACAATATGTTCTCTAGCTACATTTTGGATACTACTTTTGTCCTCAGCTGGACGCGGCTTCCGCTGCGACCACACGTTAACTCTGCATGCAATTTTTTTATAAGATCCAAAGCATTATTAATGATCCATGTTTGAATCTAATTATTGAAGGGAGGCATGCAACCCTTTGCAAAAGAGATAGCATTAAATATTCTTACAAAAAAAAATGGCAAGAGGGAGAACTAAATTGCACTTGAAGTAACGAAAGCTTCCCCAGCTTTTTCTTGACAAGTAATTAAACAAAGGCAAGTGCACTCCCAGCGTAGCAGCAGTAGTAGTGTAAGACTTGTGGAGCTTGCAACTTGGTGTGGATTACGTTTTGGTAGCAGAATAGCAGGTGCGATTGATGCCATTGATTGGATATGATTAGTTTGCATTAATATACGTGATGTGATCCTGATGCAATCCCAGCACACTAATTTTTTTTTTGTTTATATATTATAAATTGTTAGGATTTCTGCACAAGAGAAATTATGCACCGCGAAAAAACTCGAGAAATTTAAGGCGACGCAGAATTGTATTAGATAGAAGAAACAGAAGAGGATTACAAGATCAGATTGATTCAGGATTGTCCAGGATGGTCTTACAAGCCTTGATTACAAGTCCTTTTATAGGGCCTTCGAGAAATAACTCTTACTCTAACTTAAGGACTTAATCTTACAAGGCATGCAAGTCCCTTCTCTAGAAAAACTTTCTTGGAGTAGGAATAGAAATCTGACTTCCTGAAGTCTCTGAAGAATCCAGCCTCCTTCAAAGTCCATCTTGAAGTTCAATTCGGCTAGGCCTCCTGCCTGGCACTCTGCCAAGCTCGAACGCGCCCGGGGCGTGCCCGTCAGGGCAGTCCTAGTCTCACTCGGACTAGGACAAGTCCTAGATGGTCCCTTCACATCTTCAGCCCTTCTATGAATAGATCTTCGACTCCAAGTGCCCATCGGTCCAAGAAGGAAGCGCGGCCCTCCAAGAATCCGTCATGTCCTTCTCGACATCGAAAGCCGGCCGACTCCTATTCCTACTAGGAGTAGGAATCCTTCCAACCCTGCACTTCTCGCCCAATCATCTCTCGAAGTCTCTCTATTACTTCTTTGGATCCAAACAGATTTCTAGTTAAAGTAGGATTCAAGGCATTATTTAACAAATCTCCACCTTGAATTGAATCCTACAATCAGATATCTAACACTTTCTGCCGCCGCCAATTCCTGTTCTAATTTTGCACATGCGATAGCATCTTGTAGCTTGATCTGGCGATTCCACCTCTTCAACTACTTGGAATGCATATGCAACTATGTCCTCAAAGCCATAACGCTTAGGAGGACCTACTTGCCTGCAAACATGTCCTGCAGCTAGACTTGTCGTTGCTTCCTCTACTTGCTCCTCAGACTCTGGTTGTTCAACCTGATGAGATTCTTCTGACCCATTCTGAATTGGAGTTAATACAAACTCCACCTGTTTGTTGACACCCTCCTCTGTTGAGTCAACAACATCTGATTTCTGTTTGAGCATAGACATCTCATCAAAGGATATGTTTTTGCTGTGAATAATCTTGTGCTCCGAGGGAGACCAGATTCTGAAGCCTTTTACACCTGCACCATATCCCACAAAGACTCATTCTTTGGCCCTTAGTTCCAGCTTTCCTTCGCTGACGTGATAATATGCTGGACAGCCAAATATTTTCAGATTAGTATAACCAGTAGAATTTCCTGACCATACCTCAATGGGAGTCTTCAGATCGATCGCGGTTGCAGGACTCCGATTGACAAGGTAGCATGCTGTGCTAACAGCCTCAACTCAGAATGACTTGTTCAGTCCAAAATTAGAGAGCATGCACCGTGCCCTCTCCACAAGAGTTATGTTCATGCGTTCTGTTACACCATTCTGCTGTGGTGTATCTCTGACGGTGCGATGTCTGGCAATGTCTTCATCTTTGCAAAATCGATCAAATTCAGACGAACAGAACTCCAAGCCGTTATCGGTACGAAGACGTTTCACTTTTCTCGATGTCTGATTCTCCACCAGAGTCTTCCATTGTTTGAAAGCTTCAAATGCCTCGCTCTTATGCTTCATCATGAATACACATGTCATCCTTGAGTAATCATCTATCACAGATAGAAAGTATCTAGAACCTCCTAGAGATGGAACACGAGAGGGGCCCCAACAGTCAGCGGATGTAATCGAGTGTTGCCTTCATCTTGTGCACGACTTTGCTGAATTGATGTTATTTTTGCTTGCCAAAAATACAATGCTTGCAGAATCCGATTTCAGATATTTTCTGACCATTCAGAAGATTGCGCTTGCTAAGGATATCCATTCCTTTCTGACTCATATGTCCAAGTCGCATGTGCCACAACTTGAATGTTTCTGATTCTGATTTGGACGAAATACCTACTGCAGCCATGGCAGAAATTATTGTGCCTTGTAGTATATATAAGGACTTTTGCCTGACTCCTCTCATTACTTCAACATCACTCTTGGTGATCGTGAAAACATCTTCTGTGGCATTCATCCGACATCCTTTGGAGTCCAAAAATCCTAATGATATCATATTTTTCTTCATTTGAGGAACATGACGGACCTCTATCAATGTCCTCACCCGATTGTCATGAGTTTTGATCTGAATTGAGCATATTCCAACTATTTTACAAGCTGCATCATTGCCCATGATGACGTTTCCGCCATCAATATTCTGGCCGCCATCAATATTCTGATAAGTTGAGAACCACTCTCTGTGCGAAGTCATATGATAAGAACATCTTGAGTCGAAAATCTAATTCTCTTCTGAACATCTCTAATCAGATACCATAAGAGCCAAATCATCATCAGATTCGCTATTCTGGTGAGCTACTGTAGCAATCGTGTCTTTCTTCTTCTTCTTAGGGCAATCCTTCTTTCAGTGACTCGATTTTTTACAGTAGTTGTAGATGTCCTTCGGATTGACGTTCTTCTTCGACTTACCCTTTTTAGTGTTTGTCTTCTCTGCGGTTGTTACCAACCCTGCGGCCTGAATCTCCACAGCCTTGCCAGACGCCCTATAATGAAGTTCACGAATATGTAGACTCGATCTTACTTCTTTCAGAGTAATTCTGTCTCTTCCGATGATAACATATTGTATGTACGACAGAGGAAGAGACACCAACAGAAGTAGGGCAGCATCTTCATCTTCAATCTTCACATCTATATTTCGTAATTCCATCAACAGATATTCATCTGATCAAGATGATCTTTCAGAGGGGTGCCTCCTTGCATGTGGAGGGCGAACAAACGTTGCTTCAACAGCAACTTATTGGTCAGAGACTTGGTCATGTAGAGACTCTCAAGTTTCGACCACAGACCGGCCGTCGTCTTTTGATCGGCGACTTCGATAATCACCTCATCCGCCAGACACAACAAGATCATGGAGTGCGCCTTCTCTTCTTGTGCCGCCAAACTTGCGAGGTCAGACTCCATTTCTTTGCCCTTCGAGTCTCCCTCATTTGGTTTGTTCTTCGCCATGTTCGCGAGCGGCGCCCAGATTTCTTGTTGTTTCATAAGTGTCCTCATTTTGATCTGCCAGAGACTGAAACTATTTCGTCCCGTAAATTTCTCGATGTTCACGTTGTGCGATGTCATCTCTATGCCTAACGGAGAATCGATGATGAAGCATCGCTCTAATACCAGTTTGTTAGAATTTCTGCACGAGAGAAATTATGCACCACGAGAAAACTCAAGAAATTTAAGGCGACACAAAATTATATTAGATGGAAAAAATAGAAGAGGATTACAAGATCAGATTGATCCAAGATTGTCCAGGATATCTTACAAGCCTTGATTATGTCATTTTATAGGGCCGTGGAAAAACAACTCCTACTCTAACTTAAGGACCTAATCCTACTAGGCATGTAAGCCCCTTCTCTAAAAAAACCTCCTTAGAGTAGGAGTAGAAATCTGACTTCCTGAAGTCCCTGAATAATCCAGCCCCCTTCAAAGTCCATCTTGAAGTACAATTCGGCCAGGCCTCCTGCCTGGCATCCTGCCAAGCCCGGACGCGCCCGGGGCATGCCCGCCAGGGCAGTCATAGTCCCACTCGGACTAGGACAAGTCTTAGATGGCATCTTCACATCTTCAATCCTTGTAGGAGTAGATCTTCGACTCCAAGTGCCCCTCGGTCCAAGAAGGAAGCTCGGCCCTCCAAGAATCCGTCATGTCCTTCTCGACGTCGAAAACTGGTCGACTCCTATTTCTACTAGGAGTAGGAATCCTTCCGATCCTGTATTTCTCGTCCAAGCATCTCTCGAAGTCTCCATATTACTTCTTTGGATTCAAATAGATTTTCAGTTAAAATAAGATTCAAAGCATTATTTAACATAAATTATTTGTCAAGAAATATTTGTGGTCGCTGCAAGGAGTCGACGAAGCTGTCGTGCGATATTTATGCTCGTGCGTGGCGTGGTCCTGTCCAGGGGATGGAGATGCAAATTGTTTACACCAACTTTTGCATCATAGATATATATATTAATAGTTCAAACGATGAGATAATAAACCACACACACTAACTTAATTAATTTAAAATATTTGATCCTTTTGCGATACTGTGCAATGGAAAAATAGGAGTATTCAATAATAATATATATATATATATATATATATATATATATTAGTTTATATGCTGTGTCAATCCACATTTTATACTCTGAGATCGTGTGTGTTAGTTTTAGAGTAAGAAGAATATACTACTACACCTTACATGTCAGTCTTGCTGTGCACAATAGTAGACTGGATCAGTCACATAACTAAACATTTTGTTATATAACAAGTTGATCGAGTGACGTGACAAATGTGCCTCTTATGATATTTAGAGCTCGGTGCAGTTGGTGATCTTGTGCATGCATTTTGTAGTTAAAGACATAGAAAAAGGAGTTTTCATTTGTGTGCATAAATATCGTAGGATGTTTATAAATTAATATAAAATTATAGAATAAATATGAAATTAACATAGATAATAGTACAATACCTTTTTAATCACTAATCATAATGCAATATTTGTTGCCAAAAAAAAAAACAAATACAATTTCATATGAAATACAACATAAAAATATCTATTTGTTTTACTAAATTTAATATTTTAATAGAATGATAATTCGTGTTAATTTCGAATTTGAATTTACGAATATATTATATTTTCTTTATGGATGATTAACAATACAGATAATAATTTATTTTATTAACATTATTTTTAATTGTGCATACAAATATAATATCTTAATAATTTGAAAAATTCTTGTGATAGTTGGAATTGAAAGTTAGAATTTGGAATTTTTTTAATCCTTTTAACCTAAACCTAATCGGATCACTCAAACGTAATAGCATCTATTCATAGTAATTAATCAATCATCTATTCATAGTAATTAATCTATTCGTTAGATTGAATATATGGTCGGCATCATGGGCAAATGATGGCATTGGCAGCCGACATCATATCATCGACGAATGACTTCAACGAAGAGAGGGGCCGTGGCATTGATGGCCAATTGGTGTTCGAGGGAAGGAGGATGACCAAATACCAATAGAAAGTAAAGTAAAAGAAATGAAGGGTAAGGTCCAATTTAGGCAAAATATTTAGCATCACGATAATTTTCAATGCTAAATAGTGTCTAGGGAGTCTATAAGCATTAGAGTATGGGTTTAATCTAGAATACAATACAGTGTCTCCTTATTGTGTCACTATATTGAAATGCTAAATTAGCTACATCACATATTTGTGACTACAAAGAGCTATCTAGGGACTCAATATTTTTTTTATTCCACTATGATCCTACAATGACTCTAAATTTCATTATTAATTTTAAAAACAATTCAGAATTTAAGATTTTCATTAAATTAATCAATACTAATATCATATTGACCAAAAAATTCAGGATGTGAGTAAAAAAATAAAAAAACTAAAGATATATGATATATATACTATTTAAGCATGCATATGTTTGGTTGATGTTTGTAGTAGCATACCTTTAGTATCATTTCGTTAATAATCATAATCTTACGTCAGTGTTTAAATCAATGTAGTAGCATCATCAATATCATTATGATAAGTTGCATAAGCAAGATTCTAATCATATGACTCAATAAAGGTGTCGTGGAAACAATCGGTTATCATGATTGGTTAAGAATAAAAGTAGCTCCCACCATGACTTCTAGCACTTAATTTGCATAGCACTTACTCCATTCTACCTTATCCTTATCAGATAATATATCAAAAAGTGATAGATAAATTGAGGTGATATGGGTTCTAAGAGTGCTTTCCACCATGACTTCTCAAGATGTAGCAATTAGATCGCCATGACATTTATCCTATTTTTTAAGAATAGAATGATGGATTAAATTTTAAAGGTAACTCTTATCATACTCAATGTTATAGCAGTTAGCTCCAATCATCATTATCTATTGTAGTTGCATGATAAAGACATATGTGAATGAATTCGTCATAACAATTGTATTTCATATATATCAGAAGATTAATCATGTCAATGAATCATTCAAATGAAACTATATTGTATCATATAAGACCAATTAATAACATTTATTTGTACCTCATTAAGTGTTCAACTATCATGATCATAATATCAAAATCATCACATTAAAAGCATCAACTTGAGTTTCATTCAATTCCTTTAACACACGAATCCAAAAATCTCATCATAGGACATCAAATTGTCCAAACTCATCATAAGCGATATAGTTATCATCTGAGCTTAAAATGATTGACATCAATATTAAATTTAACATTCTTCAAACTAATATATCCATTCATGTGGAGGGCATACCTAAACATCCTTAGGAAAAAATGCAACATCTACACCTAATTGGGCCATCATACACTCAACCATCATGAACATTCATTTTAATCTATGAACTGAAGGTGATCAACATTAAAATGAAGTCTAAACATAGTTCGTATTCTCAAAAATATATCTAGGAGCAGATGAGCATATCAAAGTATTCATAGGTAAAAATTTATACGTGTAGTCCATTCATAAAATTGTCATCATGGAACCCTACTAAATCCTTATCATGATGAGCATCTAATCCTATTGAATTATATCATTTTCATATGTAAAAATAAGTCTTGAACATGCTACTATTCGCAAAAGAACAAAACATTCTACTACTCTCAAGAGAACATTTCTATGATGTGGATCCCCTTAACACACCTTTTGATTGTTCAACCCATTTTGTTCGTTCTCCGGCTGGTCTTGATTGTTTATTCTCCTTCCTCCTTCATTCTCCTGATTCTCAACATCCAATAACTATGTTTTACCCTCTATCGCAGCCCACACCAAGGAAGAAACAAAAACCACCCAGGAGATGAATGAGTGAGAGTGATGGAGGAAGAGAGATTAAGGGCCATGGTTTAAAGAGGTCAATCATGTTAGAGTTGCATCCTTTCATCCCAAGGATCATGAATGCGAAAGCATGGAAGAAAATGCACATTTGAATTTTTTTATTTTTTATCTCCAATGATCATGAGTGTGAAACGGATTTTCCTATTCACATGACATTGTGAAAGGTGGAGGACAATTCACGTTTGTGATTGTTATTTTCATCCTCAAGGATCACAGTGTGTAAGGTCCTTTCTAGATTCCCATGGATTGTGTCTAAAAGGATAGTGCAAAAGGATGGAAGGAAGTTCACATTTTAACTTCCATTTCCTTTCCTAATGGCCGAACTTCAATTATCTGAACCCTTTTTTTATAAATTTTTATATTCTATATTTTAAAAAAATTGATGTGTGACATTATAATACTTATAAAGAAAATATTTGTTCTCGAAGCTCGCACGATGTAAGGGTTTCTAACTAATTACAAAATCCTTTTGATTTCAACCCCGTTGCATTGACCACATCCTCAATCACAACTACACTAAGCTACTTAGTCTTACTTGTACTTGTGGTGGTTGAAGTGCTGGGTGCTTGTGGTGCTTGCAAATGGACAAATACTTTTACATCTATTCTAGGACATCAAGAGAGTTGTAACTTTTGGCATTGATACCATAAATATAATGCTCCAAAATTCACGTCTTGCCTCGTGGTGGAACCTCCTCTCACAGGCATTATGCCATCATTCATGTTGACCATTTTTAGTACCAATGTTGATCAAGAAAGGTGACAAATTAGATAAAGGTTTGGAAAAAGTAAAGTATAACAATTGGGAACATGAATGCGAATGCTAGAATAATTGACATATATGACTTTATAATCTAAGAATGTAATGACCTAATATATAACATGTATGAATTGCAAATGGATATGGACTAATAGAGACCTAATAGTTGCCATGTAACCCACATATCACTGGATAATTATATAGTTTACTTCAAATATGGTAGAATTGTTATATGAAAACCTTTCGCTTATTTCAACCAATGTGATGGGTGGTCAAAGTTAGAAAGTCAAGTCAACAAAATTGGATAACACCTTTAGGACAACCTCATGATCATGCATTCGGGGTTTGCATATCAAGCATTACACATACCTACCTTGTCCCCACCCCATTTTTATTTTAAGACACCAAATTTTCAGCCAATTAAAAGAAAATAATTATTCTTTCTTGAAGTAATTATATCCAAAAATAAGGATTTATTTGAGAAAATTAAAGTTTGAAAGAAAATAAAGATATAGTTAGAGGAAGGAAAAGAAGAGAAGATAAATCTTAATTAAATTAGAAATTTTGATTAGATTAAGATTAGGGATTCAAATTTGAATCTAACCATAAGTTTATGTTATGAAAGATTCCTAATGAGACTTAAATTAAGAGTTTTGAGTTCAAAAATATTCAGAATAAAAATGTATCATTTTACTATTTTATTCTAAAATTTAAGGTATAATAATATTATTTTTTTATTTAATTTAAAAATTTTAGGAATAATAAAATTTAAGAAAGAAAAAAAATTAAGAAAGAGGATAGAGTCTTTTTGAATTCCAATCTTACTTATGATTATTTAAAGGAGTTTGAACTGAAGAGAATAACTAAGAGGCACCTAATCCTATAAGTAGAATATGGCGCAGTTTGGTAGCAGGATATACGGTAGAATATCCACTTATTCCGCCGAATATCTCCAAACGGATAGTGGAATAAGGATATGTCGTGACATCGTCTGCACATCTTTCAACGCATGTTTATTCTTATCGAGGTGATGTTTTTTGGGTTATGATATTCGTCTAAATTCATAGAATATGAGTTGTACCGAGGGTATGAAAGTAATTTTACTATTCATGTCTTGCCACGAGAAAACTCTCTCCGCCTGCCCCTTTCCCCGCCGACTGCACTTTCTCATGCCCAGAGGCCATAGTTTGGTGTACTTGTCAATGCCAACCTCGGCATCTGCCATCGGCGTGCAGCATCCAATGACGACCCTGTCGTCATGTGAAAGGTATTTTGACATCCCCTTCCCCCATTTGGGTGTTTCATTTTTGAGTTTTCCAATAACACCTTCGACTGCTCCTTTCCCATGTCAACCGATTCTAATCTTGCCCTATGCTACAACCCCACGTTAACTTCATCGGATCTTGGCGCACGTTTCAATTTATATCTACTTTCACTTATCCGATATGACTGTTGCAAACTTATCCTCTTCTCTTGGTGGATGTTGAGCATCACGATCGACATGTACTACCCCAACGTCCCCATCTCATTCGCCTTCATTTTAGTGGTTATAGAACTTTTTAGCTGCTGCATTTTCCTTCTTCCATTAGGATTGTTAACATCTTGCAATCAATAACTCATTCGGCCAATGACAATCGACATTCTTATCAATGGCAAATATAAATTTCTTCTTTGAAGAGAAATAAGTTATTTAACAATTTTGTCATGTTCTAATTTATTTCCTTGGACATACTACTATCATGTGCAAAGTTGAAAGGATTTACCACCATGACTCAAGAACTCGGCTCTATAAACAAAGATGACTCAATGAGGAAAAAGATACTATCCAATTGAAAGGATGAGTTGGATGAAGTGTTCGTCGGTATCATGAAACTAGAACATCTTGACGGAGATTTTCAGAATGGTGTCTTCTCCACCGATACATGGAAATGAATGTTATCAAGATTAATGAGATGACACTGAAGGATTACGACATGGCGAAGTTGAAAAGTAGGCTGAAAAATCTGAGGAAGATGTTCATCGTGTATCGAATTCTTCTTAATAAAAGTGGATGGGTTTGGGATCATCACAAAAAACTCCTACCCCAGGCGAACGTGGCATGTGGAAAGAGGCTATAGTGGTAAGCACAATTACTAATGATAGGTTTTAACTTATGCGACTGCTTAGACTAGTTTATTCAACCTTTGATGTGCTCTTACTTCTAGGCAAACAAGAAGTACTCCAGAATTAAGGACAAGCCCTTCCCTATGTATGATGATTTGTCATTCATATTTTTTAAGAACATCGCAGCGGGGAGTAGGGCCTTCGCAACAACAATGACAAAGATGCCTTCCGAGGATAACGATCTCAAGGAGGATGATGTAGATGATGACATTGATATCATCTTGGATTTTATGAATTTATACTATGACACCACAACGATCCAACTGGGGGATTCACAAATGAGCCCGCCTATGACAGTCCACCATTTGTTGCTGCATCAAAAGAACCCTTTGTCGAAGTTCCCCTGTCACCAGCTACAGGAAAGAGGGATCAACTAGTAAGGCACGGAAGAGTAAGGGGAGCACAAATGAAGTCATCGAAATAATGAAGGAGATGGCTCAATAGGGCAAAAAGAGACTTATATTGTTGGATGAGCTAGTACAACGTGATAAGGAAGTGAACCCATACATGATGACATTAATGTTGAGCTAAACTATGTGACAAGGTTACCTATTGCACACTTGAATTCAAGTTGACCATGATGGAAGCATTCAAGGATGAAAGTAATTGTTGGACTTTCATGATGTTCGAAGATGATATGATGGAGTTGGAGCAGCTAGATAAGTACCGAAGAAAGAGGGCACAACGAGGCAACATATAGCAACTTTGAGGCGATGACTTGAAGTTTGATAGTTGGATCCTCCACTCAACACCCACAGGACCGTTTAGAGACATCGTCTATTCCACCCAACTATTTGGCTCCATGTTTGCTCCTACTACTCAATTCTTTGCTACATTTATATCATCTCCATCAATTGTCTGTACCCCTTCAGCCACCAAATTTTCTGTTCGCAGTTCTTTCTCCCCACATGTATTGGGAAATTACAGACGGTTTCGACCCCATGATTTTTCGGGAAATTACAGACGTCGATCGTCTGTAATTTCCACTTTTCTTGTAGTGACATGTATTGGTTTCTGATTTTGGCTCAAGGCCAAGGGTTGCTACTACTATGGGATTCACATTTCGTTCATCATCATCTGGCGGTTCTACCTCTGTAGGGGCATTGTGCTCTACATGAACTATATGATGCAGCTAGTACCTTCTTATCAATTTTTTATATGACCTTTGGTAGTAGAAAATGGTTTACTAATTTTGCACCTACTATGTCTGAACTCACCGCTCAACAAGTAGCTTCCTTAAATTAAATGTATGGGTTAAAACCATATATGCATTAACTTCACGTTGTATCACTTTTTGGACATTGTTAAAATATGATTTCGATGTGCAACTTCCTTGTGTATTATGATATTTGTGTGCCCACTTCTTTGTGTTATATTGTACAATGGTATGTCTTGTATAATTATGTTTCTATGCTTTCTTCATGTTGTCTTACCTATGGCTTATATTACGGATTGCTATTTAAAGATAGCACATCATATGCATAGATGAGTAGACGTACATTGATATAACTGTTCATTTAAGGAGGAGAGGTTCCATGAGGATATTATCAAAATCATTATGGATAGTGGTAGCATTGAAATAGGTTTTAAGGAACCTATTAAAAGAGTTCCATGCAAAACTCGGCCCTTCTCTAGTCGTCAGCTAATATTGGACATACTAAAAGGTCACCCACAAAGGTGTTATGATCTTTTTAGAATGTCTCCTACAATGTTTTTTAAGTTGGAGGAATTACCCACGTCGAGGAGCCTTATATATAATACGCAGCACGTGAGTTTATGTGAGCAATTAGGATTTTTCTTGCATTGCCTAGGAAACAACATATCGAACAGGACCATGACAGAAAATCTCAACATCATGATGAAACTATCTCTCGACATTTTAATCATGTCTTACAAGCGATATATTCCCTTTCTAAAGAGTTCATTGTACTACCTACTAAACATGGAGATGTGCATTCACACATTCGCAATAGTCAACATTTCTTCCCTTATTTTGTAGTAAGTCAACAGTGAAGTTGCTTTCATTCTGTTTCATTTTGATGTGACATTTACATGGCGACGTAATCACCTTTGATGTAGAATGTACTTGGAGCTGTCGATGGAACCCATGTACCGGCTATGGTTAGAAAAGTTGACCAACCTCATTATAGGAATCGCAAGAGATTCATTTCTTAGAATGTGATGGTAGTAACCTCCTTCGACCACTCATTCCTTTATGTTTGCATTGGGATGGGAGGATCTATCGCAGATATGGAAGTACTACGTTGATGTGTCAAAAGTGGTGGATTTCTTGTTCCAGAAGGTTAGCAACTTGTCATTTTGCATATTAGGAGCTATTTGGTCACTAATCATGATTTCATGTACAACAAGAAAATACTACCTCATAGATTCTGGATATGCTAATACGGAAAAGTTTCTTGCTCTGTATCGAGGTGCCAAATATCACTTGTCCGAGTATAACAATCATCAATGGCGATATGACAAATCCAAAGGAGTTTTTCAGCCATAGGCATGCACAGCTTCAGAACTGTGCCGAAAAGATGTTCGGTATTTTGAAGTTGCGGTTTAGCATTCTTAGGATAACAATGCAATATCCAATCAGAACGCAAGAGCACATTGTATTGGCATGTAGTGTTTTATACAACTTCATAAAGCGTTACTATTTTAACACGCCAAGAGTCGAATCCAATGAACATAACAATGTGCACGAGCCAACAGGTACTGCCTTTTTGGGAACCGAGGAAAATAGAAGGGGTGATCTAATTCGAAGTAGTGTTACTGTTCAGCTTTGGAATGCCCACCAGAATCGACAAGGTACTATGAAGATTTTTCTTTTTTGGATCCATGCTTGCTTGTTATTTGTTCTACCGTCCATGAACCTCTACTGTCTGTAGGCAATCAAGAGCAAGGAGAAAATCAATCCTAAAGACTAGTGGTAGAAATTTGTTGGAAATGGGTAATGTTAATCCTTTTTCCTTCTCCCTTCTGCGAATAACTTCTTCATAACTATTACTTAGTTGGTGCTCTCTCGACTTCATCATAGTTCAAACTACATGAATAAGAAAGTTGTTATATGTATGATGGTGGTCATTTGTAGTAAAGTTTTCTTGTCGTTTTGGCTATTCTTAATAAACTTATGAAGACCGACTTGTTTGTTATGCATAAGGTAGAAGAAATCCTAAAACCTTTATGTATTGTCATCGTAAATAACTTATTCTCTTCTCGAAACCTGCAGCCAAACTTTAGGTGAAAGATTGAAATGTTAAGAAATGTGAGTGTGTATACTTTTGGTTATTTTACTTTGCCTATTTGTTGCTCCCTTCATAATGGTTAGCGACAATTTTTTGGTATCTTCTCAGGTGGAAAGGACTGAATAACTTTTGTCGTGTTGTTATTTCCAAAGAAGTCCCAAGTCGTATGGCTGGGAAGGAACCATTAAACCTGGTGACTTGTGTTGTCTCGCATATAATTGTAGGCGATGATTTGAAGAGGCATTTGGTTGATTATAACATTTGGATTCCTCTGTGGAGACGTAGACAATGTTGAGTACGTTGCCTTTATTTCACTTTGTTGCTTGTGGACTTTCTTTCCTTGTAACATAGCATCTGAGAATGTTGTTCTGATAGAACAAATTTCGATGGCATGTTTAAGCATTTTTAGTGAATGTAGGCAATTTGTCACGTTGGCCTTGGTATCTCAGTGAACATTTCAATGGATGGTTCATTTTTTATCCACCATGTGTGCAAGCGTTTGTTTGTAATGTATTGTTTATGACATTCTTAACTATGTTTGACACTACCTTATTCACGTATACATAATCACTACAACATGATTGTTGTTCATGTCATGATGATATGATCATTGCTAATGTTTTCGTAGACTTCACTAAACATTCCTAATATTGGATGCAAAGTTCATTGTAACTAATATTGGATGCCAGATCCAAATATTGAATTACAAACATAAGTCTGATACACATATCAACGTACAAAATGCTTCACAAAGTACATGTGCAAAATAGCATAAATTCAATACATGATCATCTCACTATACGAACTTAGTTAACATGAAGTCGAACATCATTCCTACGAGAAATTATATTAGTCTTCGTGCTTCAGTCATTTAATGTGTTCTTCCAATCCTTCGCACTCCCTAAGCTATCGTGATGTCACAACTGTGCCACGGTGTTCCATCGGCTGATCACACCATACGAAGAATCCATAATTTGTGTGGGTACTTTTCTACATGCAAAATTCGATGTAAGATAGCAAAACGCCAAGCAAATAGAAAATAGGATGTTGTATGAGTACATCAAAATGTTGATAGCCCAAAATGTTTTCCCCGGATTTGTGTGGGTCCACGACATACTCAGGGTACACAGGTTTTGGTAGTGACAAAATGGGGTGTCCATAGGTTCTGTTCGCATGCCGAAAGAAGTCTGTCAATGTCCCTTGCTCACAAAGGAAAATATTTGTAACTAGGATCATATGTTCCTGGTGCGGCAATGATTGGGAAAGAAGAGAAAAATATTTCTAAAAACAAATCTTCATGTAGTACGAACTCCCCAACTTGCTTAACAAACAAACTACAGAAAGTAGAAGCAGTAGTGCGAGAAGAAAAGTAGCAACTCACGTCAAAGGTCCCCGAGTGCTCGCACGCCATTGACGTCGACACCGCGAAGAGCTTCGGCCCGAGATCAAAGAACATTAGGCAAAGTTGGGTAGGTTAGACGACTTCAGATGGAAGAGGAAAAGGGAAAGTGGCAATTTTTTATTACTAGGTCGAAAAGGATCCAATGGTAATTTCACAAGGGTTTATTCATCCCTCATCCAAATACCATCAACAAAAATCACATGCGGGATACCACAAAATATCTTTCGAGCTGAGGAATAATTCATGCCAGTCTAGTTGATTGTATCCCTATATCAAATGGCCCCCAAAAGCCTCTCTCAACCTCAACCCTTATCTCCCATCCACAAATTATATTTTCCTCACTCCTTGTGCTATCATTTTTCCTTCCTCGATGAGTGTGTGCAAATGCAAATAATGCCTAGTTATTCTCTGTTATTCCCATAAGACATGAATATCAATGTCAATGTTGGTGCGAAAGCTGAGGAAGAATTGCTAAAAAGTTCACCCGAACTTCACAGGTTAAGATAGCTTCAGTACAAAGGTATATATAAATTTTAGATTTACTTTTGGATAATATTTATTAGTAAAATTAATTAAGACAAAAAGGTTTAATTATGTCCTAATGTTCTCCCGAAGAAGTACCTTAAGTTTTCAACCAAAAGCATGATGTTCTAAGTCAAAAATTCATGGTCAAAGCCATAGAAAAGTCATCGAAGTTTTGTTGTGCTAGAACTCGACCCATCTTGACAGAATCTAGCTATGGTTTCATAGCATTTTTCCAACCTAATGCTGACCGATGCAAATTCAATTAAGATACATAGTTGAGCTAGCCCCTTGCAACCTAGCCTGGGTTTCAAGTTAGAAATGAAGAATAATTTGTGGGCATTTGGTATTCTACCGTGACATCCTAGCCCATGCACTGACATACTTGGCTCAAGTTCTTATATTGGAAGAGTAAGAAGTTTATTCGATGCATGCTCAGTCTGAGTCACCTTGGAATCTAGCCCAAGTTTCACTAAAGATGATTATTAAGTTGTTCGGTCAAGACCCAACTTGTGTCCACTTGAACCTGGTCAACGTTTCCAACTATATCCAATTCAGGTTTTACCTTACTTGGATAGAGTTATGTTACCTTTTCGAAAGAAGTTTGTCCTATGATTTGGTTCATTATTAAATGACATTTTTACCTTTGCTCTTGATCATCTTAATCAAAATCTTATAAATATAGATAATTAGGTTATAAGATAAAAGTTGTAACATGTAGGTTCACCTTGTGCTTTGATTTCAAAGTGAAGAAAATTTTGGATAAAAGTACCCCACTTCGCGATTAGCATATAATCCCTACTTATTTGGGTCTAAAGTACCCTCTAATCTTGATTTGATCAACCATGTTTCATAGAAACATAAAAATGGCATGGGAATTAATAATAAAAATTGAAGACTCTAAGCAATTGTGCCTAAAGTAAAAGATATAGCGCAATGCTCCAAATAAGAAACTTTAATTGTATAAAATGATAAAAGAAATAAATATAAAAAGATGATTATTTGATTTCTTAGTTATTTATCTTATCATGATTATTGTTAAAGTTAAGTTGGTCATATTAATTAATCATATTCATTTGTTACATACTGATCGTCATTGCTTATGAAATTTTATTTTTCTATATTTGAATCATATAAGTAAAACTAAATTATTAGGATTTATTATTATTATTATTTATTGTAACAGTTATTTGAAAGTTAATTACTTTTTTGAAAAAAAAAATAGTAGAAAGAAAGTCAGAAAGGTGTTATGCTTTCGTAAGTTATTTTATATGTCTATTTCTCACATAGGAGTGAAATTTTTGAGACACTGCATTTATTGCTTTTAACAATGTATACATTGATATCCTAGTTTTCAAATTCAAAATTAATATGATTATCTCAAACATTTATGTTATAATATTAAAAAATTCCTATTGTTTATAATATTTACATGCCATTAAGTAATCAAGGATTCCAATCTTTTACCGAACTCACCCTCCTCCATTGTATATCCTACGTCTAGTGTCCAAGCTTTACCAACCTTGTCTGTACCATTTGGCAGAACGTTTGGCATGTAATCTGATATGGCAATCATTTGGTTGTGGAAGCAATCCATGTACATTGTCCTCGTCAGTGATAAGAAACTTTTCTGGTCAATATCTTCGGGCTCTACAAGTCGAAATATAATCACATGACAAAGAAATTATATGATTTATCAAATAGAGGTTCAGAATCGTTAATAATAGTTGGGACTTGGGAGAAGAAAATATAATCACTCTACATTCTATTCATAATTGTGAAAACAATTTTCATAAGTCGTCAGAAAAAAAAACTTTGGTCGATTAGTACAGACTTCTATGAATTACTTAAGATCTTAAATTTATACATTTAGTTAACGAATCAGAAAAATGGAAAGAGAAAAGGTAATAGGAAAGTAAAGTAATATATTTGAATCATGATTAAAAATTACAAGGCAAAAAGATAAAGTAAGAATAAAAAAGGAAATTGATAAGAGAATTAATGAAGGGAGAGGAATAATAATAATAATAATAATAATAATAATAATAATAATAAGGCATAAAAGTGATTTATGGTAACAAATATAACATATTATTAATAGCATTACAATACAAATAAAATTTAATACTAATAAATCAAATTATTAACAATTTTGGGAATCATTTTCTTATTAGTAAGAATATTTTAAAATAGAATAAATAATATTTTTATGTTAATACACTAGTAATATTTTTATGTATATTATATTAATTTCTTATATACACATATATATATCTTTAAATTATTAGAAATAATATTATTTTAATTTGATCAAACACAATTTAGTCGGCCACAACTTGGTCGGTCATCCGATCTGATCGCATTTGTCGCTTCAAGAACAAAGTTTGTCCCATAGACCGGCCGCTAATATCATGTTAAATATTCTACTACTGCTGCTTGGAGAATTTGGTAGGATGCGAGTTACCATGGCCCAAAGAGCAGGACCCCCCTGGAGAGCTCTGCCACCGGCGCTGAGTGCAGCGATGGGTAGGACTCCAGGCGGTGGCCGGGGGTTCTGCACCGATAGCAAAGGACAGGCAGACCTTCATACCGGACGCGTTGGAAGTATTTTCAGCCGTTAGGGTGCTTCACCTAGATTCCCTGCTTCACTGGCGACACACGATCAAGATCAACACAGATACGGGCATACTCGCATTCATCCAAGATCTCGTCCACACGCAGAGGTGTTCCGAAGTGCTTGGCAATGCGGACAATCGTCGAAGTACTCCGCAGCTCGAAAGGGAGACCCGGGAGCCTAATCCAACAAGGTGATGAGGTGATGGATTCTTCCTCCGGCCGAAAGAACGGGCGCGGCATGGATACATCGAGAATGTGGCCGGCGACCGTCCAAGGACCACCAGTAAGAACCTGCATACGATCCACATTAGACTCAAAGTGTGGAAGATGACATGAAAATTACCTACTTGGACAATGCGAAATGCGGATCAGAGCTTCCAGATGCCTGGAAGCTCACGGCGAAGGGACACCATGAAGCTGTCGTCGTCGACAAATCGGGCGATGAGGCACTGCTGCAGCTCCTCGATTCTACATCTGATGTCTTCGAGCGGGATTTCTACTTCGTCAGTAATAGTCTCCTTGAAGCTTCGGAGAGGATTTTGGGACATCAATGGTGGCACATGGGCACGCTGGTTTCGTCGGACTATGTTTGCCCAGGAGGGCCGCTGGGTAAGATTTGCTACAAATCTGCCAGCATCAGCCAAGAGAGTTGAGGCAAGGAGCAGATCGACAAATCCAGAGGATGATTGGGCATGGTAACTCGATCGCAAACGCCGTCGGATAGAAGGATCGGCGGAAGGGAGGGGTTGGAGGGAGGGGGTGGAGGATCTGGGGGCTCCGGCAAGGTGGGATTCATGGTCGGGAAGTGGCTAATGGGAGGTGGCACCACCGGCGGGGAGTCGCCCGGGGTGAGCTCACGAAAGGTTTTTTTACACTCAGTTTAACTTACCAATGTCTCGGGGAAGACACTTCTGAGAACCACGCGCGGATGCTAATTGCCTACATGACCTTTGCGAGCCATGGCCTACATGATGTCGTCGTTCTCGAGCCAAACATGTATATATAATTAATAAGCAACAAAACCCTTATAATGAAGTTAGTGAGATAAAGGAGTACTTCTCATCTGATTTGATTAACTAAATGGAGATTGATACATATTTAAAGGAAGCTTCTTTCGAAATAATAGAGAAGCTGTGAAGGTGTATACAGTTGTCATTAGAGAAAAAATAATTTATGTAATGCCTAAAGTTTGCTACAAATCAGATACGTAGCCAATTAAATTATCCCCCATGCACCTATAAATATACGATGCAACCCTGAAAGGGTCTGCACTCGTCGCATCCATCGACCCCTCTCTCTCTCTCCACCATTTGCTTTTCAGCTGCGTGGGAGTTTGATCGTCCCGACGTGCACGTACGTAATCTTCCGACGATCGATGGCGATCCGAGCAGGATCTCGTGTTGAGCTGTCCGGGATCGCAACCTCAAAAAGCCATGGGGAGGACTCGCCTTACTTCGCCGGCTGGAAGGCTTATGACCAGGACCCCTTCGACCCAGTCGGGAACCCTTCAGGAGTCATCCAGATGGGACTGGCAGAGAACCAAGTAAGTCAAACTTTTTGCAGCATGAGGCTGAGACAGCATGTTCAGATTTAGTCCATTTTGTTGCATGCATGCAAGTCGTCTGATCGGTTTCTGGTTTGAATTTGGTTTCTTATGTTAGGTTTCATTTGACCTGCTGGAGAGGTACCTGGAACAGCACCCGGAAGCGTCCGCATGGGGGAACGGGGCGCACAGCTTCAGAGAGAATGCCTTGTTCCAAGATTACCATGGCCTCAAAAGTTTCAGAAAGGTACGCAGTACACGTAATCAACAACTGTGAGCTTTCATCGTCTCCGTTAATGGCGATAAAGACCGGTGCATGCTACAGTTCACATATATATAATATATATGTGATTATTGTGTTCCTTATACAGGCAATGGCGAGCTTCATGGAGAAGATAAGAGGAGGAAGGGCGAAATTTGACCCCGATCGCATCGTCCTGACGGCCGGCGCTACTGCGGCGAACGAGCTACTGACCTTCCTCCTGGCCGACCCAGGCGATGCTTTGCTGATTCCTACCCCTTACTATCCAGGGTACGCATGACAATTAGAAACTCGCAGAAAGCTTTTGGGCATTCAAACTTATGCTCTACTGCTTTGGGGTTCGACAACTCAAGCAAATAAGTTGTACTAATTATGTACCTTGAACGACTGTAGATTCTAACAACATTTTTGTTTTGGCAGATTCGACAGAGATCTAAGATGGCGAACGGGAGTCGAAATCGTTCCGGTGCACTGCGACAGCTCAAATGGATTCTGTATCACGCTCGATGCCTTGGAGGACGCCTACTCGAGAGCGGAAGCCGCGAGACTTAGAGTCAGAGGTCTCCTGCTGACCAATCCCTCGAACCCACTGGGCACCACCGTCGGTAGGTCCCTGCTGGAGAGCCTCCTCGACTTCGCCATCGACAAGAACATCCACCTCATAGCGGACGAGATCTACTCGGGCTCCGTGTTCTCCTCCACGGAATTCGTCAGCGTGGCGGAGGTCGTCGACGCCAGACGCGGCGCCGACTGCGATAGGGTCCACATAGTGTACAGCCTCTCCAAGGACCTCGGGCTGCCGGGCTTCAGGGTGGGCACCATCTACTCCTACAACGACGCGGTGGTGACCGCCGCCAGGAGGATGTCCAGCTTCACCCTCGTGTCGTCGCAGACGCAGAAGATGCTGGCGCTCATGCTGTCGGACGGGGAGTTCACGGAGGACTACATAAGGACCAACAGGGAGCGCCTCAGGGCGAGGCACGAGCTCTTCGTCCGGGGGCTCAAGGACGCCGGCGTTGAGTGCCTGAAGGGGAACGCCGGGCTCTTCTGTTGGATGAACCTGGGGCCGCTTCTGGACGCGCCCACCATGGAAGGGGAACTGAGGCTATGGAGATCGGTGCTGGGCGAGGCCAAGCTCAACATATCACCGGGCTCCTCGTGCCACTGCTCGGAGGCCGGTTGGTTCAGGGTGTGCTTCGCTAATATGAGCCAGCAGACGCTGGAACTGGCGCTGCGGAGGATAAAGGACTTCATTGAGAAGAGGAGAACAGCAGACCTCCCCCTGCTGTCCCTGTTGTGATATTTCATAATCTCAAAGTCAAAAGCATCACCATAAGCTTAAAGATGCATAACAGAGAGATTAGATGCAAGTTAAGAGATTTGTTTCTGATATTGCTAAGAAATCAGAACAAGTATAAATATATACATTCTGATTAAGGAGAGGAGAAAATAAAATTGCAAACTCGATTTTTAGAAAAATTTTTAATATTTCGTCGTGAATTCTAATCAATTGTCCAATCACCTACCAACTTCTCTCTCTCTGTTCATAAAAGATTTGTGTTCTCTGATACTGTAATCCTGCTATCTGTCAGAACCCTGTAAAAGCTCCACGCGGCTTGATAACTACTGCAGCTAATTATTTATCATATCCATTCGTTTGCATGTACTGGCACTTCAAACCTTTGACCATGGATGTCGTTTGTTAGTTCCGGTCTCCACTACTTTACAACCTACAGGTTATTAGAGTTCCTAACAAAGGGCTGGAATAAGTGTAGAAATGTTTGTTCTTATTTAAAAATACCTCCAAACAATATGATTAATGGGATAATAATACATTTTTATTTTTATTCGATCACAATAAAAACAAAAGAAGGTTACAAAGTTCCTCCCTACTGTTGATCACAAGAACTAATTACTGTAATTGTATTACAGGGAAAGATTGTTTTTATGTGAACTAAACGTGCATGATTTAATTAATCAGCAATTATGAAAGAAGCATGACGTATTTTGCATCATAAAATAAGATTCGTGAGACTGATATTGAAAAATAAACGTAGCTAAAGTTCCATTGGAAATCAGACTGAATTTCTTATTCACAAATTGACATGTGTATTTGAAATTCTCCACTTCTTTATTCTCAAAGTGCAGATATAAATTTATGTTGTGCTGCTGTATTCATGCCAGAACAAGATTTTTGTTTTTGCTTTTTTTTTCCTTTTCGGGTTCAGAACAAGCTTTTCTTTTTTCGGTTTTTTTTCTGTTTGAAACAAAAATATTCGTTCCATGATACCTGGCTTATATACATTGTACATATCATAAAGTGAAATCATAAAATAATCAATTCAGAATTTATAATACAAATTTAGAACAAATCGAATGTCCATAAAAAACTAACTTTTTTATTTTATATTTTAAATTTCGATATGAAAAGTCCAACATCTGAAACATCCTATTTTTTTGTTCATCAAAACTTCAAAACCATCAATTCATAAGGTTGCTAAAATGTCCCTTTAGAGTTCTCTGTTTTTTAGTCTCTTTATATTTGTTATTTCATAGCAAACTTCGATTCATTATTAACAATCTCGATAAGTAAATAAAACCTTATAAAATTTGAAAGATCTACATATCAACAACTTTGCATATATCAAATAAAAGTAAATAAAACAATGCACATGAAGGACATGAATGAAAAATATATATTTTTATATTCCATCAATTATAAAGTTTCAACTCATGGGGACATGTGCACATCCATTTATATTAGACCTTGGTTCATATCAAGAATCATAATCTCATCATACTCAACCTTCCTTAACAGGCCTTGTTTCAAACCAAGGGATATTAACCGACTTATCTCAACTGCATCAGACATTTACCTCAACTGCTAGAGAGATTTTATAACTACATCAGAGATTTACCTCAACTGCTAGAGAGATTTTATCTCAACTGCATGTAGTTTAGATCACAGAATGTACATAGTTTAGATAGACTTCTAACTACATATCTGATTAGTTATAAATCATGTATATATTTGTATCAAAGACATATCAGAAAGCTGGCAATACATTTTCTCCTTTGCTATCAATGGCTTCCTCATCCAGCACCAATTCCTCCAGCAAACTGATTGATGTTACATCTCCATATTTCCTCACCACTTCAGATAATCCTGGAAATCAACTTGTGACCTATTTACTCACAGGTGACAATTATCCTACTTGGTCTAGGGCTATGAAAAATTCTCTTCAAGCCAAGAACAAGGTCGGTTTCATAGATGGATCTGTCAAACAGCCGAAGGATGATGGAACTAAGATGCATGCTTGGAAGATCTACAATTCTATGATCATTTCATGGATCTTCAATTCCCTTGATAAGAGTTTGCATGGAAGTGTTGCTTATGCCAAAAATGCAAAGGACATGTGGGACGAACTTCATGATCGTTACTCTCAAGGTAACGCACCACGAATTTATCAGATCAAGAGTGAAATACACCATCTTCGTCAAGATAGCATGACGATTGCCTCCTATTACACTAAGCTCAAAGGATTATGCGATGAACTTGACAATTACTCACCGACGCCAGCATGTACGTGTGTAGTTGCAGCCGAATACATCCGGGAGCGAGATCACGAGAAACTCTATCATTTTCTCATGGGTTTAAATTCCGAATCATTTAGCATTGTGCGTTCACAAATTTTGAATGCAGATCCTCTTCCGACCATCTCCAAGGCATATGCTATTGTTGCCCAAGAAGAGCGCCAACACGAGATCGCTAGTGGACGCGAAACACGAGTAGAAGCTACAGCTTAACGAAGTTCGAACCCTTGACCTTTGGCTCTGATACCATGTTAAATTTGATGTGCTAACCAATTATCCTAAAAGCTTAAGCCATTAGGAAGAGCAACATCATTGATTTGACGTGAATAATGCATTCTTACATGGTGACCTACACGAGGAGGTTTATATGCGCTTGCCTCCTGGTTTTCATTCTTCTCAACCAAACATTAATTGTAAGCTTCACAAGTCCATTTATGGTCTTCGGCAAGCTTCGCATAATTGGTTCGATAAGCTCTCTACTGCCCTATTGAAATATGGTTTTGTGTAGTCTATTGCTGATTACTCTTTATTCACATATTCTATTGTTGGGATTTTTCTTGCATTGCTTATTTACGTTGATGATATTATTCTTGTTGGTACCTCCACTGCTCATTGTAATGCTTTCAAGCATTACCTCAATGATTGTTTTCAAATCAAGGATCTTGGTTCTTTGCGCTATTTTTTGGGAATTGAGGTTGCTCGCAATGGTGCTCGTTTTTTCTTATCTCAACCTAAATACACTCTTGATATTCTCTCTGGGAGTGGATTGCTTGGTGCCAAGCCTGCAACCTTTCCTATGGATCAAAAGTTACGTCTTGCCTCAAACTCAAGCCCCCCAATTTCTGATCCTGGTCGTTATCAATGGCTTGTGGGTCTTTTGGTTTACCTAACCATTACTCGGCCTGAGCTCAGTTACTCTATACACATTTTATCACAATTTGTGCATGATCCACAGGTTGAACATTGGGATGCTCTCATGCATGTGCTGCGTTATTTAAAATCAAGCCCTGGGCAAGGAATTTTACACTCTTCTGCTTCTCTTAGCCTGACTGCGTATTGTGATGCTAATTGGGCAAGTTGCCCCATGTCGTGACGCTCAATCACTGGCTATGTTGTCTTCTTGAGTGATTCTCTAGTTTCTTGGAAGGTTAAGAAACAACATACAATCACCCGCTCTTCTACTGAAGCTGAGTATCGTTCCATGGCTACTGTCGTTTGTGAGTTACTTTGGCTTTGTTCACTTCTTGGTTCTCTTCGTGTGCATCATTATCCTCCTATGAGCCTTGTTTGTGACAATCAAGCTGCTCTTCATATTGCTGCTAATCCGGTGTTTCATGAACGAAATAAACATATTGAGATTGATTGTCATTTTCTTCGATAACACCTTCTATCTCATGCAATAATTACTACCCATATATCTACCAAGCATCAGTTGGCTGATATAATGACAAAAGCACTTGGATGTGATCGTTTCCATTTCCTTCTGCGCAAGTTGGGTATTTCAGACATTCATACTCCAACTTGAGGGGGAGTAACAAACTTATCTCAACTACATCAACTACATCAGAGATTTACCTCAACTATTAGAGAGATTTTATCTCAACTGCATGTAGTTTAGATCACAGAATGTATATAGTTTAGATAGGCTTCTAACTACATATTTGATTAGTTATATATCCTGTATATATTTGTATCAAAGACATATCAGAAAGCTGGCAATACATTTTCACAAACATAGTCTTAATCGGTCACAAAATCGATCAGAAGTTCGGCTCCTAACATAATTTCAAGCTAAAAGAAACACACCCTTAATATGTCCTCTCTTAAACAAGGGTTCATTCCTCACGAATAGTGATCATGTAATACATCAAAGATTTCATAATTTTTAAAATTTTTATTAATTGTTGACATCAAATTTTTTTAATGCCAAAACTACAGAATGGACACCCGTTATCATGACACAATGGCAACCTATTCAATGCTCCACCAATCGAAACTATTTCGGATCGAAAGAGTAACGGACAAAAATGAAGAGAATCGATTTGATATCTCTTTCCTCCATTATACCTTAATAAGTATTAAGGATCTGTAATCTCTCCACTCACGATCTGAAGAAGGAAAAGGCCAAAAATCCCCCTTCATTCTACCCTTTAAAACTCAAATCCTCTCCTCATCTTCTCCGTTTTCTCTCAATCATTTTCTGCTTTTCTATGTTCTTCCTCCATTTGGTTTGCCCAGAATCAGAGGAAGGGCAATTAATAGGTGTTAAAGGATGCAAGAGATCAAAGAGGGAGAAGAGGATGCAGCTAGAGCTCGATCCATCAAAGATCCAATCGAAAAATCATTCAAAAAGGTGTGTTCTCGGGATCTAGGTCATAGGGTCGCTTTCCTGAAGAGTTTGCATGTTTGAAGGATAATTTTAGGATATGAATCATGCTAGATCGAGTAGGACATCATGACTCAGGCTTCTGCTAGAAGATCTAAAGTTTTGTTACTTGGAAAATGATGATTGTCGAATGTTTTATTTATGTGATGTTCTTGTCATGTATAGACCTATAAATTAAAAGAAATAGTTATGTTCATGATTGTTGAGGACATTTTTTAACATGGTTAGGATGAGATTTATGCCATGAATCATAGCATGTGATACATCTTTATTACTGATGTTTAGATTTATATTTTGGGTGAAAAATTAATCGAAAACTTAAGGATTCAATAATGATCGGCTATGTCGACTAAAATGGACGACGGATCCTCTTTCGAACGTCTGAATCACCTCGGCAAGAGTATAACGAATACCAGATTGTCAAAATAAAAATGTCAAGATGTGAACCCAATAACTACTACCAGATCAGACAACCAATCCAGGAGCGGGCGACCCACGTGGACTGCGGATATCCAAAAATACGATCCAATGGTTGATCGGAGACCCACTACGATCAACCAAGGATCATGGACTAGTTCCACCATGATCGGTCAAGTTTTAGACATCCGGAACACTCGACCAGAACTTCGTGGATTCCATTATACGATAACGAAGTCAACGGAAAATCTTTCGAACATCCGATTCGTACGCAACCTTCGAATGGCCGAAAGATGAAATCATAATAAGCATTCTATAATTTTATGAACGATCCATAAGTACCCATGGAATAGATGACTGCGATCCAAACGGTCGACCTCTAGTCAGTTACGAGATGAGTGTCCAACTTCTTTTTGGGTGACCGGTGCATGCTAGAACGGACGATCGTTTGACTTTTAAGCATCCGATTCGTGGACAAAAAATGAACATAACTTTAACTAACAACCATGACTTGATTGTCTCTGTCCATTTAATTCTCCCTTTTCTTATAACATTTCATCATGATCTAGAGTCACCTTGGTCTCTACTGCCTTGATTGATACACGTGATCACAATTCACAAGATAGGTTCATAAATAATAAAGATAAAAGATGAGGATTACCATCGCCTACCAAGATAGGAGGTTTTTAGTCTTGTACGAGGCACTTCTCGTGGAGGTCATCATACTTGTGTGAGGCACTGCATCTATAGATGTTACTACTTTGTGCGAGGTTATCCTCCCCTTAGTGACACCCCACTGACCATTTAGATAGTTACATACTTGTGTGTTTGCAATGGTATTACCTAATAGTGAAGAGTTCTTCCAACTCATGAATAAAATAAACTGAATGGCTGAAAATAAATGGAAGAATTACATCCTTATGAACATGAACATAAACATGAAATGAAAAGAAATGGAAATATGATGATCTTTTTTATTGATTCATATATCTAATTTATATGTTTGCTTCATGCGTATTTTGATGGATCATCTCTATGACCTATTATAAATTCACACTTAGCTTTATGCCAACGGTTGAGCTTGCTCTCCTGTGTGATCTTTGTAGGTACCTAAGTTATTTGCATGTTAGATTGACATGTGTGTAGCGACTTCAGCTTGGGTGACGTGTATATCTAGAGTCATGTGGAGTCTTCTTTATTATCATTGAATTATATTTGAGACCCACGAATATTATGCATTATAGCATGAACTTTTATATGCCTAATAGTGATGTTCAGATGATGTGATGTAATCAATCAGCTTCCACATTTTCATTGTCAATCATTGTAATATTTTATTTTAAAATCTTTCACTCACGTATCATTTTTCTTGATCATCTAGGTCAACAAAGGGTCAAAGTAGTATTGAAGAAAGTAGTGCACAAGAGGAGATTTTGTCACGTGGTGGGGTCGAATTTCGCGACATTATAGATCATGATATTAAGCATACACTAATGGATAAGACATGTAGAAAAATAATTTTGAAATGCAATACATGTGAATGGATATGTGAAATTTCTCACTTATTAAGTTCAAGTATCATTCACATATATAAGTCCACAAATCCAATCATAAACTCAAAATTTCATATCAATATAAACTTATAAATCCAGAATTTTTTATTAATAAAATATCACAATAATATCAATCTTCAAATAGTTATACATGCATATTTGTGCTCACATCAAAGCAATGTGTTTCAATTGGGATGTTCACTAATCATATTGGATTCCATACGATCCTAAATCTAACTCAACCTGATTATCTTTGGCAATTGGGTTGGGTTATTCTAAATTTTGAGCTTGGACCTAATCCAAACTCACCCAATCACTTTTTATTTTTTATTTATTTTCTACATTATATAATATAAAAAATTATTTAATATTATTGTAAACCATAAAATAATCTTTAATTTTTTAAATATCATTTTAACATTTGAAATTTTATAAATTTTAAATAAAATATAAAGTTAAAATTAAATAAAAAAATTTGAGTTTTTAGATCAAACTAGAATTTCATAACCCCTACTCGATCCGACCACCAATTAGGTTGTCATTGATGACTCAACTGATGACATGATCCAACCCAACCTGATAAGTTGGGTCAACTCTATACAATATACCCTTACATTTAACATTGGAATGTAACTATATAATTGCTTGAATATCATCATTAATATGTTTATGAAAAATACAAGGTCATTTATGTTGTTTTAGAACTTCACCATCACAATTAGCACTATGAAATCTTACTTAACAACCTATCTTATAATCTCATTATATAATTAACGAAATTATTAGATAATATGTTCACTTGGAAATAAAGACTTTAGGTGGCGTACCCCTACAAGTAATCTTTCTAGATTACTGGCAATTTGAAATTAAATTACATGAGCCTATCATATTACTTTATTTTAGTTCAAGTAATATAGATTATCTAGCAATGCAGATTGTCTATGAAGTGGCAATCCATATTGACTATGAGGGAGGTGTCCATCCAGATTGTCACCCAAATGACAATTTATTTTTATTTTCTTTTCATTCTGTCCTTTCCAATCTTAGACAAATAAAACATAAAACTAATATAAAAAGTTCATATAACAACAACAAATAATATTATTACTATCATAATTAATAATATTAATTTATTTTAAAAATATTTTATTATTGATATTCACATGAAGTGCAAATATTATTTATTTATTATTTTAAATATTATATATTTCCATATTTTCATTTAAAAAATATATGAAATATTTATAATTATATTTATTTAATTTATTAATTTTATTTGAGTTTTTCGTTGGATTATATAATATTTAGCTTAATATTAATAATAAAAAGTATTTTAGTAAAAGTCGTATAGTGTTATTTAAATTGCTGGAAAGATTACTTGTACATAGTAAACAAGATAATGCACATTGTTGATAATTTAATAGGTGGTAATCTTTCTTTTAAGCAATGCAAATTGCTAGGTAATCTAGTAAACGCCCCCTTAGTTCTCCTAAACCACATATGCATAACTTTGTTAATTAATTAACAATGTTATGTATTAAATCAATAAGTTCACTTATCTTATTAACTTATAAACATTTAAACTATATATACATTCTGAGATCAGATTTATAAAATTCCAACACTCTTTCAATACCGATTTAGATATATATAATTATGTTTCATCTAATTACTTAACTATATGGCTTATTAATCATAATTAAACTGATTAGATGATTCTCAGCATTAATTACTCATGAATGTCACAAACATTAATAGACAAGATAACAAAATTTTAGACATTTTTTTAACTAATTTAATATTAACTATTTAGTATGAATTACCACCTATCCCATTTTGGTACCATCTATAATCAACAACCAATCTAACTACCATGGTTGTCACCATCTTTGTATGAATATCTAGAATATATAAGCTATATTTCCATAGATTAATCTGACAGAGAATAAGCATTTTGCACACTTAAATCATCTTCATTTAGTTATTAACATTAGATTCCAGTGAACTATCTAATTATATTAACAACCGGTAAATTGTATTCCTATTAATAGTTAACATCACTAGCATCAACAATTAGATTTAATTTATGAAACCATTTCCTAATTATATTCTCACATAATGCCTAATTGATAAGTCAGATTAATTTTCCATCTTAATAATATTTTTTGTTATGTTCTTACCTTCAAAAAATAAATTAACTAATATGACATTCATTTGTTAATCTACAACCAACATAGAGTATACATTACCAAGATTAATCAAACTACATATGTATTAACAACGTTATAAATCCCCATTATTCCATTTAATCATCCATGGATGATTGGTTCATACTAATCAAGTCTTACACTAAAAAAGAAAGCAGCAATCAAAACTTGTGGTCATGCACTCAAATTCATTAGGTTCCATAGATTCGATCTATGTAGTAGTACATATTTTTGTCTAACTGGGTGTTATTGTTACAAGAAGAATCATTTCTCACTAAGTTCTTTGAGAGGTCAATCTGCCAATGGAAAAAACCGATGATCGGGAAGGAAAATTGAACATGGACCTAGAAAAAAGATTAATTAAATCCTTGATGGAATCACCAACCTTTCCATGTATAATATCCATTGCTTACCTAAGAAAATCATGCACTTACGATGGAAATTTGGCGAATGACAATGGCCGTTTTGTTTTTTGTGGACATGACTACAATTCTGACCCCACATTCAACCACTCATCTTCTAAGAACATTGATGACTTCACCTCACAAAGAAGGTGATCTTTGATGCACCTAGAGTCGTCAACTCCGGGGTGAATTGAGTAGTGGCAATGGTTTTTGTTTCTAGCAAGGCTAGATTCCATCCACCTTCTATCATCCTCCAATATGCACCGGTGTGATCTCCGATTGCCCCAATGGTCGTGGTTGTGTCGAATTGGATGAAGATGAATCAGTTCGAGCATTCTAGTTGTAAGATTTTTCAAGATAGAGATGGAGGAAGAAGTAGTATGTCTCCTCTTTTTTTAATAACATTTTGATTTTTTTTTTTTTGCCAAAAGACAAAATACCAGAATTTTTAACTTTCATATTTGTTTGCCATGTCATTATGTACATGGCCAAGGTACCAGGATTATCAGGAAGGACATGGAGTTTAACGACTAGATATATAAAAAAGATGATGAAGATAAAACAATTTTATTGTTAATCCATCCCTTATTTTATCTTTCCCTTTTCCCTATAGATAAAACCCCAACAATCTCTCTCTCTCTCTCTCTCTCTCTCTCTCTCTCTCTCTCTCTCTCTCTCTCTCTCTCTCTCTCTCTCTCTCTCTCTCTCTCTCTCTCTCTCTCTCTCTCTCTCTCTCTCACTCACTCACTCACTCACTCACTCACTCACTCACTCATCATCTCGCTCTCATTCTCTCATGTGTGTGTTGACCTCTCTCTCCTTCTCGATCAAAACTAACAACCATAGCACCTAGAGTAGGGGAACTCAAGGACGATGATGTTATACAGACATGAGAAGCCCAAGCATGAGATCTAGGGAGTACGATTAGAGGAACAAGAAGAAGAAGAATGTGTGATTTTAAGTCAATTTCACAAATGAAAATAGGACAAACGACATGCTTTTCACATACATCTTTATGTTATGAACTTTAGGCAATCATGGGATATTAATTGTTTAAATCTCAAAAAAGTACATGAATTACTTCAATAATTTGGGTAAGAATTGGTTCGTGTATCACTGTCACTATGAAGTTCCAAAGTTTTGGAACCCTGTCAGAGTTCCTATAACCTGATCCCTACGAACTTTCACTAAACCAGGATGATTAAATCTAGCTTGGATTTATCTGACATACAGTCTAGATCTAACATAGTTGAAAGGTTTTCAAAATAGAGGACCCACAAACTCAACTTGGGTTGATGACGATTTGGTCCATGCTCTTGTTGAACATCTCACTCTAGTAACAGTCATAGGAACCTAGCCCGTCCACTCATGATCTATGAAGAAGCAAACCCAACCCGAGATTACTCTCACTTGGACCAGATTCATAGTCAACCATAGCACGACTTGACTTATTTTGGAACACCAAAGTCGACACTAACTTTTGAGGACTCAACTCTATATTTTTAGGTGTTGAGAATGCCTCGTGACTATTTAGTTCTTTTTCATATAATTTATGATGATTTCTTTATCTTAAGACCTTATGATGATCTAATGTTGGTCCTGCATTGATTTATGATTCCTTAAAAGTAGAATTTAAAAGCTTACAAGATAAAAGATGAAAAATATAAGTAAATAGCACTTATGATTAATATCTAAGAGTAAAAAGATGACCTATGATTTAAAAAAATATCTTATTTATAAGTTAAAGATATAATGTAATGATGAAGATTAAAAAGAAGCACATTAATAATGAAAAATTTTCCTTATGATGATTTGTCATGATCTTTTCAAATCTCGGTTATTATGTTCTTATAAATATTGATCCATATTCTTTTGTTATGATTTTATTATGATATTTTTTTGCAATGATGATGATGATTTTTGTCAAGATTTCTTCCATCATGCTTATGTCTATATTTTACATACATGATATCAAAACATGTACATGGGAGGTTCATGTCCCTACACATTTTGTATCATAGGTACTAATCTTATCATTGAAGGTGGCCACATAGATCAAGATTGTGTTGGCAGCACATAGATATCCTAACTATTTATTTGATCTGTCTTAGTTCTCTTTTTTATTATTCGAAGAATATAAAAGTTGAGCCACTCATGACACATTTGGTGTTCTTAAGTCTTTCACACTATTATTATGATATTATTTTCACTTTATTGTTAACTAAAGATATTTTCTCTTTCTCATATTCCTTTTTATTCTTTGATCGATCAAAGTCCAATTTTTTGTCAACAAGATGTCCACATAAATATGTCTAGTAACGTACGCCAAAGTGTATCTTCTTACATGGTGGAGTGCATTTTGGGGGCATTACATTTAGGTCAATACATAGCGTCAAGGCTGTAGGATCCCAAAGCACCAAGAGGTGGGTAAATTGATGTTTAAAATAAAAAATGTCGATTTCACAAAATGCATCGCGGAAACTTAAAATCGATTCGTTAAACTCTAAATCAATGCAAATCAAATCATATCACATGCATAATAATATGAGAAGGAGATAGAAATCAAATACAAAGAACACGGTGATTGTTGACGAAGTTCAGGCACACCTTGACCTACGTCCCCAATCTGACTTCTCGACCTCGAGACCGTCGGATATTCCACTAAACTCATCCTCAATTCCAAATGGGGTAAGGAAGAAATCCTTTACACCAAATCACCTTTTCTCCACTTCGAGAGGTAAGTCACGCCTCTCTTTTTAGGAAGCTTGTCTTTTCTCTCGCTCAAGAGGTAAGATATGGAACTTCTTCTACATAGGAGCTCACTCAATTTTCTAAATAAGTGTTTCTCTCTTTTACAATATCATGCTCACAAGAAAAGAAGAGAGAAAAAAGAGAAGCTTGAACAATAACTTCAAGAGAATAATTTTCTTTTGATAACTTGAAGTTTTCCTTGAATGTTTGGATGGATGCACTTTTGTTAAGCTTTGGCACTCCTTTTATAGGCTTCTATATGTAAAAATTTCGTCCAAAAAAATTTTCACAATTTTCTCCTTGAAAATAGTTGTTACTGTTCACCTCAGCTTGGGATCGGTCGATTTAATGGACCAGTCAACCTATATGACCGTTGTGTGATTTTCTCAGTCACCGCAACTGGTCAGTCGACTGGACTATCGACCGGTGTAGTCTCGTCATTTTGGATTTTAGCCGTTGTGCTGATCAGTCGACTGGTGCGACGATCAGATTGTCAACCGATGTAGTCTCGACATTGAGCTGGGCAATATGTGCATTGACCAGTCAATCGGTATGTCTGTCAACCGGTTCCTCCACCGGCCTTCATTGCTTCAATTAGCAAGTTGACCGCACTGCATTATTTTAAGCATAATCTTATGCATGGTTATCCAAATTAGGTAATCTTGGATTCTATGGATAGCTAATAGAATTTTCTACAACTTTGATATTCATCGTTCATTCAAAATCTAATGAGATTGTAGTAAATTATTCAATTAAAGTTTAGTGCATAAAATTGTTCATTTCTATTTAAACTTTTTCAGCATGTAACTCTAATCTTTCGATATTTGTATCATCAAAATATAATTTTATAGGGCGTTAAAACTTTGCTCCAACAAAGGTATTCTTGTGTCCTATGACATGTGTGAGTCTAAAGATGTTTCTTAAGATGTAATGATCCATGTGCAAAACAGCACAAACAATTACCATGCCACCGAATGTAAGATTCAATTAAGTGATATTTTTCGTTCATAAAATAAATTATTGCTTAGTATGTTATGATAACTAATTATGTAGATGCTTGTATGACGCACTAGTGTTGGTCGAAGTCATGGCTGAGATAGAAGTCATGACAAGATAGTCAACACAGAATAAAAAGTTGAGGGAGATGGTCCAAAATAAAGCCTTGGATAGTCAGACCCCATTGAATCCCAATCATCATTGCAATAGTAGGTGCCCTCTAAAGATACCATTCAGACATTCCTCAAGTTATATCATCATAGTTTAATGGCTCTGATGAGTTAGACAAGGTTGAGTGATGGATTCTCAACATGAAGAAGATGTTTCTATTAATGCAATGCAACAAAGATCGAAAGGTCTTGTATGCTACTAGATGCTTGATTGATAATGCACTCTACTAATGAAGAACCACAAAAGATACTAAGTTCTAGAAGGACGATGTGATTCCTTGATAGAGCTTTTATAAGGCATTTGAAGAGCTTACTTCCCTGAATATCAACAGACATTGAAATAGCAGGAGTCAATGTAATTGAGCCAAGACCAAATGCCAATCGCATAATATCACATCAAGTTCACTCGCCTAGAAAAGTACGTACAACACCATGTGACAGCGAGTAGCAAAGGGCAGGCTACTTCTCCTTAGGCCTAAACTAGATAATTGTCAAACTTTGGATGCAGTAGTTAAGTTGGAAAATACCATGGAGAAGGACTATAAATGAGAACAAAAGTTATAGAAAGGAAAGGCCCTTGTTCAGTCCATTGATCGTAACATTCCTAGGACGAAATGATCGGCGTACAATTGGGTCTTGATAGGAGGGATAATCATCAAAATATTTGAGTGAGAACGTATGAGCCCCATTAAGCAAATTGTCAAGAACAATCGATAAGTTAAATAAGTGTTTAAGATCTTTATGATTGAAACAATACAAAGAATCAGGAGGACAAAGCTTAGTGTAGTGCAAGAGGTTCAAATACTTTAGTAGAGGATAGGGTGTACCACATGGAAGTAGAGCACAACTCCAACATATGTTGAAGTAATCAGATTAACTTTACCCATAGCTAGTCTTCCTACTACAGTACCTTTTTATTGGGGGGCATCGCATTCTTTCTTTAATTTGTGAAGAATGTGCTCGTACTTTGAGCTTACCCTTGCATGGTATAGGTTGTTCGATGAGCATGACGACTCCTATGGAAACACTTCATACTATGAATTACCTTTAGGTACCAATGACAATCAAGAACAGGATTTTTTGTAGAGCTGACCATTATTCTTATAACAAATATGATGTTATTCTTGATATGGATTGATTATTATACCACGATGCATCATCTTTGCTATAAATAAAAGAAGATGGTCATTGGCACCCATGAGGACCAAAAGGTACAATCAGAGCTACCATGATGAAAAAAGGTAAAATTATAACTTTTGCGGTAAAAGCAAAAGATGTTATAGAAAGGATGCAAAGTTTACTTGGCATGACAAAATGACCCACTAAATAGAACTACAATAAGTGTATGTTATTTGTGAATTTCCAAATATTTTTCCTGAGTAACCATCTAAGATACCATCACAGTGAGAGATCGAGTTTCATATTGATCTCCTACGTGTATACCCTATCTTGAAGGGCCCTTATAGAATGACATCAGTCGAAATGCAAGAACTAAAAAGGCAAATCCAAGAACTTTTGGTTAAGGAATTTATTAGGTTGAGTGTCTCATATTGAGGTACGGTAGTTCTATTTGTGAAAAAGAATGATGGTTGTCTTAGATTATGCAATGATTATATAATGTTGTGGTACAACTATTAAAAATAGTACCATTGCCATGCATTAATAATTTGCTAGATCTGTTGTCTAAGGAAAAAGTGTTTTCAAAGATAAAAGTCGATACCATCATCTCAGAGTTATTGTTCAAGACACACCAAATATAGCCTTTGGATCAAGATATGTTCATTGAATTTTCAATGGTGTCATTTAAATAATAGATTCCCCTATAGCCTTCTTCTATCTCACAAATGAGGTGTTCAAATCATACCTGTATTAATTCATCATTGTATTTGTCAATAACATATTGATATATTCAAAGATCCCTAAAAAGAGGATCAGTAGTGTTGGAAACAAAGGTAACACAAAATTGTATTTCAAGTTTTCAAAGTATGAATTCTCAGTGAAGGAGATTATGTTTCTCAAACACATAATATCCAATCAACGCACTTCTTTGAACCCAAGAAAGTGAAAGGTATAAAAAAATCAGACAAGGCATAAAAAAATGTGTTAGAGATCCGCATCTTCATGGGATTAGAAAGTTATTGTTAATGGCATTTAAAGATTTCTCAAAGATAACCCTCCCTTTAATGAACTGGACAAAGAAAGGTGAAAGTTCATATGATCACATAAATGTGAGGATAGTTTTCAAGAAAGACTTGGTTCACTACATCACTAATTCTTATCATCCCTATGGGCAGTGATGGGTATGTGGCATATAGTGACATTTGTGGTACTTGTGTACTATGTGTCCTTATGCAGCATCGTTGCTAAGACATCAAAGTAGCAAAAGAAGCATGAGGTGAATTATTCAACTCATGATCTAGAATTGATAGCAATAGTATACAAATTGAATATATATATATATGATATTATTTGTATTAAGAGGAGTTTGAGGTATTCATTGATCATAGCTTAAAGTATCTTGTCTATTAATAGGAGCTCAATATGAGACAACCTAGATTAATGGAGTTTTTGAAAAATTACACATTAGCTATCAATTGTCATCTCGGTAAAGCAAATTTGACTCCAGATTTGCTCAACTACAAGCGAAAAATCTTACTAGTCATTCTAACGAGCATGAATTTGATATGTGAAATCCGAGGTTTGATAAATGATGCAATGTTGACGACGCATGGAATATAATTAAACATGGTAGATAGGATCATCAAGGCTCAACCTAAATACCTAGAATACACAACGATGATAAGCAAATGTTAGAAAGAACTAAATGACTTTAATATCTCTCAACAAATAATGGGATCAAATACAAGGGTTCGTCCCAAGTGATGTAGCTCTCAAAAGGAAAGTGCTTGATGACTGCCACAATTCTGAATTTTTTATCCATCCAGGAAGCATTAAGATGTACAAGAACATACAAAGAAGCTTATGATCAAATGATATGAAACTTGAGACTGTTGAATATGTATCCAAGTCCCTAGTATGTTAAGGGGTAAAGGGTGAATTCTAAAATCCTTATAAGAAGCTTGCATTTCTAGAAATTATGTAGTGAAAGCTTGCATTTCTAGAAATTTTGTAGTGAAAGCTTGCATTTCTAGAAATTTTGTAGTGAAAATGAGAGAAAATCTCTATGTACTTAATGTCGTGTCTATCCCTTAATAAGAAGCATTATGATGGCATATGGGTACTACTAAATAGATTGATGAAGATCGTACATTTCCTCCATATCATATGGAGTCAGTCAGTGGAAAGCCTAAAGGATCAATATATACATGAAATGATTTGGAACTCAATATCCATTGTGTCAAACAAAGATCCACAATTTATAGCAATGTTTTGGAGGAATTTATAGAACTCCTTTGAAACAAAACTGATAACTACATGATATTCCATCCTCAAATAAATGGTCACTCTAAGATGACCATTCATACGGTCGATGACATGTTGGAATTATCACTTAACTTTGATTGAGTTTTCTTATAATAATTATCATTCTATCACTGGCGTGAATCCATTTGATACCTTGTATGAGAGACCTTATCGCACATTGACGTGCTCGAATGAGGTAAGCAAAAGGAAGTTCTTAGATGTCAAAAAGTTGAAACATACAAAAGAATGTACAGATAAAATAGAATTGATAAAGAAGAGAATATGAATGTAGCTCAAGCATGACAGGTTGAAAACGACTGATGTGAACAAATCTTCAGAGTAGGTGATCAAGTATTGTTGAAGGTCTCCCCTAAGAAAGGGGGTTATAGGGTTTGGAAGAAACGGGAACTTAGCAAAGATATGTAGGTCCATTTGAGTTATCTAAATATTAAGATCTTACAATTTTAAGATCTTACTCCTAATTGATCTCAATTTTATCTTGAAATTTTTATGTGAAAGATCTTAATACAATTTTAATTTACATCATATGATCTTACAATCTTATCTGATCCCATATGATCTCATATAATTAAATAATTGTTTAAATACTAATAAAAATATTTTCATGATAATAATAATTAATTTAGCTAAAGTTTAATATATTTTTATTGTATTTTAATGGAATTTATTTAGTGAGGTATAATTTGATACTTGAGTATGATAAATTTATCAAATTATATGTTTTTTACCTTTTGAATATATATTTCTATTAATAAATAAGATCGTATGAGTCTCTATCTAATCATATGATTTTGATCTTATGATTCATTACAATATTATGTAAGATCTCGATCTTCACAATCACAGTTTGAAGTATTAGAGTTAGTCAATGAATGTGCCTACAGACTAGAGGTTCATCCTTCTTATAAACGAGTACATAATATTTTTTCATATCTCTTCTTAAGAAGTATAAACATAATGATGCTAATGTAATCAGATATGAAGAGTCGAACATAAAAAATAATGTAACATACGAGGAGTGTACTAATATGAGTTCTGGAGTTTAAGGTTGAGCCTCATAGGAATAAGGAAATGACATTAGTCAAAGTTGCATGGAGCCAATATAGGAATAATGAAGTGTCATAGTGGGTATTAATTTGACAAACACCTCTAACAAAGTACACGAATTACTTTAGCAATTTTGATAAGAATCTGTTTGTGCATAACAGGTTATGTTTTTTGCTTTAGGTCTATGAAAAAGCAAATGTGTCCCGTGTTTGACTCTTATCTAGCACGAATTCTGTAACGACCTGAATTTTCAGAAAACAAATAAAGGATATTTATTTTAATTTAACGGATTTGAAAATTTCAATGTTAATATTCTGGATTTAATTAATTCTGAAATTAAAGAAAAATTGGAAAAGATGATTAAAGAGATAAGAGGGAATTTGAAAGGGATTGGATTTAATTGAGTTGTTATGATAGGAAAATAATTAATCTCGGATTTAATTAAATTTGAGAAATTATGGATTGATTTATTATTGATGGATGGCCAAGATTGATTCCAAAAGAGTTCAATGCCCAATAGAATTGAAAATCCTAGCCTGCACTATATATAGACATCGAATGGGTTGGTGGTTGGAAACCCATTTTGGCCAAACAGAATTCTGTCCCATGAGTCACTCTTTTCTTCTCGTTTGCACGTGAACCGAGGCACTCCTGAGAGCACGCAACAACTGATTTCGAAGCCGGCGTATAGGAGAAGAAGTTCCAAGTGGTGACCGCGAGTTTCGGAACGTGGACAGAGAGAAATCATCGGCCAAAGATCAGACTTCGTGCAATTTTCCAGAGAAAGGATTGCGATTGGTTTTTCAGCCAACTTTAGGTGGGTAGGAGGAATCTCTATGTCATCGATTTTCCACGACATGGAACTCTATTATCTTCTCCTTTGTATCGTGAATCCATTGATATATCATATGCATAGTTTGGACATTGTATGGCATAGATACGGTGGTTGGAAAGTCACGTCGGAACGCACTTCTCCGTCGGTGATAGAACCCAGCCCAGGTTCTGATGTACCCGGACCGGATTTCATTAAATCTGGACCGAGTTGGACTCGGAATCGGATCGGGTTGTCCAACCCGGCCCGGGTTCCTATTGGTCCGGCCCGAGTTTGATGCGATTGTGATAGAGGTTGAATCGGCCGACCCGGCCCGGGTTCACCATACACCCGGCCTGGGTTCTTCCTGACCGAGGTGATTTTGATCGTTTCTGAATACGGGTCATGTTTCACCCGACTCGGGACGGGTTCTGGGGACAGAAAACCTAATTTTGGGTATTTTACTATGGATAATTGAACATACATTATGGATTTTGGTTCTTGATCATCCCTGATCATATCATTAACAGACCTGACCTTGTCATATCCTTTGGATTTGATTTTGAGATTATCGCTATTATAAATTCACCATATCATGTTATTTATTGGTCCAGTATTTTTTCCCTGATTGAGTCTCTGTTTAACCTAAATGGAATTGTTAAATATAGGTCTTTAGGATAAACAAGATAAAAGATGGAAACTGCTAAGCCTCCATGTTCTCCGATTGTCTCTAAGTCCCCTGGGCCACATTGTTATGGATATTATATGAGGAAGATAGCGTACCTAGTGGTTTGAGACATTATCCTTTAGAGAAGTCATGGCCCCTGCCATTACAAAGCTATTGTTAGTACTATTATTGAAGGGCGGCTTGTCATGGTTTGATCCCCCACAGACCTACATGAAAGAGACATGGAGTTTTTCTTAATTGATCGAGCGCTCCCTATTGAATTGAATAACTCCAAAGATTAAATTGAATAGAATAGAAATGGAATTGAATTGAATGGAAATATAATTGAATCGAATTGAATCATGGTCATTCAGATTTTGGCGTTGACTGACTTTGCCTCCGCCCATTGAATTGAATAGAAATTGTTATTGGCCGATGATTATTGATATTGATAATTAAATTGAAAATGGTTAAATTGAATAGTGCCACAGTGATCAGGTATATAGATTATTAATAATTGTTCATTGATATTGATTAGTCTTTTGACCTTCTCCCTGATCCTCATTATTGATTCATGGCTATATTGATTTATTGATTTTTTAGCTCTCTTTATATTATTCTATCCAGTGCTCTATTATTTACTGGTTATTGATTTTTTAGCACTATTGATTATCGTTTATTGTTATGGTTAAACCCTACGTACTGAGTATTTTTATACTCATAAATTTTTCCCTGCATCTGAATTCATACAAGTGAGATGATAGAAGATAATGATATAGGTGATCATACTCAGTGACAAAGATGTTGCGCATGGTGTAGGATTAAGTCCTACTAAATTATTGTATTAGCTTTTATTTTTTCGTATATTTAGTATGGTGAAGTCATGAACATTCCCAGGTCCTTGATATTATGAATTTTTAGATATTGTTATTTTTAATTCCGCATTTTATAGTTTATATTTTCGTAAAATTATTTTATATAGAATAGTGTAGCGTCTTCAGGATGACTGAAAATATCAAGGCATTACAAATTCTATAGTTGACTATAGCACGACCCGAGTGACTTTGGAATGCCCAATTCATCCTAAACTTTGAGGACTCGACTTGAGTTTCAAGATGTCGAGAAGCCCTTGTGCCTATTCTAATATTTCTCATATGATTATTCTTAATTAAGTTTATATTGATAATATTGCTTATTACACTATTATGCCCATGTCCCATTGAATTTTTATCTTAAGACCTTAAGATGATCCTAACCATGATCATGTACTGGTTTATTATGTATTAAAAAGATGACATAAAAGCTTATAAGATAAAAGATGAAAAACATATATGAATAGTTCTTGTGATAATGGATTGACGATAGTTAATGGGGAGTGATTTTTCTTCTCTACTATAGGTTAAAAGATGTACCTCCTTCAAATAAAAAAATACTCTTGCATGAGTTGAAAAGTATTCTACGTGTTAAAAGATATCTCATTTATAAGTTAAAAAAATAAAACAATAGTGAAAATAAAAAAAGTAGTATACAATAATGGAAATACTCTTTATGATGATGACTGATCACAATCTTTCCATCTTGATTGTTATGTTCTTACGAAGATTGATGGATATTTTTTCATTATCATTTTATTGTGATCTTTTCTAACAGTAATGATGATGCTCTTATCAAGATTTCTTCATCATGATGATTCCTATATTTTATATATTGAGCATCAAAACTCACAAGGAAGTTCACATATTCAATATTATAAGCATTGACCCTATTAACAAAGGTAGCCAATAGTGGCATATGGGCATCATGGTTGCAATACATGAATGTAATAAATCTTTTTTTTATTTTTTGATGCGCCTGGTTCTCTTTCTTATTATTTGAATGACAAAATAATTGAGCCACTCAAGACTCGTTTGATATTTCTTAAATCTGTTGTACTATTAAATATTATTTTCACTTTATTTTTCATTAAAATTGTCTTCTCTTTCACGTATAATTTAATTGTTTTTTCACAAGTAAAAATCTAAGTTGTTGACAAAGTTATATTCATGTTAGCGTTCCCCGTATTTTGCCATATTACGGAATATGTTTTGTGAGCATTACATGGAGGATACTGAACACATATAAGCATATGACCGCAAGAAGATGACAGTAGAAGTGCTTCATCAGCTCAATTTATTGAATGCTGCAAGTGATGGTCCAGTAGTTTATTTTTTGTGCATATGAAAGATTCAAATCAAGGATGGCTTGGCGGAAAAACTTTCACAAGCTTGAAGATTCCGAGAGGTCATGCTATAAAAAAATCTTGCTGTTAAATTTCGATATATATATATATCGCTAATTAACTGTCAAAATGTTTGAGGTTTTAACAACCAGCTTCTAAATAGGCTGGTTATAATATCTCAATTAATTCTTTTGTACGTGTCAAGTTTCATATATACTTAATGACTTGTTTTTGTTATATTTGTATTAAGCCAATGACAGATTTATAAACCGAAAACATGTTGAGAGTGAATGTTTGCTGAATAATAATGATCAGAAACTCATGATACTATAAATCATTGTAAGATAATAATTAATTATAGGGTAAAAGAAATATTTTTATATACTTCGGTACTCCTTGAAAAAAAAAGTCATCCTTGGATAGTATACTTCTTGTCCCCTTAATTATATAGACGACTTCGACGCATTATGCTTTTTATGATATAACCAAGTGGATGTTTGACTTGAATAATTAATGTCTCGTTTATTTTGGCCGCATAATCAGTTAACTAATTATAGAGTAATTAATTCCACTAGCATCACTTATTTAGTTTTTTTTAACACTTCTGGTTTCTTTTCCCACCAACAATTTTTTCCTTTTAGAGCATTCATGGAATTTGCATACATGCTTACCAAAAGGGAAAGTGATTAAAGTTACTTGCATGATCTTTTTTCCTTTAAAAAAATTGCATGACCATGATGTCATATTTCATCAGAGAAAGAATTCTCTGATTATCTACATAAGTATCTCTAATTATTTAATTATCTTACCACAACATGCAAAAGAATAATAATTTATCTTTAATCACAGGATCCATTTTATTCCATGTTAAAGTAACCGGGGCAATCATAGACTCCAATTAACTGATTTAAGAAAAATGTGCAATAGCAATTTAATTAGTGGTCTGTTATTAATAACTAGTTTTAATTAATTAATTAATAAAAATTGATAAATTTAATTGTTGATTAGAAATGCAATACAATATGAATGAAGATAGAAAATAATTATCTAAGGTACATTATCATATGCCTTTGGGTTCTTTTTATAAAAAAAAATTATGTCGGTCTAAGAAGTTATTTATTTAATTTTAAATTTTTAAATTTGATTCATGTTATCTGAAAAAGACTTCCATGTTAACATAAATGTTTTGAAATACCTCTAGGTAATATAACATTTTTTATTTTTCTTTATGTATATATAAAAGATAGGAACAAGGTGAGGTAGGGAACATCAAAATTGAACCCATATATATAGAAATATATATATATATATATAAAGAAAATCAAAAGATTATATTATGTATCAAATATCTAATTTCCCACATGAAAAGTTTCCAGAGGTACATATTGGCAGGATTAACATATTTCATTTTTTACAGTCAAAACGCTACTTTGAATAACCGTTTGTCAAATTGTCATAATTAACAACAACAACAACAACAAAGCCTTATCCCACTAGGTGGGGTCGGCTACATGGATCATACGCCGCCATTCCGCTCTATTAGTAACCAAACCTTTCGGTATATTATTCACCAATAGATCTTGCTCTATTAGTTCGCCAAGTGTCCGCCTTGGCCTCCCTCTCCCTCTTTTAATCGGACTCCAGATTATTTGATCTACTCTTCTTACTGGCGCATCTAATGGTCTTCTCTGAACATGACCAAACCATCTCAAACGATTCTCTACCATTTTCTCACTAATAGGAGCCACTCCGACTCGTTCACGTATATGGTCATTCCTAATCTTATCTAATCTTGTATGACCACACATCCATCTCAACATCCATCTCAAATTGTCATAATTAACATCTATTCTAAATTATCTTGATATATAATATTAAGTGCAGTATGAATATCACGTATAATGACAAAAACAAAACCCAAACTTACTTGAATAATTATCCACCCTTAATTGGCATACCAGTGGTTACATTTTGAGATGGCCGACATCTGATGATTTTTCACATAGATGTGTACTAGAACATGACAGTAGAAAACTAAGTAATTACTTCAATGTCAGTTGGGTGTAAACCAATCAATCCTGGAGCCTATTTATTTTATTGCCAGTGCTAAGCTTGTAGAGTCATATCATCTATCATTATTAGTTATAGTCTTCTTTTTTTGTTCTCAGGCATAATAACAAATCACTAGGCCAAACGAGGACCGGCTTACTCCAAAACCACTATTGAATGTTTGACATTGGATAAAGTAACTCACGTCCATCAAAATGCAGCCCAGCCACATATATTTGGATATTCAATCGATTCACGTCCACCTGATGAAAGTCAAATCAATTGGAAATGTAGTTTTCAAAATGATCACTTCATTAAAATTATTCTTAATCACTGATGGAATATGAAGAGTACAATGATTTATATATAATATCAATAAACAAGCCGCGACATCACTCTTTCATAAAACGATGCAACTCAAGTTCTAATCATCTACCCGCCCGTGGTTTTCTTCGAATTCATTGATTTATTAGGCTTTTATCTCCTGTGAAACTATACGTAATGAAATGAAATTGTTCTTTTAAAAAAATTGATCTCCTTTATATTTGAAAAATGGCGTCCATGATTTACTCTCACAACGTGCACTGTTCATGCTTTATATTGCATATCTAATAGATGAAACTCGTAATAAAATTTTTATATTCACAAGAATTCGAACTCATTCAGAAAAAGTCATCACTCCATCTCTTTCATTTCAAGTTTCAATTCCGTTATGCACTTTGAAGCTAACTAATCAATACCACAAGTTTGCCCACAAGTTTTGAGGAAAAATGAAACTGCTTTCAGCGCATGTAATGTAGTTTAGTAGTTGACATCTACATCCTCATGGCATCAAGAAAATTGAAAATGATCCGTGATAGACTTCCCAATAAGTTTGTTGTCGTCTCGTGGCCCGAAGTCTTATGTATAAGTATTAATTAATTAATTAATTAATTAGACGATCAAGAAAAAGACGGCGATGATGTTGGATTTTACTTCTTCAAACGAATATAAAAGTATTCTTCGACGATCGACTGGTGGTACGCATTCATTTATCTTTATAAGAATGTGTGTATGTATGTTTAGCAACGTATCACATGCGAATTAAATATTTGATTGTATAAAGGATCTAATGATGACGGAATAGTCCTATTTTCTATGGTGTTGCATAGAAAATATTAAATAGTTAATATTGAAAATAGGTCTTACTCATACACATTAAAAACTCTTAATATAAACTAATGGATTTAATGGATATCCTCTCCCCTTGTAGGGGGAGGATGGTTCTCCTCCATCCGCGACCGTCGGATGCGGATCTGACGGCTGCACTTAGTGCGCGTGGTTCATGCATAAGGAGCGCGGTTCAGGGTAAATGAGAGCGCGGTTCATGGTGAAAAAATTAGAGAGAGAAGATGGATTATGGAGGTTTTCTCGGTTATCATCGTTGCTATCTTCGTCACCCAGAGGTCTCAATTGCCGCGATCTCGCCGTGAGGTCTCACCGTCACCCCAAGGTGCTCCTTCATCGCTGCGAGGTCGTCGTCGCCCCGAGGAATCGCAATGGCGGCAAATTCACATGGCGGCGGCATCAAGTCCCATGTCGTCACTCCTGTCCGATAGGTTCTCCCAGTCGGACTTCGCGATCACGTCGAGGACCCTCGACTTTGAAGCGCTGAATTTGGTGACGACAACATATGTCGCAGAGTTGAAGTCGCCTACAATGTCAGATGGGGCGAAGAAGACCGGATCGGAGGCGAAGGGGAAGCGGCGGGACTTGATGGCATGGACAATGACAGGCAAATGAGACGTTGGAGTGGATTCGTCGCCGAGATCTCGATCGCCACACGATCTTCGTCGCAAAGCCGTGAGATTACCGCCACTCACGAGGTCACCATCCGCGAGATCGCTGCGATGTTGCCGCCCGCATGATCTCGTGGTCGCCGCCGCCCGCGAGGTCACCGTCGTCGCATGATCTTCGTCGTTGCCGCGAGATCGATCTTCATCGCCGACGCAATTCCTTCCATCCGTTGTCGCGATCGTCGTCTCCCCCCTCCCCCTCTTTCTTCAAATTTTTTGCCATTGAACCACACGCCCACGTTGACTCGCATCGCCTGAACCGCGCACTACTTCAAGCTTAACTACGTGCATCATCCGTGGCCGTCGGATCTGCACCCGACAACCAGGAATGAGGGGAGAATCATCCTCCCCATTTTACGGAGTGATCAAACTCGACGCATGGTGCCGTGGTCACACGTTTTTTAGGAATGAGACAGACTACCAACATTTTGACTAATATAAATGTGGCTCTAGTGCTACTACGAGGGACACGCTCAAAAAGGCATCTCCTGTTCTTACTTTCTCCTGGCATCTCCGTATGCATGCGCGATGCAACGGGACGTGACTTCTTCGTCATGCCAAATTATTATTATTTTTATATGCGGACCTCTCTCTTTGGTCCTTGCAGTCTCAATTAATTAATTACATGGTGATTACTCATTTCCCTTTGGTCAGGAACACATGGTACTGTTGGAAGACAAAGCTGCACTTGGAAATCTTTATAGCTTGGAAATGCAGGCACAGTACAGGAATGCACGTGGGCTCCCCCCGACGCAGAAGACATGGTGGTACGTGGTAGTAAATTATCAATGGAACCCGTCCCGTACGTACGTGGACTAATGCAAATCGGCATGCAACACAGATTTGAAACCTGCTTTATTATGCTCTTATGCTTTCAAGCACTTGAGTTGTGTACTGTGTACATGCATGCTTGTTCTATTAATTCCCTCACAGAAGCTTGAGCTTCTTAATTTGTTTAATTAGGTTAGGTCTTCGGGGATCCCAGTAATTAATGGTGGTGTTTCTAGTATGGGCATTAATTACTAATCCCTAATCCTGGTGAGCAAGACTATGACGACTGTTCCCTCCGAGTGCATATATAGTTGGACCAAATGAGCCTTCTACTATATTGATATATACTAAACATTCTGATTGTTTTCTCTTTTTATTCTACTCAAAAAAAGAATAAAAAGAAAGACTTCAGTCCCAATAATACAAAAGGTCGACGGTTTCAACTCAAAATAGTTTCATGCATGTGTTAAATTCATTGGCCCTCTCCCTCTCTGTAACATATAAAAGAGAAAGAGAAGACATTTTTTTTTCTGGCATGCATCACAGGGAGTTCAGACTCTAAACGAGACCATGCATGCCGGCCAACTAAGACGTCGGCGAGCTGGTGGTCGGCTGATCCGTCACGTTGGCCTTCGAAGGACAGGGCCCTCCCACGTTTTCTACGGCCACATTGCTTTCCATCTCCGACAATTAAAAGGCCACTGGATCTAGTACCGAAGCGCTTCCAGCTGGTGTCATTAATTCTTTCTAAGTGCATGCGTAGAAGACGCACCCGTTGAACGCAGGCAGCATGCATGCATGTGAGATTTCCCCATGATCGTATTGCAAAGTCTGCATTGAATCAGTACGAAGCTTCACATATTTGGCAACCATCGATCACGTGAAAGGTCTATTGACATAACAAAAATGAAAAGTTCAATCCTAAGAAGACAACCCAACACTATGGGAAAAACAAGAAAGATGCCTTCCACATGTGTTAGGCTGTTAACCATCCATGCACCATTGTGTGCAAACATTTTTTTTTTCCCAAGGGATTAATGATGAGGACCATGCATGTGTTTTTATTCATGCATATAAAAATATCATCGTCCGATCAAACACGACAAGGTGGAGTGGACCCAATGGTGATATTACTAAACTTTTTAATATAAATAAAAACTTTTACTCTTTTGATATGCACATCGTAACATTGTTGATGTTTAACATTTCATGACATTATTTCAAGAAGACGTGCTTGCCATAGTTTCTCAAAGGAAAATTATGAATGCTCTCAAAAATTGAAAGAAATTAAACTGAACAAATTAAATGAAAGAAAATTATTTTGAAGAAATAAAGAAATGTATGCTAGAAGAGAAGAGAAAAAATGGTGCTTTGATAAGGAATGGAGAATTAGAAATAAAATTAATAAGAAAATATTGAGTAATCAATTTTGAATGACGAATATCAATGATGATTTGGATTAATAATAAAGAATGGAATTAGTACTAATTCTGAGTTGGCCTTTGAGAATTAATTATTGGCGGTGAAATTTTATTTATTAAGGTAAAAGTGTGCAGATTAATTAATGTGTATATATATAATAACAATAATAACTATTACGGGGTCTCCTTTGAATTGGGCCTAAAGAAAAGGCTTGGTTTTCTTGGACCTTGGACTAGCTTTAATATAGCTATTGAGATAATATTTTAAACAAAGCATGATTATTATTATTATTATTAACCATCGCATACACTAAATAGATTAAAAAATGCTAAAACCGTAGCTGACCATCATTTTGACATGCAAAATTAGATATTCTAGTCCCGTCTGCCAAATATGAAAGCAAAGAGCGAACAGCATCCTGTTTCCTGTCAGATCCTCGAGAGCCCATTTCATTCCGCAATACAATGTTGATAGTAATCGTCATCTCATCTCGATAGTCAGCACTCTTGCTAAAGGGTTCCAAAATCTTGAACTCTTAAAATGTACTGATCATCCAATTTTAGCTGTTTCTTGTACAATTGAGACGTAGGGATGTTGGGTCGGGCGGGTCAGGTCATTGGTCGGGTCGGGTACAGATTGAAAATTTTCAAACCGAGTCGAGTAATGACCTAAAAAAATATTTTTTATTTTTTTATTTTTACTTTTCTAATTCAATTTTAATTATATATTTGATTTATTTTTTAAAAAAAATATTCTAAGTATGAAAATAATTTTTAAATATTTAGGAAACTTATTTGAATGCTTTAAAATAAATATTAAATAATGTGAAAAAAGTCAGAAAAATTCTAAAAAAATGAAGCAAAAGCTGATAGTCGGGTACTAGACCATCCGACCCAACCCGATTAGAACGGGTCGGGTCGGATCTATTGCCCCAAAGGGGGCTAGCCCGATCAGATCGGATCGAGTCCAACTCGACTCGTGAATACTCCTAATTAATATTTATCACTTTCTCTTTTCCTATGACCGATTGTCTAGAATTGCTCCCAAACTTATCATCGTGTGTAAAGAATTGGACTCAATGCCATAGGGCCAATGCAGTTGTTTGATGAGTCCATTGAGGATCATCTTCTCTTCATTTAGCTCTCATAGCTATAATCACCTCTTCAAAAAAAACATCATCTGGCCTAATCAAAATATTATTCATTTTGAACTTTTGGTCCGCACGAATTTAAAAAATGTGTCTTCATAAGTGAATGGATAGTTGATCACCTCTGTATTTTATCCCCTCTCCCCTCCCCCCCCCCCCCCCCCCGAGCAACGTCATCGTTAACCGGTCCATATTAGCCTATGGCCCATATTTCTAATATGACTCAACTTTACAACACCACCCCCACAATCCAATCAAGATATTATTCGATTTGGGATTTTATCTCCCACAAAGTTAAAATGTGTCTTAATAGCTGAAGAGGGTGGTTACATATAAGTCCATGATCACCTCTGTGTTTGCCCATGTAGGAGTATCCATTAGTACCCTTGGTATTAGGCCTTGTATCATTACAATAAAATTTGAACAATTTCTTGATTTGTGTGTGTCATCCTTGTGGAGGGGCTATGCTAATCTTCTTTGAATCATTCTAGTTTATTCCATGGCAGTGCCATATCCCTCACTAGACAAGATCATATCACCATTTCTTCTCATGGGGTGCTATCAATCTCGTCCATGTAGATGCTTGGCATCCCATTCATAGAGGACAAGAGATATCCTCTATCCACCGACGGAGTTGGAATCAAGTGGTAAGAAGTTTGTCCTCGCTTAAGGAGATCTCAATTTCAAAATTTATCATATGCATAATATTTTCATTGGGAGCCCCAACTACCATAGCCAACATGCGATCCCATGCAACACAGATTAGTCGGATGATAGTGAATTTGAATATTTATTTGACCATTTCGGATATTGTAGTGGCAATCAAAAAAATAGATATCCTTTATCCCATCAAGCATCGGAATTTCTTGGGTCCATCTTTTCCATATCCTCTTTGAATAATACTCTTCCTAGTACTTCTTTTTATCCATATTTGCAATTGGCTGGCTAATTACTAAGGATTTGATTAACTTTTTTGAAATAGGCATATTATATTCTTTTTATTTTGATGTTGATTGTGTAATTAAAGGAATGGTTAGCTTCCCTTATTTTGAGTAATCATCTTACTTGTATTCTGTTATCACCTGATTTGTAATGGATTGGCTAATTACTAGGGTTTTGATTTTTTTTTTTTTTGAATTAACTACCTATCTTTGTTTGAATCATAATATTCATACCTTATATTTTGATAATATAAATCTCAAGTGTTAGGATTATTATTTTTTACCGTCGAAAATGTTTGAATTGAAAATTATAGTATTATTTGTCAAAATTCACATTGTTATTTGACCATCTCATCTTACATTTTAGATTGAGATATGATAGAAAATTTGTAGAATGTCATGTTATCTTTTCATAAGAATAACTTCGTTCTCAATCATATTTTTCCATAAAAAATATGTCCACATGTCAAGTGTGTGAAAGGTCAATGTTTAATTACATGCATTATACATCAACTTAATATTTGAATACATTAACATTGGATCTAATTTAATGTATGAATATATGAACTATAATTATTCTATCATCTTTCTAAAGAATCAAGAATCATCACATTCTGATATGTGTGCAAAATGATATATGAAAAATAATAAAGGCCTAGCGAGTTTTAAAGTCTAATATATGCAATAAATTTTACATTAATATTTTACTATGATTCACACTTCATTTGAATTAATATGTGGATAATTCTCTTACCTTTTCACATAAGTAAAACACATCTTATTTGGATAACTCTACAAAATATTATATCTAAAATAGTGTAGGTCTATCAAGCTAAAAATTATAACTAATATTAGTGACAAATCTCTCGCAAGTATATGGAGTCAATGTCGTAGTATATAAAATATTGTCCCTCAGGGAAGAGTTCAAGTATTAGAATTATATCATTCTAAATAATATCTAAACAATCATAAAAGAGAGAAATAATAATAAAACTAAATAAAAGTAAAGTCCCAAGAGTGCAGAAAAGTTAGAACGACGAGAAAGAATGAGAATTGATTATGAGTAAAAATGAGAATAAAAGTTCTAGGGTTTTGAATCCATTGAGGGTATTGATTATAGGGATTTTAGAGATGATAAAATCATGAGTGCTCTACTCAATTAGACAAACACAAATCTAATTAAAATAATAAACACCTACTTTCATGGTCATTTAAATAATTTTAATTGCATTATAAACTAATATTCATAAGTAAAATAATTACTCTTATTTCTAAGAAATAATATATTTCATGTCATTCATTCTAATTAATCTTGATGAACTACTTTCGTAATCAAGAAAATCTTAAGTCGCTTAATTAGGTGGCCAATCTAATATAAGCATTTCGTCAGTCACATGAAAGACAATGAACATATCAAATCAAATCAAATATTCTCTAATGATCAATCCTAGGCTTCATCAAACCCCAGAAAATTTAGCCAAGCATAGAAAAAGAAATCATCATCAAAACGCAATATTTCATAAAAAAGAATGAGATTAAGTCTAAGAAAGGTACAGAAATAAAGAGAAAATAAGAGTTCATCCCAGCCGTCTTGATCTCTTCAAAAATAAAGTCTGGACCCCAAAGTCCTCCAATCCCCTTTTATAGCCTCCTCAAATTAGGTTTAAAATAATGTCCAAAATACCTTAGAAATTAGTCTAATACGGTCAAAATAGGTCCAATACAGACTAGAATGAGGCGTCACGGTCAATTGGATCAAGTCATATTAATTCTAGAGTATGATACGGTCTAAAGGACTTTAATACTGGCAAAGTGGCTTAAATACGGTATGCCCATATTTTCAGGTGCGACCTGAATGGCTTTAATATGGACTGGAAGTCTTAAATATGGCTTGTCTGTATTTTTTACTACGAGTTGGATATGGCCTTAGGGGCTTTAATACTGGCTAGAAGGCTTTAATACTGACTGCCTGTATTGAGTCTCTATGGATGTGTTTTTGCTAAACTTTTTCTAGATTTTTACAATTCCTGAAACGCATCAAAAAATAATATAGATTTCAAAATCTTTGATGATTAAAGATGAAATAATATAAAACATGTCAATCTTGACGATAATTATATTAAAATAATTGAATAATTACACAATTATCAATTAGCATGATGAACTTCAACAAAATGTTCTAAAATCTTTCCTTTAGATTTTGAGAGTACGGATGGATGAAACATAAATAATGTTATTAACTTTCAAAGAATCAAGAATCATCTCATTTGAATATCTATGCAAAAAAAAACTATGGTCAAAGTATTACAAGAATATTAAGATGAAAAAAAATTGTAATGTCTATTTTTTTATCCAAAGAGTTTGAAACAACCATATTAAAGTTTGAAGGTCATAAAAAGTTCTAAAAGGCTAGCATGAAGTAGGACTTCAAAGAAACATCAAGCATTAAGAAAAATTATTTTTTGAAAGCATTTTAGTAAAATTATCAATACTATATTTATTTTCTCTCTTCCTTTAGGTGTGAGCTTAAATTGTATTAGAGATAAGTCAAGAATTACTTTTGCTGTGAGATTGCGGGCTCCTTTTTTAAAAAAATGTCACCTTTTGACCAATGTTAATTTCATTCCTCCTAAAAATTGACCCTGCTCTTTGGCACACATCACAACTTTTGACATATATATGAGCATCTTTGAATAAGGAGGGCTAATAGAAACCAGATTGTAGAACTTTAGCTGCTATCTTTTGAGTAGCCTCATGTCCACCATATGGAGATGAGTGGCATTCATGCAAAATGGATTGGAATTCAGCTTCTGGCACACACCTTCTGAAAATGTCATCAAGGGACTTCTTGAACAGGAGTGGATCATCCCAATAGAAGTCTTTGATGTCATGGAAGAACTTCTTCTGCTGGTAGGAGTACTCAAGTGGAATGACTCCACAGGCCAAATAATTGCAGCACACCAAGGAGTTGGGGTAGGTAGCTGATATGACCATTAGGAAGTCATCAAGGAAGGAATCATTGATAGGGATTGATGGAGAATTCTGAATTCCTTTCATCCTTGACAAATGGTTAGCAACAAGATTTTCTGTCCCTCTTTTGTCCCTGATCTCTGCATCAAATTCCTACAACAATAGGATTCATCTTATAAGCCTTGGTTTGGATTCTTTCTTGCTGATCAGGTGCCTCACTGCTTGGTGATCAGTGTACACAACTACCTTGGCTTCAATTAGATAAGACCTTAATTTGTCAAATGCAAATACCACAGCTAGTAACTCCTTTTCAGTGGTGGCATAGTTGACTTGGGCTTCATCCAATGTCTTGCTAGCATAACATATGACATAGTGTTTCTTGTCTTTAGTTTGTCCAAGCACTGTCCCTATTTCCTGGTCAGAGGCATCACACATGATTTCAAAGGGCAATGTCCAATCTGGTGGCTGCACTATAGGAGCTGAAATGAGGACTTCCTTCAATTGGTTAAAGGCCTACATACAATCTTCATCAAAATTGAACTCAATATCCTTTGCTAGTAGCCTTGTGAGGGGCCTGGTTATCAATGAAAAGTTTTTTATGAACCTTCTGTAGAATTCAGCATGACCCAAGAAACTCCTTATAGCCTTCACATTCTTTGGAGGTGGCAACTTCTCAATTGCCGCAATCTTTGCCTTGTCCATCTCTATTCTTCTGGTGGATACAATATGGCCCAACACAACTCCTTCTAGAACCATGAAGTGGCACTTTTCCCAATTCAGAATCAAATTGAATTCCCTGCACCTTTGTAGCACCTTTGTCAAATTTTCCAAACAAGCCTCAAAGGAATCTCCATAAACTGAAAAGTCATTCATAAACACCTCCATAATGTCCTCAATGAAATCTGAAAAGATGGACATCATACACCTCTAAAATGTGACAGGAGCATTGCACAATACAAATGGCATCCTCCTATATGCAAATGTCCCATATGGACAAGTGAAGATAGTCTTGTGCTGGTCTTGTGGATGGATGGAAATCTGCAAGAAGCCTGAATAGCCATCCAAATAACAAAAGTGAGAGTGCCTAGCCAACCTCTCAAGCATTTGATCAATGAAAGGAAGTGGGAAGTGGTCCTTCCTGGTTGCCTTGTTCAATTTCCTGAAATCAATACACATTCTCCACCATGTCACTATCCTAGTAGAGATCAACTCATTTGAATCTGATTTGACTACTACAATCCCACCTTTCTTTGGCATAACTTAGACAGGGCTAACCCATTCACTATCTGAAATAGAATAGATAATTCTAGCATTCAACAATTTCAGAACTTCCTTTTTGACAACTTCCTTCATGACAGGGTTCAACCTCCTTTGGCATTCAATTGAGGACTTGTAGTTGTCCTCCATAGGAATTCTGTGCATGCAAATTGAGGGATTAATACCCTTGATATCTTCAATTGAATAGCCTATTACCTCCCTGTACAACTTCAATCTTTTCAGCAACTCCTCAACTTGTTCCTTTGGCAAATTGACATTGATAATTACTGGAAATGTTGAGTTCTCTTTCAAGAATTCATACTTCAAGTTGATAGGAAGAGGCTTGAGCTCCAATTTGGAAGGATTGTCTTGATTTGGATTGGATTGAAGTTCAGCAGTGATAACTTCCTGCACCTCATTCTGAATTTCAGATTTTCCTACTGATTTGGATGAATTTAGCTTAGATTTGCATGCCATAGCCTCTGGATCTTCTAATTCCTTCAAGTGATCAAACATTAGGCACTTTGCAATGGGTCTTCAATGGAAATTATTGCAGAAACTTGCTCCACAATCTGATCTAGCTGCCTATCTTCAAATTCACTTTCTTGAAAATTTGGCCTACTGATAACTTATACCAAATTGAATTCTATCTTGTCTTCCCCAATTTGAAATGTCAATCTTTCCTCCTTGACATCTATGACAACCCCAGCAGTAGCTAGAAAAGGCCTCCCTAGCAAGATAGGAGTGTTTACATCCTCATCCATATCAAGCACCATAAAGTCCATAGGGATGTAGAACTTTTCAACCTTTAAGGGTATATCTTCAATGATTCCATGTGGGTACTTAATGGACATGTTAGCCAGCTGTAGGGACATGCTGGTGGGTTTCATATCTCCCACTTCTAACTTTCTGCATAGGGATAATGGGATCACACTCACAGAGGCACCCAAGTCACACATGATCCTTTGGATTTTTTTATTCCCTATTTCACAAGGAATTGAGAAGTTTCCTGGATCCTTTAACTTGGATGGTAACTTGTTTTGGATAATTGCAGAAGCCTCCTCAGTCAAGACAATGATTTCATGCTCCATAATCCTCCTTTTCTTGGTCAAGATTTTCTTTAGAAACTTGGCATAAGAGGACATTTCCTGAATTGCCTCCACAAATGGCACATTGATATACAATTTTTTCAAGATTTCTAGGAACCTCCCATACTGTTGGTCTTGCCTTGCCTTGATTAGTCTTTGAGGGAAAGGCACTTTATCAAAAATTCTAATTTTAACTTCACTTTGAGGGTGTTGATTCCGATTCTCCACCACTGGTTCAACTGGTTTTTCAGCAGCCTTGGAGTTGGGATTTGTTTGAGCTGAATTGTCTTCAACATTCTTCATTGGCTCCTCCACAATCTTCCCACTTCTGAGCTGGATAGCTTGGACTTGTTCCTTGGGGTTCAATTCTGGTTGTTCAGGGAAGAACATAGGTTGTCTAGTTGAGGTACTAGCTTGTTGGGCAATTTGGCTTTCAAGCAACTTTCGGTTGGCACTCAAGGCTTCATATCCATTTGTTAGCTTCTGCATTACCTCCTCTTGCTTCTCTTGTTTCTTTAGAATTTATTGCAGCAACTCTTCCATCTTTGAGAATTGAGTGGGTTGAGTTTGTGGTGGCTGCTCATAAGGAGGTCTTTGCATTTGAACATTTGAATGTTGATTCCCATATGGAGGTGGCTGGTTCCTTGGCAAAATCTTGGGTTGCCAATTAGAATTCTGCATTGATGGCCCTTGGTAATGATTGGCCTTGTAGGAGAAGTAGGGGTGGTTCCTATTTTCTGGAGTATAGAATTCAGCAGGGAGCTTCACTCCATAATTCCCTACTGCATTCACTTGATCAATGGACTGTTCATATTGCTGCATTATAAGGTTGCAACTCTCAATGACATGGCATTGGTTTCTACATACATCGCACCTTGTTTCAGGATTGAATGCCTTTCCTACGTTGGTTGACAAATTCAGCTTATCCAATACCTTTTACAACCCTTCTTCAATCTGGACAGCAATGTTGTTGACTTGATTTTCATTGGATTACATCTTTGTCCTATCGTGAGTGAGGAAATGGTGATTCTTACAATGTTCTCAATCAATTGGTAGGCCTCATCAATGTTTCTGGATGCAAAAATCCCTCCTGCAGCAGTATCCAATGCCACCTTGGATGGATAGTTCAATCCCTTATGAAAGTAGTTAACCAATTGCCATTTTTCAAATCCATGGTGTGGACATGCCCTCAGCAAGTTCTTGAGTCTTTGTCATGCATCACACATGTTCTCTTCATCCAATTGATAAAACCTTACAATCTGATCTCTATAGTTATCATTTTTGCTAGGTGGAAAGAATTCAGCTAGAAATAATTGGATTATGGACTCCCAAGTGGCAATCTCTTCAGGTTTGAGGGTCTTGTACCAAGTCTTGGCCTTGTCCTTGAGTGAGAAGGGGAATAACCTCATGTAGATAGCATCCATATGGGTGTTATTGAAATGGACAGTGCTGCATATTTCCTTAAAATTGTCTAAGTGTGAGGTTGGATCTTCATTCCCCAATCCTGCAAATTGGTATTGCCTTATCATTGTGACCAATGCTGAATTCACTTCAAAATTGTCAGTAGGTGCTAGGACTCCATTCCCTTGTTGATTCCTAACATTGCTAGGTGAATAGCAATCATTGAGTGTCCTTGGTGCAGCCATGTTTACTTCCTCTTCTTCCTCCTCCTCTTCAAAAATCCTTCTTCTTGCCTCTAACTTTTGCAATCTTCTCCTTCTCAAGAATCTTCTTTCAGGTTCAGGATTTGATTGATAATGGTCCTATTGATTGTCCAAATCTTGCGTAAATGAATTCAGAAGTATCAAATTCAGAAAAGAAAGAAAACTAGACAAAATTGAAAAATTGGGAATGATAGCTTGCAAAAACTAAAAATTGGCCTAATAAATGGACCGAAAATTAGTCTAAAACTAATCTAAACTATCTAAGTTAATCTAATTGACTTCAAATTCCTGGCAACGGCGTCAAAAACTTGATAATGAAATTGAGGAGTGTAGTGATAACTTACTGATTTTTTTGGTCAAAAGTGAGATTTTTCAATTGTTGGTTTAACTCCTTAATTCACTCTCTACTGCAGTGCACAGGTCAATTGTAGTAAACCCTAAATGTCGTATCCATAGTGATTTGAATCCAAAGACTCCCTAAAATAATCTATACTAGCCCTAACTAAAGTGGCAAAAACAGGAAATTGAAGGGAAGTAAAAACATATTTTTAAGGAAATGCAAAATGATAATTGTTTTTGGACTTTTGGAAGCTTATCAAAACTGAATTATAAGTGCTAAACTAAGGGCTAAAAGGGTTTATCTATCAATGAGGAAGGTTCTCTTAGGAATTGGGGTTCATCTAATTTAATTATGGATGGAATGGAACAAGTTATCAATTAAAACTCAAATCTGATTCAACCTGAAAATTTACTACTTTCACAGCTCAATTAGTCCAAAAATAATCAATATATTATCATATAATTGTTACCCAGGTTGAATTGGATAAGTATCCCCACTGAATGTCAAGTTATCATTAGCAAATTCAGAAGCCCCTCACTGATTTTGCCAATTCTTTTCAGATTTTGGCAATTTCAGTTTGGCATTACAATTCAACTCACATTCATGCATCAACTAATCAAAAAAGTAATGAGTCCAATCTTAATACTAATGCTTTTTGGTTTATCTCTAAACAACAAGAGGATTTTAAATCAGCCTCTCAGTTGTAAATTGAAATGAAATCCACATTAGTACTAATCAATTGGATAAAATCAACACATATTAAACATTTGAATTCAGCACATGACACTCAATGGAATTCAGCACCTGCCATAGCTCCTTGGTCCATCTCTGAACAACAAGGTAGCCCTAAGTTTACTTCTCAGTGGATGATATAATCAGGGGTTTACAACAGCAAGGCAGAATCCATGGGTTCAGGAAATCAGAATTTACAAATCAGAAATCAACAATGACAAATTGAAATGTTTGCAATAATTCATGAATTGAAACCTTAGAAACTTCATTGCCTCTTGATTCATTTCTGAACAAGAATGAAACCATAAGCAACCTCTCGGTTATTAATTCAATTAGGATTCCACAATGATGAAAACAGATTTCAACAATTCAGGAATCAAAAATCAAAAAAATCAGAATTCAGAAATCAAAAAAATCAGATTCTAATTGAAATTGAATCAAGAAACTTGGCATTGATTCTTGATTCATTTCTGAACAAAGAGTAGATCAAAGGACAACCTCTCAATTGTAAATACAAGTAGGATCTCGCAATGACAAGAACATATTCATATGAGTTCAGAAATCAGAATTGTAAAACCAGAAATCAGATTTCAGTGCAGGAAATCAAATTTGTCCATATCCCATTCATAACTAATTAGACTACTTCCCTATCCTAGGAGAAATGGAGTTTAACTCCTCATAATTACAAAGATTGATACACAATAGTAGGAAGAATTGATACAAAACATCCTGTAATCAGAGGCTATCGACAGAAATCTGGAATCCAGCTCCACTTCAGTTCCTTCCTTCCTTCCTTCCTTCCTGCTCCAAACCCTGCAATGGCCAGCCCCCTTTTCCTCCAAGTTTTCTAGCTTATATATGACTCTTGTCCACCCTTGGATGCAGATGAGAAGGTTCCATTCCTCTGTGATTATGCCAAGTGTCCAAATTCTGAAAATATCAGCAGTGCCAACTTTTTGGACAGCCAAAAAACAAGTGGTCCTCCTTCTTTTTTTTCTCTTTGTGCAGCCCTCTTTTTCCTGCTAGAAGAGCCAAAACAGCAAGCATCAAAGTCCTTAAATAGGATTCTAACAAATAAGGATTAGAACAGCAATAATTATCAGTCCTATCATCAAATGGGATTTGGTGTTGTGCAGGAATGAAATTCATAGTTGAAAATGATAACTTTTGAACCCCGAATGATAACTTTGCATATTTCATAAAAAATGTCCAAATATGAGTGGTTCAGATCATTGAAGGCATCAAAGGGATTATGATGGCAAGTGAATGAGGTCAGAAATCAAATGTGGATAAGATTTCATAGGAATGATAACTTTGGTGCCAAAAACGATAACTTGATGCCATAAAAATGATAACTTGTCATAACTTTTGTTGTGGTTGTCCAAATGTGATTAAATCAGAGGAGCAAGAAGTTAGGACAATAATATAATGATTGTCTAATGCTTTTATGCAGAATTGATAGCCTTGCACATCGAAATGACAGTTTTGCCTTAAAACGATAACTTGACACTCAAAAATGATAACTTGTGAAATGGAATGATAACTTTACACAAGTTGAAATATGATCATCCAAATATGATTAATTTATGATGGCATGGGATTTAGGGCAAGATAATCACTAGAAATTAGCTCAAGTAGAAAAATGATAATTTGCACATTGGAATGATAACTTGCCCAAAAAAATGATAATTTGGCATAGAATTATTATTTTTATGGATTTTAGCATTTCAGAACCTCTATGCACATGGAATTAAATATAAAATGAGAAAGATCAGCTAGTTATCACAATCCATGCATTCTAAGCATAACTGGCCAAAAGTTAAGCAAAATGAGGGCTCGATATGGGTGAATTGAATAGAAAATGGATTAAAAACCTAGTGATCACAAATAAAAAGCTTGCTAAAATCCCTCCCAACACTACCCTTCAACTTTATTTTGTAATAAGATTGCTCTCCATTAACAAGACCACCATGCCCCCTCCCCCTCCCCCACCACGCCCGGAGGGGGTGATGCCTTTGTAACGCCTGGTCCATTAGCCAAAAAAATATTAAAGTCAATTAAAGGATGAAATCAGATTTATATTGGGAATTAAATTAGAGGAGGAGTCCATATGAAAGAAGTTATAACCAATCTTATCTTTCAACTCATATGTTTATAAACTTTTCTCTCAACCAAAACCTCCTTTAAACATAGTCATCGTGCTCTCCTCTTTTACCCCCTCCACCTGGACGAATTTTTAGACAACCAAAAACCTAAGCACATTGTTAACCATCGGAGACAACATCGGAATCTTGCTGGAGAATAGGGAACCAACCAAGGTGATGTAGTAGACATGCTGGAATTTTTGTAGCATTTTTAGGATTATTTTCCTGACTTTTACTCTCGGTTTTCCCCCCGTCCGATGTGACCAACATGGACAAGGCACCAAGGACAAAGCATGGTAGAAGTCGGAGAGCCTTCAAAGATGGTAGACACGGAGTACGAACTAGAGAAAGAGGACTAAACATTAGAGAATTCGCATAAAGGTAGGTGGATCATTGGATCAACCTTTGGATCAATTTTAACAATTAACTTATATGTTGTTAGGGTACAAGTAGAGTCATAGCATCGTCTCCTATTACTCATGATTCGTCCCATATGATTACTCAACTTGCGCCAATGCCGATGTGTGTGCATCGCCGAAACCCGGTTCGAGCTCCATGTGATCGGCCCGATTTTGATATCCTATGCTTAGAGTCCAACCCGGGCCGAGCCCGCATTACACTCGGTCCGCGCTACGACTGAGATACCCATGCCACAGAACCTGACTCGGGTTCTATCCGACCCGGACCGGGTTCTGCCAAACCGAAAGTTATGTTTATGTTGGTATTTTCATTTAATTCTTGTATTAATTATGAGTTGTGATCTGTTAACTATCCGATCCTATTGATATCATTAATTAGAGTACAGTATTGCAAAGCATGATCGGTTGCCATTGATTCATGATCTATTATCCATCTTATTCCATCGAAATGTAGTTTGTATTGGTATCATCATGTGATCATTGTATTATTTATTATCCCTTATTGACCATCGATCTGACCTCCATTGATATCATGATTTAGAGTATTTTCATAGTCGAGAATGATTAATCATGTTTTATTATTAATAGCTAATTTATGAGTCATGATCTGAAATTCATTGTTATCCTACATTGTCATTAGATTCAAACTCTAATATGATCTCATTGTCTCATTGCATGGTACATGTGAGGTTTAATCTATCTATGATTCCATCGATTATATGATCCTTGATCTTGATTATTATCATTGCACCATTATGACAGTCACAATTTGGACGAAAAATGAGAACCTAATTAATTAAAGATAAAAATTTGAGTGCTCATGTTACGAATTGACTGGAGCTCATGGTATAACATAGCAGTCAATGTTGGGACATAATTTGTCCCTATTACACGATTTCTCTCCATTGTGTAACGAAATAGGATACCCTCCCCTTAAGAGAGGATGATCGTTGTGATGTGTACAATCACTGGCTACTCATAAAGCACATGGCACCTCATTTTAACGAATACATTAACCAATTATATTGCATAGAAATATCAGAGATATAGAAGTTGATCAAAAATTTTGGTCATAGCATTGAAAACACACTCAGAGCCGTGAATTATGTACATTGATTCGGAGCATAGTAAAGTAATCCATAGCATTGAACTGATTAGTCCCAATGATCAAAATCTCAATCTTATAGTATTATTGCTCCCGCTCAACAATTTATTACATTGCTCATACTCAACTTGTTTTTACTTATAGATATCATTTGATCACTATCTATTGACAATCAGAGTATTGATTCATCCCATTGGATACCTGGTAGTATCATGAATTCTGATTTTACTTATGAACATTATATTGATGAACCATCTAGAGCATTGTATTTAATCAGATGTTATGTTGATTCACACATAGCATAGCTTTGATCTTCCCTTTGATTTGTTCTGGGCATAATAAGGAATTACTCTATTGATAACACATAAGAGTATAACATTGATTTTTCCAACGATTTATTCCATTGATCTTAATCATCACATATGATTGATTTATTCCACTGATATTAATTGGAGTGTAGTATTGATTATACTTAGAGCATGGCTTTGGTACGTTCCATTGATTTTTATTTAAGTATGGTCTTAATTTCTTTTCATTGATTATTCTAGTGATGATTATGATTATGATTTCGCTAACTCCATGCATCTTTATTGTTATTGTTTATCCATTGGTTTATTATCCACCTATTGAGTTGTGAAGCTCATGGATTATTGTTTCCCCTGCATTGATCCCGCGGGTAATCAGGAGCTCAAGCGACTAACGATGATGTGCATATGGAGTGGTCTAAGGATATTGTCCTCATTTCATTTTAGCTATTATGATATAGATATTTCCCTACTATAGACTTCCGCCTTAGCATCTAATGATTAGTGACATTATGATTCATATTAGATATTCTATTAGACTTTTGCATTTATTGATATATTTCTTGATAGTCTTCCGCTTATATGGTATACTAACCAAAGAATCAATCAAAGTCAACATTTTAGTTTGAGCATTGCATAGTTAGTGGCGACCCTCAAGTCCATCTTACCATGTGGCAGGGGTGATTTGGGGGCATTACATTTATGATATCAGAGTCAAACGTAGGGACTCTCTTGACGTCCCTAAAATATTTAAAGTATCTAGAGTCTCATGTGCATACATCACGAATAAGTCATTATGCCATCCAATCCAATCAAGAATCATTGCATTGAACTCGTTGATTTTATTCCTGATAATGTACTATGTGTATAGATGATGACCAGATGTAGAGTTGTTGGCTGTGGCTGTGGAGCCAATGTCCAAGAGGACAATGTCACTGGAAACATAGAGGGCCAAAGGGGCCCACAAATAGTAGAATGACGAGACTAAGGCAGAGGTCGTGGCCATGGACAAAGAATGCAGCAATAGCTATGCTGGCAACATTAGCCATTGCTATCGCCTTTACCACCATCGCCACCACAACTACCTCGTCAAAATTTCCACGACAGTCGGTGTTCTCTGAGGATACCATTAAGGTATTTCTTAAGCTCCAGCATCCACAATTTGACAACAAAGGAGAGGTTGACAAAGTTGAGCATTGGATTCTCAGCATGAAAGAGATGTTCCTACTCATGCGATGTGGAGAAGACCAAAAGTTTCTATATGTTGCAAGCCGCTTGACAGATCATGCATTGGATTGGTGGAGAAATATCAGAGCAACAAAGTTTAAGGACTAGGATGTGATTCCCTAGCAGAGTTTCTATGAAGCATTCAAAGGATGTTATTTCCCTGAATACCAACGTACAAAAGCAACGGGAATTCCTTGCATTGGGTCAAGGACAGATGATAGTCAAATATTGTCACATTAGGTTCGTGCAACTAGAACGATATAACACCCTGTGCATGAGTGAAAGTCAGAGAACAGATCAATTCACTCAAGGCATGAACCCCACTATCAAGAAGAATACATCGTTGACCTGCAAGACCCTCAAAGGATATAGTGGAACAGACAACAAAGATGGAAAGGGACTATGCACAAGAGCAACAACGACAACAAAAAGAGCAAAATGAAAGGACACTAGTGCAACTCACTAAACAATGTCAACCCAAGAGGGAAGATCATCGTCCAAACAATGGACCAGAGAGGCGTGACAATTGGTATGACTATCGCGCCAAACTTTATGAGACACGTGGGAATACACAACCACAACAATTATCAGATAGAGTTCTATGCACATATTGTAGAAACACACATGATGGAGAATGTCAACTTAAGACAATGGCCTGCATCGATTGTGGAGAGTTCGGGCACATTGTAAGAAATTGTCTGATACTGATCAGATGTGACCAACAACAACAAGGCACAATGGACTCGGGGAATTTAGCTCAAGGTAGAGTTTATAACATGGAAGGTTATGCAAACCAAAATAATGACAATGATACCATGGAAGGTACGCATATAACATCGTTGAACATATTACCATTCTTCCATAAGATTAACGCATGATTGAATTTTATAATTACATAAGGATTGCAAAGTAGAAAGAACCAAGTAGTGCAATAGTAGAGGACTAGTCCAGAGTAGTGATAAGCCCATCGACATAGGCAATCAAGTTATGCATTGATTAGTGACGTGACTTAGAGTCATTAGCATCATCCCTAAATTTGAGGATGAATTTTATTTTTACGAGGATTATAAGGTAACATCCGGCCCAATAACAAAAAATATTAAAGTTAATTAAAGGATGAAATCAGATTTATATTAGTAAGTAAATTAGAGGAGAGTCCATATTGAAGAAGTTATAACCAACTTTATCTTTTGCCTCTTGCTTTCCTCTCAATCAAAACATCATTTAACCTTAGTCATCATGCCTCTCTTCTTTTCCCCCTCCACCTGCATGAATTTCTAGACAACTAAAAACCTGAGCACGTTGTTAACCACCGGAGACGACACCGAAATTTTGCTAGAGAATAGGGAACAAACCAAGGTGATGTAGTAGCAATACTGGGATTTTTGTAGCATTTTCAGGATTATTTTCTTGACTTCTATCCTCAGCTTTCCCCCATCTGACGCGACCAACATGGACAGGGCACTAAGGACAAAGCATGGTCGAAGTCAGAGAGCCTTCAAGGATGGCCAACATGGGAATGAACTAGAGAAAGAGGATCGAACAGTAGAGAATTCGCATAAAAGTAGGTGGATCATTGGATCAACCTTTGGATCAGTTTTAACAATTGTTTTGTATATTGTTATGGTACAATTAGAGTCATATCATCATCTCCTATTACTCATGATTCGCCCCATATAATTACTTTGGTCCTAAGAGATTTATTCTGACAAAATTGCATCAAAAGTTGAGCATCCAGCATCACCGTTCATTGGAATCCAAGAACCCAACCTGAATTTTAAGAATTCGGCCCAAGTATATGTAGCATCGGGCAAATCAAGCACCGAACCCGGCCCGGGTTCAGCACTGCCTATCTTGCGACCATGACGACATGCGTGCATCATCGGAACCTAGCCCGAGCTCCATGTGACCCATCTGAGTTCCAATACCTTGCACCTAGAGTCTAGCCCGGGTTGAGCCCAAGTTAGACTCGATTCGCGCTACGATTGAGATACCCATACCACAGAACCTTACCTAGGTTCTATTTGACCCGGACTAGGTTCTGACATACCCAAAGTTATATTTATGTTGATATTTCCATTTGATTCTGGTATTAATTACGAGTCATGATTTGTTAACTATCCGATCCTATTGATATTATTAACTAGAGTACGGTATTGTATAGAATGACCTATTGTCATTGATTCATGATCTATTATCCATCTAATTTCATCGAAATATAGTTTGTATTGTTATCATCATGTGATCATTGTATTATTGATTATCCCTTATTGACCATTGATCCCACCTCCACTGATATTATGATCTAGAGTATTGTCATAGTCGAGAATGATTAATCATGTTTTATTATGAATAATTGATTTATGGGTCATAATTTAAAATTCATTGTTATCATACACTATCATTAGATCCAGAACCCTAATGTGATCTCATTGTCTGTACACTTGACGTTTAATCTCTCTGTGATTTCATCGATTATATGATCCTTTGATCTTGATTATTATCATTGCACCATTATGACTAAGTGACAATCTAAGTGAAGACGAGAACCTAATTAATTAAAAATAAAAGTTTGAGTGCTCATGTTACAAATTGACGAGACCTCATGGTATAAATAGTAGTCAGTGCTGGGGCATAATTTGTCCCTATTGCATGATTTCTTTTCATCGTGTAACGAAAGATGATATCCTTCCCTTTAGAGAGGATGATCGTCGTGATGTGTATAATTACTAGTTGTTCATGAAGTATATGGCACCTCATTTTAACAAATACATTAACCAATGACATTGTATAGAAATATCAAAGATAGAAGTTGATCAAAACATCTAGTCAGAGCATTGAAAACACACTCAGAGCCATGAATTATATGCATTGATTCGGAGCATAGTAAAGTAATCCATAACATTGAATTGATTAGTCCCAATGATCAAAATCTCAATCTTATACTATTATTGTTCTCGCTCAACAATTTATTGCACTGCTCATACTCAACTTGATTTTACTTATAGATATCACTTGATCTCTATCCACTGACAATGTATTGATTCATCCCATTGGATATCTAGTAGAGTTTATCATGAATTATGATTTTACTCATGAACATTATATTGATGAACCATCTAGAGCATTGTATTTAATCAGATGTTACATTGATTCACACATAGCATAGCTTTGATATTCCCAATGATTTGTTTCGGGGCATAGTAAGGAATTACTCTATTCATAACACCCAAAAGTATAACATTGATCCTTCCAATGATTTATTCCATTGATCTTAATCATCACATAGGATTGATTTATTCCACTGATATTAATTGGAGTAGAGTATTAATTATTCATTTGATTATACTTAGAGCATGGCATTGAGATGTTCTTTAAGCATGGTCTTGGTTTCATTTCATTGATTATTCCTATTACTATTTATTCATTGATATATTATCCACCTATTGGGCTGCGAAGCTCATGGGTTATTATTTCTCTTACATTGATCTTGCAGATAATTAGAGTAATGAAAGATGAGCTCAAGCGACTAATAATATTTGTGATGATAATGTGCAAATGGAGTGATTTTAGGACATTGCCCTCATTTCATTTTAGCTATTATGACATAAATATTTCCTTACTATAGACTTCTGCCTTAGCATCTGAGTGACATTATAATTCATATTAGATATTCTATTGGACTTTCGCATTTATTGAAATACTTAGTTCTATTAAGTCTTCCATTTATATGGTATATTGATCAAAGAACTAGTCAAAGTCAACATTTTAGTCAAAATATTACATAATTGGTAGCATCCCTCAATTTAGGTCTTGCCACGTGGCAAGGGCAATTTGGGAATGTTACACTCCCCCCCACCACCACCACCGTCGTCACCATTCCCTATGTCGACGATCGCAGGGAAAAGAGGGGGCCGCCCCTTCCTCCTCCTCCCCCCCCCCCCCCTCCCTCCCCCCCCCCCCCCCCCTCCCCCCACCCTCTCCCTTTCCTTGCGCCGATGAGCGTAGGGAAATGGAGTCCCCCCCCCTACCCCCCACCCCACCCCCCCACCCCCCCTTTTGTCGGAGGTTATAGAGGAGGTGGCAACCCCCATCCCCCACCCCCTTTCCGATGAGGTCGTAGAGGGGCCCGATCCATACTTACCGGGGCACCCCTCCCTCCCGTGCCAATGAGCAAAGGGGATTGCGCTCTTTTTTATTTTTATTGATGCAACATCGGATTGTTGCTCATATGGAGGAGAGAAAAAATCATCGCGTCGATATTTCAATCAGAAAACCTCCAATCAAAAGTCAAAAGGGGAGTTGATGAAATAAGTTAAAAGATAGAGGATAATCATGTTACAAAGTGAAATTTGAGAATAGCTTTGAAAAAGTATCCAAAGTTGGAGGGTATTTGATGAAATTTATCCTAAATTATATTCAATGAACTTTATCGTAAATTTTATTCAATGAAATTTATTTTCTCATCAATTACTGTTATCAATTTCCAATGAATTATATTTCTTATCAAGTGCAAATGAACATTATCAATTGCAAATGATTTTTTTCTTCTTTAACCAATACATTACTTCTTTTCTTCTTTATCAAGCACAATTGTTCTTTCTTTTCTAGTATGTTGCATTATGCCTTTTTAAACATAATTTCCCTAGAAACATCCATGTTGTCTTAAGAGAGCTCCTTTTATTAAGGGTTATTTTCTTAAACCTTCCCTAAACTATCGCGATTTTTCACATCTAACCCAAAAGTATGAACTTATCTTACAAACTAACAGAAACGCTAATAGAATCAAACGGAATGACTAAAGTGGAAAATATGATAAAGTTTAGGGATATTGTAAGGTGAGTTCATACTTTCGAGTTAGATGCAAAAAAATTGTGATAGTTTATGGGAGTTTTAAGGAAATAACCCTTTTATTAATGAATTGTTATGGTACTTTCATGAGTATTTGTAATGCTAAAGAGGGGTGTTTGACTCAAAAATAATTAAAAGGTATCTGTCACTTTCAAATTCAAATGGAGCACTCTAGGCCCATGAATAAGTAAGAAGTCAAGCGTGTTTATTTGCCCATGAATATGTACAAAGTGTTTGTCACACTCAAGCAGAACTACTAATCCATGAACAACAACCAATACTACAATTTGTACACGTGGAGAATCTCCTATTACAACTTTCATCTCATTAGTCTAGTTAACTATCTTAGTCTTGTAGCATTACATAGCCGAACACAAGGTTAAAAAGGTCATTTAATCATAAAATAATTTATAGGATAAAAATTCTTTAAAATGATAAAACTCATCCTGAACCTGTGTTGGGTTAGTCAAAACCCAAGTCAGGTACAAGATGACTTGGTCCGATTTCTTTTATCAATCTTTTGGTCGCGGCCTTTAGATAGTTTGGGCCGAGTTTTCTATAAATTGGGTCGGGTGCTCTACTGAATGTGGATGAAGTCAAGTAAGCATGGGTAGGGTTCTAACTTTGATCATAATAACAATTTCGAGAGACCTTGGGCTCAGTTTATGGTGTGTGATTCGGGTGTGTTTGAATGGTGAACATCACATCTTATGTTCGAAACTCGTGGTGTGTATAGCAGCATTCAAAGCAAATCGATCGTCGAGACAAACCCCAAATGATCATATAACTTTTTCTTAATTTAATTCGAAACTTGGGCTAGATTGCACAGGATTTAGGTCGGGTTCAATGTCGATTGACAAAAAATTCTTGTAATGCGGGTTGGATTTTGGCACAATGGAACTCTGCTGTAATTCTTGTTAACTTTATAGATACTTCACAAGCTGAAAAGTCGTACTTGCAGCATCCAAACCTAGCAGACTTCATAACACATCAAAAATTATAATTTTAACTTTCTTTAACTTTATTATCCTATTAAGAAATATATTTGAAACTAAATACAAAAATCTATACATACCCTTGCAGATCTTAAACCTCCTACTTCAGTTGAACTTCCCGGCCACTATGCTTTGGATTTCATGCAACTTTCAGCATCCAAGTCTCCAGTGAATACTCAAGAACTACTATGGGTTAATTGCACCGGCACATGCTCATTAAGGAGAGAGAAAATAAGGGCACAAAAAGGAGAAAAAACTCAGAGTGTAGAAGGAAAAGAAAGGTGAGGGAATAGGCTCTTGGGTTCTATTTACAAAAAAAATCAAAGTATTAATCTAATTTGGATCATTAATCATATTTTCTTCTTTATTTTTCTGAAATTTTGAAATTAAATAATTAGTTATTATCATTATCTTAAGTTTTCAGAATTAAAGATAATAAAATATTTATTATTTTGGTTCCTGAATATTTTAAAACTCTTAATTTCACCCATATTAAGAGTCCTTTATAACTTAAACTTATTATTTGATTGACATTCAAACTTAAATCTTTAGTTTAATCTAATCACAACTTCTAATTCCATTGGAAGTTATCTTTTTCTTCTTGTTCCACCTCCTCCCTAACTATTTTTTTAATAACCTTTAATTATCCCTAGTAAATCCCTAATTTTTTAATTTATTTAATTGTAAAATTATATTTTTGAATAAATTTGGAGTGTTACAGATTTTCTCTTGTTTTGAATTATCAGTGTCCTTTTCCTCTCTTTGTAACAAGCTGTTTAATTATTAGAATTCAATAACTTTTATGGAAACAGATTGTCTATCTTCCAAGATTCCTCTATTGATTGTAGGGGTAGTGATCACTTTCAGGTTGTCGTGACAGTTATTTTATGCTTGATTTTTTTTTCCCCTTTCTAGATTCCTCTATTGTTTGAATTTTTTTCCTTCCCAATTTAATGCTGATTTGTTAGGGTTGGATAACTCCGAACAACCATCTCCAACTAAGTTCGGAGGATGACTTAGTGTTTAATGATTCAAACATTAGTAAATAATGTAAACAACTAGAGTTTAACATTTTGTATAAACTCTACTTCTTGCATTTAGGGATTAAGGGTTAGAGATTTATATTTTGTTCTCATCTTATCCTTGTTAAAATGCATTATATCTTTCCCAACGTATTTTATTATTTTTTCAATTTTATTTTATCATCATTCAGTTATATTTTTATATTTATGCTTAATTAATTCCAAATTATATATATTTATTAACAATGAATAAAAAAATTAATTTAATAATTAATATTTTTATATCATGCATGCACTATATAAAATTTATTTCAAATATAAATTTTTATACCTTTTAATAAAAAAATATTAGTGATGGGAATTTACTTTTTTGTTTAAATATTATTTATTTACTTATTACATTATAATAAAATTTAGATAGTACTTGAATTGAATAATTTATAAACATCTAATTATGTCATTTTAGATTCATCAACTAATTCACCACTAAGTCTATCAAATACTTATTTATTAATATTTCAAATTAATCAGTAATCATTAATCAATATTTTTTGTCTGTAATTCACTAATTAAAACATTATCCACTTATTAAATCATGGATAATGCCAAACAGATTATCCATTACTACTTATTTATTAGTAGGTTTAAATAAATTTATATATATGTTAATCTCAAAGTAGACTTAGCCCTATATGTTAAAATAAAAATAAAAAACGCTAGCTCTTGCTTCTTCACAAGATTCAAGAATTTATGTTCTGGTTGGTCTTTTTTCTAATTAGTGTTCGACAGGATACAACTATCGTATCAGAAGGGTCGTCGTTGGGTGTCGGGCTTGTGAATTGTGAAAGTAGCTACAACGCTATTTCGCTGGTGCTCAAGATTTATGTTCATAGCCATAGTGTTAGTCCATGGTGCCACGACCGCTGGAGTTGCTCTCTGGTCTTTTCTGTGTCACCTTTGTTTCCAATTGTTACATGAATTCCCACAGCGGTTATTGGACTACCAAAACAATTCGAGAATAAAACATGAAACCGAACATGTTCCAAGAGCTTGACAAATGTTTCGAGATATCGGCATGCACTAACAACAAAGTTAAACAGATTCATGGCAGCTCCACATTATGCAACAGGCAAACACGGCAACACTAAAATTCAGAACAATTTGAGTACAACAGGCAGCTGAAAAAAAAATGTCACAAGCAAATTACAGCACTACTAGGACCAGTAACACTGACAAAAAAGACCAACAAACAACAGTAATTATCCCATTCTAGTCTTTCATATAGTACCAACAAACACCTTCAACGCCAAGTAACAAACAATAATATTATCGCAAAACTGATGCACAATGATCAGAGAGCATTTAACTAGGTGATGCTTTCGTTGCTCCAGTAGGAACTGTGGGTGGTGCAGCAGATGCGTCAAAGGCCGCCGGGGCAGAGTTATCATTGTATGCAGGAGGTTGAGAGTATGCAGTGCCACTGTAAGAGTCAGCATAAGGCTGTTGCTGCTGACTGTAACCCGGCTGAGCCTGAGATGCAGCACCATACGACTGCTGTTGGCTATAACCAGCAGGAGGACGATGCGAAGGATCCTGAGCATATCCAGATTGTGGAAGCTGTCCGTATCCTGGTTGCACTGGAGGCTGTTGCATATAGCCACTTTGACCAGAGATAGGTTGTTGTCCCTGTCCATAAACAGCCTGAGCAGGAGGCTTCGTCTGAGATGGCTGTCCATAGCTAGGTGCTGATTGACCATATCCAGTCTGAGATGGTTGTTGGCTTCCATACGGGGCAGATCCGTAGCCAGCTGTTGCAGATCCCTGGGCAGGATAGCCTGCTGAGGCAGCATTTGGTGGTTGACCAGCATAACCTTGATGAGCAACAGGAGGTTGACCTGGAGGAGCTTGCTGAACCGGAGGTGCTTGACCAGCTGCACCTTGTGCACCATAAGCTGGTGCAGATCCATCTTGGCTTCCATAACCAGGGTAACTTTGGTGATCATACCCAGCAGTTTGGGGATTTGATGCAGTATGAGAATATCCAGGTTGGGGTGCTGGAGCATGATAAGCACCAGAATAGGCATCCTGTCCATGGCCTTGTTGCCCAACAGATGATTGAGAGTAACTAGAGTCACCATAAGCCCCTTGGTTTGTGTAACTAGGAGGTGGCTGGCTATAGTTATAGCCTGAGCCATCAGCAGGTGCAGTAGATCCTACAACAGGTGGTGGCTGCTGCGGTGGAGGTTGTTGATTGTAGTAATCATATGTGCTTCCTGGTGCGGCAGGCTGGGATTGTTGACTGCCCGTTTGATCCCATCCAGATGCGAAACCACCTGATGCCGGTGGAGGGTAGTTTCCATAAGGTTGTTGAGATGAATTATACTGGGATGGTGGGCCAGGATATGCCCCAGGTTGCATGTAACCATAACCAGGTTGCTGCATTGGGGGTGCAGCCCAAGCTGTAGGAGGCCGTGGTGGACGGTAACCCTGCTGAGAATAACCTCCAGCCATTGCAGGATTCCTAGCACGGTTCTGCATAAATATGTACCTTACTGAATCATGAAACTTACAAACATATGCAGAAAAACACCTATAAACTGTAAAAGAGAAATTGTTCAACAAATACACCAAACAGAGACAAACACGAAATCCAGGATGGCACATATCAATCAATGAAGAGAAACACCAACTTACCACACATGAAGGATAAAATTTCAAGGTACATCGTTGGATGGCCACCTATCCTCTCGCATTGACCTACCCAATGGACTAGTAGAAAAGTACAATATACCTAAAGAAGTATAGACTGGAGAAAGCAATATATATTGTGGAATACATGATATAATTGACGCACATGTTCAATATCAATGGAGGGTGACAATTATGAGGATTATAAACACACAGTGTTCAGACTTTTTGAGCATGTGAAATCCTCAAATGACAGCTTACCAAGTACAAAGATAGAATAAAAGTTGACAGGAAGGCAAATAAATGTAGAGCACACGAGATATTGTGGCATATATGATATAATTGACAATCCCCTCAAAAAATGATATAACTGACGCATGTTCAACATCAATAGAGGGCATCAATTATGAGGATAATAACCACACAGTACCCAGAGTTTATGGGCATGTAAAATACTCAAACGACAGTTAATCATGTACGGAGAGAGAATAAAAAGCTGTCAGGAAGGCAAATAAATGTAGAACACAAGAAATACTATAAAGAAGGCAACATCAATAAACTAAGCTGAATTTGCCCCAATGCAAAACTCAACAGTTGATGAGAGAATTTACTAAGAGAACATCGAAGAAATATAATCAGTGTATATCTTGAGCGTATATATAGTGGCATACAACATACACTTGACACATGTTCGATGTCAATAGTGACAGTTTAACTGGAGAGAAGAAATAATTTCTGGATCACAAGGATATTATAAAGAAGACTTGACTAATAAACTAATCTGGATTTCTCCCCAATGCAAAATTCAGCAGTTGCAAGGCTATCTCAGAACTATATTGAAGAAACGTGATGAGTGTGTATGTACCATAAATATAAATCAACACAATGACATTCTATCTTCTAAGGCATGAAACAAACATGCTACTTTACTACCCATGAAGAAAGCAGAAACTAGTGCCTAAAAGGAACAAATATTTCTAAAAGAAATTCACAAAAAGCTGGAGTAATAAGGCACTACAAATATGCCCAAATCTGAAGATTAAGACACAGACGGGATATAGAACATAAACGAAGTTAACACAGAGAAAAGGAAAATCTAACCATACAATGTTAGATTCAGATAATAAAAATACTGAACCTGGAGAGTTTTTAAGCATGGAAGAATTCAAACTGAAACATCAACTTACAAGGCTTACACCAGCATAATGTGAACAAGAAAAGCATTATATAAGAGAAGACAATTATAACAAAAATTAGAAGTTAACATGTCTACTTCTGAAAAGTGTTATATAATAGAAGACAATTATAACAAAAATTAGGAGTCACCACGTCTACTTCTAGGAAGGCCACAACTCAATCAAGTTGTAGACTCTAACAACATCTGAATACTCAATCATGTCTACTAAGTCATAAAAGTAGAAGGAAAACATAGAAAGAAACAAATACTCAAATTTCAACCTAAAATTTTTCAACCAATGGTACAAAAAAAAGAAAAAACAAAGAAACGAAGACAACCCACAGTGCAGATTGAAGCTTAAAGTGATGCATAACTAGAAGATATAAAAATTAGTAACAACAAATCTCCCAGTAAAATCAGTTCATTCATATAAAAAAGAAGAGAACCAAATATCAAGTCATCTTCATTCAATCAGTAAAATCAATATCATTAAATTCTCTAATGTTTCAAGAGATTTATGAGAAACAATAAAAAGAATACAAAAACAAATCATTTCAAAAAAAATACAAAACAAACAAGATCTTTTTGTCAAAAATAATAATAATAAATAAAGCATTTAACGTCGTTATGCTTTAGTCATGTTTAGTATAACTTTTGATTTATTGTCATTCAATTTCCCATGAAAGTGAAATCTAAAGATAATTGAAGCATTATAGGAATGTTAAATCTCATTACAAATAAAATGTCATAATCAGATATTGCAATCAGGCTATCGAATTGTCCTAGCAGTTGTGATTCTACAGTACATAACATTCAAAATAATTATGCAGATTACATTTTTTTTCATGGAGTAACCATATATTATATACAAATATACACAATCATGACCGAAAGTAACCAAGGTATGTCAGCAACAATATCATATATGAAATGATGAAAAGAAAACAATCCCTACACCCTGCAGAAAAGTAACAAAATTACATATTTTGAAAACTTACAGTAACTCAAAAATTCAGAATAAAGATAATGCCCACACTAAAATTCCAACAGGAAATATAATATACATCGTGCCAATATCCCTTCCATAATTTTAAGGAATTCAGAAGTCCCATCTGGCACAGATGTATTTTGGAATGACCATAGGCTAATAGACAAAAACCCAAACCAGGTAGGTGCAGCAAATGCAATAACTGCACCATATACAATGCAAGATGAAACATTACACCTGGAAAGGATGATCCCTTTACTGTATAGCAACTAAAAAAAGATGTCCTTGCAGGGCAGCTCACAGTCTCAAGCACAGTTGTTGTCAAAGTATGACATTCGTCTGGACAGGATATGACAAATAAAAATTGCAGAACTCGTGCACAGACGGATAACATAGTGCAACATTGTTAAAAGTGAGACTTCCCAGGTTAAATTCCATTTCTAACAACCAATATATGATCGAAATAAATGGGTGAGGAATACTCAGATATGAAGAACTAAGATAATGTGGGAATTAGCATAACAAAAATAGTTCAAAAGATACAACTGTAGGACAGACAACTGACTATCAAGTTTAGAAAATTAAATAATAAATTTAAGCTAATGCAATTTCCCATGTACAATATCTCATACTGTAAATTTAAACATAAAAGTATAGACGACTATTCAGCAGTAAAATCATCTACAGCAAAGATATCAAGTGAAATAAAGTAAATTATATAAAATTTATTTATTTATTTTAAAATGATACTGATATACTTATTCACATTTAAATTAAAAAAAACTGCAGGCAATAAAACACGAATTATTTTAAACAATAGCAATCCTTGGCAGATAAAACTTCAGAGTATGAACTAAGTATCTTCAGAACTAAAAAGATATTCATCTCACATACCTCGCTTATCACCTCATTGACAAGTTGTTTTGCTGATTCAATTTGATCACTAGTACCATCAATATATACTGTTCTCTCCGTTGATGTATCACCAGGAGGCAGATGTAATGGTATTACCTATACAAAGATAAGGGGATTATATATATTTGGAACTGTCATTTTCATGAGGTCCCAAGCCCGGATAAAGGAGGAGGGTTGTGTTAGACCCCGACAGCCAGCGTAAAACCCTGTCGAATCTCATGAACATGGATCAACAAATGCGTCGTATGATCCATGTAGTCGACCCCACCTACTGGGATAAGGCTTTGTTGTTGTTTTGGAACTGTCATTTTCATGAAGTAGAAATGCACATAAAGCAAGAGTATTCATTCAAACATGTTTTACGATGGCATGTATTTCCACAGGAAATGCTTTATAAAAGCGTATTGAAAATGCACATTAGCATTGATGCAACATGAATTAAGAGTACAAGTCCTAAATACAGAGATGTGAAATATCAGATTCTACATGTCCTTTCTCATGCTTTCCGGTCATGAAAGTGTACTGTACGAGCAAAATATTGGCATCGATAAAATATTTTACGCACAGAATCATTAACATCATTAATAATGCTTATGAATAAAGGTTCATACAGGAAACATATAGCTTTCATAGAATAAATGCAAAAGAAATCTTGGCATGTAGACTCATCAGTATAATACATGAACAACACATTTCATCATCTACATGATTAACTAAACATGAATATTAGAGAGTCCCTGTTGATGAAAGATCAAGTGCATAACAAGGTAATCTCACCAAAAAACAATATTAGTGAAGTGGAAGTACATGGCTAAATACAAGCATGGATAAGATCCAAACTACAAACCTGAATACGGGCTCCAGTCTTAGCTTGCATGCTCTTTATATTCTCACCACCTTTTCCAATTACAAGACCAACCTGGAGCCACGAAGATGATTACTTGGAATTTTCAAAAGCTAAAGAGCTTTATACAATGAATCAGGAAAGATCAGTTCACCTTGTTATTTGGTATTTTCATCTGAAACTGTTCAGCGCCTGGCTGTACGGTACCAAATTTTCGAGCAGTAACGACATTAGAAGCCCCCGCATCAGCCTAAACCAGCAATTTCATCTCACTTAATCATAAACTTTGTGGAAAATAAACCTAGCTGTATCAACATCAGTTCAGATTTCAATACAAATTGTTTAGTCGGTACCTCTGAAAGCACTTCATTGATTAGTTGTTCAGCTCTACTAATTTGCTCTGAAGTCCCAATAAGTTCGACCATTCTAGTCAGTGAATTAGGATCAGCATCCATGTCCCTAGTAACTTGAATCTTGGCACCTGATTGAGTCTGCAGATATTTAATTGTCTCTCCACCTTTTCCAATGATAACACCAACCTGATGTTTGACAACTTCATTATTAAAAAATGACATAGTAAACTAAACAATCATATGCACATACACATCAAAGATAGATGTTTGTTGCTCAATGTTGAAAAAGATAGAGAATCCACTGACCCGTCCATTTGGGATTTCAATTTTTTTACTTGAGCCAGGATATCCATATGAAGGGACGGCCGACTGGGGACTCAGCCCAACATGAGAAGGTGCCTGCTGACCTATATGTTTCTGCAAATGTTCTGAATATAGCAAGGAAATATGATCAAGTTAGTTGAGATAAGATCATTTAATGCACAACATTAATCTATTAGGTAGACAGTTTCACTGTTATATATCCATATTAAGCACTGAATCTGTTTAACTAAATGTTTATCACACAAGCATGACGCATGTGTTCATGAATTTGACCATGAATATCTTCAGGTGTCTAAACTTTGTTGTAGACGAAGTTGGAATTCAAAAGAACACCCGCAAAATCATTCTTTCCAAGATTTTTTCAAACGAAACCAAAAATCCAATCTGTAAGAACGGCAAGAAATCGCTAGAGCCTACCACATAAGCAAAAAATAAACAAGCAAGGCAGCAATGAAGGAATAGTCGTTAATAAAATTCCAACTAGAATTTTATAAGTAGTCAATCCCAAAAACCCCAGAGAAAGAAAAAGAAGAAATCAAGCAAAGCACTAAAGAAGGCTTAACTCCAAGCACATACCAGGCGGTGCGACAGAGATATCGGAGCCGTTCTCGACCCTGGGGCGCTTGGCCTCAGCGTCACTGAAGAGCCTAGCGGCGATCTGCTGGGCCCTCTGCTTGGCGAGTTCGATACCGTCAACAGGGGGCGGAACGCTGTTGTAGGACGGCGGAGCGGAGCCGCCGTCCGACGAGGGCGAGGAGGCGGCGATGGGCGCAGAGAACCCAGTCGCGCGGCGGTGAGATGCGGCCGGAGAGGGGGAGTCTCCGGCGGCGGGATCGTCGAACTTTCGCTTGTTATCGGGTCGAGAAGAATATTGGACCTCGTCCGCCATTGGAACTGAGCTCGAGAGGAGAGAGGAGAGAGGAGAGGGGAGATGGGGAGAGATGTGGAAACCCTAACTTTTGTGTATAAAAACATGTTGCAAGGTCGTATGAACTCGCTCCCCAACTTTGTTACTGGGCCGATGAAGTCAAAGAGGCAAGCCCACGGCGCATATTTTTGGTCTGCATGACGCCGTGGATTTTTTTTTTTTTTTCAACACCCCGTTTACAGAACATTAACACTTATTATTTCGACGTTGGAATCGAAATGGCTAATCTCAAATTAAATCCGTGTTCGCGGGCATGATCAGATTGTCCGGCCTGACCGAAGGACGGTATGATTGGCCGAACACATTTTTTATCATTCCATCGTAATAAGACTAAGCACGACCGTGACGTTCAAATCGGATATCAGTTTCTATAATACTTATAATATTGAAATTTATGGTGACATAAATTTTTACTCTCACCTTCCCGGCCTGAATTTAAAAGTCACCACTTATTACTTTTAAAATGATGTGTGTTACTTTTAAAGGTTGCTTGATAGGAGGGAAAATTAAGAACAACCTTATTCTTATCTTTTTAGTCAAACGTTCATTTTTATTATTTGTGAAAATAGATTGGTTTCTACCATGATGAGATTAGAATATTTTGTATGAGCTTGTACCGCTTGAAACTTCCTCGCTTGGGATAAGACAGGATCATTTTTTTTAAAATCCCCAACTCATCCAAACATCCCCTTAAAGTTATATCCATTTGCTTTAAAGTCACAATCAAAGTATTACTTTTAAAAGTTACAAATCCATTCCATCATAAGTGTTTTTGTTTTGATAATAAAGGATAAAATAGCACATTATCTAATAATATTCTACCACAAGATGGATTATTTCTTAATAATGTTGAAAGGTACTATTGTCATTTTTTAAAAGTTATACTTGTGAGCATAAATATTTTAAGAAATAGATAATTTCAAGGTTTTGTTGGAATTGGTTATTCTTGACTCATAATTCAAAAAACAATATTCTATTATAATAAATACTCTTATTCTTAAAATAATTACTTTCAAATCAAAGACCACATAAAATGCAACGGTGTTAATTTAAATATCATCACCCATTACTTTCAAGCTAAGGTGTAACTTCATATCACCACCCATCCACTATTACTCTTTTGATATATCCATCCTTTAAGTTTCATTGCAATTATATAATTCAACTTCACCAATGTGACTATCAGTTTAGCAAACCATGACTATTGTAGTGATCGTGAGAAACATGTAACGAGTGTAACGCCCGACTGGATAAGGGGAAAAATAACTAACTATCAGTAGATAAAACCAATATTTTATCTTAAGAGTCCCACTCAAAGTTGTTCTGTACCTATAAATAAATCAATGTCGATCTCTTCCCTTGGCTGTTGGTTTTTCTCATGTGTGTGCTCCCGTTGTTCTCTCTCACGCGCCCCCTTTCTCTCGCCCCATGAATCTAATCATGTTGGCACGTATAGGAGATGACCCCGACATGGATGGCACATAGGAATAGAGGATGGTGATCCAAAGAAGAGGAAGAGAAATAATAAAAGGGAGAGAAGAGGAAGAACATGAAGTTTCGACAAGAGCTTCACAAGGTATGTGAATAGAGTAGATTCATTATAGAATTTTGATTTTAGGCTTGAAGCATATTGTTAGCAATATTGGATGACTCCTATTCGTAAATAAATGTTATATGATGATTCTTGCTACTAGAAAATGTCGGAAAGATCGATCGAAACGTCCACTACGCAATCGTAGTTTATCCGCGTGATAGAACCCGACTTTGATTCATTGCAACCCGTCCAGGTAAGACCTTGCCCGGATCAAATTCCACAAACTTGGCATGGATCCTCTATTGTCGAGCTCTAGCATCGGGATGAATCCAGCTCGATTAAGGATGACCCAGTCCTAGTTCAATTCGGATGAACGTAATCGAGTGCGATGTCGCCTGACCAATCAATGTCCAAAATCTGGTCTAGGTAGAACCCAACTCGGCCCGAGTTTCCATACAAATTATTTTGACAAAGCCTCATTGTGCCTTTCTCCCAACCGGATTGACGCCGAAGTTCGGCCTGTGTATGACATTGATTTGGCCCAGATTTCTTCTCATTTTTATGACAACGACAACTTCTACATTCGGCCCGAGTTCTGCCTATACTCAATATGGATTTCAACTCTGCTTTTATGATTTTTAAACTTATTGGCTCATGATATTTCTTTAAGATGATGGTTACAATGATTGTACACCCTAAATTTCTCTCCATGTATCATGTAGGTGTAAACATAATATCATATGTGATTATAATGATGATGTCCGACTCTATAATCGTATGATTTTCATTGTGATGAATTTATTTAGATCCAATCATTTTTATTATTACTCTGATTCATGTCCATTAATCTTGATTTATCTTATAATGATGATTATTTCCTCTAATTACTTTCATGATCGTATCTTATAGCCCTAAATTGATTCCATACTATTATAATGATGATGTTCAATTAGAAACCTAATTATTCTGATCTCATAATCATTTTGATCTTTTCGTATGATGACTTAACTTTTATTCTTTATGTCGTATTAAAGATTAATTAAAAGTTGTAAGACAACAGATGAAAAATGTTATATAGAGCTATCATTGGCGATGGTCAATTGTGGACTGACTCCGATCAGTTATGAATTGGCTCTACCAATTATGATGATGTTGGGTTGATACACTCCTCCCCCTCGGATTGAAACATACTCCATGATAAGCCAAAGATGAATATTAAGATAATAAAAAAAATGAAAGCGTATTAATAATGGAATTTTCCTTATGTTTTTGCCACGCTTAAGATGATTTTTCTATGATCTCCTGATATTATATTAATATATTTTACCAAAAATAATTCACACTATGATTATCTATTTCTAATCTTATAATAATTTTCCATGATCCTTTACATGATAGACCCCGTAATAATGATGATCAACACTCACCAATTTGTGGTGATTTATTATGATATACATTAATCTTTATCACTACAAGAAAATTGAGCTACTGTGACGGAAATTTCTATCATAAAATAGTGAAAATCCATCACTAATAATGAGTTGTGACGGATTTGTAATAAAATCGATTGGTCACAATTGATTAAGCCACAAAAAATTTTTGTGATAGAATTGTGACAGATCAAACATTTTGTAACTATATTTTCATCACAAATTAGACATTCATATTTCAAAAAGTTTGATTCCTCACAATTCTATCACTATTTTGTCATATTTTGTGATGATTTTTTTCCGTCACAATTTTCCGTCATTTAAAGTCATGTTTTCTTGTAGTGTATCCAATGATCTCAAGAAGATGTCATCTTGATTTATGAATCTCTTATGATTATATCTTTGTTCATTATATCATGATAATAATGTTCATATGATTTACCCTCCTAGCTAGTACCATGATCTTATTATGTCTTTACTTTATTTACATGAAGTTTATCTCCCCTATATTTTCATATGTGTAGAACTAGGTTTTAATGATGAAGGTGGCCAACGGTGACCGATCGAGCTCGTGATGGCAGCACATGGTGTCATGATTTTTTTAATTATGTCATAGTTTCTCTTTCTTATGAATAGAATGAGGTATTAAATGAGTTTATTATGACTCATATGATGACTCTTTTATTAATTTTATTCATACTTCATGATGATGTTATTCCTTCTTATTATCCCTTCATGATGTCATTCTTCACATATGATGTTGTTCTTAGTTGACCAATCCAAGTCTTTTTTTTTTTGTCAATATGATATTTATGTAGCATCCTCCAAAATGTATTATATCACGCGGCCGGTGTGTTTTGTGGTGTTACACATTTACATTATTTTTTATAACAAATCTTAGTTACTATTGATCCAAATGGATGTTTCATCATGTAAAAATATTTTATTAATACTAAAAACATTTATGTTCATAAATGAATTATCAAAACGGATGTCACATATGTTTCTATTTGATGTTTATGATGATGTTATATTTCTTATTGTTCATGAAATCATAATTGATGTAATGATGATCACTTAGACACGTTTAATGTATGTTTAGTTGTAACTATGATAAAAGATGAAGAACGTTTAATGTATTGAAAAAGCATAATATATTTTTTAAAGTTGAGGATACATTTTTATCATCAACGTAAATATGAGAAGTAAAGTCTTGCACTTATGCATATGCTTCAATGATATGAAGTGTAGCAAAATAAAGTTATGCATCTGTATATGTTCATTATAGAGAACAAAGTCGTTCATCAAGAAGTGTTTGTGTTCGTAAAGATGACTATAAATAAAGTCTCTCACTATTATCATATGCATATTCCCTAAAATGTGATCTAGATAGCTAATGTGATGGCATTATTATGATAACATGTGATGAAGAATATCACTTCAAAGTCTCACGTGATAAAAGAAAATAAAATAAAATAAAAGGAGGTCAAAGAGTTATAAAAGTAACTCTGATAAAATGTAAAAATTTTAAAGAAACTCTTGTACATGATAATGAACGAAGATGAAATATAATGACAAGATATATGTCATAGATGCACATGATGTGATAAAATGATATGATGTTTATATATGATTATGTTTTAAGATGTTATGAATGTATGACATTTTTTTGATGTTTTACATGTATATTATGATAAGAATGCTAAGTATGATGTTATGTAATGCAAGGATCATGAATATGTACATTTTAAATGAATGCATCACACGTAGCATGTGAGAGGTCATAATGGCATGCATGATATTTACATATATTTAATTAAAAAATCTTGCATTTTGAATCTATACAGATAATCAAGAATAAAGATGACAACTCAAACTCATGGCAAAAGTATTACATATGCTTAGGGGCATTGAGTCTTATGATTTTAATATAATATTGATGATAATCATAACAATGTCTTTAAACTTTTGAATTTTATTAGTCAAGAAAATTTTATATGACCATAAGAAAGTTTTTATTAACTATGATTTTATTAAAATGTTAAATTCTTTACCTCTAAATATAGTCGAGATTTCTAAGACATTATAAATGCTATTAGTATTCCATTCCAAAAATGATAAATTCTCATTTTTATAAAAAAATATGGAAATATCATAAAAGCTAAAAAAATTGATAATTCAATACATGTTCAAGCATCTAAACATAACGAAATATATCAGAAATACATGTTGAACATGAGAAAAAAGTGTATGTCATTCTTTCACATAAAAAAACATAAGCCTCATGTGGTCTATTTATATTTATAGTTATGAAAGGCAAATAATCCTTTTCTAATACATTTTAAACTTTCATTAGAACTATAATATATTTTTTAATCATCTTATAATTATTCTTTTTTTATTCAAATTGTATTCTATTACGTCCTTTTTTCTTTAATTTTTTTAAATAAAATAATATTATATGTTTGTTCACTTCCAAATTCTCTTTTTATTTTCTTTAATTCATTAATTTGTAAATTAAATTAACATTCATCCAAGCTCTAGGATGTCAACACTTCTTATTTGTTTTTTCATACATCTTACATAAATCAAAGAGACTATTAGGAGTCCAAGATTTTTATTTAACTAATTGACTATAATTTGTAAAAAAATCTTTTAAAATAATTTGATAATCTCATTAGAAAGTTAAATAAAAAAAACAATTTTTTGTTTTCGTAACTCTCATAAGATAATTAACATATGTGTATTTTGACTTTCTCCACAATGACCATTAGGAAAATTGGAGGGGTGACCAAACTTCAATTGCTAACTTGTATCCTAATTTGCAAGTGATATGACTACTAATACTTAATTAATTTAATAATCAAATGAATACTTAATCAACTCATTTTAAAATATGATTATTAATACTTATCAATTTATTATTTGAACAAAAATGAAATAAGTAATTGAAACAAATAATTATTTATTAATTTTAAATATTTTCAAATAATTTAATAGTTGAAATATTCATACTTTTTGTTCATATGTGATACACCTAAACTAATATGTGTCCTGCATGATGATGGTGCCAAATCAAAATCCATATGATAAATAAAATATATATTTAATATATTGTTTTAAAGATAATTTTATTTTTTCTAAAAAAAATATTTATACTTATGTTTAAATTTCAATTATATATTTTCTTAATGACAGGGCTATTTGTGTATTGTCTCAAGAAAAATTGTGGACGAATAAACGTAACATGAACCTAAATTCTTTATACAATAATTAACTTTTAGAGAGGAAGATATTCACAATTATTGACTCGTTATATAGCTATTTAATTAGTTAGAAGATCCTTCATTTTGAGGTAACATTCCACGCTATATGTTAAAAGACATTCATTTTTTTCTTCAAAGAGGGCACTAGACAAAGGAGATATGATAATGCATGACATCTTGTTGTAACAAAAATATTAACCAAAGTCATCTTACAACAAATTTACGACAATTTTCATAATCATTACTATTGAAAAAAGAATATTGTTCAATTGGTTATTTTATCAAGAAAAACTATTAACTTAATGATTATAAATGTTGGGCATCACTATTTCACTTCAAAATACACTGTTGCCACACAATTTTATCTCACAAAAAAATGTATCCAACATTTTTAATACTCACTCGATAAAGTGACAATAGTAGGTTTTGAAGTTCCAACAATGATGCCTTAAATGTTTATGACTTATTGATTGATTGTTGCTTCATCGTTTTATTTATTGTTTGATTGTGCCTTAATGATCTACTAATTCATATGATAATGATTTATTAATCTTATTGTTTACTTGATTTATCCTACATCATTATATTTCTCCATGCAAATGACACAAAAAAATTTGCTATTCATAAAACTTATTCCATAATTTATCATGTTATTATTATCATATGTTGGGTTTCACCTTTACTGCTCACCAAATAATTTTTTTTTGTATTGGTTCCTATCGGAACTTGATTGTGTTAATTCAGTGGGACAATGATTGTCCAATTGCTATTTACATACGTTAAAAATCCATAGGTATTTGTTATATATATCTTTTTTAATTTATGTTTTTGTTGAAATGGTAAAAAATTATAATTTAGTAGCATTTGAAGGAGGGCTTTGCTACATGGTGAGGTGACTCCTGGGGGAGTTACAATTTAACATTAGTGTTATTGCTCTTTATTTTATAAACAAATAATATTTTCATAGGGGATGCAAAATTATTTAACATTGTTAAAAACTCTCAATATGAGATTAAGTTTCACTTCTAAAATATATTTATTCCTGTAAGATGACTTAAATCAATAATAATTGTGTTAGTTTATAACTTATTCATTTATATGGTAAATTATTATTATTTTCCAACAAACTGCAAAATAAGTATGGGTCATGTTATCTCTATTCAATAACAAATCTTATACTATAATAATTCCTATTGTAGAATACTAACTATTCAATCAAACATTCTCTATTTATAATGGATTTTGTAACACCCCCATTTTTTTCAAATTAAAAATTAATTTTTGTAATTAAATAACTTCAAATTTTAGGATTTGTTAAAGAAAGATAAAGTTTGAAAAGAAATAAAAGTATAGTTAGAGAAAGGACGAGAGAAGAGAACACATAAAATAAGAAAAATAATTAATGAGTAAAATTGTTATTGGATAAAGATATGAAAATATACTAATTAGATTAAGAGTTGAAATTATAATAAGATTAGCGATTCAAAATTGAATTTGAATCTAACTAGAAGTTTAGGTACAAAGGACTTCTAATGAGAGTCAAAATAAAAGTTTAATGTCAAAACATATTCAAAAGATATTATTTTATTCAAAAAATAAAAGTTAAAAATATTATTATTTATTTAATTTCAATGATTAAAAAATAATTATGTTTAAGAGAGATAAAATGAAGAAAAGATAATAAAAAAATAGATAAGGAATGAAGTTTGATGTAGGATTGAATTAGGATTCCTAAGAATGTTGAAATTAAGAATTTCAAAAATAATTTGAAAATATAATAATAATAATAATAATAATAATAATAATAATAATAATAATAATAATAATTAATATTTTAAATAAATAAATCAAGAAATAGTAATTTTATATTTATTTAATCTAAAAATTCATTGAAAATAAAAGATAAATCATGAGTAGAAAGTATGCTTAGGAGTTCTAATTAGACTAGAACTTTGAAACTTTTTTCTACCGGCCTTATTTAATAATGGAGTTAGGTCAGGAGCTGATTCTTGCCTAATTTCATAATCAAATCATCGTAAATGGGGTACTCTAGTTCCACCTCACTAAGTGGTTATTCTTTTTTTTTTACTTGACAACTCTTTTGTTCTTTTTAACCTTTTTTCTCTTTTACCATTTTTTGTAAAATTATATAAAATATTTTTATTTATTAAATATAAAAATAGTTATAATAAAGGATTAATATAACATGATGTATTACTTATCATGTTATTAAAATTAATATTTTATTAAATATAATTAATTTAAAAATAATTATTTATATTTAAATAATATATTTTAAGATTTTTTCATTAAAAAAATTTAATTTAATTTATATTTTTATATTTACAATGCATATCTTTTATTCAAACGCTCACTAAAATTAATTCATCATGTTTATTTTTTCTTATGACATCACTGGTTTCTCATCATTACGTTCCACTCTCCAAACGCACTTTGAACTAATATGTCAATTCATTTATTCATTGAGAACATAGAAAGAACTACGGTTCAAAATGCAACCATAAATAAGACTCCAAAGGTCGAGAACTTGAAAAACGGTTCAAAACACAATCATAAATAGTACTCCAAGGGTCCCTTCTAAGTCATCTTTCTCCCCTCTATGTTTGTATTTTTCTTGCAACTTTGTCCTACTTACGAGGCCGGGTAACCATTCCTCACTTGTGCGCTTCACTTCATCCTTAGTGCATCGTGTGATTGAAATTTTCGTTCATCTCTTCATGGTATATCCCTACGTCAAAGGACGCTGGAATCATCGTAAAAAAAAAACAAACGCGGTCACCAAAAAACTTGCCTAATGTTTTGGGTTCCAGGTAATTATACTTGGATTCACTTTTGTATATAACTTCTTAATAGATATGATCAAGTTAAGAATATGAATCTGTAGCCACATGTTGTATGATGATTCAAGGATAATTTTCCTTTGATTTCATATATGAAATGTGCATGGATTGATAGAAAAACTTTCATTTTGTATTATTATTAAGTGAATGAGTTTCCTTATGAAAAATGGCAAGCTTTTGAAATATTTCTTGAAAATAAAGATGTTGATTTTCGCAACGATTTTAATACTTGAGGTAGTCGTTTAACTCATTGGCCTTCTTGATGCTCACCCTTTTTATTTAAATTTTTGCAGGCACTGAATGAAAGTCATACTTGTGCTTGCTTGATATAAAATAAGAAATATAAGGGACATGAATTGGTCATGAGTGAGAGGCATGATTGTTATTTTAGTTTCCTTGTATTTCATTCATTTTTTTATACGAATTAATAGCTTGAAGAATATTTTGAATATTTTTTTAGAGATGTTGAATTTATAGTGTAGAGCGATGATCGCTCATGATATATTACTTACGAGCATTTAGCTCATGATTTTGATTAGAGAGGGAGCTTGTGACTCACCGTTTTAGACATATGTCCCACCATTTTTTCTATTTGATGAATTGTCAGTAATGACCTTATAAACTGTCAGCGATGTATAATAAATTTTATAAATTGTATGTGAAGGATATGAATAAATATTGTATATGATGTATGGACGAATTTACTCATACGTCATGTCGAAAATTTTAAAAAATTTCATAATTGTTTAGTTTTTAGCATTGATTTTTCGTTGAACATTTGAATTTGAATTTAAGCGTTTGGCTTTATGGTTTCACCCCTTGCGGCGTCAAAACGAGTATTATGGCATTACATGATGAATTCAACAGAAACAATAGTTAACTAGGTGACAAGATAAAAGATAAACAATATTGAAAGTCATGTTTACTAATTGCACACGAACACTTTTGGATTGCGATGTAAAATCATAATTGGGAGGGGGGTTCAAATAAAATACTCTTAATGGATTGAAACTAAGTGTCATACGGAACTAAGTGCTACACTGTATGATAGAACAATGGAAGTCACCACTAAAAGAATCCAATTCTAAGGTAAGAATCGTATGGAAGTACATGACTACCTCTAAGAAGAAAGAATATGAAAAAAAATTTGAACAAGTATATGAACATGAACAAATGCAAAGATCATTGACATAAAAATAAAAACATGATCATGGATATAAATAAAAAATATTAACATAATAAATGAATACAACAACAACAAAGTCTTATCCCAATAGGTGGAGTCGGCTACATGGATCATACGACGTATATTCATTGATCCATGTTCATAAGATTCGACAGGATTTTATGCTGGCTGTCGGGGCCTAACACAACCCTCCTCCTTTATCCGGGCTTGGGACCGGCTATAAAATATATGCGGAGTTGAACATAATAAATGAATATGAACGTGAATATGAACATAAATATGAATATAAAAAAGAATAAGAAAAAAATAAAGAGAATGCTTGTCAAAGTGCATAATTGTTGACCAACCTTATGTGTCATTATTAATTTTGATTTATTTCTATCATGATTTTATATACTCTTGTATTATCTCATGTAATGAGTATTCATTATTCATGAAAATTTTATTTCATCTGCTTTAATCCCACACGTAGATGAATCAATAAATAAGGATAGAGACGCAATAGTAATGTTTGTGATAATACACATTGGTATCGACTTATTAGAGACTTTTTATTGTTAATTAATGTAAAGTGATTTAAAAGTTAGTTAAAATTTGGAGAATTAATAAGAAAGTATAATTAGAAAGTAAGGACGGGTTCCATGTTAAAAACTAGTTTAATATAATTTTATTTTCGCATTCTATGAAAAAAAATTAAGAAAAATAAATTGTAAGTAATACGACTCAAAATAAGTTCAAATGTTACGTGCTAAGAGGTTGAAATTAAATAAAACAAATAAAAAGGGAGTCACATATGATTGAAGGACAAAAAGTTAAAAGTTGGAGAAAGAGGCACTTTCATTTATCAATAATTTATTATTGTTATTAGTTATTAATTGAAATATTCATACTAATTTCTGATTGAATTTGAAATACGCATATTTTTGTTCGCACACCCACATTTTATTGAGGTGTTCACGGAACTGGAAAACATGTCCACCTTCGCGACACATCGATCGGTCGCGGTGGCGTAGTTTATAACGCTCAACGTCTGCTCCTTATTGCTCCACATTTCTGGCCCTCTCTGAATCAAACCCTAGGGCTCCGATGGCGCTCCTCCCGCGGACCGCCCGCCTCTCCTTCCTCTCCGTTCACCGTGCGGCCGCGATCCCGCCACAGGCAGCGGGTGCTGCTGCCGCCGCTTCGGCCTCCCCGTACTCGTCCTCCGCTGGAGCACCCCACTCCCCCGCGCCGTACGCGCGGCCCTCGCCGCCTGCCGCGGCATCGCCGGCGGGGCTGTCGAAGGCGGCGGAGTTCGTGATCTCGAAGGTGGACGACTTGCTGAACTGGGCGCGCCGGGGATCCATCTGGCCGATGACCTTCGGCCTCGCCTGCTGCGCCGTGGAGATGATGCACACCGGCGCCTCCCGCTACGATTTCGACCGCTTCGGCGTCATCTTCCGGCCCAGCCCCCGGCAGTCCGACTGCATGATCGTCGCCGGAACACTCACCAACAAGATGGCCCCTGCCCTCCGCAAGTGAGTTGGAATAATCTCCTCCACGTTTTCTAATTGTTATCCTGTAGATCTCAGCCTATCTGCCTTTACTCTTTATTCCCTTTCAGATTATATGGGACTAAAAATTGTTCTTGATGTTGGATTATAAAGCTTTGTCACCACTTTTATGGCAAATCAGGATTTTTTTTACCTTCCCTTTCTTCAGCTGGGCGCATTTGTTTCTTCATTCCATGCATTTTATTCAGTTTCAATAGTTAAATCGCGATAGGGCGTTAGAGTTTTTATTTTTTAAAGGCGATGTTTCTCCTAATCGTATTGCTTTCTATTCTCCCATCTCGTACAGAAAAAATGCAGATTTCTTAGCATTTTGGTTCTTTGAATTTAAATTGCTTATCCTCAGTATTCCTTCATTTGGGTTGTAGCGAATAAAATGTTGATTATTAGAGAAAGGAAAAAAAGACGATGATTGAGTGAAACAAAGCGATGAATGATTAGTTCGCGTGGGAAATTGACGTCCATTAACTGTAATTGACATCATACTCTTTTAGCTTCCATTTCTTTCATGTGTTTGAAAATAGCATATATGTTAGTCTTTCTTCCTTGTTGGCTTATCAGGCCGTTGTCTTTCTGACTCTATGCATGTTATTTGGACTCTTTCGAGAGTATGTACCTCAAGGTTTTTGAACATTTCAAAATTAGCTTGGGGATCCATGGAAACTTCTATTGGTTAGATCTTTCTATCGCTATGTAGCAACTTTGTCCGAAGATCTAGTACTGTGGAGTCATATGTGATTGCCCTTTTGTTACTTGATCAAATATTTCGGCGTATTTGATTCGTGTTCGACTAAAACGTGTTCCACCACAAGTTTGAAGGAATCTTAGCATACTCAAATACAACTTTTATTGGGAAAAAAATGTTTTAGGGCCTGTTTGGCTTAACAGACATGAAATAGTAGATAAGTTGAAGTTCTGACAAGCAGTTACTGAAGTTGATTTTAAAAATAAGTAATTACATGTTTGGCAATAAAAAAATTTATAAGTTATTATTTTAGTCAAATGATAAAAGGTATCGTCTAAAAAAATGATAAAAAAGTCCTTAATTTTTTGTGTGGAGAAAAGTTACATATATTCTAAGGAGAAAAGTTATGTATATTCTAAGAGCAAAATAGTACATTCATTGATCAAACTAATCAATTTTTTTTCTCCCACTAAATAAGCTGGTCCCTTTTTTTCTGACTTATAAGCAAGTAAAATAAGTTCTTATCAACTTTCTTTTTTAGTTACAAACAGGGAGAACACTTGAAAAGTGCTTATAAGTCATTTTGACTGACATATAAGCTTAGCCAAACAGTCTAGGAGTGAGCTGAATTTGAGCTTTCTACCTCTTTTATGTGTTCCTGGTCTTGGTAATTCTACCGACATATCAAGAGCTACTCAGTCATGTGCATTATCTTCCCTATTCTAATTATGTGGCACTTTTCCTTTGGATTGGTGCATTTTGTTGATCTTGTCACGTATAATCTGAATGTCATGATGATAAAGGGTGAAGTAGAAAGTTGTTCGATGAGTGGATACTAATCTTACAAGACATGAGATTGTGATGTGAAATGATCTTGACCTCCCAGTGGGTGTCATAATTAGAACTGGAAAGAACCCTAGAACCTGAATCGTCTTTAGGCTCTAAAATGTGTTTTGCTGGAGTTTTCCATTGTTCTAATCGATTACAGTTTAGCTGTTAGGGTTTCCCCTTGGTGGTTAGCTTCATCTTAAGCATTATTCATGGAGACAGAGTGTTCCTTTCAAGAACCCCCACATAGTCCATTGGTGACATTGAATGATTAATGAAGGACAAAGATGGATTATTAAATTGCCAAAGGTTTCTAGAAGGGTTCCAGAGTTCCATCATCTTCTTCTACTTATCCTCCGGGTTTCCCCAGGATATGCTGGATATGTGGAACTTTTATGACAACTTACATTTTGCAGCTATTGTCACTTAATATGGCATATGGTAACATTTATTCTCTTGAATTCCTCTGCATTATTTTGGTTTTTTTGAAAATATATTATAAAGTATTATTGCATTTCTTATTTTCTGGATAATTGACAATCATAGACCACAGATACTTTTTTTAGAGTGAAATGTTATGGTTAACCAGAAATGTCTACATTATAGTCCAGCAATTACAAAAGAAGATGATTAGTGCAGGAATGAAAATCCAAAGATCATTATCCCATGAAGATGAATCTTTTGTAATATTTGAAGCGTGAGGCAAGATGTTCCTCCGTAGCAAGATCATTAGGGAATGATTACATGCTAGATTGACTAGACAATAGTAAAGATGGTACATTAATAGACAATTATACAGATATACCAGATATATTTGCAAGCATCTTCTCAAGTTCCTCCCCTATTTTTCTTTTAGCAAGCATCTTCTCAACTGCTAGGGGAGGATATAATTCCTCAAGTGACAAAGTTTAAATATTTAAGATCAATTGTAAGACAAGATGGTGAGATTGATGACGATGTTAATTATAGAATTCAAGCTGGTTGGTGTAAGTGGAGGAAAGCCACTGGAGTTCTTTGTGATAGAAAAGTACCCAATAAAGTTAAAGAAAAATTCTATCGAACTGCTATAAGATCGACAGTGTTATATGGTAGTGAATGTTGGGTTATGAAGAGACAACATGAACGTAAAGTGGGGGTAGCCGAAATGAGGATGTTGATATGGATATGTGGTCATATAAGATTAGATAAGATTAGGAATGACCATATACGTGAACGAGTCGGAGTGGCTCCTATTAGTGAGAAAATGGTAGAGAATCGTTTGAGATGGTTTGGTCATGTTCAGAGAAGACCATTAGATGCGCCAGTAAGAAGAGTAGATCAAATAATCTGGAGTCCGATTAAAAGAGGAAGAGGGAGGCCAAGGCGGACACTTGGAAAACTAATAGAGCAAGATTTATTGGTGAATAATATACCGAAAGGTTTGGTTACTAATAGAGCGGAATGACGTCGTATAATCCATGTAGCTGACCCCACCTAGTGGGATAAGGCTTTGTTGTTGTTGTTGTTGCTGCTGCTGCTGGCACAACTGCATTTTGACCAAGACATTAGAAAGTTTTCATTCCTCCTAACAGTATGTGACGCTAGCAAAAAGTAGAGCCCTTTAAGTGGTCCTCGAATGTGCCTCCTAGCCATTAACAGTTCTGACTGTATAGAATAAAATACCAATACTCCTAAAAAAATAAAATACCAATAGGAGTTGGGACGGAGCAACAAACGACTCTTCCTCATTTAAATAGTTATGAATGTAAAAAAAATTTATTGGAAAGCTCCCACTACGTCATCTGGGGTGACCTAATCGGATTAGTTGGACTTGATGGTAAGTTTACTTTTAACTTGTGAATAGTGCGCTCTTTAACGTCGCACGAATTGGACCGTTGGAATTTGGATTGGTAGTTCATGTCCCTTTTCCTGCATAGCAATTTGGATTGCTAGTCCTTTTCTGGTAGCTGGCAGAAACAGTGCTCTGCACCAGATTATGCACTACTCAATAACTGATTGAAGAGTTGCTGATATACTTCTGAGGATAAATGCAAATCAGTAGCATAATCTAAGAAATCTAAGATGAAACACGGAATTGAAGTCATAGAAGAAAAATAGAAAAACTCTAGGCAGTCATTTTATATACTATAGCAGTTAAATTGTATTTAAAATTTTATGGAGTTTTAGAAAATTTTATCAATACTATAGCAGTTAAATTGTATCTAAAATTTTATGGAGTTTTAGAAAAATTTTATCAACTCCGCCTATATTTTATAGCCGGTCCCAAGCCCGGATAAAGGAGGAGGGTTGTGTTAGGCCCCGACAGTCAGCGTAAAACCCTGTCGAATCTTATGAACATAGATCAACGAATGAGCGGAATGACGTCGTATGATCCATGTAGCCGACCCCACCTAGTGTGTTGTTGTACTTGAGGCTTGTACGATCCGCATTCTGGGCTTCATTATGTTCATGATGAACGAGAATGTCAATCAGGCCAAAGTATCCTTATTAAGTACCTGTTACAGGTATGCATGTATACATATGGAGTATGTACCTAATATTAATAAAGAATATATTTATTTAGTAAATTGGTACAGGATGGATAAGGTACGTAGTTCATAGAAACACAAAGAAAGTGTTATCACAGAAACACGAGGAAGGAGCTAAAGAATGAAATCTTATACTCTTGGATGAGGACAACCATCTAGATGGTGATGGTGCTCTTCATCTTTATCTTGACCAAGCTTTTTTCAGGTGGCTTCTATTTTTTCACCAGCCTCACAGCTACCATTTATAACTATTATCAAAGCAGCAGCCTCCATTTGAGCCACTTCCGGATTAGGAGATAACCAAGCCTACAAACTTAAGAAACCTTAAGCTAGCACATGACTTTTCAGGGTTTCAATTTGGCGTGTTTGACAAAGGAACTTGAATGCACTTTGCTGATTTAGCCATCTAACAATGCCACCAAACCTACATTCAATGAATTACTTATTCTTTCTCAGTTTGTTAACTAATATTTTTCTTCTTTTGCGAGAGAGATTAACTAATAATTCTGATATTTTATTTTAGGATATTATTAGTTCTTATATATATTATTTATATAATCATACCTGCACCCTAATTTTCTGCAAAATCATACACATGCAATATAGTTGACTAGTGAGCTGGGGGCTGAGGGAAGACTGTGTAGACCATTCATAAGGGAGAATCCTTACCTAATCATATGAAGTGAATAAACCTGGATGGATATTATTAGAATAATCATCCTCTTCCATCTCCAGAAAATAGTCAATGACGATCTGTCATTTAGGTTAAGCCTATTGTATATTCCACATGGAGATCTTGCCAGGAAGTTGCTTCGGAGTAACTTCTGATTTTCTCATAGTTGTTGATCGTGGAGAGCTAGAGGTGGAATAATCTTTTCATCTGTCCTGTACTTGAGTGCTGTTTGGTTGGGGGTTAAGTAGCAGAATACATGGATATTCCTCAGAATATGGCCAAACACATGTTTTATTCCACAAAAAGTACAAAAGGTAGGATAGCTACAACCTTGGTAGCTATTCTTTCACTTCTCAAAAAAAAGTACAAAAGGGCAAACTTGCCATTTTTAAAAAAGTTAAACCTGCAAACAGTGAAATTTTGAGAGAGAACCTATTCTTTTAAAAAGGTAGAATAAAGATATTCTGCGTGCAAACTTCAAAAACTGGTTAATTCGGCCGAATATATGCCTTTATTCCATGCATTTTTAACCCCTAACCAAACGGCCCCTAATATGATTAAAGCCCAATGGATTAACCTTTGGGTTTTAACTATTCTATAAAAAAAATTATTGAACCTCTGGAGCTCACTAGGAACAAAAGAGAAACTCTGATGTTTATTGAGGATAGTTCACATGCGGTACATTTTAGTAACAAAGAGAAATTATTTTAAATTAAGACATTGTATTCCCAAAAGTAATCCTAAAGGATTCATCAAAAGACAATTCCTAAAGGAGAGGTTTTTCTATATGATAATTTGAGTATGGAAACAGAACATGTTTCATGAAACATTTGTATTGCAACGGGGACCTAGAAGTACAGCTTGTAGTCGATGGTATTGCACAGAAATATTAGAACATGAAGTCTAATACAATTGAAAGCCTGTGGTTTAACCATTGTTTTTGGCATTCTCTATCTCAGTATACTCAGTTCTTTAATTAACCTGATTTTTCAATCCACCCTTCTTTTTATCTCAGATTGGATTCTTAAAATTAGCAATCAACCCTGTGAATTCCTCATAACTGTGCATTCCAAGGAGTCTATGACTTTCAGTAGTTTTTTTTTCTTTTTGTGGTAGTAAGATTAAATGTTTGATGTAGATTCCCTCAAAAGGAAGGATAAATGTTTGGCCTCTATAACTGGCTTGTAGGTTCTCTGATCACCGCTAATATTAGAAGAGGCATTAGAAAAGAAACTGAACTTGGAATTTTTGAAACTATTTCAGCTTGGAAATGTCTTTGGGTGGATATTATCAAGGGCCACCATAAAAATGTCTTTGTACAGAGCCAAAAATAGAGTTGAGGCTTCGATAAAGAAAACCTTTTTTTTTTGTTCTTTTTTGGTGTATGATGGCAATCATAAGTCATTTAACTTTCAATTAGTAAATATGATTTGATTCCTAAGATCCTGTCTTGCAGGGTTTATGACCAGATGCCTGAGCCTCGCTGGGTTATTTCCATGGGTAGTTGTGCGAATGGTGGAGGGTATTACCATTATTCATATTCTGTAGTTCGTGGCTGTGATCGAATCGTCCCAGTTGACATATATGTCCCTGGGTGCCCTCCTACAGCTGAGGCCTTGCTTTATGGTGTTCTTCAGCTGCAGAAGAAAATCAACAGGCGAAAGGACTTCCTTCATTGGTGGACCAAGTGAACGCCTTCCATGATGATGTGCAGCTGCATAGCTGCCTGTTGCTTTTATTTACTCCCTTTCAAGAGTCGCTAAAATAAACGCCACGTACCTGGTTACTGGTACTTGGCCAAACAGCAAACAAAGTTGTTAACGGGAAGTCTTCTTCCAAGTTGATGCATCCATCCGTATTTGATCTATTGTTTGACTGCTTTGGTTGTGCTTTATGTATGTAAACAATTTTCTTTGTTCCCTTTTGACCTCTGGTTTCTCCGTGGAAACACTTTACTGAATCATCTTATGATATGTCTATGATTATTTTGATCATTGCATGCATTATTTTTTTAGTTTGAAGCTATCAACTCTTTCTTTGTTTTACTTTCATGAGTCATGCATCAATGGTGTGGAACAATCAGATCAAAATGACACAAGAACTAGAGTTAAAATAATGCACAAAAGTGATCTGTGTGAGAACTCGCGTATGATTGAATTTATATTAGGTCGGACTAGACAGATCGAATTTGAGCTAACCCAGGTCCAGTTATTAGACAACATGCACTACTGTTCGAGGAAGCTTCACAATGCGGCAATCCTTAAATGACATTCACAGCTAGCTTATAATTATAAAATTTATTTTCAAAATCCTATATTTATATTTTATTAGTCTATAAGATTATGTGATTAACTAATACTTGTTTATTTTTAGATCGGATACTTTTACTGTGCGACTAATATGCTTACTAACAAATTTATTTTGTTATATCATTTTATGTGCTTCCATGTCATGAATTTTATTGTGCTTCCTATAAGTCATACATGGATGCAAAATATAAACATGCATGACTGATTGCGAAGAATGATAAAATATGTAGATTAAAATTCAGAAAGAGAATGTTTATACAAAATGCCGTGGACACAAAAAAATAATAAAATAAAATAATTGAGCTAAGTGCATCAAGAGACAAGAATGGTGCATGCAACGGTACATAATAAACGTTGTTCCACGAACATAATTACATCCCACAATTATAAGGTCCAAAACTGCTGCATTTGTATCATCTTCAATCTTCATCATCGTCCAATTAAGCAATTTGAGCATGCATGCAGCTTTCCTTAATCTCTCCGCCTCCTCCGTTCTCGATCGGGGAAACCCTCGACTGTGCTGTCACTCCCGCAACGAGAGAATGTCGTACCCTGCATCATCATCCACCACCACGTCGTTCTCAAGCAGCTGCTGGAAGGAGTCATCAGGGAACGACCATGCGGCTAGAACAGAATTCGACGGCTATTGCTGCGCGGCCTGCGCCAGTTCGTCAGTTAACGGCTGCTGCAAATAGTATGCATCCTGATCGAAATGATGTGAGGAGATCGCCATCTCCGGCATTTATGTCTCGAACAAAGGCTGTTCTGCTTCTATATTACTGCGACTGAGGGCAGAAACAACAGTAGAATGCGGCGGGAGCTGCTGCTGCTGCTCGTTAAGTAATGGCTGCTGCAGATGCACCTGTTTAGAAACATCAGAAGATGACGAGGGGCAACTCCATATCTCCTCCACTTCGTGCACCTCAATGTGCTCCTTTGATCTGTCAATTTCCGAGCGCATTGCTGCTTCCAATGCTTGCACCTCATGTCCAAAAGCATTGTCGTCGCCGGTCACTCCCTACAAGTAATGTTGACATGGTAGGTGCACATAGATCAACGCCAACAAAGATATCATCAATGTCCAACGAGTAGACCTTGCCTCTAATGCCCCCAAATCGCTCTCGTCGCGTGACAAATTTTAACGTGAGAGTCGTTACTACTATGCTCTGATTAAAATATTGATTTTCACTGATCAGAACATTATATAGGCGGAAGACTTAATAAGACGTCAATGCAAAATGATATGTTGGGAATGAAACACTGAGAATCGATGAACAATGAAAACAACGAAAGAAAAGAGAAGATGAACACAGAAATTTAACGTGGTAAAATCCTCTCGATCAATGTGAACAAAAGATAAACATCCACGGGCAAAGAAGACCGCCGCTAGAAGAATTTCACTATGAACAAAAAAAAAGAGTATATCATATAAAACCCTAACCCTCATATATAAAGGTCCATACCGCGGGGGGCCCAAGCTCTAAACCCTAAACCCTAACAGCCCAAGCCCTCCGCTTCCGCCACATATTCTCATTTTTTCTTCTTTCTCATTTTTTTCTTTCATAGTTTTGGATACATGGTACATAATTTAAGGCGCATCAACATGATAATAATGCGAAAGACTAATGGAATATATAATATAAGTCATAGTACTAATAATCATCAATAGCTAAAGTGAAAGTTTAAAGAGATCTGAACAATATTCTAAAACTACTTCATGTGCACGTTACCATCACAAACATCGTTGGTCGCTTGAACTCATCCTTTATTACTCTAATTATCTGTCAATGTAGGGGAAACAATAATCCATGAACTTCGTAGTCCAATATGTAAATAATAAATCAATGGATAAATAATGACAATAAAGAAGTATGAAGTTAGTGTAACCATAATTATAATTATCATTATAAATCGATGGACATAAATCAATGCCATGCTTTAATATAAATGAAAGAAACAAAATCAATGCCATAGTCTAGCATGGAATTAGTACTATGCACTAAATAAGGTCAATGAAAGAATCAAGGCTAAGCTATGAGGGAATCAATGTAATATCTGACAAAGGATAAATCCCTGGATGGTTCATCGATACAATGTCTATGAGCAAAATCATAATATGGGATAAACATTACTGAGGATCTAATTGATGAAAACAATACTCTAATTATCGATGGTAGAGGTCAATATGATGTCTATAGGTAGAATCAACTTAAATCTGAACAATGCAATAAAACACTGTGTAAGTACAATAACAATCCAACATGATGATCAAGGTCAATGAGATAGATTAATTCAATGTTATGGGTTACTTTACTATGTATTTCGATGTCATATGATATGTTCTGAATCAATGCTATGCTTTAACTATGCTCTGAGTCTATTTTCAATGCTTTGACTGGAAGTTGTAATAAATTTATTTATCTTTGACATCTTTATGCTATGTGATTGATTAATGTATTCGTTGTAATGAGGTGCCATGTACTTTATGAGGTCAGTGATTGTGCACATCACGACGATCATCCTCTCTAAAAGGGATGGTATCCTCTTTCATTACACGATGGGAAGGAATCGTGCAACGAGGACAAATTATGCCCCAACATTGACGGCAATGTAATACCATGAAGATCCGTCAATTCGTAGCATGAGCACCCAAGCTTTTATCTTTAATTAATTAGGTTCCGGTATTCTCTCAGATTGGGACTTAGTCATAATGATTCCATGATAACAATCAGTATGACAATGTCATGTAATCGATGGAATCAGATGGGATTTAAACTATGGATTTAACAATGCTCTAGATATGCATAATCGTATAATCGATAAGATCAAAGAGTTATAAACCTTGGATATAATCTGTGCAATGAGTTAGAATTAATCAAGATTAAGGCGATAGATCCAATTGATAATTTCAGAATAGCCATTGGATTGAGGTCATGACCTATAAATAAGTAATTAATAATAAAATATGATTAATCATTCTCTACTATGGCAATACTCTAGGTCCTCATATCAGTGGGGTCAAATCAATGACCAATTAGAAATGATTAACAATACAATGACGATATCAATATAACCTATGTTTATGATAGAATTAGATAATTAACAAAACATGAATCACACAACAAGAAATCACGATTTAATACATTTTATCAGGATGTCAATGTACTTAGATGGATCATAATCCATGAAGAAAGAATCCGTTAATAATTAATTAAAAACATAACCATAACATACCTTAACAGAAATCAGATGTATAGATGGCATGAGTCTGCACTAAAACAATAAACTAAAGATCACATCATAATTAATTAACATAATAAGTTAAAATAACAACATACGCAGAACCCGGCCTGGGTGGGGTGGAACTCGGGCCGAATTCGGTGCTCTAGTTCTCCCGACCATGGCCGAGTGTGCCCCGAGCTTGGGCCGAGTTTGAAATTTGGATACAAGCTCAGAACTTGGGCCGGGTTAATGGAAACCCGAGCCGACTTTTGGCATCTGCGCATGCGACGGCGTCGTACGTGGGCCGAGCAACGTTGAACTTGGGCCGAGTTCAATGCCGGTTTCGCTTGATAACTACTATACTCGAGCCACATAGTTTCTCCGAAATAAACCTCTTAGGGGTAAAGTAATTACATAGGACGGATAATGGATGATAGGAGATGATGCTATGACTCTATTGTACCCTAACAACATACAAATTTATTGTTAAAATTGCTTCAAAGAACGATCCACCTACTTCTACGTGGATTTTCTATCGTTCGGTCTTCTTTCTCTACTCTGTTCTCTGCGTTGGCCGTCCCTAAAGGTTCTCCAACTTCAATCACTATTTGTCCTTGGTCCCTTGCACCTTGGTTGGTTCCCTATTTTCTAGCGAGATTCTAGCATCATTTTCGGTGGCCAGCAACATGTTCAGGCTTCTAGTTGTCTAGGAATTTGTGCGGGGGAAGGAGAAAAAGAGGAGAGGCACGACAGCTAGGGTTAAAGGAGGTTTTAGTTGAGAGAAAAGTTTATATATGTAGGAGTCAAAAGATAAGTAAGTTATAACTTTCCAATGGAACTCCTCCTTTGATTTGGTTTTTATTTCCTTAACCAAATTTGATATTTATTTATTGTTGTATTATTTAGATTTTTTTCTCCTCTAGCCCGGGCGTTACATTGCCTTCTTCGCCAACAAAGGGAGCTAATATTGTTTCCACACTACTACAGTTGGTTGCAAGGATTTGTTCATGCGGAGGTGGTGCTACTACTGTCGCATTGTCACTACAATAGCGGAACTGCAAGCTAAGTGGCATGGTGCAATGCTGCTGCAAGACAGATGGTGCAGAGAGAGGTGGCATAGAGAAACAATAGTAGTAGCATGCCATTTAGTTTAAGATAAATTCATGCCACTTAAGATAAATTTGGAATTCACTTAAGCCCATATATTCACTTTAGCCCACTTAAGATAAATCCTCTTTCTTATAAAAACTTAAGATAAATTCTAAACTAGATTAAATATGGACTTAAGATTTAACTAAAAAGTATAAAAAGTTCAAAGAAAAAGTTGGGTTGGGTTGATTCGGTTTGATATTTTTCAACATCCGACCACCATTCAGAGCACGGTTACATGATCCAACCATGGATCTGTCCCAACTCAACCTAGGTTAGGTGAGATATCGGGAGTTCACTAGGTCAACCCCACCCAATGAGCATCTCTAACCATAGGTTTGAAATTTACTAAACTCGCATTGTAACATTTTAAAAAAGGTGGAATTTATTTAAAATATAGGGGCATTTTGGTCATTGTGTAGGAAAGGATAACAACAAAAAAATAAAGTGACGTGTGAAAAAAGGGAAGCTTCGTCGTCTCCCTCCCCTGACCTGCTATAGTGCCGTGCGAGGTCACTTGCCGCCTTCAGGTCGAGCGCTCCGTTCTTCGTCGTTCGGCCACCGTTTTTCGCACGAGTGGTACCGATGGAAAGAGGAGGATGAGATGAACATTTTGGCATGGGTTAGGAGATGATCGGTCCATTGTGCACGATGCAGCAAGCTTAGAATGTGAGGAAGAGGGAAAACTCATTGCTGATGATTTCGATGATGATTTTGACTTCGATTCGCACATATCTCCCTCCTTATGAGTTGTACATCATTCTCAGGTCGATTAGGATCATTTTGAGGGGTTTAAAATGTGTTTTTATTCCAAATCACATAGAAGAACGATTTGAAGTTTTTCGACAAACTTTTTCGACGACTTTTTTCGGCGAACCGACGGGAAACTTTGGTCAAGCTCATCTCGATGTTCTGGTAGGTGCACACATGAGGCAAAAAAGAGATCAGATTATTGTCCGTATAATAATTAGTTGCTAATCCTTTTTAGGTTCGTAAGTTTCGAACTCCGATCGTTCTTCGTCGACTTTTCCGGTGACTCATTCTCGTATCGTAGTGGTAAGCGAATAGGAATGTGCATTTGATTGGATTTCAATTATGTGAACAAATTTAAAGTAACTTTATTTTATTATGGATGATTAAGGCATTCGGTGGCTTTTCGACGTTTCGACGAGTGCGGCTATAGTTCTGAGAGCAGTGATTGCAGTTGTTGTGATATGAATGTCCGCATAGCCAAGAGTAATTAAGTATAGTATAGTTAAGGTCTTAATGAGTAGTTGTTTAAAAGTTTGAATTGAATGTCGCTTATAGGGGTTGTTAATCGGATGACGATAGTTCGTTGGTGGTTGGGGTTCAATTGGGCTGCTACTAGTTGACGAGGTCTTCATTTTTTTCTTGGTAAGTATTATAGTAAATCCATAATAGGACTTAGTTTATGATAAGCACGCCGAGTGGTTATGAAGAGTGAATTATCAAATTTATTTTTATAATATTAATTAATTAAGTAATGAATGTGATAGGTTATGTTTACTTTTGATTGGATCACTACAAGAAAAAGCGGAATTTGCGACGGATATTTCCTTTGCAATATCAAAGAATCCGTCGCAAATAACAGTTTTCGACAGATATTTCGATGGTAATGTGTCAGTCGAAAAGTGAGTGGTTGGAAAGAAATAACGACGGTCCTGTAAGTTTTCGTCGAAAGTTTAGGCAGTCTACTGTGACGGCGAACGCCTTCTAAACTTTCGACGGGCATTGTCCGTCTTAAACTTTGTCGAATTATATCCTTCGTTAGTTTCGACGGAAATATCCATCGCAAGTTAAGAAGGAAGAAAGTTCCTTCGACACTTCCGACAGATTTGCTGTCGAAAGATCCTAAAGAGGTTCCAGGTTCCTGGGTTTCCCTTCGAAAACTCCGACGGCTATTGTTGACAGGTGGTAGGCCTTCCATGTTTTCGATGGATTTTTCCGTCAATAACTTCGAAGGTGAAATCGCCTTCGACTGTTCGACGACTATTCTTCTTCAAAATCTTAGTCGGGCCTATCTTCTTCGAAAGTATCGACAGATTTATTCATCAGAAACCATGAATTAATTTTTTAAAAAAACTTTCCGACGGGCCATAACCATCGGAAACTTGTGGAATCTTTTTTTTAATTATGATCACAAATACTAATCACAAATACACATGAATCACACATACTAATCAAAATACACATGAATCACAAGTGTTGTCATGTGCAGACAAAGCCATAACCATTGCCTTAGTACAAACATCCCACACGTGAGAAAAATACAACACTGCCATTAATTGTTGGATGAACAGCCAAGCAATATACACCACTCAAATGCCCATGACAATACCTGGTAAATATCAATCGAAAGAAAGATGACCATCAAGTAGATATGATACAAAGTTCACATAGTTGCTACTCCCAGAACAGCATGTACCATAACCTTTTTGTGTACTCACTGTATGCAATATTAACCCTCTCGAGAATAGAAAATATAATTCTTCATATATTTCCCAAAAGATTACTCTTGAGCAAAAAATGGAAACTTGAGCCATGTATAAGGCTACCCTCCGTCAAAATATTTGATTAGATAAAAGAAAAACTAGAGCATTCTATCTCATCTTTATAGAGTGAAAAGATTGCATTTGCTAAAGAGAGAACAGATAAGAGGGGGAAAAAGAATTATAACTAGGAGATATACCTGAATGAATTAGATGAGGTTTCTATCTCATGAAGTATTAACCTCTCTCCGCTATCCCCTGGGTTAAACGAGCCCTACATTTTATATCTGAATCTGTATCTTTGATGTTATTCTGGGTTCAAAAGAATCCCAATTCTACAGGATCCTTCTTTAAATGGGTAAGTTCTTCAAACCAACAAGACTAGACAAACACAGATAAGAAACTTGCCTATTTAAGTCCGCTACTAAAAAACATGTAGAAATAGTTCATTTTTTGGGATTGATCTATAAAAATATCCCTACCACCAAGTCCCAAAAATGAAAATAGATTAAAAAAAATGAAATAGACATCAAAGATGATCAAAGAAAACATGAAGTGGAGTACATTAAAAGAAACCGTTATAAATGCCATAGGAAACATGATAAATAAGAGGTAAGGAAATCTCAACAGTATATAAGAAACCATGATTCCGAAAGCACAGTATGTAGGAAACCATTCTTTAAAGCATGAGTCCTAACTAAGAGTTCTATGTTGAATGTGCCAAATCTTATGGTAAACACAATGTACGAACGCGGATAACGATATATGGTTACTTTATCAAATTACAGAAGGTTAACGTTAACAATACATGCTAAGGTCGACATGGATTCCTTATCAAATTACAGAAGGTTAATGTTAACAAAACTAGTGGAGCTCCTTTGTGCTGTACAGGAAGGCGGAGCCGGGTGGTGCCGCACATCCAAGAAGGGCGGAGCCGGCCGGTGCCGCACATCCAGAAAGGCAGAGCTGGGCTGTGCAGGACGGTGGCACGACGCATGGTGGCCTGGGGCAGGAGGGAGACGAGGCATGGTACTGGCCACGCTAGAGGGCGTCGACCCGTGCAAGAGGTCGGCGCCGCCCTTGCGGACGGCCGGCAAGCCGATGCCCATGTCGGATCACTGTTGGATCCGTCTACTAAATGCCACACCCGAACCCTAAACGTCGGATCCAGCCGAGGATTGTTAGATCCGGCCCCTAAACGCCGGATCCAACGGCTGAAGGTCAAATCCGACCGCTACACGCCAGATCCGGTCGGTCAAAGAGATCATTTGCATGCGCCGTCCAGAAGAAGAGAGAGACGAAGGACAAAAGGCCGGAGAAGAAATGGTGATACCTCGCACTTCGCCGGAGAAATCTGAATGCCAGAGTGTGGGATCACTTCGCCGGACCAGAGGGCGAAAAAGCGGGCGAGTGCGAGAGTGCGGGCGAGTACGAGAGAGAAAAAAAGATAAAATGGTCTACTAACGGCATATGTATACATCGATGCACCGACAGCTTACCGACGGGCAAATTCCGCCGAAACATATATTTCTTATTATATTAGATTCATTTTTTGATGGGTCTACTACCAACGTCAGTTATCCGTCGGTGCCTACAAGGAAACGAGTCGATGGGAGATCTCCTTTGCTAGTACTGTCGGCAAAAAATTGTCGGTATCTTCAAAGGCAAGAACCCGTCACAAGCTGACATTTCGACGGACGATACCCTCGCTATTACCAGCGGCTTGATTTCCACCGGTTCCTGTGAGGGCTTGATGACATAGCAACATATATGGTTAGATATTATATATGCGAACTCCGACCGCGCAAGGCCTTCGGCGATACCGACGGTAATAAAACCATCAGTACAGGGGCCGGCCCAATCTGTCGGAACGTGCCCCAACACGTCTCCGATGGGAGGTCTCCTTCACTAGTACTGTCGGCAAAAAACCCGTCGGTACCTTCGAAGGCAAGAACCTGTCACAAGCTGCAAAGTCACAACAATATTGACGCACCTGACATTTCGACGGCCGATACCCTCTCTACTACCGATGACTTGATTTCCGCCGGTACTTGCGAGGGTTTGATGACGTCGCAACATATATGGCTAGAAATTATGCGAACACATTCCAACGGCGCAAGGCCTTCGGCGATACCGATAGTATCAAAACCGTCGGTACAGGGGCCGGCCCAATTAGTCGGAACTTACACGGACAACCTTGTACGTGAATTATATCTTTGTTGCATTGTTCAGACGGATTAAACCTTCGAAATTAATGATGGCACATAATCCGTCGGTAATAACAAATCCAAGGTGAAGGAACTTATCTCAATTGATATGAATTGCTAAACACTTCGGAGTGATGGCATTGTTCACCCGATGTGGAATGAATTTTCGTGATAGTTTTATTCATGCATATTCATATATTGTATGCTTCATATGTGTGCCATCATATGACTTGTGACATTTTATTATGAATTTTGGAAATCCGTTGAAGTTTATCTTTGCGAAATTGAAATGAATATTTGATTTTTGAAAGAAAAGTTTATATGACAGTTTTCAATCCTAAACTTCTATTTGAAAAATAACATTCATGCATCATGTGCATTTCATGTAAAAATCCGCATAAGACGGAGTGTTTTCACCTTGGAGGTTTGGCCAACTTCGAGTAGACCGGTTGGGGTCCGGTTTGCTCTGTGTCGATATAGTGATACAAGGAGCAGGTTCAACACCATGTGTCGATATAGTAACATGAAGGGTGAAATTAGAACAACCATCCTGTGGCGATATAGTAACACGAGGGATGGAGTGGAGAAAGAAAAGAAACAAGCTTTGTGTCAATATAGTGACACGAGAGGGGGGTTCAACGTCCTGTGACGATATAGTGACATGAAAGACGGAATTAGAACTTGGTTATATAGTGACACGAGGGGTGGGTGAAGAAGGCACTCGATTGATGAGTGATATGGATATCCGTGTTTGATGATGTTTTCTCAAAATTTATGATGTTTTCTTATTATCATGCATGTGCACTCATAGCATTCATTTCGTATGACTTTTATTTAAATGAATTTCCTTGGAGAAATGAAAAGGATTTGGAATAAATTTTGGAAATAAAGAGGTTGATTTTTCCTTCGCTGTTTTAATATTTGAGATAGTCGTTTTACTCACTGAGCTTTTTGATGCTCACCTCTTTCATTAAATTTTTGCAAGTACTGAATGAAAGTCATACTTTCTTGCTTACTTGGCATAAAATAAGAAATATAAAGGGGCAGGGATTGGTCATATATGAGAGGCGTGGTCGACGTTTTAGTTACATTGTATTTCATTCATTTTCTTATACAAATTCCTAGCTTGAAGAATGCTTGCAAAATTTTGTGAGATGTTAGATTTATGGTGTGGAGCGATGGACGCTCACGTTATATGGTTTACGAGCATTTTGCTCGTGATTTTGATTTGAGAGTGAGCTTGTGACTCACTATTTTGGGCATGTGTCCTGCCCTTTTTACTATTTGTTGAATTGTCAGTAATGTCCTTATAACTGCATGTGATAATTAAAGTTTTGAAATTAATTGTTTGTGAAAAGATATATGTGAATTGTTATACATGACGTATAGATGAATTTACGCATACGTCATGCCGAAATTTTGAGAACTTTTCAAAGTTGGTTTATTTTTTAACGTTGGTTTTCTGTTGAATATTTGAATTTGAATTCAAGTGTTTGATTTTATGATTTCACCCCTTGTGGCGCCAAAATGAGTAACTAGGTGTCACACGCATCACTTACTATTTCCCAATTGTTGTTGACTTGTGGAGTCACCATAGGGCTATGATGCATGCACTTTTATGCATTTTCTACATATGTCATTTAGGCCATCTTTTATAATTTTGATAATTGCATTCATTAATTTTTATTGATTTTCTTTGAGTCAGAATCTATCCACCTTTGATTTATTTTATTCTCAAGATTTTTTTTTTGAAGGCACAAAACAATTGGATCTGAAAAGTATGAAAAATGAAATAATAAAAACTCATAAAGTTGAGCTATAACAAAACTCGGGCCATCCTAATATCACATCAGAATCGAATTGCTTTTTTAAGTTCGATTATGAATTGATTTAAACTTCATCTGAGCTCCTCATAATCAGCCATATATGATAGACGAGTATAATGTTTTAAGAGAATTTCACAAAGATTTAAATAACAAAATAACTCAAAAACTTAGGTCACTATTTCTACAAAAACTAATATACCACGACCTCGAGGGACATGTAATCTTGGTGTTTGAAGTCCTAACATATGAGGAATGATAGAGCAAAATATAGGTATCTCTTTAGAATTAATGACCCACAACAACAACAACAACAACAAAGCCTTATCCCACTAGGTGGGGTCGGCTACATGGATCATACGACGCCATTCCGCTATTCGTTGATCCATGTTCATGAGATTCGACATGATTTTACGCTGGCTGTTGAGTCTAACACAATCCTCCTCCTTTATCCGGGCTTGGGACCGGCTATAAAACATATCCGGGCATCACAATGCACTGAAATAAATTCTTTTAACATGCTTGAGAGTTGAGAGATCTAAGGAGAGTCTGGACATTTATATCTCAATGCAATAACAGAGAAAATAAAACGTATTTCCAGATGAAATTTACACGGAAACATCAGATCAGACCTCTCATGGACTGCAGAAGAAATAGTGAAGTTGCAATGAAGCTTTTAAATTGCTGAAATTCTGGATTTATCAGCGTTTGTCAGCATCAAGTAAAGATGTGCTGAACATCACAATACAAAGTAAGGCCAACCTAAAGTAGCTAGGCGTTGAAGTAAAATCAATCATTGTTCATACATGGGTTTCTCTGATATGAAATGAGCAATTTCACATATGTTATTGCTCCATCCTAGAATACAACTGGTATGGGCGATGTGAGCTCCAATTAGTTTACCGGCGCACATGTTGGAACTTCAGAAGTTTATCCTCAGCAGGGAAACAATGCATTTTTTACAGTGCGCAGGCACTGGTTAATCTAGTTCAATGATCGAATACAGTCTAACGTTGCTTCTCGAAACTTTATCCTATCATCTTGATACTTCTCTCAGTGACATGATAAAGTTAAAATACAACTTGCCATTGAAGGCTATGCATAGTTTCTTCATTCATGCCGACCCAGTTTGGTATGTCATGGGGTATGCCACCAAATCTCAACTTGAGCTGAAATGAATGGTGATAGTCTGGCATTTGATGCCTGGAAAAATGTCACTCTCTCTCATCCTGACTATTGCAATTGCAAAAATTTTCCAGGATTTCAATAGTGATGTCAAACTTCCTTTGTGCAGTATTTGTTTTTGGCTGCAGTATCTCAAATATCAAGTTTTCATCTGACGCCAGAAGGGAAACCCCCAATTCTTCCATGTCTGATCAGAAAACCTGTTTCCAGAAGGGCCTCTCTTGTAAAAAGATTCAGAATGAGCAATCATGAAGAACTGCCATGCTATGACATCATTACAAACCATAATGTGTTATTTAACACAAATCTTAGTATCTGAGAAAATATAAGTAGATTTAGAATTAATGACCCACATAGGACAATATTCTTTGTGCATAGAAAAATACTTGATTCTTAATAAAATTGCTTTTGCCTATGAGAAAATTATAGACTCTTCATTTCTAACGACTTTACAACAAGTTAGAACTAAGGAGGAAAGTTGGACTCCATAAGAGGAAAATCATAATTTTTTTTTGACTCCAATAGTAACAAATTGTACTCTCGATTATATAGTCAATTATCATGGGTCTTGATGTGGGCAAGCAAGTTGACGAAAAGCTTATGCTGATAAAACCCATCCCCGATTCTCAGATAAGGAAATGGTCATTGTTGTAATATAAAGTCCAGCCCAATCTAAGTTATTTGGTGGAGGGTGTTAGCGATCACGAACCGTAGCCTAGTCAAAGCATAGGTGGTGTGGCCCTTGCGTTGTTGGCATCGTTAGCTTAGTAAAGAGGACATCGTGGACAAGTTTTGCAACCACTCAACTTGGATTGCCTAAAGATTTCTGCCAGAGAAGGAGGCCGATTATTAGGTTCCAACGATCGCAATATTGGTGGCAATGTTGGAGCTAGTTTGCAGTCAAATGATATAACATTGCAAAGAACTATGACAATGATCAAGTTGCTTGATGTTAGGGATGGAGGCGTGGGAAGTCGGTGAGGCTTTAAAATGTTGTTATTTCGTTAGGGTTAAACTAGTTTTGAAAGACTAAATTTATGGGATATAAATTTTGACTTTTAATTTAGAATGAGTGTGGATCCCCCTATCAATTAAGATTGGTTTGTTTGATTTATGCAAAAATAAAAAAAATTAAAAAATTTAGGTTAAGTTGCATTCAATAAATGTCATTGTTTGTAGTCCTAAACTACACTTGATGTCGCAAAATTCATGTGTTTTATAATGAGTGGGTCTGCAATTGTGTCTCTTCTAGCAAATTTGAATGCTTTCTTGTATCAAATAAAAAAGTTTTAGCATAATGTCTAACTCTAAAGTGATTCGATGAAGTAACCTTCAACTTCATGAAAAGTAGCTTCAAACTTTGGTTGTATTAATGCTTTTCATCTTCAGCTTGAATCTCTTTATGCAATACGTTTTTTTCATGTAAAACTTTAAACTTTTTATCACAGATGAATGAATTATCTGTTGATTTCAACTGATGGAAATTGTTTAGAATAAAGAAGCATATCTTTAATTTGACACACCACAAAAACAAATAATGAAAATGTGGTTAAGAGATTTTCTACGTAAAATGACAAACATGTGCATATAGTTTTAGCAAGTTCAAACTTTCTGTAAAGCAATCATTCAAAATGATGCAGAGCATTCTCATATGCATTAGCATTATGTGGTCTTATGTATGTTATAGTTAGTATCAAGCCCAACATTACTCATTCATTTGAACTTGTGAAAAAATGCATGTCATATTTGGTGAAAAAGAATTAGTAAAAAATAAAATGGATTCTTCTGTACTTGAAAGAAATCAAAGATATGAGTGTGTTTCAATAAAGGTTAATTGAATCATAAAGGCATTATTGTTGCAAATTTAGGTGGTCTTATCGATAATACTAAAACACTATAGGGTATGTGTAGACTTTAGTTGCACAACTACAAGTTTAATCTCTCAATTGCATAAGATTATTGCTCTATGTAGCACCAAACCGAAGTATATTACTATGATAAAATATGCAAGGAGATAATTTGAGTAAAGGATTTTCTTGAAGAGCTAGATAAAATGTAGAAAAGTTTGAGACTTTGTTGCTACAACCAAAGTTCTATTTGCGAGGAATCCAATGTTTCATGCTAGTATGAAGCACATTATTCTAGATTCGTAAAATAGAATGTTGTTATTTGAAAATATTCATGATTTGTTAATCAAGATCATGTTTTTATGTACCTAGATGGATCTCCAAAGCTAAGTCAAATGGAGAAGTGATGCTGAGTCTATGTGAAAATAGATGTAACACAATCTTCTTGTGTAAATCAGACTCCAAATGAAGGATCCTTAGTTAGTTAGGTAAAGATATATTGTGGCCTAATTAGTCAATAATTATGGTAGAATTCTTGGGGAATTATAATTTTCTTATAGCCATGATGTAATAAAAAATACATCATAACCTTAAATACATATTGTTAATATAAAATCAGTGCATATATGTTATATGTTGTACCCTAAATGGCTTCCATATGTTGCAATGACTTTGTACTAATGAGAAGGGTTACATGTGTGTGAGTTCATATAAAAAATATCTAAGACAATAGGAGATCGATCTCGAAATGATGTAAAACATATGTCAATCTTTTTTGTGTTTTTTTATTCTCCTTTTATTCTTCATTGCCAACAATTTCTAAATGATTTATTTTGTTATATATTTAATATCTTTAGAAAGAATAAAATTATTTAATATATTTTCAATCAAATGTCCTCGATTGCTGGCATTGAAGGTTGAAACTATTCATTAATTTGAATCAGATTAAAAAACTAACTAGTCTTGGTTTTGGAACTTTTTTCCTATGGCTTTATATGGTTGTGGTTTGAATATGTTTCAAACATACTAATATGACAATTGAGCTTCCTGCTCTTCATCGAAATCTTAGCCACTTTTGAAGAACTAGTATAAATAATATTTCATATTTTAAGAAAAAAATATAACTACTATGTTTCAATAATCTTCATATAAATTTTTTATCCTTTATTCTAATGACAAAATATGTATGCTTAATTTGAAGTGTGATAACTAGACATTGACAAAATAAAATAAGAGGAACTAGTGACTGCACTATTTTACAGTTTAAGAAAAACATCTAATAATCATGTTTCAGTAGTTTACTTATACAATTTTAATTATTTACTCTATTTACAAAAATGTGTAGCCCTTTATTTGAAGTGTGGCGTTACATGATTACATTCAAACTTATATTAAGAATGAGGACTGTCTAGAGAGTTGTAAAACATAATTCAAGTAACTAGACAATAGAATTATTACTTCCTCGCTATTTTCAAAATATTTTTTTCATTTTCTCTGGACCATAATATGTTGCTAATTATGAGAATTGAAAAAGAAAACCTCAATCATTGTCTACAAGAAAAAAGAAAAATACTTTGAATCCATTGAAGTTCTCATATCATGAAAAATGTCTAATCTTCTTTAGTTTCTCTTTTGTAACAAACTTAAAAAGTCTCAAATTTTGTTCTCATGCACAAAATAAGAAGATTAATCATATCTTCTTTTATCGTCGAGAGGAACTACATCTCCACTGTTCTGAGTTTTTTTTCTATCGAGATCTTTTAGGATTATTAGCACCTGATTAATCCGGTGTTGGAAACCTGACTAAAATGATCATTAAATTGTGACCTGTCACAGTTGTCCAATTGTGCCAACCATTCTTGATTACAATGTCTTACAAAGGATGTCGTTTGCTTCACAAAAAAAGGAAAAAGATGTCTTAAAAGAACACATTTCTTTCGTAGAATAATTGGAAATGAATATCATTTTGCAATGTTGACGCGCTAATTAGCAAACTTATAAATTAAATTCATTAGCACAAGATGCATCATGAGCAATTCCAATTCAAAGCATCTATGAAGTATTAGAACTAGCAGAGAACTATTATTATTTTAAAAAATAATTATTAATTTCAATCACATAAAATACAAAAAAATATAAATTAATAGACTATATTTCAAATTATTACAAATGTGCAACTGCTAGTCTATATCTCTTTGCTAGCTACACTACGAAGAAGTCGAGTTTGGTTCATATTGTTAGTCAATAGTCACAGGTTCAAGTTTTAATGTCATCTAATAACCGGAATGGCACTCTTCACCCCCAATGGTCCAAAGTGATGAAAATTGATTTTTTTTATTGGACCAATTATTAAGAATAATGGTGATTTTTTTATAAAACATGTTATAACAATATATGTTGGTTTTTTTCTAACAAAATCTTTGACAACACAATGTTAAGAAAGTGTCTTACCATGGAATGATAAAATATAACAAATAAAAAAAATTACTTGACTGTTTGGACTTAGAATTCACCGTAAAATTCATGAACTATTAACATATAATTTCTGATTATTAGATATACCATATAATGTTATAATATAAAATTACTGTTATAGTTGATAAAACAAGCAAACGATAGTGACTTTTATATAATTATATCGTTAATATATAGTCCAAAATATTAGAACATAGAATTACAAAAAATGATATGATAAGTCAAACTAGTACAAGTGACCGTTTGCCATCAATCGAGTATGCAATTGTTATGATGGCTAATTGATATCACAATTAATTTAAACACGAAGATAACATCAATTAATAACATCAATTAATCCTCACTTCCATTTTCATATAAACACGAAGATCCTACAATAATTTAAAATTTCCAACAATATGATTTCAAATAAATGACATTTCATGAAATGCTGATATCTAAAAAACCATATTATTTATACACCGTAGTTACTGCCTTCAAAAGTCAAAACACAATTTAGCACCAACACTAGAAAAAAGAAAAAAAAAAGCACTGGCAAGGCACACTGATAAATCACCATAAGCCAACTTAACTTATCTATACCAGAAAAGGAGCTGGTTATCACATGAAACATACAATACAAGAGACATACAACATAAGCCTACTTCCTGGTTATTTGGCATCTGAAAAAGAAAAAAATGGAATCACCTTGGATGCAATCCGAGGGGGAACTGGCATCTCATGAATAATAAATATAGTTAGCATGGGCGGCAGAGAAAAGCTAGCTACCACAAGATCTTTCACAAGCCATGTTACATGGCCAGAATCCATGGTATACAGGCACACTCATGCCGGTTACATGGCCAGATTAGCTGAAGAAACAGCGACGCGACCCATTGAAATTGCCTTCCCTATTAATTGTAAGAGAGCTACAATTTAATTGGGTCCTCAAAACCAAGTTCGATTAGAGAACATAACAAATCTCTACCAGTAAAAGAATCAGAATGGAGACTTCCCTCACAAGTGAAAAGACAATTAGTTGCCTCATGGACCTTGAACTTCTCTGCATGACATGGACCATTGTGTGAGAATCAACTCAGCTACATATCCTCCAAGTTTTTTATGTTTTGCATGCGGGCAGCTGACGAAGCCTTCACAAGAACCGGTCAAGAATAAAAGAATCGCACAAGCAAGATTGCTGCTTCCAGGACCATCTTCTTAGGCATAGTACATATACAAGCTATTCATAGCAGCACAAGCAATTGAATTTTCTGATGGGTGCCACGCTAAATGAAGTAATTTGGTTGTGAAGTCATATGAGTTTCCATTTCCATCAACTGCTGGAATTTCTGCCCCTGGAACATGTAGACATAAGGACAAAGCAGTTATGTGATTGTATTTTGTTGTATTCAGTATTTTTAACCAAATAATAATAGAGTAAAATAAAGTTCACATATAGGTTTTTTATTGGTACTTTTGCAATATGATTATAGAATGCATGCCAACTGACCTCGTCTGACAACACGCGTTAAGCTGCTTAGAGATCGTGCAGGTCTTGTAGGGTTTTGAACCTGTCGTCTATATCATCTCAAAGAAAAGGGCAAATGAACTGGATGCCTCCCCAATATAAAGCAAAGGCAGAAATTGATGAGAGAAGAAAGCTAGCAATAATGTAAAAAATAAACCATTTGATCAGTCAACTTAATGTGGGTGGAGCGCATGATCGCCTATCCATTATTACATTATACAGGTAAGAAGGGACAATACCAAGTCTGCATCATGATCTTCCAAGGTGATGGTGCAGAATATAAATACTTAAAAGTACACATCCATTACATCGTAAAATGTAGACATCTTAAAAAAAAAGCAGACACATCCATCACAAGACAAACACAATTAAAAGCATGAGAATATATGACACTGCTCTATGCACAAGGTTTCATAAAACTCAAAACTAACTATGTTATAGAAAAAAATTTGACTATTTTAGTATAGCCGTATCTCAGCAGATTGTCAGCAGTATTCCAAAGAACAAGAAACTTATCTACTGCGTTTGAAAAAGGCGATGATAGTTTACTAAAGATGTAAACAGAGCATCAATTTTGGTTGATGTTGCAGGAATGTGCTTAGAAAGTTAAAGAGAAGACATGCCTCATCGGACTTTTACTGGCTTCAAGAGTTGTTGCTTCATTACTACCAGGAACACAGCCAAACACACGAAAAAGATTACTGCACCAGAATCGAAGTCATAGTATCAGAAACAAAAAACTGAGAAACATATAACTCTGATGTATCCATATAAGCTCATCAGTGGATTTACACGAAAGCATACCTATAAGAACCAGTAGCCACACGCATACCATCTCCACTCAAACAGCATTCAAATTTATCAAAGATCGAATCATTTTCATATAGATCACATAGCTGAAAATTATGCAGAAATATTTAGTAATCCATCAACTTTCAAACAGTGAAAAGCATTGCAATCAACACAACAATCCAACAAAAGAAATATATCACCTTAGGCCTTAAATGTTCATGGACTTGGAAGGTTGCAACAGGACCTGAATCCATGTTTATATCCCATAGCTGAGGAATAACAAGTTAAATATGTAAGATGCACTGCCTCGGAGAAAAAGTGAAGAGGCACACAGTATACAAAAGGACAAGTACTATGGCCAACACATGTACATCAGCTGAAAGAACAAGTGAAGAAGCTATTTGTTGAATTAGAAAGAAGATTTGTTAAATTGGTTGGGAACTTTGAAAAATATCAAATGACAACGAAAAATAGATGTACCAAATCTTCTTAACAAAAGAATGAAGATAGTTGTGAGAAACACAACATATTTCCGCCGGAGCATTTTGTCACAAATGATGAATAACCAAAATTAGCTTGTAGTCTAATCATTGTCTACGTAGTGCAAATGACTTAACACAGTAAATAGACCATAACACAACATGAATCTGATCCTTTTGCCTTCCATCCCAGCTAGGGAGGAGCTCAGCTTTCCTGTGACTGCTCCCACCGGCTGGACCCTTCTCAAAAAAGCATCTCCCCTCTCATAACCCTTCGTTGGCATTCTTAATCAATCCTGTCCTTTACCAAGTTTTGGGTGTGCTTGATTGGCTGGCTCTTTTACTGGATCACGCAACTGTTACTCGTAAAACTCCAAACTCTGCACCTATTTTTGTCGGCTGACTCAACATTGTGCAGCAAGTGGTGATGAGTATCTTTCTTCTTTTAGAAACGAGAAAGGATGACTTGCAAGAAGGTAGCCATCCAGGAGTTCCATTAATAATAATAGGATTACAGTAAGTTGATAGAGAGGCCACCAGAAACATTGTGGCACATGACCAAGACATGAAAACATCAACATGCTACTTCAGAATGAAAAAATGGCTACCAGAGCCACGCCCCGTAGACACAACAACAACAACAACAACAAAGCCTTATCCCACTAGGTGGGGTCGGCTACATGGATCATACGACGCCATTCCGCTCTATTAGTAACCAAACCTTTCGGTAACCAAACCCCGTAGACACAAAAAAAAAAAAAACATGCACCACTAACCACCATCACACCTTGCCCATCAATCAAAAGCCACGAAGCCAGATTGCCCCTTACATTCGGGCGACGTCCGACTAATGACCAATTGGATTGCAGACAGGCTTTCGCCTGATACCACAAGCCCGAGCCACCAAGGCAACTTCATCCAGGTCGAATATCAGAGTGGAATCAGCTTCAGCGACTACCACAGCGTCACCAGCTACATCTGCAGCATAAAATTCCTTAGCTGACTTCACAGGTCTAGTGTTCCAATTCGTCACGCCTGTCCCCAATGTAGTCATTACGTCTGTCAGGCCAGGAGGTGGAGCAGGACCTACGATCAGTTTGAGTATCTCTCTGCTCCCCCTCCCTCACTATCTGGTTTGAGTCTGAGATTGATGTTAGTGTGCCGCAAGTGACAAGTATCTCTCAGCTCCTTCTCCCACGACGTCAGGTTGGAATTTAGTTTCTTTTTTATGCTACTGTCACTCCCTGTTGATGCCACGTGGACACTTCCCACCTGATTGTGACGGCTGGACAAGGGCCAGGGGATGGCACAATGGCTGCCACTCCAGTGGGAGATATGGTGGTGAATCACATAGAAGTGATGGAATCAGGAGACCATGTCAGCCTGCACCAAGCAATGTCGCTCAGCATTCCCTGCGCAATGTGATCTGTTTCTGATGCAGGATCCATGGTCACCTTCAGGCGACTTGCAGAGAACCAATGAAATGTCTGGAATGTCGTGGACTCAACCATAGACAAATCATATGCCCCACATGCAGCATGTGGTACCCATGCATCACTCCGGCGAGAGACAATCTGGTGCACACCACATGCCCAACAAATTTGTGGAGACATCAGGAGACCTGAAGTGATAGCTCAGTGGGTTCGGATGCTGCGGTTACAAAAGATTTCCTCACCCCATGCCTGGTTGGAGACTGCGATGGCCGGAAAGCAACAAAGGTAACTGCTATGAGTTTACAAGCTGCTCTTTTCTTTTTCTTCTTCTTCTTCTTCTTCTTCTTCTTCTTCTTCTTCTTCTTCTTCTTCTTCTTCTTCTTCTTCTCTTTTTTTTTTTTTTTTTGAGGAGATGCAAGCTGCTCTTGAGCACCAAATTCAGGTGCCTCTCAGGCTCTCCCCATCTAAGACCACAAACCAACACTTTCTGCTCTGCCTGGGCTTCCCAGAACAGAGACAACGCTTGCTGTTTGAGCCCTCTGAGATTGACGCTGCTGCTACGGTTTGCTGGACTCCATGGTTGATAGAACTGGGTGGATTAGAGGCAACAAACAACATCGAGGATTCGATACTGATTGATGGACCACCTTCTGTACGTGGAGGTTTTAACAGCCATCATCAGGCTCTTTGGGACGCTGTGTGACGTGATTGTACCAGCTATCGAATCCATGGACAACTCCGCTATCCTCGCTAACATCCTGCTGCCACAGATCTGCTGGATCCCACCATGGATTAATGCCGATAATCTTACCTATGAGATATCCTTTAGCCCACAAGGACGAACAATCTTCCTCGATCTTGGTCCGAAATAGTTGCCTGAGTCGGCCCGAGCATGCCAACAGTGCTTAGCTGGGAATGGCGCCCGAAAAAGATTCCCACCTCCGGAGCTAAATAAATGGAACTGTAGAACGGCAGGCTAGTTCTATAGCGCAAACTAGAAACGAGGAGGCACTAGATGACATGTCACATTTTGCCCACAAGTCATATTGCAGTGGTTTTGTCAGAAAGCAAAATGCGTGAACCAACGGCATAAGTCTGAGGTGTCACAAATGCCCCATGCGTAAGACTTTCAAATTCGGACACATGCACCCTCCATAATAAAGCGCCTGTCCCCAGTCCCCATGACTGAGGATCATGCCATGAGATGTGAAATGGAAATGGAGAAACACCGGCCATGCTCTCACGACGGAAAAGCCACACGTCCAAATCCTATCAATATTGAGGATCACACAACGAATCTGACAAAACTCCATGTGCATCTTCACATCAGCGACGAGGAGGCATCACGTGATGATACAACACCCTCACATGGGGAACTCGGAACCAATATCGAGATGACCTCACTTGTTTTACTCAGTGGGAAATCCAACAGTCTCAACCACAAAAATTTCGAGGCTGAACTGACCTCCACGGAATTGACACCTGGGATTATCAAATTTAATATGTTAACTACGCCTGTCAAGCAGCTCAGCCTGGCTGAAAAAGTCACCTGCAAACCCAGAAGTCAGTGCAGGGGCCACATCCTGAAGATGAACAGCAAGACATTGTCAGTTCATGAACCAACAATTACGCATCTGGACAGAGTAATTGGGACAATGTCTTCAGGGTTGTATAAACAAGGCCGAACACCACCGATGTAGCTACACCTGGGGCATATTAACACCACGGAGACAATGACATCCCAATTTCCACTGCACAGCAAACACCTCCAGCTGATAACCTATCAAGGCACGATGACGTGGAGACCGCTCTGGTGGCCAACGCATGCAGGACAAGAAAAAGGTGAAGTCACTCTCTGGTCATGCTGACCAATACACCTGGAGTTCAAACTAGATCGAGATGAGATCAGCGGAGTCTACTCCTGTGCCCCCACGAACATTCTGAGATGGAATATTAGAGGTCTCAGGGACGCGGAGTGTCAATGGTCCCAAGGGTGATATGCAAGACAATGGGGCGCTGATGCATGGTTCCTTTGGCACAGAAGGCTTCTGACAAAAGCATACATATTGTAATGGACGCATGGAGCTGATAACCGATGTGAGCTCTGTTGTGAGGATACCAAAGACACTGCTCATGTGTTCTTTGACTACACCATTGCACAACAGGTCTGGCAATTGGCTGGACTTGACTGGGCACACAAGCAATTTACGAAACATTTTTTTTAGAGAGAGAAACAACACAATTTTCAGGAGGGAGTGGATCTACGGGGAGAATATCCAACATCATGCCAGGACCATGTTTGGGGAGTAGAAAGGCATATGTAACTGAGTTCTTTTGTGGTTTCTGTGAATTTGTATCAACTCTCTCCTTCGCACATGTTCATGCAAGCCTAACAATTTTTGTAAGTAAACTCTGGATGACTACCCTTTTTCTCCTTAAAAAAATTAAAAAACACAGCATGAATCTGTGTAACCCTAGAAGGTTTAGAAGAGACATTACACATGCTAAAAACAAGAAAAACAACAAACAAGAAGTTTAATCAGAATAAGTGTATGAATGAATAACTGAGTTTTCGTTGTACCCCAAATAAAGCCTAAGCATTTTGAGAGTAAATGGGATGCATGCAACACATCATACTTTGATTAAACTACCCATCTTACCGGACATTAGGGAAACTATTAATCAAACCAGGTTTCAAGGTTTCACTAAAAAATACAAAAAGGATGCAGGTCAGAATCGTATACATTAATTTGAGTAAATGTTTGGATAGACGATTTAGATGCACTGCATTTTACATTAATAATATGGCCCACAATGTTCATAATTTTGATAACTAAAGTTTAATTATATCTAAAGAGATGATCAAGTAGTATGTATCAGTCCAGAGATTGATAGCTACAGTGAATCACAAGCACTTAATTGACAGAATTTAGGATAGTGATGGAGACTTGAATCTGCTAAGGATATGTATGCTAATAATATTCAGTAAGTTGCCTGGTACAACCGGTAGAGGATATTTATAGAGTTCTAAATACCCATGTACCAAATAACAAGGAAATCTGAATAAAAGGAAAACTAATAAAAATTAAACTAATTAAAAGAATTCTAATAAACTCCGCCTATGTTTTATAGCCGGTCCCAAGCCCGGATAAAGGAGGAGGGTTGTGTTAGGTCCCGACAGCCAACGTAAAACCCTGTCGAATCTCATGAACATGGATCAACGAATGCGGAATGGCGTCGTATGATCCATGTAGCCGACCCCACCTAGTGGGATAAGGCTTTGTTGTTGTTGTTGTTGTTAAAAGAATTCTAATACAAGGAAAACTTTAACTAGTGGACCATACTAAAGGCCCATAACTAGGGACCAATTCCTAGGGCAAATGGCTCAGAATTCTATTCTTGTCCTACAGCAATATGATATACAAATCACTGTTCTTATTGCATAATGAACAAACATAAAGAGGGTAGAAAAAATGTACAGATAAAAAATAGAACAAAGAACCTTAAGAGTCATATAATCGCGACTAAGCATATGCCTTCCATCTCTGGAAAATTTAATATCTGATATCGATGCAATGATCTCCGTGAAGAAGGATCTTGAACCAGGTAATTCATGCTCCTCAAATCTGTCACAAAAAATGCCGTACTAGATATCAACAATATAAGGCATATTGCATGTCAGAAAACCATAACATCAGAAAAATACTGACAACTTGGAATGCCGATCACATAAAGCTGACTGTCGCAAATCTATGAGTCGGATAGAGCCCTTTGAACTACTATATGCTAACATGTTGCAGTGGGTCGGATGGAACTCGGCAGATGTTATAACCTCTGGGATGTAACATAATAAGCACTTCATAAGCAAAAGCTGGCTTCATATATAGTACAGAACACAATATTCCTACAGTTCCTAGCTTAAAAATACTTATAAAACACAAGTGCAGGTGAAAGAAAAATAAATGCAAAAATAAAAATTGTATGTCAAGAATTAAAAGAAATGATAAAAAACTATACTCTATCAAATGTCTAGGTCCTTGTTAAACATAAAAAATCTAGGTTCTTGTTCGTAGTCTGTATTTTTTTTTTCAAGTGGCTCTTACTTCTTAGTATGCAATAAACAAAGGCATAGTCCAAAGTCAGGTACTGATCTAGTTAGCAAAGCTACTAAGTTTTGTTCAACCATATTTCAGTGAGTTACAACAAAATCTGGATACCATCATAAAACATAAATGATTTCTCAAGGTAAAACTTTGGGCATCCCTTATAATGTTATAAAGCTCTTACAAGGCAAACAAAAGAATATTTCTTCAGCAAATCCAATTAACTAGGCACACTTTATGTCAAAATATTGCCCCATTTCCTTCATGACGTAAAACATTTTATTTAGTTAATGTAGGAAAAAGAAGACAATTGAAGCTATCATCCAAGGTGTGACATCATTTTATTTTTTGATGGAGAAAAATTATAAGCCATTAAAGTTGTTATCGTGAGCTAAAACATTTTAAAACCATGAACATGAGACAACCATCAGTCTAAAGTGTAGTTCAAACAACAGATAGTTCCAGATGGGAAACAGGAAAAGTGTGAAACTAGGTCAGAAGTTCTAATAAAAATGCAACTTAAAAGGTTCTTTTTTTCCACAAGAATACCAGCAGACTGACACACATTTGGTATTTATTATAAAGTTAAGAAATCACTTAGAAGTAGTTCATAACAACTATCTAGAAATAAGGAAGATTTATTAAGGAAACAAATCATACCAGTTAGATCCTCCATATTTGCAGGTTTTACATCAACAATGTTAAAGCTTTGATTACTAATCTCCAAGTTCCAAAGATTTATTCGGAGATCATCTGCTGATATGAATGTCTCACCATCACTGCAAAGAAACAGTAAATGAGTGTCTTGTTAATAACAAAAAGAAAACTGTTCAATTCACACCAGATGAAATTTTGCTGAGTAAGCTCTTTTCCAAGTAGCTCAGATGAAAGTCATTTTCGGATCATAACTGTATATTTAAAGACGAAACCAAAAGAAAGAATACGTACTATTCATACAGAATGTAAGGTCTGCACACACATACTACTAATGTCTGGCAATAAGCAAGCCCAATAACAAAGAATAATATAATTCCACCTCTTAAAAGAAAAAAAAGATTATAATACTAAATAAATGTGGTAGTCAAAACCAACAACCACGAAAATTTTCAAGTTTGTCGTAGGTCTTCATGGAGGATGAGGTTATTCAGGCCTTGAGGGACCTCAGCAGGAAATACTCATATGGGCCTAATGGCTTTCCTATCTTCTTCTACAGAGATTTCTGGTCCCATTGTGAGGGAGGACGTCATGGCCATCACGATTCACGAGTTTGCAATTAGGAGCTGGGATTTTGAACGACTAAACCAGCCCCTACTCTTTATGTTGCCCAATCGTTCCTCTCAAAAAAATTGTTGCCCAATCGTGTACCCACAAAGAGGGAGAGGGTTGAAGACTTCTGGCAAATCGTCCTATCTAACGCCATCTCCCTTAGCGGCTAGAGTGCTAGAGAATTGACTGCGAGATTCTTAACAAATATGGCCCACTGCAATCTACACTCATCAGTAGTCAATGCCCTGTCGGGGCACCCTGGCCTCCTTTGGAAGGTTGATTTTTTCAAAGCCCATATGATTTCATAGCCTTTTCATTGACGCTCTATTCAGGCTCGTGCTTTCCTCCACATGGATCACGTGGATGAAATGCTGCATCACAATTGCTTCATTCTCAATTTTGGTCAACGAGTTGCCAATGGGTGGATGGGCCGAGTCAGTCAGAGCTGAGCCCTAGTCCCCATGCTTTTTTACCAGCAGTCTGACACACTCTCCAGATCTATCTACTCGTCATGTTAGATGAGCATTATGCTGAGGTTTTCCTCCCACTGAGGCATTTCTTTCCTCCAATATGCAAATGTCATTGTCTTTGTCATTGAGAGCTCCAACAACAAGATTCGAAGGATTACCATCATTGTCGAGTTTTTTAGGGCAGCCTCTCGCCAACAAATAAATCATGCCTATTCAATTAGTCATTCCATAAGGCATCACAGAGGACAAGGCATCCATCTTTGGGGCAAAGCTCCACATTCTCATAGGTGCATTGTCAATCACATACTTGGGCCTCCCTTTCTAGGACCATTTCAGTGGGCCCACCAATTGGACTCTTATATTAAGCGCATGAAGAACAAGTTGGAGGGTTGGAGCTCTTGGTAGCTCTGAGTGGTGGTGCCTGATCCTTTTTTAGGGGAAAAAGGATGAGCACCAAGTTATGGTGTCATCCGTGTGTATATATGTATATATATCACAGTGAAGGGAAAATGTACAAGTGTAAACAAAAGGAGGAAAATATAACCACTACCCAAATCCCCACTCCCGAAGAAAGGAGCAATGGTGTGCAATACCCTAAACCTGGCAAGTCTCCCCACAAAAAACAATTCGATTGCGCTGAAGCACCGGCCAAAAAGGTCGTCAGTCATTATCCTACGGACCCCGAGTGAGTGCCAAAACACCTCCGGTGTGGCAGGAGGAACCCCAGAGAAGCTCAGCCGCACCCAAACCTCATGAGCAACAGTGCATCCGAAGAATAAATGTGCAATGTCCTCTGCGTCGCCAGATAAAACACATGACATGTCAGCATGAGGTGCCCACCTCACCCTATATCCGTCCGTGTCACATGAATGATGTTAGGTATATATGGAGATATAGATTGACTAGTTGTGATGCGTTCTGATAAGACCATTAAGGCCAAAGCCGAAAGGGGATGATGTTGAGTTTAGTCAAGGATGTTAGACACGGTATTAAAGTCACTCCATGACACGACCACCCCCTGGACCCTATTTGGATCCGGTGGGAGCCCCTCCTTCCATCCTAGGTTAAAATTAACTCAGACAGCTCCTTTTCCAGAGACAGGGAAGCGGGGGGGAACAGGGTACATTATCCACACTGATACTGGTTTCTACAGGTGCTCTTAGACATGACTCAAAATCGTTGGATGCTGAAGCTTGGGGTGCACTATGGAGTTTTAAAGCTGCAGTGCGGCCGTCAAGTGGTGCTGGAATCTGACTCTGCAAATCTAGTGTTAATTATCAATGGTCAGGCCAGATGCCCATGGAGATTATGGAATGTTATTTCTGAAATTAAACTCTTATCCAACTCTTTTGTATGTCACCATTGTTATCGCCAAGAAAATTTTTTGTGAGGATACACCCCCCCCCCCCCCCCCTCTCAAGGCCTCAGTGAGTTTTGTATGCAATTGGCTTACTAAGTAATAGATGATCAAGTCCTTTTTTTTAAAAAAAAAAAAGTCACTCCATGGTGGGGTGCGACCACTGAATGAGAATGTTGTGAAGGGTGCAGAAGGGACGCCTTAGGTTAGCTCCGCATCGTCAAATCACAAAGAGATGTTGGGTATAAATGGAAACATGACTTTAACTAGTCGTGATGCATTTTAATAAAATCATGCAGGCTTCCCAAAACTTATGATATCGTGTCTGGTCAGGAATGTTATGACCCGCAGAGGGCGATGATCTCCGCCATGGTCAGCGGCCGGTCCCCTTCCATTGAGAGCTTAAGACCGATGAGCGAGTCGACGTACGAAAAAATGGAGACCTCCGATTTGCCCACCTCCTTAAGCTTCTTTGCTCGTTCCCTTAGAGCGTCGATCAGCAGGACGAACAGCTCCGTCTTCTTCTCCCTCATCTTCAAGAGTGTCCGCACCCTGCCGCGGAAGATGTACTTTGTGATCGCCGGAGCGATGGCCAAGACGTTGAGCTTGCTGAGGAACAGGAGCACGCTCCGGTTCACGTCCTCGAGTTCCTTGATGCTCTTCTCAACCCTATGAATACAAACTGAGGTTGTGTCACATCTTTTGGTAGGTGGCTGTGTGCATCTAATTGCATGACAAGGTGTGTGTCACTCATATCTGATGGTGGCTTGGGTATCTATGACCTCCAATGCACCAATCATACTCTACTTCCGTTTCAAAAAAAAAAATCATAATCTACTTACACGATGGGTTGGACGGATAATGGGAGATGGAGATGACTTTTTTTAGGAGGAGACGGAGATGACTTGTGGAACTCAGTTTTTCTTCTCTCTTTTTTTATTCTTTGCATACTATGTTAAGGACTTCTCTTGGAATTTCATAGCAGAGGTGGCCCACGGGAGACGGGGCATCAACCATCTAAAGGAGCATTGCAAGGGCCATCCTCAATCCCCATGGTGCAGCACTGCTTCGTAGCCAACCCCATATGAGGGACAGAGTTCTCTTTGTGGCACCATGAATGGACACCTAGAGGCACTCATGCAAATCTTCCCCCTAGACTGATGGTGCTTTCATCCGACTATACAACACCAATATCAACATCCTGGACACCTGCATGTGGATCACCAGGCAGGATGTGGACCCTTTTGTTTCAATCCGCACCCTTTGACCTGCACGTAGTTGAGCAAGTCACGCTGCATGAGAGGATCCTAAGATACCACCAGATGCCTCCAGGATGGATACGATTCACTTTTCTACGAGTGCATCTCAACGTCTTACCTAGGAGTACGGTCCCAAGCACACTTACAATGGTCTGTCCAAGCAAATGGAGATCTCATTTACTGCTCAAAGTGAAGATTTTTGGTTGGTTGTTAGGGGCTAGCAGAATTCTCACCAAAATCTACTGGGCAGGATGGGCACCCGATACAGGTACATCATGCGCTATGTGCGGATCAGCAGCAAAGAACATTGCTCACTACTTATTGAGTACCCCATCACTGTCGAGATATGGAGAAGAACACATAAAAGTGGGACCGACTTTTTCACTACTGATGTTGTATGGAGCTCACTCCGAGCTCTAGGCCACAGGGGAGCTTGGGGCAGCAGCAGAAATGGACAATTTTTTTGGCAGTCACTTGGCCATTTGGCTAGAGAGAAATTGCACCATATTTGTAGGTGAGACATCTTAGGTAAGGAGCAGGGAGTTCGATAGTTCTGGCTACTGGGGATCCACATCCACATAAGCTTGTCATGTTTTGTTCTCCCTTTATGTTTGGCTTTTATAAATTATAATCACTTGCACATTTCATGGTTCCAAAGATTTTGTACAACACAAGATGGCTATGCAAGCTCAATAGTCATCCTTTCCCCTTTCAGAAATAAAAAACAAAATTGATGAAAGCTTATCATTCCACATTAGAAAAATACTGGACCTGTTTATTTCCCAAGGTAATATGTAGCAACATATTTGTCTCATGAACCATAAAGAAATGAACTACTAAATTTCATATAAAGAACTCAATTCAGATTGAGATCTAGGTTATGTGCAGAGATTTCCTTCTCAGGAAGTAATACTACGTTCAAAGTAACTTGCTGCTTTATTTAATACAATACATTAGATTATCTTTTAGAATATATTAGGTTCCACTTTACTTAATCCGTTGTTAGATATATATATATATATGTATGTATGTATATATATGTATGTATGTATATGTACATGTATACACACACACACACACATATATATACATACATACATACATATGAGTATGATGATGAGAAAAAAAATTATACCTATCTAAATCTAAATAATCTTTTTGATGGGCAGAACAAAAATAATCTTTCAATTTGATTCTTATAAGGCAGTTTTGTGCACCTTCACTAATGTTTCTATCACAACAAATCCAAATAAAAAATTAAGCTCTAGGAAAGAACAATAGCAACTCAGCACATGGTAATTTACACAAAATGGATTTTTTTAGGGAAAAAGTGGATTTAATTGGCAGAGAATAATACTATGAAATTATTTTTCAATGTGAGAAAAACTATATAAAAATACAAAATGTTTGTTATACAGAAAGGAGCAGGGTCATGGATGATGGAATATCAAAAACCTGTTGTTGGAAATAGAATTAATATGGTAATCATGGGCATGAGCATATATCCTCCGACATCTCGCAACAAGGCTTGTCTCTTGGCTAGTCACCTGTACACGGAAGAAAAGAAGTTTAACAAAATGTGCCGCATATATCAAAAGTGCCTACATTAACTCTGAAGCCAAAGATGAAAAACACTATGTAAGGCAAATTCAGATTAAATGAACAGTGGAGTAGATGGGGATTCGGACATGACATGCTTGTCTATTTTGTATAATTATTTAATGCCTTTTTTTAAGAGTGTTCAATTATTATTATTTTTTAAGAGCATTGAATGCCTGTTATGAGCTGTAAATCATGCACAAGCGTAAACATGGTATGAGTAGTGCTACCACAGGCAGATGCAGTGATGGAAACCCTCCTGGAGGAAAGGATAGTTCTTCACTCAAAGAGTTATATGGTTTTTCAGAACATCCATTAGGAAGACAAGTTTTGAAGCTACTTGTACTTGAGCTTGCCCCAACACCATTTCCTACAATGTGTGAAGTGTCTATATTCATCTCAGAAACTCGTTTTATCTTCTTTTCTTGTACCTGCGAAATTTAAACAGAAGCAATGACTAACAATGTCAGTAAACATTAACATCATCATACAACTAAAAAACCAAGGCTCTAACCAAACTTTGTGCAAATAACTACGGTATCCAGGCAGAGATGTCTCATTAACTTCAGAGATTATTGAAAGATGTATGCAAAATAAACAAGTGATACCAAATAAAGTAGCATAGAATGATATTATGTGTGGTAATTGACTATGGTGACAGTTATCATACAAAAAGGAAATGAATGCCTCAGTAATTTCATTACTAGAGAAAAATGTCTCTGTAATTAAAGCACAAATAATGGCCAATTGAAACAAACCACTTCCAAGAGCACAAAACTTAAAGATATTAAGAGAATACTAAATCATTAAGAGTTTAGGATGATGAAGAAACAAATGAAAACCTATTTGGAGAAAGAAAGAAAGATAAGAAATTATTTGAGCAAAAGAGAGTGAAAAACAACACCATAATGAGCTAAATATATGTTTTCCTGGCTCAAGAAAATAAACAACAAGGAAACATAAAAAACAAAAGTTACTGCCAACGGTAAGAATATGGCCATAAAAAATGGGAGTTACTCATTTTTTTGGGGAGAAAAAATGGGAGTTACAGATGACACTGTTGAGAAATTGTTCAAGACAATATTTGAATTATTTCTCTAGAAACTGAATCATTTTTCATGCAGCAGAATTTCTAATGTAGTAGTTTAAAAGAATAACAACAAATTTTCAAAAGCATATGCAATCAGTGACATTCTTTCTTTTTTTTGAGAGAGAGGGGAAAGGATGACCACCGGGATTGCGGTTGTCATCCGGGTATATATATAACTATGAAAACTGACAACATGTACAAGTAAGAGCTCTCCGGTGAAGAGCGGCAAAAAGGAATCAGTGACATTCTTAATAGTCCAATGACATCGATCATGAGAACAATGGGGCAACAAGGTTACCTTCCAGTACTTGATTGTCTTATCATTAGTAGAAAGAAGGAAAAGAACATCACCGACAGACTGGCACCACCTGATCTTGTTTATCTTCTCCTCTATTTCCAGACTCTTAAGATAATCAAACTGAAGTATGAAAGGTAAAAAGATATTTAGAGCTAACACAGTTGTCACTGAATCATAAAATCTAGTACTACTTATTAAGAATTACCTCAGGTTCATGGCTTTGGAACTCAGTCTTGTATCGAAACTCTGGATGCCTGCTAATTGCATAATCTTGTCTCTCCATGTCTCGTCGAGAAGCATGCTGAAAATGGTATAACACATTTGTGAATATATATGAAAGCACCAGAAAGACACAGAATGATAGACAACTAATGTATTAACATACAGCCCTAGCATCTGTCCTCTCAAATAAAACCACACGGCCTCCTCTATCTCCAGTGGCAAGATGATCTCCAGATTTATCAAATTCTATAGCTGAAATGATGTCAACTGCAAGACAAGTTTTCCCAGTCATAAAATAAATCCAACATGCCTATAGATTTTTTAGAAAAAGAATGACATACAAATATTCTAACTGAATTAAAGGTATAGTACAGTGGGATTGCAGGATGAAGAACCAAAAGATAAGCAAGATAGAATAGCAGCTAATAATCTAGTTAAAAGGAGCCAGATTAGCTAAAAACAGGCACACACTCCTCGTGTAGTGGTCATGGATGACAACAAGAATCAACCATGACATACACAATCAGAATAACCGTTGCACATGTCCTCCTTTTCTATGGTTAATTGTAGATGCAGTATTTCACACAATATGGTTTGGTTAATCTTGACCTCTTGAATTCTTCACAAGTGATCAATGAGACTAAGTAAGGCTAAACGAGAGATTCATGAAAGAAGGCTAGAATCTCAAGTTAGTTTGTACATAATGCTCAGAGGCAAATATCAAAACACAATGGACTAACTTTAAAATGCCACCTTGTCACTACATCACAGCCTGACGATGCAAAGAGATGAAGTACGGCTATATATCCAAAGAAACAAATTTTGCAACTTCATTATGGGAGTTAACAACTGCGCCGCTGTAATAACACCTCAAGTTTTTTTTGAATCAGAACATGAAAATTATTCTTAGAAGAATCACCGGCAAACCGCCTAAAGTAGCAACCATGTTCTAGTACTTCAACACAAGATTAAAACTGTGTTCTTCTCAAACCACAGCAACGAGCTACCGAACCGAAAACTCCGTTCAGATTGCCTGCAACACCTATCCAGAAAATCTACGAGCAAAAAGGGCTGAAAACGCTCCATTTTCAGCGAAATCAAGCGAAACTCTGAACGGATCTCAGATTACAAACGCAGGAAGCAAAAAAAATATATAAAAATCGCACCTTCCTGGACATCCTCCCCGGCCGCGCGCTCCCCGAACACCTGAGAGAACTTCCACTCCAGCGGCGGCGGCGGGGAAATGGGAGAGGATGAGGGCGACGGCGGCGGGACCTGCCGTCCGGCATCACCGGCTACAGCTCCGTTCATCTTCCGACGACGACGGCGGCGAATCCGGGTGGGCGGAAAGCGGGCTCCGCCAGCATCAACCAGTTCCAACGGATGGGAGAGGGATCGGCAGCGGCTGAATTGGACGGGGCTCAATTGGACAGGAAAGAAGGGGAGCTTTTTTTTTTCTCCTCTCGCTTGTTTTCTCGCCCTAATTGGTGTTATTTGTCTTGTCTCCTTTTCTTCTCTATTTTTCTCGTTCATCCTCCTCGTTTTCTTCCTTTTTTTTCTTTTTTTTTTTTTTGCAGTAATTATTGGGAAAGTTGTTGACAATTTTACTTTTTTTTATAATTATTACTTTTAATCAATAACATGATCTGGGCCTCGCCCTCGCGATTGGGGCTGTGTGTTGACATCATCATGAGTTTTCTTTTCCTTTCTATTTTTTATTGTTTGAAATAATAACAATAATAATAATAATAATAATAATAAATATTTAATTTCCTTCTAAACACTTTTTTTTTTGCTTCGAACGCATGCTAAACGTATGCATGTTGTTATTCACTAGTCAATTATTCAAATAATTACTATATTTAAATAATTGAATCATTAATTCATAGATTAACAATTATATGTCTTTTAGAGCTAAGGATGAAAATAGTTCGAGTTGAATCATGTTTTCAATTTAAAAAAATCAACTGCTATTGTATCAGTTTTAAATTTAAAAATTTATTCTAAAATCATTTTGGAAAAATAAAAATCACTATCTAGCGGATCGATTTTTTCGAATGATTTTTTCGGAATCCTACTTTTATATAATTATATTTTAAATATATATAATAATATAATATTAATATAAAAATATTTAATTTTATATTAAATATAAAAGATACTACTAAAATTTTGAAGTTATTAAATTAGAGTTTGATAATGTGACAGAAAAGTATGAAATTTTATACAAAAAATATTATATCTATAATAAAAAAATTAATAATATATATTAATTATATAAATAAAAATTCATAAATAAAAGACGGACTTTACGGCCCCTACGATTTTTTTTGGATGGGTCTTAATTTGAGAGGGTGAATTTTAATTTATTAAAAATCACCTTAAATCATATTCAAACTTCTATTTTTTTTAAACGGATGAAGTTTTTCGAGGTTGTTCCAGCTTTTCTTACACCCTAAAGAGAGTAAGAGGGATGGAGAAAGAATTTTTTTGTCTTTTTAGAAGAATAATTTTAATCGAAAATTTATCATTACATCGCTTTTGGTATTATCGACTAATTTTTCTAAAAAAAACTATTTTCCACATACGAGTGCAATCTTAACTGTGATTAGAATTATGAACTCGTTACATATGTTCATTACATCCAAAAGTAATGATTTCCAAGTTATACGCTGTCTGTTCGAATGACCAACAACGAATTAATATAATGTTTGGATGTTTGAAAGAAAAATTGTTGGTGTAAAATTTCGCATTTTCGTACGTGAATTTGATGGACTTTCTTAAGTAGTTTTTTCGAGGCCCTAAATTTATTTTAAAATCTTGGTAGTATCAAAAAGCATTATTCTAAGAAAGATATATCATTCACGTATTATATGTTTCAATACCACTATTAATTATTTGTATGATTTTGGGGGGTAGGCACTTTTACATACATTTTATATCAATTGGGAAATTTATTATGTATTGAAAACAATAGAAAATAAGAAATATAATTTTAGCTATTCAGGTCTCCACCAACCTCTTCATACAACTTCTCAATTTAAATTTTGCATAAGTTTCTTAATTTAAAAATGATAATTTTTGTATCATATAAAAATTAATTTGATTTTTTTTATACATGTCCTTTCTTTCTATTATTTCCTCCAAATCCATCCATTAGTCACACTTCTTTATTTTCTTTTCATTGAATTTCAGCAATAACTTTTGAATTTTATCATCTTTTCCTATTGGATATTTCAATTTTTGTTTAACTAAATGGTCATCTAACTATTAACTTGTTTTAATAACTTTTAACCTACAATAACCAAAATTACAAATGACCCCCCTCCCCCTCCCCACCTATTGTGTTGTTGAATTTTAATGACATATAAAATTATATTTTGATTATACAAATTTCGAAAGATTAAAGTTAAATGTTGAAAAATGTTTTAAAGAAAAAAGGATAACTTTATGCACTACACTTTGATTAAATAATTAACTATGACCTTATTACATTATGGATTAATGATGAACATCAATGTTGTAGAGATTCATGTTAGCTATCCATAAAATTTAATGTTATCTAATTTGAATAACTATGCAAAAAGTTATGTTCAAAATAGTGTAAGTCGATCAATCAACTTGCCGATCGAAGCAAAAAAGGTTGATCGAGATAATACCGGTCGACCGAATGGAGATGCCGATCGATCGATCAAAATTGAGCCTACCTCGATTGACGATGAGACAATATAGATCGATTGATCGATTGATGATTCGGTCGACCGATCAAGCGCAGAAGCCGAAGAAATCATGCAACGATCTAGATCGATCGATCCATATATACGGTCGACCGACCTTCGAGCCAAATGAACAATAATGGTCAATTTTTAAGGAGAAAATTGTGGAACAAATTCTGAACGAATTTTTCACCTATTGAAGTCTATAAAATGAGTGTCAAAGCTATAAACAAAGGCATCCATCTACTCATTGAAGAAAAATTTCAAATTATCAAAAGAAGACATTTCCTTGAAGTTTTCATTTTAAAATTTTCTCTTCATTCTCTCTTCTTCTTTTTTTTTTAGAATAGCATTGTAAAATAGAGAAACATTTGTTAGAAAAATTGAGAGCGCTATTGTGTAAAAGATGTTCCATATCTTACCTCTTGATCAAGAAAAAAGATTAGCTTCATTGGAGAAGATATGTGTCTTACCTCTCAAAGCGGAAAAAAGACAGTGGTGTAAAGGGCTTTTCTTCCTTACCCAATTTGGAATAAAAGAAGAGTTCAAGTGGAATCTCTGACGATCTCGAGGTCAAGAAATCGAAGCAGGAACGTAGGTCAAAATGTGGTCGAACCTCGTCAACAACTACCGTGTTCATTTGTGTTTGATTTCTCTCTCCCTCTCATTCCATATTAGGATTTATGTAATGTGATTTGATTTGTATTAATTTAAAGATTGTTCAATCGATTTTAAGTTTTCGCAATGATTTTTGTGAAATCGATATTTTTGTCTTAAACATTAATTTACACTTTCCCACCTCTTGGTGTCTTTTGGGATCCAACAATTGGTATCAGAGCGGATTGCTCTTGTTTGAAAATCTAATTATTTTTAGGTCTAATCATTTTAAGATTTAATCGTCTTATTTTAATATTTAATCATCTTAATAGTTATGGCATCAACAGGATTTAGTTTTGTCGAAGGATAATTAATTAGTCGACCTCCCCTTTTAAATACATCAAATTTTGCATATTGGAAAATTAGAATTCAAGCTTACATTTGTTCTATTGATATTGACATGTGGGACATTGTTGAAAAAGATTATTATGTAGTGAAAAATTACCTATACATTTTACCGAAAGAAAATTTATATTTTGAAAAATTTGATTGGAAAGTCAAAAATATTTTTTTTATTGTGCTTTGAATTCAACAGAGTTTAATCGGATTTCTAGTTGTCAAAGTGCAACTGAGATTTGGGAGAAGCTCGTTATTACTTATGAATGAACGAATAAAGTTAAGGAATTTAGATTATATATTTTAAATCATCAATAGGATTCTTTCAAAACACATGATAATAAATACATAAATGATATGGTTGTAAGATTTAACGTATTTTGAATGGATTAGCCTCTTTGGACGAGCTAAGAACTAACTCTCAAAAGGTATGAGAAGAATGAGAAGCCAACAAGAAAATCATACAAATAACACAAAGAAAAGACATCTCAAAAAGGGAAAGAGAAAAAAAAATATGAAGAGTCAAGTTATTCATCAAGGTCTTCTAATCACGAATCATACCTATGATTAATGGCACACAACGATGAGATAAATTTCAACTCTTCAAATTAAAATTATGATTCATCTAACTCTTCCGAAGAAAATCTTTCTTTAGATGTAAATAAAGAATTTTCATCCCTTATAAAAAAATATTTTTCACTTAAATAGGATAATGAAAAATTACTACATGAGATTGAAAAATTAAAAGAATAAAAGGATACATGTCTTATGGAAAATAAAAACCTGAAAAATGAAATTGAAACTTTGAAAACTACACATGCATGTGAAATTATAAAATTAGCATGTTCGTTAGGAAAAAAGTAAAACAAGAAAATACTTTTTTTAAAAAATACACAAAACAACGATAAAACTATTTCTCACAGAATGAAAAATAATCTTAGGAATTATTTTGATCACAAAAACTCTGATTGGAAATCTAATTATTCATATGATAGAAAATCATATTTTAAATGTCTCACATGTGGATCTTATGGTCATTATGCATATCAATGTAAAATAAGAATTCATCACAACATGGAAATGATATGGGTTCCAAAAGGAACCATTACTAACAGAAATAGATTCAAAAAAGTTTAAGTATCAAAAGTTAAATGATTGTTTTTTAAGTGTGCCTCACATGTAAAGCAAAGGACGAACGAAAATATGAAATTAAGCACAAAGGGTATGGTAAGTATCATTGAATATACTATTGCAATCTTTTTAAGTGTTAAGTCTATTTTTTAAAAATTTTAAAATTCATCATTTCTTTGAAAGAAAATTGATCATGATAGGGGAAGCATGTTAAAATCTTCCAGCCTTATTTCGACATATCATTTGATATCATTGTTGTATTTTTCTTAATATTTTTTTAACTTGTGGCTTTCATAACTTCTAGACCAATTTGATTTTGTTTCACCATTATAAAATAGCCATAAATTTAGGAGGAGTTATTTTTTAATATTTTTTATATATTATTAAAAAAGAGGGAGAATAATTATTTTTAAAAGGCAACATTAAAGGAGGAATTCCATATTTTTTTTGTCCTTCATTTGCAAACTATTTTTTGATGAAACAAAAGGGGAGAAATATGATATGAATATAACATTATATGAAGAGTACTTTACAATTAGTACTTATATCTATAAAATGGATTTTACAAGATTTTATTTTTTCGTCACTTATATATTTTTCATATTTCTCGGTTTGTCTTCATAAAAAAGGGGGAGATTGTTGGAGCAAAGTTTTAATGGTATATAAAATTATATTTTGATGATACAAATATCGAAATATTAAAGTTAAATGCTGAAAAGTCTAAAGAAAAAGGGATAACTTTATGCACTATACTTTGATTAAATAATTTACTATGAACTTATTAGATTATGGATTAATGATAAATATCAAAGTTGTAGAGAATCTTGTTAGTCATTCATAGAATTCAATATTATCTAATTTGGATAATTGTGCAAAAAATTATGCTCAAAATAGTGCAGATCGATCAACCTACGGGTCGAAGCAAAGAAAGCCGGTCGAGATAATACCGATCGACCGAATGGAGATGTCAGTCGACCGATCAAAACTGAATAAATCGCACAACGGTCAGACCAGTCGATCGGTCCATATGTGCGGTCGATCGGCCTCTGGGTGAAATGAACAGTAACGATTAATTTTGAAGGAGAAAATTATAGAACAAATTTTGAACGAATTTTTCACATGCTGAAGTCTATAAAAGAAACGTCAAAGTCAGAAGCAAAAGCATCCATCTACTCATTGAAGAAAAACTTCAAGCTATCAAAAGAAGACATTTCTTTGAAATTTTCATTTTTAAGTTTTCACTTCTTTCTCTCTTCTCTTCTTATGAGCATAGCATTGTAAAAGAGAAACATTCGTTTAAAAAAATTGAGAAAGCTCATGTGTAAAAGATGTTACATATCTTACCTCTTGAGTGAGAAAAAAGATTAGCTTCATTGGAGGAGAGGTGTGTCTTACCTCTCAAAGTGGAGGAAAGGCGGTGGTGTAAATGTCTTTTCTTCCTTTCCCAATTTGCAATAAAGGAAGAGTTCTAGTGGAATCTCCAGCGATCTCGAGGTCGAAAAGTCGGAGTGGGGACGCAAGTCAAGGTGTGGCTGAATCTCGTCAATAACCACTGTGTTCGTTTGTGTTTGATTTTTCTCTCCCTCTCATTTTCATATTATGATGCATATGATGTAATTTGATTTGTATTGATTTAAAAATTGTTGAATCAATTTTAAATTTCCGTGATGATTTTCGTGAAATCGATATTTTTATCTTAAGCATCAACTCATCCCTCTCTTGGTGCCCTTTGGGATCCAACAGGGTCGTTTTTATTTACGACCGGCCCATGTGACATAAACATGCCAACCATTTAAAGTGCATTTTGCGGGAACTTACTTTTTGACTTGTGAAATGTCATGATTTCTAGGGCATTGGTCTCAAGCGAACGTTTACGTGGAGACTTTTGTGAGCAAAGTGGCATCTAGACAGAACGCTTGGATAGGATGCTCTTTTATGTGGGTTGTCATACAGACTTGATGTTAACTTTATGAAAGTTTTAAAATTTTTGTTGAGAATAAAATGCTTGATTACAAAAGAGAATGACACCTTCCTTCTCTTCTCTCCTCTGTGACACATACGAGGGTCATCTCTCTATCGTGTTGACAAAGGTGACAAAGCCCACCATCCTACTCCACCCTTCTCCCTAAAGATCCATAACTCTGTTACAATTTTGCTACTCCAATTAATAAATAATTTATCTAAAATATCATATATTTATATGAGATTGATTTTTATTATATTTCATATATTTGAAATCCATCTATTCGAAGAGACTTCTCACTAAATTGATTTGAATCATCAAAGCGGAAACTATGGTTGTATATCGATGTCTATTGGAGCTTCTAGTACAATGTAAACACAGAGCTTGTGATATGATATAAAGACAAAGATCACATAATTTGCTATCATCTTGAAGTTGATAATGACCTCCTACTAGATGATCGAGACAGAGTGGATTGCCCCCTAGGGGTGTTCACGGATCGGGTTTGACCCGCTGTGAACAAACCTAACCCAATCCGATCAAATTTGGTCGAGTCGGGTTGGGTTTCAATTTTTTTAGCAACTTGGTTCAATTCGGGTTGAGTTGAGTCGGGTGTTCGGGTTACCCGACCACCAATTTTTTTATTTTTTATTTTTTAAGTTTCCTTTTTTATTTTTTTATATAAAATTGGTTTAATATTTTATTTTAAATACCAATAATATATTATATATATTTAAAATAATTTACTTTTTATTTATTTTAAAATGACATAAAACACTTAAATTAAGTTAAAAATCATTTGAAAATTAAAAAAAAACTTGAATTGTCGAGTCAAGTCAAGTTTCCAACCTGACCACCGATTTGACCGGACCAAATATGAGTCAGGTTGGGTCGAATTTTAGGTTCACCAGGTTAATCCGATACGATGAACACTCCTATTGTCTCCGCCCCGCCGGTCTCAAATTCTCGCATATATATATATATATATATATATATATATATATATATATATATATATATATATATATAAGAAATCACTTCCGATATATATATATATATATATATATATATATATATATATATATATATAAGAAATTACTTCCCCCCTCTTGGCACTCTCCGTCTTCTCCTTCTCATCTCCACCACCTCCCCAAAATGCTTTTCTTCCATGACGTTCAACGCCTCTCCTGCGTCCCCTTTGCTCGCCCTCGTCTGGTTCATGTCGTCTCTATCGGCGCCATCCTCCTCATTGCTCTCCTCATCGGCGGACTTTGGCCCCCACCCTCACTCACGGACCTCCACCCTCCCCCCCCACCACCGTCGTTGTCGCCTAGAAGTGTGTCAATCCCTTGGGCATTGAGAATGTCCGAATAGATCCTACCTCAAAACCCTTGTACTTTGTGATTGTGTGTTGTTTTTTATCCAATGACGACGTCTGGTCATTTTTACGGGCATCATGAAGCTCCTCTTAAACTTGTTGTTATTGAGCTTTGTTGAAGTGGTCTCCAAGCTCAAGTAGTCCTCCGCGTTGTTGTCGATGAGCATGTCGCTGCTATCACCTTTGCTCGTGGAGCCCTAGAATATGGAAGCCTCTGGAGTCGCCTTCGACTTATCAGTACCGTCAACCATCATCATCTTCGTGTTGTTTTGCCAAGCCTTTTGCGCTAAAGAGATGCTTCCCGTCCTTTGTCCTCCTAGTCAGCACGGAAGAAGGACAAGTTGTTTGGCCACTTGAGGTACGTATCATGCTCCGGAATCATTTCGTCCATCTGTGATTCGTCGGAGTGCGCCTCGGCTCGAACACCTTCAAGCAGAGCTGCTCCTCCTCCTATTGGAGGAGAAGAATTGTGCAGCTCGGCTCTAACATGTTGAGCAGGTGAGCATGCTACTGACCCTCTTCTTCGGTGAGGACTAGTATAAGGAAGAGATGGAGGGTGCTCGGGTGGCACCGACGGTCGCTGATCACGACGTTCGCCTAATGAGTCACACACTTGGGGAATCAGGGTCCCCCGGGGAGATTAGGTCGGGGACGAAAGCGGGGGCCAAACAATGAGGTCGGGGTGGAGGGAGTGTCCATCCCACACACACACACACCAGACATACACAAAAAAAAATAGGTTGGGTGCCATTACTAGTGACCACCTATCCATAGTAGAGAGGTTAGCATGCGGCGGCATCAAGAGAATCCTAAGGAATTAGGATGTGAAGGTTTCTAGTGGAGGATGACCTTTCAACCTCATCGAGCCGGATCTCCTCCTCAAAAGGCCATGCATCATCGGAGATGTTGACCATCTAGTCCATGATGGAGAGGTACCATGCAATGGTGTTAGGCGAGTCCCATGTGAGAAAATTAGGATTGGAGCTTAATGGGGGATGACCCTTTTGTCTTATCCAAGCCAGATCTCATCCTCTGAAGGCAATACATTATCAGTGGGCCCCACTTAGGACACTATCGTAAACATTTTCATATTGTTGTCGTTAGGTGCAGTCACGAGGAGGTCGTGGGAAAAGGAAAGGAGAAGAGGATACACGTCATATGTTGTTGGTGACCTTAGGGTAGTGGTGGTGTGGACGTGGAGAATGTGTTGCACGATGACGATCACATTCGTGGAACCATCAGACTTCTGATGTTGTCATTCACTAGAGGAGAGCTACCAGAGCCAGACATAATTCTTCATCTAAAAATTCACTCTAAAAGAATTTCCTCGTTTTGAACTCAAGGATCTCTTCATTTTTCCCCAAAAAAACTAGTGTCCTTCCTCCTCCATCTTCCACCAAAAAAAGTTGATTTAATGTAGCCATTAATGTCAAACTTTGATACCATTTTTAGTTAGAAAGATGAGCATGTAACCAAAAATACAAAAAAGTAGAAGAAAAAAGAAAAAAAGGAAAAAGAGGAGAGAGATTTATAACTCACTATATATGAAAAAAATAATAATAATGAGAGTTTGTGTTAAGAATTACATGATGCAATAAAATTAATGGAACGTTGATATAATAATTGAAAAAATATAAGTTCAAAAAATCACATTAAAGGTAAAAATATTGGTGAAATGAGAATGATACATTGTATATGAAATTTAATATAAAGATACGTAGGAAAGTTCCATAAACAATTAAAATATTTAACAAATAAAAAAATTATTCAGGATATCTATTAAGTCCAATCATAATAATATAAAAATTGCAATTGATAATAAAAAATTTAAAGCATTTCTCAACCAAAATATTAATATTATACTCTAAATAATAATTAAAGGTCAAATGGTTAACATATTTGACCTTTCAAATTTGAAAATAAGTATGACTCTTTATATTAACTAAAACTAATTAATGGCATTATATAAATATATAATATGTGCTTTGTTATATTAAAAAATAATAATTATGATTCATCATTATTAACTAAAAATAATTAGTAGACTTAATTTATCATATTTTTTATTAAAATAAGTTTATGCAGAAAGTCAAAGAGAAATATTAAAATAATTAAGAAAAAGGGTAAAGAAGAAAACAAATAAATGGAAGGAAGGATATAGGTTTCTTGACGTATACAATTTTGTGTGTAAGATTCAAGATATCTACTAAGTCCAATTGTAATAATATAAATATTAGTATTTGATAATAAATAAAACTTTAAGCATTTCTCAAGCAAAATTTAATGTCATGTTATGAACAATAATTAGATCATATGGTTACCATATATGATCATTCAAATTCAAGAATAATTATGACTCTTTATGTTAACAAAAAGTAACTAATGGTTAAATGCATATATGAGATCTTTTAAATTCAAAGCAATTATGACTTGTGATAATTAACTAAAAGTAATTAATAAACTTAAATTATAATAACTCCTCATTAAATAAGCTTATGCATGAAGTCAAAGAGAAATATTAAAATAATTAAATAAAAGAAGAAGATAATAAAGAACGAACAAAGGATAGAAGTTTTTCATGCCTATATATATATAAGATAAATAATAATTAAGGATCATATGATTGACATATGTGATTTTCAAATTTAAGAATAATTATTACTATGTATTAACTAAAAAAGTCAATGAAATTAAGTAGATATAAGAGATGTGATTTTTAAATTAAAAAATAATTATGACTTGTGATTGTTAACTAAAAGTAATTTATACACTTGGGTTATCATAATTCAAAAAATGAGAGAAAAAAATAAAAATTGAAAAACAAAATTTAATATTATACTTTAAACAATAATTAAAGGTCATATGGTTAACATATATGATCTCTCAAATTAAAAAATAATTATAACTCTTCATATTAAAAGTAATTAATGAATTTAAGCAGATATAAGATAAGTGGGTTTTAAATTTAAAAATTATTATGAGTTGCCATAATTGACTAAATAATAAATAGACTTATCATAATTTTTTATTAAATAACTTTATGCATGAAGTTAAATAGAAGTGTTAAAACAATTAAAAAAGTAAAAAAATAAGAAAAAATATATAGAAGAAAAATAGAGGTGCTTGATGCCCGCTGTCTCCCCCTTCCGCCGACTCCACCGCCACTTTCGCCCCCGATCTCCCCGTCAGCTAGATCGTCAACGCCATCGACGTCATCTTTGTGGTCGTCACCATCAGCGCTGTCCTCCGGACCATCAACACACGAGAGTGAAATCTGACCATGAAATCTAATCGTTCGATCCCCATCAGTGGAAGCACCCCCATTAAATCCTAAATAATATATCAACAAGAAAACGTACAAATAATAAGCATAGATGGCAGACCTTTGCATCTAACAAATCCAGCTTCAGTTTCAACGCTCTCAAATAAAGGTGATAGGAACTGTTATTTAAAGTTAAATATTCCACTCCGAAAAAAAAGGAATTAAAATATTGTTAATTAACATGGAACTTCTCATCAGTTCTTATTCTCTGAATAAAAATATATTTGACAACTAAAGGACGTGAGCTCCTAGAAAAGATGCTATAAATCTAGTAAATTGCCGCACGAATTACCAAACTCAGATTTTGACTATGTAGTTCCTGAAGTATGATTTTACATGGAAAAATAAAAATGAAATGGTCCACCTTCGAGACCAGCAATTTTGTCTTCAAAGCTCAGCTTTGCTACTCTTCTTGGACTTCGGTGATGATTTCTTCCCCCTCCACCACTTCCTCACGGAGTGAGATACTTTGCTCATGTGCCGCTTCATCTGATTCCCCGCTTCTTTAATTCCTTTCAAAAGCTTCCCCTTAAGATCTTGCTTGGGAGATCCCTTCTGTTTTAGAGCTTCACCCTGTGATGAAAACATCAAGATGTGATTGAAGGAAATGCTGAAAGTTGAAACCTTATCCAACAATAGTTGCATGTACCAATTTTGTAGGAAAATCATCTTCATCTTCATCTTCATCTTCATCCTCATCCTTATCTTCGTTGCCAAAATTATTGTTGAGTAAATCTTCTCTTGAATACATTTTCATGCTAGGAGCACCCGGCATGTCCTGCCAATGCTTTTCACTTTAGTGCAAAATCCAAATGAGAGTTTATAAGAAAAGGCTTTTGGTGACTAGTATAAAAAAGCTACCTGCATGGATCTCAAGATTTTTTCCATTTCAGCATCTTTTGATGGCTTTGCAAGAAACGGCTCTCCAGGAATCCTGTCCTGCAAACCAAAGGATACAAAGCTCCGAGGTAATTATATGCAAATATCCAGAAAGAAACAAAATAGTCTTGGAGGTGGTTTTTTACTTTGAATGACTCGGTTTTCAAATGTATTAGTGCAAGCTATCAAATTATAATTCATGTCTACTAAAAGGAACCACTAAGTTGCCTTGAAAAAAGGAATTGCTTATTGCTAAGTTCTGATGTCTATATCCATGTGACAGACATTAAGAATTTAACTTGTCTAACTATTCAAAGGTGAAAATAATTGGACGACTTTTGTTAGGCAACCCCTGGAAATCCCTGCAACGAACACATCAGTTCTTCACTATTTTCCATTATCACTATACATCCTCTTTGGTGAAAGTAACCTATTCAAAGGCTTTTGTACAACATTTCTTAACAATGATCTGTTATGTGCTGACATGTACACTAACAAAACAGAAGTTTCCTAATCAATTTTTAATACGTGTGTTTTCAAAAACTGCTAGTGAAGTATATAAAGTAATCAAGACAAAACAATGAATGGTAGCACATCAATTACCTTAGGAACTGGAGGTGGTGGTACTGAACATGCCTTAGAGAGATCATAACAAATAAATTTTACCAATGAATCAACAGAAGGCTTGGTCTTAAAGAAAAATTCAGCAACATCAGTATCAGCATAACCAATGACCTGCATAAATGTTAACAGAACATTTAAGTTACAAACTTCACAGGAAAAAAAAACATTTGAGTCATAAGGAACATTATTCCTTACCCCCTTCACGGACACTAGCATCCCATAATTTTTTTTTGTAGGGAAAAGGAATTGGTAAACTCCGCCTATATTTTATAGCCGGTCCCAAGCCCGGATAAAGGAGGAGGGTTGTGTTAGGCCCCGACAGCCAGCATAAAATCATGTCGAATCTTATGAACATGGATCAAGGAATGGCGTCGTATGATCCATGTAGCCGACCCCACCTAGTGGGATAAAGCTTTGTTGTTGTTGTTGTTGTTGAAAAGGAATTGGTACCCATAATTGAATAGACAATCCAACAGGAAATAACCAACTAGACAACTTGCAATGATATTAGCTTAGTAGAGCCAAAGAAATTAGCACACCTTAGTCCGGCACTCCGACATGATACGAAGTTGCATTACTTAAGAAAATAGTATATTTGATTACGACAATAGTGGGTAATTAGAATCCACAATTAGTCTGTTTCCATTATTAGTTTTGTTGTAGTTTATAGTAACTAACTCCTCATGTTATAAAACATTGATGAATTTCAGATTTAGGGCAATCTTCTAAAGTTTGTTTGTCAACATTATAGTTAGAATTCGGACTAAAACATATGAACTGTTTTATGATGGAATTTGTCCTCACCAACGAATAAGTCATTAGTAGTCATTAGATTAAAATTCTTGCACTTTTATTATTCAATAATACCTATCTTAATTTTGTTTCTGCAATTGTCTACTTAAATTTTCAGTCTCTATCATTGGTATCGGAGCCACAAGATCCTAACACCATTCTCCTAAAAAAAAAAGATCCTAACACCATTTCAATCAATTTTCAACACTTCAACATTTTCAACCAAATTATAGGTTGTTGGTTTGTTAGCTTTATATATACCAGCAATGGAAGTAGAAGAAAGGACATTCATTATGGAGAAATTAACTTTCATGTGCATCATAGAGGAAAGTTGGCGGTCCCAATTCCAAACCTCTCCAACGTTTTCACACAAAGAAGGAATTTCTCAAGGGATGTCATCATCGCACTTGCACAAATTTATCAATCAACTTTCTTCTTTTACCTTGAGGACAAGGCAAAATTTTAGGAGGGGCATACTAAGATGATACCACTTCGTATTACTTCAGAAAAATATTATGTTAGTTAAGGCAATAATGGATAATTACAATCCACAATATTCCTTTGTCTGTCTCCATTATTAGCTTTGTTGTAGTTATATTAATTAGCTCTTCATCTTATACATACATTGATGAATTCTAAATCTAAGAGAACTTTTAGAATTTTGTTTATCCACATTCTAATTGGATTGTGTCCCCTCCATACGGACTATTTTAGGATGATTTGCCCTTGGAAAATTTATTAACTGTCATTGTGTTTAAGATTCTTGCACTTTTTTTTTACGGAGAAAAAGGATGGCTATCAAAGTTTGTGATTGCCATCCATGTTTATATAACTATGAAATGGTCAAAATGTACAAGTGTAGGTTATCAAGACGAGAGCAGCAAAACAATTCTTGCACTTTTACTACTAATAATATCTATCTTAATTTTGCTTCTACAGTCATCTAGTTAGCTATATTTTCAGCTTCTGTCACATTCCCAATTGAAAGAATAAAAACATCTCATATTCCCACAATCTGCTTAAGTCTCATTTACTACGAGCCTTCTTGACAAAAGAACATGGTCCCACCAGAAAACTTACTGATAATTGAAACCACATGATGTTGTAATGGTTTGAGACATTGTAAGGTCAACAGAAAAAAAATACTACTAACATGAATTGGATGAAAAAGAGGCATGAATTTTTCACCTCTTGGCAAGCACGCTCAATAGTTTTGCATTCGGAGTTACATTGCCCTTCAGTCTCTTCCTCCACAAGCTGCAAGAACAGAAAAGAAATACAGATTAAAGAATATATATAGGAAAAACTTATTTAGGCCGCATGCAGTCAGGAGCATGGCAAGTTTTCTCCATGTAGAGAGAATTGAGTTTTCAAAACAAAGAAATTTTGAGTCATCAAATAAGCAACTCAACCTTTGTGCAAAGACTCAACCTTAGATTAGAGTGACAACTAAATAAATAGATAATGAATCGAATTGAGTTAGCCATAAGCAACAACTAGAGAGGAGGCAGCCATAGCATAGTTAAAAAACAACGATGGATCATGTGTCTGCAAACTTTAACTCAGACAGCTTTTTTTCCTTCATAATCCAGTAACCTAACTTTCCATAACAGAGTCAACATGCTCAAGCTCAAACTCTTGAAACATAACACATCACGATAATACCGCAAACAAAAAAGTTGTCGAAATTGAAGGTTAACCAGTTTTTCTAAAAGCTTAAGCCGTTAGGAAGAGCAACATCAATGATTTTATATTCTTAACATTTCCCCTCACGTGTGGGCTGGTGAAGCCCACCACGTGGACAACAATTAAGGTAGGAAAATATCTTTTTTTAACAAGAGCTTAACGAGGTTTGAACTTAGGACCCTGGCTCTGGCTCTAATACCATATTGAAATTGATGTGCTAACTAGTTTTTTTTGGGAGCTAACCAGTTTTCCTAAAAGCTTAAGCCGTTAGGAAGAGCAACATCTACGTCCAATTTCCCATACAATATCACATTATTTGATTTTTTTTAGAGAAATCACATTATCTGATTTCGATCAGTAACTCGTATCAGACAACTAATATTCCTAATGAAAATATTCAATTACATAGCACATTCACTCGTTACAATTTTTTTCTTTTTGAGGGGAAAAAAGGATGACTACCGAAGGGTGTAGTTGTCATCCAAATATATATATCACTATAAAAATATCACCATGTACAGGTAAGCACTCTCCAGAGGAGAGCGACCAAAAAGGGAAAAGTACATGCCCTAGCCAAAACCCCGCTCCCGAAGCTAGAATGCCCAGGAACCGGCCAAGAAGGTCATCAGTGGAGCCCTCCAGCCCTGTCTTTGCATACCAAGATCCCGTAGTGTCTGCCAAAAGTCCTCCGGAGATAGAGGAAGGAGGGCCGAAATGGTCGTCCGCGACCAAACCTCCCGGTTCACACCACAACTGAAGAGTAAATGTGTGACATCCTCCTCTGACTCCCTGCAAAGCGCACAAGAAGTGTCTCTGTGGAGTGCCCATCTCACCCTGTACACCCTGGTGAGGATCCTCTAGCGCCGCATAAGCCAAACAAAGATCTCGACTTTCAGCGGTGCCGGGGAGAGCGCCAAATGAGTCTACAATCTGCCCTGAAATTGTCCGCATATGAGGAGGCCTGAAGGAGTTGAAGGTTGAGCCTGAGTGCAGAAAAAGAATCCGACATCCAAACCCAACCATCCGTCCTCGACGTGCACTCATTACAATATTTCAATTTAGGATGCTCTGAATTGACATCTTTGCCACCCTATACTTAAATGTCTTGGCATTCAGCATTGAGGGAAAAAAATAGAATGGTACGGGTTGGAATATAGGGATTCTTTTGAAACAGATAATTCTATCCAATATGAATTTTCTCATAAATAAAAATAAAAAAATATTAGGCTGCAACAACTACATTTGACAGATTGCAAAAAATTAGCCAACCAAACAAGCCTTCCTAGAAATAAAGTGATAGCATGAGTCCATGTTTATACAGTGCATGGTTGCCAAGGATCGTTTGCAGGCTTGTGTAAGATCTCTGATCGATCTCGAGAAATGTCGAAAATGGAAAGACTGTATGATAGTTTGTAGATCTTACCATATGTAAAAGTTCAAATTAGATTTTTACTGAACTTTTATAGGATACAACCTTTATCCTCATTATTAATCATTAGGTCCACAACTAAAATGTTATTTCTTGGGTTATTGTACTGTTTAATTGTTTGGCGATCAATCATATTCTTCTCAACGTTCTTAAAGTTCTAAATTTGACAATACCTGTTATGAGATTCTGCACACTAATTTATTTCGAATGTCTATATCTCAACTATCTCATCTCCTTGCACTTAAGATGTTTGAACATTAGATGTTTGATATCTTAAATGAAAAATTTATCTTGAAGATATATATATTTGCAACATCCAACAGAGTTCTCTATTATCATTTATTAAAAGAAAATTGACTATGAAAGTTAATGGTTGAACATATATATATGTACATATTATATTGGAAAAATGAGGGTGTAAATCATTATATAGGTCAGTTTTTTTATGTAAGATGTCAACTTTTTTAAACAAGGTGCATATGTTTAAAAGGTTTTTCTGGTAAGATGTGTTTGTACAGATTACCTAAAAAAATTGGCCTACACATGGATTTACATCAACAACAACAACAACAACAAAGCCTTATCCCACTAGGTGGGGTCGGCTACATGGATCATACGACGCCATATATTCGTTGATCCATGTTCATAAGATTCGACATGATTTTATGCTGGCTGTCGGGGCCTAACACAACCCTCCTCCTTTATCCGGTACATCAATATATATATATATATACATACATACATACATATATATATATATACACATTCTTCCATTTAGATATTATAATTATTATTCATTAATACATAAGATCTTACCACTCACTACCAATCCTAGGTAAGATCTCAGATCTTGATAACAATGATACAGTGCATTTCAGTGATTTAATACACATATGCATGCATATGTACACATATATATCGACTCAACAACAACAACAACAACAAAGCCTTATCCCACTAGGTGGGGTCGGCTACATGGATCATACGACGCCATTCCGCAACATATATATCGACTCATTATGAAAAATCCAAATCCATCAGACTATAGTAATCCAGGTTACAGAAGCATGCATCCGGGACAGCCTAAAGATATTGTATGATTTCTCTCATGAAAGTTGTACTACTCTACTGAACTGAGTGCTCTAGAAGCTTATACTTGCAAGAAGGATATTTTTAACGAATTGTCCGAGATAATTCACAACTTTCCAGCGTTTGGAGCTAAAATAGCTTCGGTAACAGCATATTTGCTAAAAGAAGGCATCAAGATCACATTTTTTTCGTACCTCCAATTTATCTCCTTTCTCCACGATGTCGATCCGAAGAATCCAATCCGCTTGTTCCTTCTTGAGATTGCACACATTCTCCGTGATCTCGATGATCTCAAACTCTGAGACCTAAACATCGCACAAAGATGCAAATTTTAGACTTCAAACCCGGACTTGGAACCAATTCAAATTGAAATGTAGAAAAGGAAACGAAAAAATACCAGGAGATTACCTTCTTGGGAGCCATTTGGGCCTCCTTCTTCTGGGCCTGGAGGTGGATCTGGCGTGCAATCTGCTCGCAGACCTGGCATTTTATAAAAGGGATGTCTTCCCTTCTCGCCGACGACGAGGGCTTCTTCGTTGAGGCGGCCGCCGTGAAGTCAAAATTGGAGAAGACGAGGAGAGCGAGCAGTACGAGGAGAACTGTAGAGGAGCTCGCCATTGCTGTGAGCAGCGGAGGCAAGGCACGTAGGGCAACAGTGAAGAAAAAGGGCGAAAAGAATAGGGCAATTAGGTGAAGAAAGAGAAAAAAAAAAGTGTGATCGGTGGAGACGCAGGTGCGTTTGGGGTGGCTTTTTGCCAGAGTTTTTAACAAAGCACGCTTACTTTCTTAAATTTAATATTTGGTAAAAAATACTGCAGTTACTTTTTTCTAAAAATTTCTATAGGTCAGAGCAAATAATTTGTTTTTTTATCAAAGTTGGCTCCCCCTCTTTTCTTCTAGCTTTTTTCCAATGTTGCTTTCCTCAATGGCCACCCCAAATGCACCCGCAGTGTACATCGGTCAGCGCAGATGTTATTTTACAAAGTTGGGCTCAACAGCCCATTTTGGCAAAGATGTGCCTTGGAAATTGATTTTAAGAAATGTGCGAATTAAAAAAATCTTGATTGTCAATAATGATTCTTAATAACCATTTTTTAAATACATTTATAATAATTTAAAGATTATTATTGATATATAAATTAACGAGTTCACATAATTTTTAATATATTTAATGGACGTCCGCCCATTAAAATAGGATGAATGTTCCTCCATATGATCGCACCTATTAGATGCGCGATCAACGTTCACCCCATTGATCAAGGGTTCAGAGTGCGAGGGCGGGTCAGGCCGAAAAGTCGATCAATTTAGATAACAATTGGCCAAAAAATTTCTTCCCTCTCCAACGCCTTCCTGATTCCTCTCGATGCCTTTGTCCTAGTCGTTCTGTCGCTGCGAGCAATGGTGGTAAGACGATGAAATTGGTGAGGATCGACTATAGCGATGGTGGCAATGATATCAGTGGTGAGCGAGGTCGAGAGTGTGGTGAGGTCATGCGAGAGTGTCATTTTGTGTCCTAGAATGCAAGACGACGACATCCGAGGGTGGGAGTGGGGGTGGGAGTGGGGGTGGGGGTGGGGGGGATGAAGCCAACTGTGAGCGAGGGGTGGATGATGGCGCGACTATGGCGTCGAGCAAGGTCATCAACGATGATGGCGGGCGAACTCCTAGGGCATAAAACATAGAGGAATGAGGGGAGCACCGACGGTGAGAGAGGGCGAGTATGGTAGGGGCGTCAACGACAACATTGAGCGAGGTCAAGGACGGGGACAATCGAGCTCCTAGGACACAAAATGTAGAGGAATCAAGTTGGAGGGGCTAAGGAGGGAGCGCCAGCAATGAGTGAGGGAGAGGATAGTGGGGAAACGACGACAATGGCAAGCCAAGTTCAGGGCGGCGAGGTTGGGAGTATGTGATGTCGAGTGGGTGACTTTGATGACGAAGTCGAGCGGGCGAATAAGAGGAAGGCAGCGACAGTGGGGGTCTCGATTCAGCAAAACGAGGACGACAGATGAGGTGAGTTGGAGGTCAATCACTGAAACTGCTGAACTGCACTCAAGTGCTGCATGACTGAGCATTGAACTGCGCGTAAGAAAAGGGGGTGCGCGAGTCATTGATCCCATCATCCAACAGACAACATACCAAGGAGGAGTCAATTGGTGTACAATCCGAAAAAATCAAAAGGGCACAGGGGGGTGAATTGGTGTACAATCCGAAAAAATCAATTTCACAAAAACATCGCAGAAGTTTTAAATCAATGCTTAAAACCTTTGCAATTCAAATTATAAATACAATATGAGAGGGGGGAGAGAGAAAGCAAATACAATGAACACGGATGGTTGTTGATGAGGTTTGGTCACACATTGGCCTACGTCTCGGTTCCGACTTCTCGACCTCGAGATCGATGGAGATTCCACTAAGTACTTCATTTGTTCCAAATGGGGCAAAAAAGAAAACCCTTTACACAACCACATTTTCTCTATTTTGAGAGGCAAAGCAACCTCTCATTCTAAGAAGTTAATATTTTCCCTCGCTTAAGATGTAAAATTAAGAATCTCTTTTACACAAGAGCTCTCTCTATTTTTTTGAACAATGGTTTCTCTCTTTTACAATAGGACAATAAGAGAAGAGAGAAAGAAAGAAAGCTCTAAATGATAACTTTAAGGAAAAAGTTCTTCTTTTGATTTCTTTAAATTTTTCTAATGCTTATACGAGTGCCTTTACTTCTGACTTTGACACTCCTTTTATATGCTCTAATATGTGGAAAATTCATCCAGAATTTATTTTATATTTTTCTCCTTGTTACTATTCATTCCAACAATGGACCGGTTGATAAGGAGGCAACAGCGACACAGCAGCAGAATTAATTCATGCATGTCACCGTAGCAACCTAATACGACGAGCGTATCAAAACTGACACGCAAAGAAAACAATGAGACACAAAAGTGTCAAGAAAACAACGAATTTGCACTGCAAACTTGGATAATACCAAGAGAAAGAAACAATTGTTTATGAAAAGTCTGAATAACAATAATGTCACCAAATAACTCAGATGTTATCTTTTATAGGGTTCAGGAATACAAATTAGGACTCTCAATAGACTAGATAAGGAAATATTGACTCAACAGAAATTAAATACTAACAACAACTAAATACCAAAACAAAATACTAATCAACAATTAAATATCTAAAATAACTCAGACTCAATTCCTAAAATAATCCAAACTTGAATTCCAAGTAATCTCATGTCTTGTAATATCCAATTTCATCTCCTACATCAGTCCCTCATCTTGAAAAGAGCTCAACCTCAGCGAGTAACACCAGCATCCCTCTAAAACATACTCGAATAAATTTGTTGTAAGTTCCAACTATAAACCACTCTCGTCGAAGAAAAACCATGACTATGGAAACTTCGCACTTCTGCAACATTTCTTGCTGTCCGCCATTAGAGATAACTTGCACCTTTGTTGGGTCGACTTTTAAGAACCCTAAGAACAATAGTTTTGATATAAGAAATCGGCCAATGAACAGCCTGAGGACTTGGTTCATGGGACGTAGGAAGGTGCTTGGTGCATTTGAGAGGCCAAAGGGCATAACAAGCCAATTAGGTCTTCTTTCATCTTGAAGGTTGTCTTCCATTCGTCTCCTTCTCGAATTCGAATATGATGGTATCCACTCCTTCGATCAGACTTGGAGAAAATAGTAGCTCCACACAATGGTAAACTACGTGGTAATTCTTCTGGCATGACATCTTTAAAATCGTCTAACAGATATTGCATTGAACTGAGGATGTCAACAGAGCTAAAGTTGTCAGAAGAGTCAGAACTCTTTGGCTTCATCAGAACATCAAAAAACTTTTGAGCAGATCGAACTTCTACATGAAATTCTTTAGGTTCAACTATCATACATGTGCGGTTGTTGAGTTTAGGTTTTGACTGAATTCCTTCGATAAGAGGAGCTAACGTGATATGGTGTCAATCCTTTTGAAAAGAATAGGAATTAGTACGACCATTGTGAGTAACACTGCGGTCAAATTGCCAAGGTCATCCAAGAATCGGTTGACACGTATCCATAGCCACTACATCACAGATAAATTCATCTCTGTATCTTTTAACAATAGAAAATGCTACTTTGCATATAGCGAAAACTTCAATTTCAGTATTCTTTCAAATCCATCCAATCTTATAAGGGGAGATGTGAGGTTCTGTTTCCAACTTCAAATAGTGTACCATCAATTGTGATATTATATTGTCCGAGCTCTTGCTATCAATAATTCCATGAACACTACCTCATGTCCGAAAAATATTGTGTTTTTGTATGTCATCCTCTTTCTTTGGTGTGAGCATGAGGCATCGAATTACATAGGCCACATGTTCTCCTTCTTCGTCTGCATACTCAATATCATCAACATTCTCATCTTCATCTTCTTCATCATCTGTCGTTGCTTCACCTTGTGTTAAATTCACAGTAGGACGTTGGAGACATTCATTAGACCGATGTCCAGGAAGGAGGAATCTATAACATGTGATGGTATTTTGCTGAGTACAAGAATTGCTCGCTCTTCTTGCCGATGAAGTGTTGGCTGCCATATTACTAGTTGATCATTTGTGGTCACAAGAATTGCACCTTTCAATGTTGTCTTAGTTGGTGTAGTATCAACTCTAGCAAAATTTCGTTATAATGGAAGTCTGCTGGATAAGGATGCAGCACGTGATGCTCGTTCGATTTGGCGCTCCATTATTTCAGCAAGAAAGATGGTATCAGCTAATGTATAGGTGATCTTCCCTTTGGCACGATCTCGAATATTGGAACGCAGGCCATTGACAAATCGAGCAATTTGTTGCCGATCACTTTCCATCAGGTCATTACGATCAGTTAGACAAAATAATTCAGTTGTATAATCAGCCACAGTTCTAGATCCTTGGTGGCAATTGCAGAGTTGTTGGTATAAAATCTGTTGATATTCAGGTGGAAGAAATCGTGCTCTAATAAATTTCTTCATTTTGTCCCAAGATTGAACATGTTGCTTTTGTTGCTGAAGACGCATTATCTGCACTTGATCCCACGCTCCACTTTTAGTTTGAAGGCTACCATCTTGGCTTGTTTATGTTCTGAAATATAAACATTGTCAAAGAATCTGTCAACTTCTAAGAGTCAGTCTAGAAAATCTTCCATGTGAAATTGTCCATTGAAGGTGGGTATCTCCATCTTCATTTGATAATTGTGTCTGTTTTGCACAAACTGACCATCATCTTCATCTTCTTGTTATCCACCACAAACAGGTTGAAAACAACGATTTTGAAGTGGTTGTCTCGGTTGTTGTTGAGGAGAAATATGTTGCACATGAAGAGACAGTCGATCCTGAAGTAGCGTCATCACCTCATTAAATCGTTCATTGAGTTGATGAAGCTCATCCTTCACTTCATCAAATTTGGCACGGGTAGGAGCATCTCCCATGGTATAGACAACGATTGTTGATACCAAGGACAACTTGCAAAACTAGGGTTACTGTAGCGGCAAGTATTGTAGCGGTATTGTACCGGCGCGGAACTATAGCACGATTATCGTAGACGATTAGCTGAGGAAAAAATTAGGGTTTGAGATGAGGGTGACGGCGGGTACTATAGCGGCGAGGTACTATAGCACAATTACTGTAGACGGCTGGCTGAGGGCAAAATTAGAGTTTAAGATGATGGTGGATCTTGATTGGCCCTGATACTAATTGATGAGGGGGCAGTAGCGGCACAACAACAAAATTAATTCATACGGGTCACCGTAGCACGATGAGCGTATCAAAATTGGCATGCAAAGAAAACAATGAGACACAAAGGTGTCAAGAAAACACAGCACGAGACAAAAACTTAGAGAATACAAAGAGAAAGAAACAATTGTTTTTTAAAAGTCTGAATAACAATAATGTCACCAAATAACTCAGATGTTCCCTTTTATAAGGTTTAGCAATACAAATTAGGACTCTCAATAGAATAGATAAGGAAATATGGACTCAACAAAAATTAAATACTAACAACAACTAAATACCAAAACTAAATACTAATCAAGAATTAAATATCTAAAATAACTCATACTCAATTCCTAAAATAACTCAAACTTGGACTCCAAGTAATCTCATGTCTTGTAATCTCCAACTCCATCTCCTACATCATCGGTCGACCGCATTAATTGACTGGTCGACCGGTCTATATGACATTATTAATCTAACAAGATCATAGTCAATTATTTAATCAAACTATAGTGCATAAAGTTATATATTTTATTTAAACTTTTTCAGTATTTAACTTTAATCTTTCGATATTTGTATCAAAATATAATTATATAAAGTATTAAAACTTTGACCCAACATGTCCATCCCATTTTAACGGGGTGGACGTCCATTAAATCCATCCTCAATCTCTTAGAGATGGTGCTTCGAAGAATGTGTTTGGTGATAATTTTTTGAGTTGTTGTTTGTAAATTCTATTTTTTAATGTTTTTTTTTTCAAAACATTCAAGAAAATGTAAAAAAAACAAGCTCTTCGATTGCTCGAAATTTATGAAATTTCCAATCTAAAAGCATGACAATGGAAAGACTCTAGAAACTGTAATTTGCAGAAAAGATGCCTTATTTTTTTTGTGAAAAAAAATGAAAACTACTTCTTTTTATATATTTACATTTAGCATAATCATTTTTATGTTTTTTTCACACCACTCAAAGTAGTCCTATGAACCACATAGTTAAGTTCGCCCAAATTTAGCTTTTCCATAAAGAATGTCAAACCGAGACTATGTTTGGAGTTACTTTCTTCTATAATAACTAGCTTTCTCCATGACAAGCCTATGGTGAAGTTTTATACAATTGTTTTTGGATTATTTTTAAAATATTTCTTGAACTATAACAATTTTCTATGTCTAATTCTAATTTATGAACTTTCTATTATGTCACTAAATTTTAATACGATTTTCATATAAGTCCTTGCATATGATTATGTTAACTTTTATGTTGTTTACTTATTTTACTATTTATGAAAAAACTAAATCACCATCCATTTGTATTGTTCTCTATTTTAATATCTAAAAGGAATAAAATAAAAATAAATAATTTAAAAACAAAAAATATTAAAAAGGAGGGGGCACTGCCCCCTCTCCCACTCCCTTCGGTGGCCTCCCCTCTCTCATCGAGGCCGAAGAAGTCAACGATCGCATAGTGGCTACAATAGAATCACCTTTAAGCTCGTGCCACCTCTAAAGAATATAAGAAGCTGGGGCGGCCACCAACTGCTGCTCCACCGCTGGTTGCTGCACGATTGTCGCAACTTTGTGCCGCGATTCTGTTAGGAACGATGCATCGATCATGGACATGGTGTTGAGCCTCGTGAAGCCATGAGTTCAGACTCCCGATTTTGGTGTTCGATGGTGATCATTTCTCTGTCTGCTGCGCCACCCACCAATTGAGTATTCTTGAGTGCCTCTTCGAGTCTTCATGGTGTATCTCCGCGAGGTTAGACCTCTTGTACTGCCTCAATGCTAGATCCGGTGGTCGAAGTCCCCCTCGTCATCATCTGCCGAGTTACAGGAGATGAAGGCAGCTGTCATGCATTCGTCGATGTGGCTCCAAACGAGATCCTCTAGTTCCTATCGGAACTCCCTCCGTAGATGGTAATCCATCATAGCCTGCAACCAATCCTCTCTCGAGTCAGCGCCTTCAGCCGTGATCCCCACTTCGGAAGGGGGACGACGCTCCCCTTCTCCATCTGCCGCCCCTTTTTTAATATTTTTAGTTCTTATATTATTTATTATTATATTATATTATATTTTTTAGACCCAAAAAGAGGTAACAATAATTGGGAGGGATTCTTTAGTCTTTTCATAAATAAAAAAATAATAGAATAGAGACTTGTAAAAATCATGATAAAATTTAAGGGTATCATACGTTAAGTTTATAAATCAGGATTAGACTTGAAATATCACTAAAGTTCAGGAGTGGTTTAACGAAACAATTGTGATTTTTGTTCAAAGTTTATGTAAAAATCTGCTTTATGCAAAAGTTAAATTATCTATGATTTTTCAAATACAATCTTATTCATCCATTACAAAGTGTTGAGTTGTCCAATTTAATTCTCATGCATAAAATTATATTTTATTTTAAAAAATGAACTTTAAATTTCATTGGTGGGACCCATAGGCTTGGGATAAAAAACTCAATTATGCATAAATTTCTTTGTTAGAAAGTAGCACCACATTCAAAGTAACTTTAGCTTTATTTCCTTCTATATACAATCGATTGGGCCATGGCAACCAGTGCTCCTAAACAGAGGCGAGAGCAATCCAACCATGCAATAGTTGTTTCTTTTTTCCTCCAAAAGTTAACACAATCGAGCTGGCAGAAGGACTCCAAGGTCTCAAAAAAGCCTCCCTTGTTCCTATCCCTTCGCTTCTTTCCTTTATAAATTTAACATACTTTTAAGGAATGATGAGCATATCCTGACCATTGATTCACTTATCAATGATTTGGATGAGTTATACATTTAATAATGAAATCTAATATCTCTTATTTGAATTGTTAATAAAAGGATAATCATAAAGTGCATAACATCACTCCAAAATAGGAAGAGATGCTCTAGAATTACATTAAACTTTTTTTTATCTATTTTCATTTCATCTCACTTCATCCCATTAAAAATATTTATTACATGATTTAATTATAGTATAATTTCCTTATATTTTAATTGTTATATAATATAAATTAAAATTAATTTCACATAAACTATTATTAATAAATTTTAATCTCTATTGTTAGATAAGATAAGATAATATTACAAATGTATAATATTAAGCCATACCTCATGTTTTTTTATTGATTAAAGTTGGAAAACAATAGCCCTTGACATTTCATGGTTCTAGCTATTGATCTTTGTGAGTGAAGAGCACTTATGTCGTACAATTTTATCAAGCAATCTCCTTTAAGTTTTTTTATAAATTGTAATATTTTTATTTTTTTAAATTTCTCTCCTTTAGGCTTTGTTTTATAACATGTTATTAAAGTAAATGAAGGAGAATAAGAGGGAAGGGAAAAGAGGGGAAGTGAAGAGAAGGAAATGGAAGATAATTTTTTAACCTTGTTTGGAGGGAGGTAGATGGAGGCAATGTTGTCAAGATCGGATGGGTCATAAGATCGGATTGAGAATCATAAGATCTTACTTATTAATAAAATAATATATTTTAAAATAATAAATATATTTTTGATGAATTTTTTGCATTGAAATCTTAATTATATCCCCACTAAAATATTTTTTATCGATTCCTAAGTTAAATTATATACAAGCATATTAAATATGAAAAATATAAATATTTAATTTCATATAAATTAATTTTTATTATCATATATATATAATATTTAAATTATTATATTAATCATATGAGATCGTATAAGATCGTAAGATTGTGTGATCAAAACTAAAATTATATTAAGATCTTACACATAAAATCTTCAAGATAAGATCGAAATCGAAAGAGGTTCATAAGATCATAAAATTATAAAATTTTAAGATTTAGATCGAGATCTTGACAATTTTGAATGGAGGTAAATGGGAGGGTAAAGTTTTAGTAATAATATTTAGGACAATATGATCTTTTAAATAATAATAAAGGATTATTTATTTTAGGTCATTAAGGACATTTCACTTAATAATTTTTTTAACATTCTTTTCCCCTCTTTTATCCCCCAACTCGGGGTTGAAAAAATTGGCTCCAGGGAAATTTCCCCCTCCATTTTCTTTCTTTTTCTCTCATCCAAATTAGGTAAAAGAAAAAAAAATTACCTTCCCTTCCCCCTTATCACCCTTTTTTCTCCCACATCCAAACAGGGGGTTAAGCACATTTTAATAGTTTTTTTTTATCATTATTAGATTCTAAAGAAACTTCTCACTCGTTGACTATGAAGAAACATAACTTGAAATTTTGACTAATTAGATGTATTAATTTCACAAATTATTTATTTAACTAAAGGTTGTCCTTTTCCTTTACAGCTCTCTTATTACTTAAAACAAAATAAGTAAAAAAACAAAAGATAAATATATTGTAATTGGCTATTTAATTTGGTAGATTAGCTCATTAAGAGCAAGAAGACCACTAGAAATCTAACCATCAAGTAGGCAATGAGTTAATTTTACCACCACAAAATTTCTTATGTTTTTTTTTATCTTTTAATGATTTTTTATTTTCTCTATATTAGCATAAAATATTGATTATTTATTAATGTTTGCAATTTTAGTGCTTAAATTATTTAACTATAGATTGGTTTAATTATGATTATTTATTGTGTAGATTTTCTTTTTATATGATATGATACAACACTTAAAAACATGATCAAACTTGTACTATGTTTATATCTATGCCTATGTTTCTATATGTTTGGTGCTAAATTAAAAAAAAATTCTTTGATTTATAGACATTAGAACCTTCCACTTTATGATAGGATCTTATGAGTTTAATTTTTTTTTACTCCAGAATCCATGAGAATATTTCTATATTTGTTGGTTCTAAATTTGAAAAAAAAATTGATTGATATATATTAATTATTTTATAATTATATCTAATGATATATATATATATATATATATATATATATATATATATATATACTTGTGAGCTCCATGAGCTTCTATGAAGCTATGTCCAAAAGATTAATAAATTATAAAAAATATTTATTAACACTGCCTAATTTTATGTTGGAGAACATAGCAAAATTTTCTTCAATGAAGATTATATGATGATCTTAAGTTAGTAAGAAAATAGAAAAGAAAAATAACAATTGTGTTGTGATGCAAGTAAGATTAGATCTCTCGTATGGTGAATCTAGTATCAGATAATAAGTCAAATACCAATCCTGCAATAATAAAAAATAATATATCATTTATAATTATCAGTAATCAAAGCTATCATGTCACAACGCACTTTTCTAAATACATTGTAATAATCAAAGCTTATCATATCAATATAAGATTAATATTGCTAAATAAAATGATATCAAATACTAATGAGCTACCTGCTCTCATGGCACACTTGATTGTTTGTAAATAAATTGTAGTTTCATTTTCTAAATACACTATAATAATCCCAAATTCAACACTTAAATCATCAATACATAGGGAAAATTTTATTTCACATTTTATAGTATTACTCAATTTGCTTTTACGACAAGACAACTGAGGTTGTAATGTTTCATTTCGATTCACTCATTTTATAGTCATCAACTAGTGTCAATGCACTCAATTTTCATCATCCACAAAACTACTAAAATTGCAATGTTGAATTGCAATTGATCTTACATCTAGCAACTGCGAAGATCTCCGACTAGATATGGTTGACATCATTTTGTCTTCTCATTTCTAATGCATGCATTTCCTGTAGCGAGAAAAGAAGACTCTGAACCCTACCAATCCTACTCTCTCTCTCTCTCTCATTGTTCCTTTTTTCTTTCGATAGTTTTACAAGTGAATCCTTGAAGAACGAAGAAAGCTCTGTGGTTAATGGCATAAGTTCAAACAATATGGGAGAAAGTTTTTGTTGACTTTGATGAGTACGTTTAGATATAATTCTTTCAAGAACATATTTTGATCAGGTAGAAGTCTCCTCCTCTGCACTGACTCAAAGTCAACTCTAATGAATCTTTCATCGGTGAACATGAACTTGAGGGTGCAAACTTCTCAATTAGATCTTCTAATGAAAATCTTGTGTCTACAAAGATTTTTCAACATTCAGCTCAGTCTATCATATACCTTGAAACTAAGAGATTATTAGAAGGCATTAAGTGTTGCATATCACTTGGATTCTTCCATGTCATATTCGAAACTGATTCTCTTGTCTTGGCAAATATTGTCTTAAAGAAATTATGTTTTTCATTAGTGATATCCTATTTCATTTGTCATTTTTTGAACAATATGGAAAAGTTAGTATTGCTATAGGGAGGCAAATCAAGTAGCTTTTATAAATTTCGATTGCATTTCGTTGTGAGACACTTTTTGAGGAGGTCATCTAGTTAATGTATCAAGACTATTTTGAACATAAGTTTAATAGATAATGTCATTTTACTTCAAAAAAGAGGCAAAGTACTATTGTCGCAAATGCACATCAAAGATAGTTGCCACACTTCACAAACATGTTATGTTTTGGCTGCCACCACATGACATTATCACTGCAGAGGAGAAGAAGATATATATCATATGGAGGGGAGAGGCGGGGTAGGGAAACTATTACAAATGTGCTCGAAGAGGTAATGCATGCTCCGGTCTTAGTTACCATGCCGTCTAAACCCAGCATCCCCTCGCCCCCCTTCCCCTTTATTAATTCCTTATTATTGAGGTGGCTTCCTCTTCCTCTCCTTTCCTTCTCCCTACCCGCATGCACCTTCTTTACTTCTCTTCATTTTTCTCGATTGCATGGTCATGATTGATGGCACATGTAGTCTCTCCTCTGCTATAATTTCCTTAGACCCTTTCCTTAGAATTGTTGCATGCATTGAGCAACTAGTTGTGCGACCTTCACTGAAACTACCTTTCACATTTGTGAACAAGAGTAAATGGCTCTAGTTAGTTACTGATCATCCCCTTTGTCATACGTAGAGGACAACTTTTTTTATACTTTAAAACAAATCCTTTTTGGGCTTGATCTTTTTGCTATTGTGAGGAATGATTGGTTGTGTTGGATGACTCCTTCCTTGTGAATGATTGGGAATTTTGTAGCTCATGATAAAATAGTCGAGTAGACGTCTTGTTTAAGTTAGGAGGTGAGATGATTATATTGGCTATGCAACCCATTTATCAATCATAGATTCATAGGAGATGGAAAACATGATTCGTTGGTGGTGATCTCTTGGTCTTGTGCACATCGGCCTATTTTCGTTCGTAGTCAAGAGACAATCCAACTTGATGCAACTATATGGCCTTGTTCTCTCATTGATCTTTGAGAGCATGATAAAAATGCCAATGTTCTTTCTTATAAGCCTAGGATCTTACTTTGGTTTTTGCTGTTGGATTGTTATTTACCACCCACATTGATCTTTGGGTTTTGCATGCTATTTACCACTCGCATGGCTTTGAATCCCATGCAACTTATCTTGAATTCCTCATTTATTAGTTCTCATTCATGGAAATTGCTAGTAAATAACTTCGATCTGTTGGGGATGATGGTGAACGGCCAATACGATGCATTTTAATACTTTGCTTTCCAATAATTGTTGACTTGCAATGCATGAGCAGAGTTACCTTGCTTTGGATTTTTTTCGTTCATTTTTCTACTTCGTACAACACACCTGAAACTATAGATAAAATTGCATAGAAATTTTTTTGATGCTGACTATGTAAATCATTAGGCTAACTAATTTATCTTTGGTTTAACGCATGCAAATCATTGAACAATCAGTATCATCTCGCGAGTGAAACTATGGAGGTGACCAATATGATGGAGAGATCCTTTTGATCATAGTCATATGGTCTTGGATCCTGTTTCATCATACATGTTTCCAGCCCCCCAATGCAATACAACAATCATACTAAAATGTTGGCTAGTGACACTGAATTTGCTAGTGCTAGATGGAACTCTAGACATTGGATACATTGCAAACAAGAGTTATACGCCATACAATGGCATCTTGCTTTCCAGGAGTGCTCCTCAAGAAGGAAATCGGTTGAACTATGAAAACATGGATCTATTTAAGCATAAGAGAAGAACATCTATTTGTACTATTACCATCATGAACCTTCCACCTTCAGAGAAAATGACTCTTCATATCCAACAATGTCAATAATGTCATCAGACGATACAAAAAATTGTATTCCTAATAACGGTTGCAACACTGAATATTCCTTATCTTTCATCACATTAAATTGTAGTTTCATATAGCATAAGATGGTGCATTTTTTCGTCGCCAATGTAGAATGTTGCTCAAAATCTGTAATATATCTCAAGGATTAGTATTAACCAGATGATGGATCATGTGGTTCCTACGGGTGGAACATGTAACATGGTTTATCCATCTTATCATATTGTGAGATTAGAGCCTTAAGGGATATTTTTATAAGTCAAATTGGAGCTTTAGTGGTTCAAATACCAACATTACTTCATATAATGAGTCTTGGATCATGCCAGACCTATGTTATTGATGTGTATAGTGTCTTGATCAATCCTCTAAACTAGTTTGTCCTAGAGCAACCCATGTTGGTGGTTAGTGGAAAACAAGATATGGATTCTGAAGCCTACATGCATGATTTGAGAAGTTCTTGCTTGATTTCTCATTTGGAATGGAACTAGTAGAGCCTTGCAATCCTTCTCCATACCGAGGATTTTCAAGTCCCCTTCACTCCTCCCAAGTACTACTAGGATCAATATCCCTCCATATCACACAACATATTTGTGCTGACATTGAATATTACATGGTAGGATATTCCGATAAGCTGGATGGTGTTGGTAGTAAATCAAGAATACCTTTTTTTCAAGTTGTCCTAATTTTAGAGTTCCAATATCTTCTTTTGATGACATTCCATTCCCCATTGGACAAAGTGAATGCCAGAGTAATGTGGATTCCGAAATGCACGAGGAAACTAGTAGCAAGAAATCTAAATTATTATCCTTGCATTTGGTGGGCTTATATGCTAGTTATCACTTTGCTTTCTCCTTTAGCTTGAAACTTAGTTCTGGTGTGTTATAAACATTCTTAAGTTTGTTGACCATAATGTATTTGGTTTTCTCAACTTTCTATGTCAACGCTCTCAATCGGAATGTGTTATTGACTTGAAAAGAACCTACTGAATATTTGTAGGCACATTCTAAAGTATGAGAACATTTATTTGTATGATAAATCCTATTATTTACTTGTGCTTGCTACAATATAGTAATTCGAGTAGCATCTAATTCTTAGATCATGATTGTTATTTCATTAGTTAAAAAATAATAGGATATATATTATGACATCCTAGTGTTTGAATATTTTTTATAATGCATTTTCTTAAGAAAGATGGTCTAAGGTACAATGGCCAATAGCTATTTGTTGAAAAATTTGATCTTATGCCAGGCTTGTATGTTGTATAATTGTTCAAATAGTACATTCTTCTCTTAGTTGTGATTTTATGATTAGTTTTTAAAAGTATAGATCAATTTGAGTTACAATCATTGCTTGAATAGTGTTCAAAGCGTTGTTTCTTCATCTCAATAAGCAACTAAAGTAGCATTTCTGATGTCTATCTATCCTCAATTTGCACTTGATGCAATTTCTTCCCTCTACAAACACTTGAGGGGGAAGATCATTCATCATATGAATGAATAAAAGAGAAGGAAAAGACTTTTGAGACTTCATTCAGAAGCAATGGTCTCAATAGTAGTTGAAGAAGAGTGACCAATAGCCTTGGAAACCTCAAAGGGACTTGCCTGAAAAGTTAGTATCCATTCTATGACAATGGATGTTCGAGAACTTTTTGCGTTCGTAAGTTTGTAAACTTCACTAAATGGTTCTTCTCACTAACATGACTAACCAAATTTGATAGTTGATATTAATAAAAAAATGCCACATATGATTTTAGGTATCCAAAAGATAATGAGAAATAATTTCTTGCACAAAAAAGTCGTTTGACTAGGAGTTAGGTATTCAAATGATAATGTCTTTTTTAACTTTGGGTTTGTAACATTTGTGTGCACGTGCATGTGTGGAGAGGAGAGATTTGCATGCTCAAATATCAATTGGTTAAAGTTATGAATTTAATTGTTGTTTGAAGTCTTTTATTTTACATGTTATCATGTTTCAAACTAGTTCATAAATGCTTGTGTTCGCCTCTGAAAACCTTTGATAGAGGAAATGTCCATGGAGTTAATGAAAAAGATCCATGTAGATGGAAGCTTGGCTAGTTAAAGAAGTTCAAGGAGCGAATGTATAACATTCAATCAACTGAGGCTCTTTATGCAGTTGAACATGAAAAATCATCGTAATTATGCAATAGATTGGTAGTGGTTATTCTATTATGTTATTTATTTTAGACATTGAATGAATATTTCAATAAAGTTTATGAGTAGAACCAACAACAAACTGAGCTAAGAAAAATTTAAAATAACTTGAATGAAGAGGTATTTGCAAAAGATGAAGCACGGTGTAAGCCGAATAATGATAATTGTAAATGTTGTAATTTGGTTGTAACCAAAGCGATGAATGATGCGAGTAATAGAAGATTTTTGTGTTTTCGAAAAATGTTGTTGATTATCATTGTAACACGTAAAAAACTATAAGAAAAAAGTTTGAACATCTCGTCCTCACGACCGGAAAAATCAAATTTTAATTTTTCCTTTTTCTTCCAATCTTGACTCGTGAGAGATATTATTCAATCATTATGACCTTTGACATCAACGGACACCAATTCCATCTTTTTTTCCTTTTTCATTTCAATTCTTTTCCTTTTTTTCTTGTCTCACAACCTTTACCTCCATTGATCACCTTGCTTCTTCTATAATGAGGACATGATAAGAGGCTAAGGAAGTGTAGAACTAAGAGAACATTGGGACATGAAGCTAAGGAAGTGTAGAACTAGGAGAACACTAGGACAAAAGGCTACGGAGGTGTAACTAGGAGAATAATGAAGTAAGAGGAGGAAATGAACATTGGGACAAGAAGTTAAGAAAGTGACGAACTAGAAGAACATTGAGACAAGATGTTAAGTGTAACTAGGAGAATAATGGAGGAAAAGGAGGAAATGAACATTGGGACAAGAAGCTAAGAAAGTGTAGAACTAAGAGAACATTGGAGGAAGATGAGGAAATGATCTTAGGCTAGTCATAATGAAGAGAAACAAAACACGTCAAAAAATGTGCAAATAATGAAATCTAAGTCATTATTCTTTTTCTTATGAGTAATATAATTTATTACCTTTTTCATGCTAGGTCTTAGATATTGAATATTTATGATTTTCCTTAAAGACAATGACTTAATTAGGCTCCTAAGATTATGAATGTGTTATATGTTGAATTTATATTTATGGATGGTAGGAAGTTGCCCTTCATATCCTCAGTTATGATTTTATGATATTAGGTATGTTGAAATTATTATTATATTGTTATAGTTTCCATGTTTGATGGTGATTACCTTATATCAAATGAGTAAGGGTGCTTTTATTATGATGCTTTTATATTTATTCATGTAATTATCTTGATTCATGCTTAAATGTTATTTATATGTTGCTATTGTAACTATGATTAATGAATACCTTATTGATGTTTGTGGATTAAGTTTGTACACATTTTAAATGATGCTCAAACATTATAGACATGTGGCTTAAGATTTTGATCTGATACATAAATGATTAGAAATTATTTTGTGATATTCTATATCAACATATTTTCTTTTATGTTTTGACACTACAAGAAATATTATTTTAGTGACAATGACTAATAGCTAGACTAAAATCAGATCCTTAAAAGCATTTATTTATAACAAAAAGTGATTTTGATTGTCAAGATTATGGACCATTAAATGTCACTTAGGCCATATGTATTGCCTAATTGTTTGGTAAAAATTAGATACAATGATCAGATTAAACTTGTCATTGAAAAGAAATATTCACAAACCAACTAATGTTTGGTAATAGCATTGTCAGATACATGAAAATTTATTCCCTCCAAAGACTATTTACTATATTGTTTAATCCAAAGGAGAGAGATCTCATACGGCCAATGAAAAAGGCAAAACAAAATGCTATACCAAAATAAGCCACTTTTTTCCTTTTTTACAAAAAAAGGAAATATCAACACCATCTCCCGATGCAATATACACTTCTTCCTTCTCATGATGACAACCTCTAGCTCATTGTAAAGATATATGATGTTCATCCACATGTTCTCCATCACAACCTTCTAATGACTATTGCATGTTGTTGTCCTTTGTCTTGTTGTGATTGTTGTTGCACAATTAAAGAGTTTGTAGTTCATTTTGATTCTTCTTTTTTATTGCTTGGTATACACTTACAAGGATAAATGAATCAGAATTAGATCTTGGGCTTCTCTTGAAATAACGCTATTTTCTTTTTTCTTTTTTTTTATTTTGCTATTGGGATGAGTTTAATGAAATTGTGACTATTACTAGATCTTTTTTCTTGACTTTCTACTTTCTTGTGTCCCTTTTATGTTTACTCAAGATCAAGCTACATAACATGTATTCTTGTAGAATTCAAGGACACATTTTTTATTCTTAGAAATTGTCAAAAATTAAAAATTCTAGATGTATTTAATAGAATTATGGAATTTGAAAATTCTGTCTACAATTCAAAATTTGAATTGCAAATTTTGTGCATAGAATTAGAATTGTGGTCATAAAGTTCTTGATTTCTAAATTTTATTCAAATAAAAATATTTTATTTGTTGAATGCTAGAGATTCTATGGCAAATTTTATAAAAAATCATCAATCTGTAGAAAAAAAAATAGTGTTCACATTTTTTTAGTAATACCAATAATTTATTATCTTGTGACTTTATATCTGTATTTTAAAAGCTTGATTATTTTTTTATTGTATTCATAACATTACTTTATTCTAGAAGATGATATATTTGTTTTTTGATGCTTTAATATTTTTGGCCTCTTGACAATTCTATTAATAACATTTACATTTTGCATGTACATAAAGGTTATGGTTCCTAATAAATAGTGAACATCATTTTCTTTTGTCTATGTGATTGTCATGGCATATTTAACTGGATTTGATATGTATAATTACTTCTCTTTTCATTTTTTACATTTATTGATGCATGTTTCTAATGTAAGGGAGGCATAGGAGCTTTTGGATGAATGAAAAATTTAAATATCGGATGTATCTCTTGAAGAAATATTATTTTTTTCTTTTTTAATTTGTTTATGCATATGAATTCAACAAAATTTAAGTTACCACTACATTCTTTTAATTATCTATTTCGTTGTGTGCTTATAGATTTAGTCAAAATCAAAATACTTAACACGTGAATCTATAATAAGTCTAATCTTATAAACTAATGCATTTTGGCATCCAAGGAATAGAAATCATTAAGGGACACTTGGACAATGTCATAATGATTAAGGCTTAGATCAAGTATAGAACATGTACTAGCATTTGCCATGGAAGTTCAACATAAATGCTTGAAACGGATCTGTTGCTACCTCAATCCATAATCCAAGGTTTCCTAAACAGCTTATATACTTCATTAATGATGCACCATGGAAATAATTATTGGATTAGCAATTAGGTTGTCTTGTCATTTATTAGTTGATGGGATAGAGAACAAATTGATCCTTAACAACCATCAGATTGATGATTAGATTTCTCTAAAGCTATTAACTATTAACTACCAGCTTGCAGTTTCTAGCAGCTAGACCTCACTTCATTAAAAGGTGGCTTTATTATAGTGTGAGTTTTGAATTTTGAAAACTCGTGTGAGAATTCAGAATTTCGCAATGATCTGTCACTCTACTGAAAAGTTGGATGATTGAACTAGTCAAGAAAACCTTAGAAGAAATAGACATCTAAACCTTTTGAATTGGACGTCCAAACATTTGATAAAATTTTGAAATCCTCGTGAATCTTAAAATATCAAACGCCAACCAAAATATTTATCACTTATGATTGAACATACGACCAACAAACCCAGATGTTCAAAACTTCCACCAACCCAAAAGGTGTGAATGACCGCAGCCGATCTGAATGATCTCATTGGAAGTTCAAACATTTGCTCCTAAACTTTTGGACACGGCCAAAAATATCTTAGAGAGCGCACTCTTTTCATTTCATTCTATTCAAATCATTCAAGCTTAAATATGACCAAATATTCGACCAACAAGGTTCAGATGTCCAAAGCTTTCACCAATCCAGAAGGTGAGAACAATATTCGTAGCTGATCAGGATGATCTTGTCAAAATTTAGACATATGCTCCTAAACTTTTGGATGCTAAAAAATATTTAAGAAAGTGCACTTATTTTGATTTCATTTTATTCAAATCATTCAATCTTACATCTATCTTAGATGTTCTTACTAATTGAAACTTTCTTGCCCAAAATGACTTTGATTGATGATCTATACAATCATAAAGATAGAAATAAATTAAAAAGATAAAACTCAAAAAATAAGAATTATCATTGCTTATATTTATATAAAGGAGAATGAAATGTTGTAAGAAGAGATGTGTAATGTAATAAAAAAATAAAATAATAAAACTATACGAATTGATGAAGGCAAAACATTAAGATCATTGTTCTTGTTATGTTAGCACTCAATCGTAAATAATAAAAAGGATTCCACCCAAAACATTAATGTATCATTCACTGCGGGAGGGTGTTTGTCATAGTTGGTCGCAAAATCTTACATGACACACTTTATAAAAATGAAGACCTTTATAAAAGATGAAAAGAAAAAGAAAATGAAAAGAACAAAGTTAATTATGTCAAAGAATGAAATGATAATGAAATGACATTTTCTATCAAAGAGTCCAATATGATGATACATAATTATGCAAAGAAGTAACATTGATCATTATCATTATTTAAATGTCACTGCCTTTAATTGTACTAAAATTATTTTACTGATTACTTACAATGATCCATGATTATGATCAATGATTCTATTGTTCACCTTCTTTCCTTTTATGATATGTCTATTCATGCTAATATTATGCTAATGATTACACTCAAAAGAATTTTATTCCATTATTTAATTATGTTATTTTATTATATTATGCTTATGAAAGAATTGCTACTTGATAATCATTTATGTTAGTTGGTGTTGGACATACGCCCATTATGGGCCGATCGTGCATGGCCCAACTCAGTAGTTATCTAAATATATGAAGTTGATACTTCATATCATGGACGTGGTTGTCAGTTCGGTGCCATCACGCTGATGTCCGACGTCGAGGCAGTTCAACCAAGTCCACGGCAATCCGACGAATGGCCGACAAGCTGTCGCACTCTCGCCTACATTCTGACGACATTCATGGTATATGGATTGTGAACAAGTGTTCACCTTCCTCATGATCGAGTTCCCTATGACGAGTCCGAAACAACGTAGAAAAGTCTTCGACGATTCGTCTTCCGCTACGAGGTATTCCGTAAACCCTCTATTTATTATACGAACCAATTCCTTCAATTGGTATCAGAGCCGAATAATCTTTTCTCGTTATATTTTACTACGAATTGAATAGTGCTAAAAAAATACTCTTCGGTCCTTATGTTTTTTTGCTGATCTGCTGCAAAATGTGTTAATAAGTTTTTGGCATGTTTTCACTGTTAATAGATGTTTTTTTTCATCTGAAAATTTTGAGATTATACAGCACTATTGTTCGATTGCAATGGAGGCGCGTTCTCGGTGCGGCGATGACTCTATGCATACAATTGTTCCATGCAAAAGAAAGTGTTCGACTGCAATGGAGGCGTGTTCTCAGTGCGGCGATGACTCCATGCATATAACTGTTCATGCAAAAGAAAGTGCATGGCTGGCCAGTGGGACGTGTGTTGAATTGTTTAAAGTTTTTTTTTTTTTTTTTTTGACAAGTGCCATGTAATTTTTTTTCTTTTTCTCCTCTCGCGTTGTGTTGAGTTGCTGCAGAAAGGAGGAAATAAAAAAAAAACAAACTTCAGCGCATGGGCCTGCGGCCTGTTAAAAAAAATCATGGGAGGCGCATTCTCCGTGACTTTGCTTGTAGCCCAAAATAAAATGTTGTAACTATTCAAAAAAAAAAATGCTACAGTGCTCGGAAGCACTGTAGCGAGCTACATTTGCATGGGCCCATAGCCCGCTGTACTGCGCGGCGATGCACGTGCAAGCGCAAGGGCTAGTGGCCCACTGCGCGTGCGCGGGCCATCGGCCTGCTGCCGCTGGGCTCCATGCGCTCCAGCGCGCGAGGGCCTAAGGCCTGCTCCACTTTTGGGGCCATGCGGAGACCAGTTGAATAGTATTTTTTTTTCTGAAAAATCAGATTTAAAAGAACCTGAATAATGTATTTTTGGTTTCAGAACATTATGAAATTTTTTCTGAATAATATGTGGATTATTTTGACATGCATGTATGCATTTTATGTTTTAATGCATTCTATATGAGTTATTTACGTCATAATATTATGATAAATTAGAATGTTTGTCAATTTATGCACATCATTTGCTTAGAAAATAATGAATAATTTTCTTCAAAATCCATAATATTTAAATATGTATATTAAGTAGTTATGCATATTTTTTTTCATATTATGTCATGCTATTATGTGTAATTGTAATTTATGGAAATTATCATGTAATTTTAATTAGAAAATTGATTGGATAAATTTTCCAAAATTTGTATGGCACATAATTTTATGCATATTGTCATTGTGCATGTTTATTATTACATGAAATAGTCATGTTATTTTGTCATGCATTACATATGATTATGAATTTAAGTAAAATTCTTTCATATGTGTTATTACATGATATGTTTTCAGTGTAGTGTGTCACACTTAAATACACTTGACACTTATGTAAATTGACATAGTAATTGAAATATGCACATTATTAGTTCATTATGTGATTTGAACTATGTAATAAGGAATTTATTTTCTTTATGAAAGAACATGTGCATATATGACAAATTAGGCATAATATGAAATTATGTTACATATTAGGCATAATATGTATTATGTGAATTTGTGAGTCATTAATTCACATAGATATATTAAGTAATCCACAAACTATTTTTGTCACATTTTCATGTGAAATATGCACTTTAATTATGACAAATTATATTTCTTTATGAATAGACATATGTGCATATATGTTTTTTGTTACACATGAAAATTGATGTAATAAATTTTAATTAACAAGATATGTATGATATGTATTTATGTATATTACATAAATGTAGAGTTAGACATGTGATAATAATTGTGTGATAATTTGTATGTCTATTATCATGCTTATGTTAATTATACGAGTGTGACAAATAATATTCATTTATATGTAAATAAATTCTATGATTATTTGTGTGCATAATATATATTCATATAATTTATGCAATGTTTCCTTTGAATGCATAAATATTTATGAATTATGAATGTGACATGTTTCATAAAACTTAAGATGAAATAAGTTTAACATTATGAAACATAGAAAGTCCAAATAGGACTAAAGCATCTAATTTGTATGATGGTCATGGTAATATTTTTTGTTGAGTGGTGCGTGACATGTGCATGTCTAGAAAAGTACTGAAAAGATATTGTTAGTGAAAAATTCAGTACCCTCTTTCTCTGTGGACTTACCTAGTGTACTATTAACGTAGTCTCCAAGAATTATTATGTTTACACGGCGTGATGACATTTTTTCAATTATTGTGGTGACAAGGCGAATGGGTGATAGTTTTCTAATTAGCACCTTACAAATGTAAGGAAGTGCTCCTATCACAGAATCCTGATTGTCATGGCCACATTTTTTAAAATAGTATGTTAATCACATCATATATGATTTTGAATGTTTATTTTTCAAAATGATTAGAATAGTATACCTTGACGTAACATATTATTTTTAATGAATGATAAAAAAATTTTGGATAGTGGGAGATGAGTGGGAGCATAGCGACCATCTCGATGTCATTGTCTTAAAAATATTATTATGTCATTATTTATGATATATGCGACAAGAAGACATGCAAAAACTAATTCATTTTCCTTATGTATGTTTGACCATACATAAATGACACAACAATGAGTCTTTTCAATATGACAAAGTCAAAAGGAATATGTAAAAAGTGACACATGACAAAAGATGACTTCTGTCTATGACTATCACTATCACGATTCTCATGATCTTGATATAACGAAATCATCAAGAAAATAATAACTCTTATATAAGTTTTTCTTCAACAGATATGTTATATATCTGTATATGATGATAAACTTCACGGGTGAGTTCACGAATCTTGGTCATACTTTTTTAGAATGATCACATGATAGTTACTTGTTTTTTAATAATACAGTAAGCTTGCGCACATATTTGATGTTTAGTGAAAATATTAAATATTTTGACATTTTTTTTTGAAGAATGTTTATCATCTTCAACTATGACATATGTTGTCCATGTCAAAATAAGAAAATTGCTGCGAGTTTTCAACAAAACTCATAGTCCAATGAATAATGTGTACATACTGAGAAGGGCTAACGCTACTCACATCGATATGGGAAGCATGATGACAAAGTAAATATAAACAAAACAAAGTGCTACATTTGTGACAAATACGATAATTTTCACTTTTGATTGCATTGAGTAAAAAATTGTTGATATAATTGTATGGTCATTTTGTTTAATGATAATGTTATTTCGTTGTTGAAACTAATTTTTTTATGGACTGAGATTATTGGAACAACTTAACATAAAATTAAAGAATAATGAATTCTTTATATGACTTAGCCTGCAAGCCAAAGGATATAGTTGGAAACAACATGAAAGTGGAAGTTAAAATGATTATGACTTGCAAAATCTTCTTTTGCAATAGATGAATCTTATTATTTTCATTATCCTATTGTACCGCTATGTATTCACTTTTATCATTAAATTTCATATTTAATGACATTCTTTTATGAGAGTTTTTTTAAAAATGATTTTCTATGTCTTGGTTATTTTAAGTATTCAAGTTGCATGTTGTGTCAAAACTCTTGGCTAGTCAATTTGTGACTTTTTTAGGCACTATAAATGTAGACTATCTTGAGAATATTTTCTCGCTAATATTATTTTGCCTACTTTTATGATAATGTCTGATTGATGAGAAAATATGAAAATCATTTATAAATAGAAAATTATAATAATCCATTTGTGTTGAATGTCTAAGGTCCTATATGGTTTCTTTCATCACTTTTTCGCATTATAAAATCATACATATGATTTATTTAAGTTGGTAACATGAATTATTTTATACAAATTCATGAACTTAGTTGGATATTCAATTATGATCTCAAGATTAATGCATTGCTGACTTAATTGATAATGCGAAATGGTTGAGACTTATTCAGATAGTCTAGTGATGAAATTGATATAATTATAGACTATATTTCGTAATTATAAGTGTTGTCAGTAATGTTGTCTAAATATTATTGAAATATCAAGTAGAGATGTGACATTCATATTTTTTTTGCTGAAGAAGATTAAGTAACATCTTCATTGAAGATTCAAAGTTTACAATATATGTGAATTGATTTGTGATTTGTTCATATTTTCTTCCCACACTTTACTCCGAGTGGGAGCAATTCACAGTCAACTCATGATTAATGTTCATTTATTGAAACATATGAGTTGTGGGTCAATATCAAATGACTATATGAAATGAACACGAGTCTAAAATAAGTGATGGAGGCTCTCTCGGCCTAGATAAAGAAAATGGATTAATACAAAGAGTTAGAGTCTAAAGAAGAAAACCATGTTAATGACTTGTTAAATCATCTGTCTTACTTCGAAATAAGTCGATATGGATGATAAGAGATTTAAAAGTGATGAAAAATAATAGTCGCAAAAAGAGTGCTAACTATAGAGAAATTATATATTTTCTCTCGTTCGTAAAAAATCTAACTATTGTTTCACATATGTATTAGATGAAAATTACATAAAGCTATTTGAATGCTTAAATGTAGAAGCACTACAAGAAAATTGGCGATTAGCGACGCCATGTAGCGCCTCAAAAATCTGTGACGCTATAAAGACGCCACTAGCGCCTTCATTGCATCTACTTAGCGTCACTAGAATCAGACGCCACTTGCCTCTTAATAGCGTCTCATTAGCGTCTTCTTAGCTACTCAGAGAATTGACGTTAAAAGTAGTGCAATCGAGACGCTACATAGACGTTATTATTTCGCGTCAGAAATCGCAAATACGCGACAGTACCTAGCGCCATTCTGGCGTCGATAACTTTAGACGCGAAACTAGCGTCTTATGTCTGAAGACTCTAAAGAGACGCTACATGGCGTCTCAATGAAAGGAGACGCTAATGAGACGCTATTGTATATATTTAAACACTATATTATATATACTATATGTCAATCAATAAATTCATTAAATATTATTTTATTATTAATTACATGATTATCAACATATTATCAATAGCATAATATCAACATATATATGTATTAATTACACGATTATATATATATATATATATATATATATATATATATATATATATACATGATAAGAGTGTTCCTAAATATATAATTTTTTACTTATGTTATCTATACATATAATATATATAATATCTTAATTATGCATCTTCTTAGCTATTCAACGAGTTGACGTTAACTCTCTAGCGCAATCGAGACGTTACGTAGACGCTATTATTTCGCGCCACGAACCGCAAATGCGCGGCAGCACCTAGCGTCGTTTTGTCATCGACCACTTTAGATGCAACACTAGCGTCTCATGTCTGAAGACTCTAAAGCGACGCTATATGGCGTCTCAAACAAAGGAGACGCTAATGAGACACTACTGTATATGTTTAAACACTATATTATATATACAATATGTCAATCAATAAATTCATTAAATATTATATTAGTATTAAGTACACGATTATAAACATATTATCAATAGCATAATATCAACATATATATGTATTAATTACACGATTATATATATATATGTATGTATTTTTACATGATAAGAGTGTTCCTAAATATATAATTTTTTACCTATATTATGTGTGTTATCTATACATATAATATATATAATATCTTAATTATGCAGGTGTCGCAGCAGTTGTCGCAGTAAGTGTCGCAACAGTTGTCGCAGCAGTTGGGTCCTCTATTGCAGGCGATTCAGGGATTGATCCTGATGCAGAATCCATCTCCGCGAGGCCATGGACCGAGCACGTCTGGGTCGAACATCCGGAATGATAACAATAACTCTCAAACCTAGGATAGAAAATAAACTATGCATTTGTTACTTATAGACTTAAACATACATATAGTTTGTTAGTTCGGTTTAGTAGTTTTCGTATTCTTATGTTATATATTATGCATGTGATGGTTTTATATTGTCTGTGATGGTTTTATATTGCCTGTGATGATTTTATATTACCTGTGTTGCTTTTATATTGCATGTGATGAATATCAATGCATTTTGAGATGCATTATAAATTGTATGGTGTGGGAAGGGAAAAAATGAGACTGGGGCGGGTAAAAAAATGTGCAAGTAGCGACACCATAGCGTCTCATTGGCGTCTTAACTCATGTCGACGCTAATTTAAATATATCGCACTTAGCGTTATCTTAGCGTCTCATTGGCGACAAATGCACGATCATATTTGCGTCAATATAGCGTCTTACTAGCGCATACATTAGCCACACGTGGACGCCAGAATAGCATCTCGCGTCTACCGCCCTTTGCGCGTTGACTTAGCGACGTGGTCCTGCTTCGCGTAGCCGCAAACATCGCGTCTTAATAACGTCGATATAGCGTCAACATGTGGCGCTAGTTGTGTCTCATTATCTTTTACTCTAGTGCGATGCCACTAGCCACCGATTACCAGCGTCTCATTTTTGTGGCGCTAGCTAGACGCTAAGGAGACGCTATTCACAACAGAGACATAATAGCACCTTCCTAACATCTCCAACCTTGAGTCTCTAATTGCCAATTTTCTTGTAGTGAAGTATTAAGCGCAATATGTAGTTTGCGATGGTCCATTTATGAATTTAGTATTCATCTAAATAATGATATTAGTATAATTATGTGTATATCCATTTTTATGGATAAAAATATCATTATGACATTATATGTGAAACAACATTATGTATAAGTAGAAGTAACAAGGGATTTCTTCTATAAAGACGAATTGAACATTCTATGATAAATTGTACATTCACCGGTACCCTTATTAATAAATATAATTTAGAATCTCATGACTTTCTATATGACTCTATAAGTAAAGAAATGTCATTTTGTAAATATGGTCGGTGATCAGACATGCATAATAAGTTGAGCAGTCTGATATTTGTGTCATTGGTCAAATAAGAAATTTACATACGAATGTAGGACGCCTATGTTAGATGGCGATTAAGAGAATAACGAGACACCTTATGTGTGTGTTGACTCTCGTTTTGTGCTATGATGGAGATCGGGTTGTGGATTTGCTTAATAAATAGACGCCTATTAAGAGGACGATATTAACAAGCAAAAGTTTATTTCCAATTATGTCTTAATGTTATAGAATGACATATTGCAAAGTTTAGCTAAAGCAAAATTATATATAAAGTAGTCAACTATAAAAATTGAGTTTGTTTTATACTCAATTATGGTATGAAGTCCTCTAGTTAAGTTAATTATTTTACTTATATATTGACAATGGTCAAGTATGCTCTTCGTTGCAATATGTATGTCAATATTGCGTGATAAAAAGGATGGACCATTATAAGGGAAAACATATTAATGTCTCATATGTTTTGACAATGTGAAGAAGATACGATTGATGAATACTCATGTAAGTCTTACATGTGATACTTACTAAGCATTTTCGATTGACGCATTAATATGCGCAAAGTTTATGCGATGATGTATTCTGTATCTTCTTGTGATAAATAAAATTATGTTAAATTTCATTCTAGAGTTAGTTAATGTTCTTTATAATGCATATAGAGTATGTCAAATCAGGCACGAGATTATCAGTCACACGAAAAATCGCCTCGGCGCTTACTGTATAGTGAGCAGAGATGAAATGATTTAGATCCAGGTATATGATCTAAGATCGCTCTGATATGTTTGAGAGGATGACACAAGTTTATATATAACTCTGTGTAGCCTAATAAGAGAAGCCAAATGTGAGACCTCGTGGCGCCAATTCTTGGACGACTAGTGGAAGGATTCAAGTTAGGCGTCATGGGTAGACGTCTGGACTCCAGGCTGTGTGGTGTTACGAGTCTATGGCATACGCTCCTTCAGTGGGAGTCTCCACCGTAGTACTTGGTTATGAACATAGTATGCTAAGTCGACCCTAAGATTTGACGAATATTTTATAGTTTTTCGTCAGAGTGTGAGTCTTTAAGGACTGAACAAGTCCGAAGATTGCCCGTAGACTCCTGACTATATTTCAAAGTAATGCGTTAGTGTTGTTATTTTAGCGAGGTAATCAAAGATTAAAATTATATGCGGCCCGTCGAGCCACAACTAGGAAAGTAGTTGACTTAGAATTGAAAAATATGATTCACTAGTGTTGCATGGTATTTGTGATGCAATTGGCCAAATATGTAAGCATATAAATACGAATCAATCGAAATCATGTATAATAAGATGTGTGTCATCTGAAGTATGCAAGCAAGGCATTTCTATGGCAAAGTGAGTAACATGGATGTTTGAGCGACAATGTATTAATGATAAATCATAGTATTGGCTATACAATAATAACACGTTATAGCATGAGCTCACTCGTTGATTGAGGAGTTATGTGGTCATAACTTTTGGCTCTCAAAATTGATCAAGCAACTATGTATCCCTAACGGGTCATAATAGAGGCTCTCAAGTGATTGAGTAACTATGAATCCTAACATGTCATAGTTCTCTCTTAGTTGTGGATATACTCGTAGGCCGCACGATTCATTTACCATAACAAACATTTATTGGAATTAGATATGGGTAAAACTCATTACGTGCGAGTGGGAGATTGTTGGACATACGCCCATTATGGGCCCACTGTGCATGGCCCAACTGCAGTTGGGGTAATTACACATCAGCAGTTATCTAAATATATGAAGTAGATACTTCATATCGTGGACGTGGTTATCGGTTTGATGTGCCATCACGCTGATGTCCGACGTCGAGGCAGTTCAACCAAGCCCACGGCAATCCGACGAATGGACGACAGGCTGCCGCACTCTCGCTTGGATTTCGATGACATTCGTGGTATATAAATTGTGAACAGGTGTTCTCCTTTCTCGTGATCGAATTCCCGACGACGAGTTCGAAATAGCATAGAAAAGTCTTCAACGATCCATCTTCCGCTGTGAGGTATTTCGTAATCCCTCTATTTATTATACGTACCAATTCCTTCACTTGGGATGCTACATGTTTACTATGTCATTTATATCTTTCATTTATGGAGCTTCTTTTGCGATCAATTATTATATTTATATTATTTGAAGTTATTCGTTTATGACATTCCTTCTTGATCATATATAGAAATGATTAAGATAATATAATGACCTAACTCATATAAGAGGAGGTTTAGTCAAATCTTCTTTCCGGTGGGTAAAAAGAAAGAGGTCTCGTCAATATTGATGAGTCGAATTGTGAGACGATATATAATTGTTCTTCTTTCCTTCGTACAGTTAGTCAAGGATAATTAACTTTAGTAACTCCTTGCTGTTTTCATGTTGCAAGAAAAAAATGCTAAGAAAGAAATAGACACAACTTTTTTTTGTAATTTTGCAAAACGTGTCCACTCTTTTTTCCTTTATTTTCATGTTCTTAGCCTTTAAGTTTTCAGTTCCTGTGTAAACAAAGTTGCCCTTCATTGTAATGGGTAGTGGGTGTGAGTTGTGTACAAGAGGAACATTTCTTATGTGACGCCTCTTGTACAACATATAAAAAAAAAGAGGGGGGGGGGGGGGGGGAATGACCGTTCGTTTCACCTCCCGGCCGACCAAACGGGGGGTATAAAGGTGGGGGAGGGGGCCACCTTACGCCCACTACCACCCCCCTCTCCCCCACTCTCTCGTACACTCTCTCTCCCTCTCTCTCGATTCTCGTCTTTTTCTTTTCACTCTCGTCCGACGACCGGCGTACGCGAGCGGCAGGACAGAGGCAAATTCTTTCAGGCGACGGTGAACATCTGGCGATCGACGGACGACGAGCGGTGATCCGGCGAATCCGATTTTTGACGAAAAAAGGTACCCTTAGCGTTTTAATCCCATAAACGAAGAATTAAGGATCTATTGATGCGTATAGTTAATTTATTATAATTCTGAAGTTATTTCCTTTTTTTGTATTGATGTCGGCGTCAATCGACGGCCGGACGGCTGCCGGAATCCATGGAGAAATCCGGTAGCTCTGTTTTATCGCAAAGACCAGTCAACCGATTTAATTAAACGGTCGACCGGTCTGCGTAATTATACATGTATATTCTTCCTTATCGATCTACCGGTCCTACAGAGACCCAATAATCAAAGCTTAATCGGACTGATCCACTCCTAATCTTAAATACGACTCTGATCAGTTCACCTACACTGGCTGAGTCTTTTTGTACAAAGATAGATTTTCGGTGGACCCCAAACCATAGATTTCATAGTAACTAAAGATGATTAAAGTAAAGACAAAGAAGCGGGATTGCTATGTGCCGCCCTTAAAGTTAAAGCAAAGTTCAGAGTTAAAGCAATGGGGTGATAGATAGTTAGATGAGGGGACAGCGAAGTTGCTAGCTTATATGCTTACTATTCCTAATATTTCAGGTGTTCTCCCATCGATATCTCGAATTGAAGGGTGATGCTATGATCACACATCTTCCTTTAAAGATTAAAGTATTATGCCAGAGGGACATATAGCTAGCTGAGGAGACAGTGAACCTACAAGGTCTTGTAACCGATTATTGTTCCTGGATTGTAGAAATTCTTCCCCTTACCTTTCGAATTGGGGTGAGACTGTAACACCCTCCCTCTTTCCCGTTTACGGGCTTACTGACATTAGTGAATCAGAGAGGCACATCTGGCATCCTAACCTAATAAAGTCGACCTCGCATAGGACAACCAACTCTAGGGATAATTTAGTAATCTAAAAGACGTAGTACAACTCACAACAGAGTAATATAAAATAAAGTAAAGCAGAGTATTGAAAAGCAATGCAATGTATAGTAAAGCAATGTACAATAGAGTAATGTAAAGCAAAGTACTGTAAAGTACAGTAGAGTAATGTAAAGCAAAGTACTGTAAAGTAAAGCAGAGTAATGTACGATCTCGCTCATGGATATTCTATTTCACTGCATTGGGATTTTGCAGGTGAGAATGCCAACTGATGGGGTGATGGAGGACGTAGAGCTTGGGGAATGCTGCACATGACTGATATTCCGCTCCGAGTTTCTTTATTGCATATCTATTTACTTATCTTTATTGTTCAGAGATATCACGTTTTTCTCCCGCACATTTCCTATATTACAAGACATCATGAACTTACGCATATTTTTATACAATATGAGACACTGAATTTTCGCATCAAAGTTCTTCATGGCATTTTGATCTTTCTTCCGCATTTAAGGTTTTTTATTAGGTTTATTATTATTTTATTAGTGCCACGTAAGCCATTTTATTGAATGGTGAAGGTCAGTAGAGCAGTAGATAGTGTAGCGCCCCTGGGGTCAAGCTGACCGTCTACGTGGCGGGAGGTGCGATTTTGGGGGCGTTACAGTTTGGTATCAGAGCCTAAGTTCTTGACTCCTTCATTGATCATAGTAGAGTATAGGTTCATACATTGCATCAATTGTTCATATTGTTACACAGCTCAAAGTAAACTCATGTGCAAGCTTCTTAAGCATCTGCGGCTTCACTCCTCAAGTAAGTAATAAGTACCTTTCCTAAGAGAATCATACTTATACTATTGAGTTTATTGTGTTATAGATGCCTCCACGTCGCGTGATTTTACGTAGGAGAGGTCATATAATAGGGATTTATAGACGCTCACTAGATCCCCCAACCCCTCCACAGCCTGCTTCAGAGGGAGCAGAGCATTCAGATTCAGATTTAGAGAGCATTGGAAGTAACGATCCTGATTTACCCTTCTCACCCGTTGGGATATGGGAAGAAGTAATCTCAGGGGAGAACTGGCTAATGATGGGAGGACATATAAGCAATACGATTAATATATCCTCCGACGATGAAGAAGAAGCCCCAGCACCTGAAGAAGAAGTCCAGAGTCGGGAGACCAGTCCGATAAGCCAATTTGATCCAGAGCCATACTGTAGCCTCTGCGATCAGGAGGGACATTTTGAGGAGGAGTGCCCTAATCTTCCGAAAAATCCCGAGACTGAACCAGAGGAACCCTCTCAGCATATATATCAGAAGAGTGTGCCAACACATTAGGGTTAAAAGCAGTGAACTTAGAGCAAAAGATGAACATATTAACCCCACAAAGCACTCTCATTATTACAAAGCATCTTCCCAATGTACCCATAGAGATAGAGAAAAGAAATAATCATGCCAATCTCATCATTATTCCCATGAGAGATTATGATATAATTTTGGACATTGATTAGTTAACATCACATGATGCAAACAAAAGAAAGTAATCATAGGCACACAGAGTAAAGATAAAGTTATAGTCAAAGGAATTGCACAAAATGAACCAAAAATCATAGTGTCCGCTATGAAGGCACATAAGCTATTACAAAAAGGATGTAGGAGTTACTTGGCCAGTATAACCAAAGCAGAGGAACCAAGGAAGACTCCTCAGGACATAGAAGTTGTGAGGGAATTTCCTGATATTTTTTCTGAGGATGTTAGCGATTTACCGCCCAGAAGGAAGATAGAATTTCGTATCGATGTGAACCCGGAACTGCACCAATCTTCAAAGCCCCATACCGCATGGCTCCAACAGAGATGAAGAAACTGAAGGATCAAATTCAAGAGTTATTGGACAAAGGTTTCATCAGACCCAGTGTTTCACTATGGGGTGCACCCGTCCTTTTTGTCAAGAAGAATGATTAAATTCTTGAAAGACTACGAGTTTGCCATTAATTACCAACCTGAAAAGGCAAACTCCATAGCCGACGCACTCAACAGAAAATGGGAAGGATCACTGGCTTATATGCGTCTACAACGGTTCGAACTTATGGAGGAATTGTTCAAATGGAAGCATCACCAAGGAAAAGAAGCAATGTAGGAAGTAGAGTCCGAAATGCGAGAGAAGTTTCCTGAACCTTTCAGTAAGCCTTAACTCTTATCCAAATTCGATGACGAATTTTCTTTTTAGAGGATAATAATGTGACGCCTTGTGTACAACATATAAAAAAAAGAGAGGAGAGGAGATGAAACGAACACAGGGAGGGGGCCACCTTATGCCCACTACCACCCCCTCTCCCCCACTCTCTCGTACACTCTCTCTCTCTTTCTCTCTCTCTCGCTCTCTCGGTTCTCGTCTTTTTTTTCCTCTCGTCTGATGACCGGCGTACGCGAGCGGTAGGACAGAGGCAAATCCTTTCAGGCGACGGTGAACGTTCGGCGATCGACGGACGTTGAGCGGTGATTCGGCGAATCCGATTTCCGACAAAAAAATGTACCCTTAGCGTTTTAATCCCATAGACGAATAATTAGGGATCTATTGATGCATATAGTTAATTCATTATAATCCTGAAGTTATTTCCTATTTTTTTTGTATTGATGTCGGCGTCAATCAACGGTCGGACGGCTGCCGGAATCCATGGAGAAATTCGGTGGCTCTGTTTTACCGCAAAGACCGATCAACCGATTTAATTAAACGGTCGACCGGTCTGCGTAATTATACATGTGTATTCTTTCTTATCGATTTACTGGTCCTACAGATATCCAATAATCAAAGCTTAATCGGACTGATCCACTCCTAATCTTAATTACGACTCTGACTAATTCACCTACACTGGCTGAGTTTTTTTGTACAAAGATAGATTTTCGGTGGATCCCAAAGTATAGATTTCATAGTAACTAAAGATGATTAAAGTAAAGACAAAGAAGCGGGATTGCTATGTGCCGCCCCTAAAGTTAAAGCAAAGTTCAGAGTTAAAGCAATTGGGTGATAGGTAGTTAGCTGAGGGGACAGCGAAGCTACTGGCTTAGATGCCTACTATTCCTGAGATTTCAGGTGTTCTCTTACCGATATCTCGAATTGAAGGGTGATGCTATGGTCACACATCTTCCTTTAAAGATTAAAGTATTATGCCAGAGGGACAAGTAACTAGCTGAGGAGACAGCGAACCTACAAGGTCTTGTAACCGACTACTGTTCTTGGATTGTAGGAATTCTTCTCCCTACCTTCAGAATTGGGGTGAGGCTGTAACACCCATCATCTTTCTCGTTTACGGGCTTACTAGCATCAATGAATCAGAGAGGCGCTTGTGGCATCCCAACTTAATAAAGTCGAGCTCGCATATGATAACCAACTCTAGGGATAATTTAGTAATATAAAAGACGTAGTACAATTCACAACAGAGTAATATAAAATAAAACAAAGCAGAGTATTGAAAAGTAAGGCAATGTAAAGTAAAGCAATGTACAGTACAGTAATATAAAGCAAAGTACTGTAAAGTACAACAGAGTAATGTAAAGCAAAGTACTGTGAAGTAAAGCAGAGTAATGTAAAGCAAATAACAGAGTATTTATATGATTAAAGATTCATACATTGATTTTCTTATCATCACTAATCCTTATTTCGCGTCTATTACTATGGTACTGGGCGATCTCGCTCATGGGTATTTTATTCCTATGCATTGGGATTTTGCAGATGAGAATGCCAACTGATGAGGTGATGGAGGACGTAAATCTTAGAAAATACTGCACATGATTGATATTCTGCTCCGAATTTCTTTATTGCATATCTGTTTACTTATCTTTATTATTCAGAGACATCACGTTTTTCTTCCGCACATTTCCACAAGACATCATGAACTTTCGCATGTTTTTTATATAATATGAGATACTATGAATTTACGCATCAAAGTTCTTCATGGCATTTTGATCTTTCTTTCGCATTTAAAGTTTTTTATTAGATTTATTATTATTTTATTAATGTTATGTAAGCCGTTTTATTGAATGGTTAAGATTAGTAGAGCAGTAGATAGTGTAGCGTTCCTGGGATCAAGCTGATCACCTACGTGACGGAAAATGCGATTTTGGGGCGTTACATTTTAATTTTACAATGTTATGGATTGCAGTGCAGATGCTAACGTTAAACTACGGCTATATTTTTTTTCCTGGTAGGAAACGCTATAAAACTGGATACCTTCCTCAAGAAATAATTTAGCATCCTTTGATACCGCATGCAGGTGACAATCCAGCTAGCTAGATGCTTTGGCGTTGGTGCCTATAAGTTTCGCTTGGAGGATGCAACTTTTCTTCCTGCAACCTGGCATTGGTCATCTTTTCATCAGGAATTCAGGGTTCTGATCATATCTATAGCTAGAGCTCCTCCCCGGTTACAATCACCATCATCATTTTTTTCTCATTTGTCAGAGTTCCATGTCTACTTTTCTATTGATAAAGCTAAGTCTAGTCTAGTCTAGTCTAGTCTAGTATACCTTGGGATGGAGTATAATCATGTTACTGGCAATCAAACACAATTCAAATTTGTGGTATCAGAATTAGTGTCTTTCCTTCGCCTTGTTCCTTCAATTTACCCACCGGTTCGTGCGACTGGCAAGTCCTGTTCTCGGTTCACGCTGTCTGAATATAATGGTTGGCGGCGGAATCAGAAATCGTGAGTTAGAACTTTGAAAGGCATCAGTTGGATTTCCCAGTTGGAATCAGTAAAAAAAATTTAACGAGCTTATGGATATCATAAAGTCGGCTCGATTTTGATCTGTTAATAAATTAATTGGCCATTTCATGCTGCAGCAACAACTGCAAGAAGAAGACCACCTTGCAGCAGCATGCAACAGAAAGGCGGGAGGAATCACACGACCTGCACCAGGTGCATGCACACATGCAGACAGCCTCAAAGGTGGAAATTTTAGGGCTGTGTCACATGTCTCCTCCTGAGGACCTCTTCACATGTCTCCTTATCCTCGCTCCCCTCATCTTTTGTGTTCTCTCACTGGCCTGAATCATCAGGCATAGCCAAACACCTGCTATACCTCTTTCTTCGCCACCCCTCTCCCTGTGAGACCTCTCAAAGGGATATCCATTAAAAATTTATATCTCAGAGCTTGTTGGATATCTTATCCTGCTCCCACCAATGGATTCACTGCACGGTTCACGATCGACCCTGCATGGCGTGGGTTGCATATTTTACTCTTCTCCTCTGTTACAAGGATTTCATGTATATTTTAACAGGGTGGCGGTCGGTTCAATTCGTGGTTCCCGCACACGGTTCAAAAACGAGAAACGATGGGTTCCAGTCATATATATGAATGGGGCGTCACACTGCCACTAAATTAAAAGTTGACGAGCAAGAATCAATTTAATTTCTGAAATAAATACTCATAACATCAAAATATGTACAAATAATATATTTAGAGATGAAGAAAAAAAAACATTTTAAAATCATGTATTCCATGGTATCATATTTTCCTTGCTTTATTATTTTCTTGTAATGTCTTTTATATTATTGGCACTCGCAATTACATAACTTGGAAAGGAAGGTAAGAATTTGATTAATCATATCTTGGACAGTGTAATCAATTTGAATTAATGGAAAAGAAAAAAAAAAGCAAACGACCAAAGAGTTGGAATATTATATAATATACAGCTCCCAAACTATGCATTAAGCAAACACCCCACTTGCAAGTTGCACCCCTCTCTACTCCAAGTCTTGGGCTCTCAAGTCCAACGATCACAATCCAAAGTGAAGAGCTACAATTGATTTGACACCATTGAATAGTTATGATTAAGATAAAGCTACAGAGAAATGAAGCCCCTGCCATGAGAGAGAAATCATCGTGTAATTACTGATTAGCTTACCAATCAGCCATGAGATGGAAATTGGAGAGAGAAAGAGGCAGAAGTAACCATGGAGATCAAGGGGACCAATCGGCTTCCTCATCTTTCCGCGGCCTGGACCGGCGGATGATCACGTGGAATGCGCCACGGCGACGGCGGAGAGCTTCTGCAGGTTGAGCTTGACGACGGTGTCCGTGAACATCTTGGTGTCCTCCTCCGTGTTTCCCTCCGGTATGTCGACGACGTACGACTCGAGGACGACGCAGTAGGCCTTGCCCTGATCCGGCCTCCGGAACTCGGTGACGGACGTGACCGACCGGTAGTTCCTCAGGCGGTGCTCCCCGCCGATGACGCTGAAGCTGAGCACGTGGCGGTCGTCGTCCAGCATCTCCAGCCGCTCGGTGCTCGTGGACGCCGGGAGGCCGGAGATCACGGTCACGTCCCGCACGCTGCCGACGCCCCCGTCGCCGTGGGTGAGCTGGCAGCTCTTGATGAAGTGCTTGTAGCGCTGCGGGTTGTCGAAGCTGCGCACGACGGGCCACACCGCGGGAAGGGGCGCGTCCACGCGCTGCATGATGAGGGACGTGCACGTCCCCGGCGCCCGCGGGAAGATGTGGTGCGCCCTGACGACGCCCTCGAGCTGCGCCCGCTCCTCCTCGCTCAGGCCATGGGGCAGGAGCCCGCTGTTGTGGTGGTGGTGGTGAGGCTCCATGGGCGGGGGCGGCTATGCTTGTGTTGCTTGTGACGTGGGCGCACTTTGAGTGAGAGAGAGAGGTGCAAGTTGGGAAGATAACAGGGATTAGTTTATGTATAGACAGAGAGAGAAAGGGAGGGGGAGAGAGGGAGAGAGAGATCTGTTATTGTTAACGTACTGAGAGAGACTGATGTTATTGTTGCCCCTTGGAAATGTGGTGCCAACTGTGGCAAGTCAGCTGAAACGAGAGGCAAATTTCAATTCCCATTGGACGGCATTGGTACGAAATTGTAAGTTAAATGCTCAAAATCGACCATCTACTTCCACCCTCGTTACTCTTATGATAATTAAGATGTTGAAATGTGGCTAGCTGCTTATTGATGACTTCGCAATGTTGGAGGAAATCAAACACACAATAAGTAGAGTTTAATTAATTAATTAACCTAAAGTGATTGATTTCTGAGCTTGGGGCTCGAATGTGCACGGCACCTGTCGCAGAACCAACACATAAAAATGGCATTTTTGCTTATCGTTACTTGTCTATGCATACGATCGATTTGGGGGGAGTAATTGGCAATTTCAGGAGTAAAAACAAGGGAGATTTAGTGGCAAGTTCGTTGTCTCCTTCAATGCAAAAGGTGAAGAGCTGTTGCATCCCGTGGATCATGTGAAAGGTCCATACCACTACCCAACTACCTTTGGCTGCTTTGCTTTCTCTCTCTCTCCCTCCGACCTTTGGCTGGATTGCTCTCTCTCTCTCTCTTGTATATGAAGCACCTGATCGTACATTTCCTCGTAGGGATCTACGACTCTAAGGGTGGATCTGGGAATTCCACTTGGTTTTTTTTCCTATACCTAGCATTTACATGTATGTAAAGTGGTGCGATAAAGAGACTGTCTGCGTTGCCGAACAAGATTGAAAGTTGCCTCGTCAAGAAATCCAGCTCCAACTACCATTTGGCATCTCTTATTCAACAATGACAAATTTTAAAATTTAAAATGAGAAAAATATTTTACTTAGTTCAATCGAGTGGTTGAAAGCAAGTTCATTGGACCTATTTGATTTTCTTTTAAAATCAAATATGATAAAAGTCAAATTGAATCAAGTTAAACAGGCTTGATCAGTTCAATTTGATTTTTCTTTACTTCTTGAATTTAGAAATTGCAAAACTAGAAATTGGAATGTTAGAATCAATTAAAAAAAAGAAAGAAGATAAAAAATTGGAAAATAGAAAAGGAGATGTATAAAAGAAGTGCAAAGTTTCATGATAAGAATGAAGTGAAAATTTTGAGAAAAAGAGGAAGTTTTAGAGAGAGAAAAAAGTAAAAATAAAATAATTGAATGGATATAAGGACAGAAATAATTTAAAAGAAAGACAAAAAAAATGAAAAGTCATTAACATAATAAATAATTCAAATAAAAATAGTAATAGAAAAAATGGATACAAATATTTTCAATCACAAGAACAGAGAGTAATTTCACTCATTAATTTTCTCCAAACATATTATGTTAAATAATTTATTCAATTTTAAATGTATATTTAAATAAAATTATATGATTCATCTTCGGATCCTTTTAAATGTATTATATATAAAGCTACACAACTGACATGTTTTAATATATTTTTATATTATTTTAAAGTTATGAGTCCATTTTTTTTTATTTGTATTCAAACATATTAAAATGGTTTGACCAATTTATTAAAAAAAACTTCCGTGATTTTTAATAATAGTAGAAATAAAACTCAATTATATCAATTTGTTACCTAATCAAAGTTGATTTGCAAATTACTCTTTGGTGATAGAAATGACATCGATTCGTTACAAAAATTAAATCAGACAAAAGATTAAGTTTGTTTATAGTTGGATTATTAATGGCAAAGAAAAATCATTAAATGAAAATATATACGATTTTAATATTTTTTTATCTAACAAGTGGCTTCCTGGATGATTCCAGATGTCACCCACATATGTCAAATTGAGCACCGACGCAAGCTAACACAACAAAGTGAGTATATGACTCCATTCACGGTCTGGCCTGTTCAAAATCCCTAGCACCACTGCAATACAAAAAGCTTTTAATTAATCAAGAATTCCAGATTGCACATTACTACATGTTTAAATCAAATGACATTTTAAGACAAGATCGGGCAACTAATCCAACCAGTCTTCCCATTTGGTTCTAAAAACTATTTTGACAATAAATTTATTCATTATTGATTAACTATTAGTTTTCTTTATACAACGCTCTCTTGCCCATTTTACCCTGACTTTTTAAACTATAAAATTACATTAGATTTTTGCAATAGTGATCAAGGGTTAGAATTTCAAAGCTTACCCAAAAATACAATTATTATTATTAACAATTAACATAAGTTCTAAATATTATAAATTTTACCTTGTTTACTACAATAGGTTCCATTACAGACACTACATTTTAACCAACTGGTTAAAATATTTTCTCTTACATAAAAAGTTATAAATATTATAAATTTTACCTTGTTTACAAAAAATGGTTCCATTACAAACACTGTATTTTCACAACCTTATTTAATATTTGCATATTATGTTGGTTACTTTTTAAGTCATGTTAAACAAAATATGATCCTATGATAAATTTACTTTTATATTTTTTATTACGACTAAACTTAAAGTTCAATAAATATTTAGTACCATTTGCCTCTTTAATTTGACCAAATATAAAAATATGCTAAATTTAATGATAATCAAAACTCATCAAATAATAATCAAATTTCTAAAAAAATAAATTAAATAATAAGTAATAAAAAAATTTGAGATAAAATATTAAAAGTGTTATTCTTCCTATATTTTGGAAAGTGGTAAATATTAAAGAATTGCTATTTTTTAATAGTATAAAAAATAGGTGTAAAGATGGATAAGATGGAGATGCATTGAGACTTTTGGTAACCCTCAAGATAAGATAGCTTCTGTATAGCCTCGAAGTCATTATCAAACTCAACCTCCTTTCGCTCATAACTCTTCATTGCATATATACCTCCTCGAAGTCATTCTTCTCTGGAGTTGTTTCCTACAACAGGTAGGGCCAAGTCAGCAAGCACCATTTATCCCTCATCAATATCAAGGAACAAAACAATCAAAACAAAGAATATCAACCATATATTCAAAAGAAACACAAAGCCAAACCAATCTTTCTAAACATGTATTAATATCTGACTGATTCAATTTAGTTTAGTATAACTAAATTTACCTACGAATAAAACTTTTTCCTTCGATTATAAAGATGGTTTAAGACCTCAATGGGTCCTCAATATGCCTAGGATGGATAATGATCAACTACTTCTTAGCAAACAAACTGTTGTCTTTAAAAAGATCAGTGTCTGCTGAAAACAATTGGAAACTTGAGTAGGCCCTTAATATAAGCCTGCAATTTATGATGCCCAGTACTTTTTCGCAAACAAAGTATTGTCTATAAAACAATGCCACTGGCTACTTAATGAGCAGCAAACAACATCTACCACAATTAAACGAATACAATGAACACGTAACTAGCTAATCAACACTCAAGCATTGAATAATGATGGGAAAAAATCGCAGTCAAATTCAAATTGAATTCCAGAGGGCCCAAATTATGCAACCAAATCTGGTGCCAATTCTGTTCTACATTTTGGGAAAGCACCTCAATCAGGATATAGTTTTCAGTAACATGAGTATAATACACTGGTAAATTTTCCAGGCAAATAGCAAATACTATTGCTACATTCAACAAATATATGGCAACTCCCATCACTGGACACGATCATGGACAGTAAAAAATTTGGGGTTGCCACAAAATGGAATATATGTCAGCCGGGTGAAATGGGTTCTTGAAACATTTATTTAAAATACAAGACCCTTTGGATCGGCTATATTTGCAAAGTCATTCAAATAACACATGGCACAAAAAAGAGCAAAAAAGCACCAGTACCTACCAACAAAGTGCAAACCTACAAAAACTAGTAGAGTAAATTTCCAAGGCCCTCCATCATAAGCAACATTTTAGCTACTTATTCGCAAAAGGTCAATTGGTAAATTTAGTCTATGCCTGCAACGGAACTCAAATGGCACATACAAGAGTTCATCAAAGCCACTAAGTTCTCTCAAGGCAATCAAAGAGTTACAAGTGAAAAAGATGTTAGTTAACTTTATGGATCCTCTTAATAAAATTAAAGCAAAGCTCATTCATATGACTAATGAAAACTGTAAATGTTAATCAGAATATCAAATTGTCTGGAGAAATAATAAGCATCAAGAAACATGAGAGTACTAAAAGGAGTGCAAAGATGCATCCTTCAATTTCCAACGCCCTCCCTCAGAAGCAACGTTTCAGTTACTTATATTTCTCAAAAGGGCGATTGGCAAATTGAGTTTAAGCCTGCAACGGAACTCAGATGGCACAAAAAATAATTTAAGAAGGCCATTAAGTTCTCTCAAGGCAATAGAATGATTGCGCGTAAGAAAGGTGTAAGTTGATTCATGGAGAAAACTCATACAGGATAAGAAGCAGGGCGGCAGCCTTCTTGGCCGCAGGCCTCTGCTCATGGATTGCGATGAGGCGCGCAGTGTCGCCGTTGAGGTCGAAGGGGTTTACCGGTAGCCATCTTCGGCTACTTATTCGGGAACTGGAGCGAAATCCCTAGCTAACGGCGGGGGATCGGAGCGATCCATCACCACGGGAGATCGAAACCCTAAACACAGGGTTTCTTTCTTGCTGGCGGCGGCGACGAAAGAATAGGAGGTGAGAATGGAGGAGAACCCTACACTTGCGATCGCATTATAAAGACCGGGTTAGACTAATGGCACTGTCGTAATTTGCAATGCCCTAATCTGATCAGTAGTACGTACAGAGAGATCGAACGGAGGAGATGAATTGTAAATGGTGCCCGTCTTTTCGAAGGGGGGGGGGACAACATGACATCATACATATTTTTTTTTTACAAACAATAATAATAAATTAAATATAATTCTGTTAATTTCGGTAAGTAGAACTTAAGAGGAGCTAAGGGGACGTTTCCAAAGTAATTTTCTGAATTAATGATAATTTGAAATTAAATTGTTTATACTTATCGCATTATTTTGTTACTTTATTTTAATTTATAGATAATTTGAATTGTCTAATAATGTAGATTACTTATGAAATGACAATAGATTTTAATTAAAAAGAGGGTGTCCATCTAGATTACCACCTAAATAATATTTTTTTTTCATTCATGCCCTTTCCAATGTTACAGAAATAAAATATTAAAATAATATAAAAATTTACATAATAATAATAAATAATATTATTACCATCATTATTATCATAAATAATAATATTAATTTATTTATATATTATTTTATTCTTGTTATTCACACGAATTGTATATTATTATTAGTTATTATTTTAAATATTATATATATTCATTATCATTATTTTTTATTTAAAAAGATATGAAATATTTATAGTTATATTTAATTAATGTATTAGTTTTATCATTTTTATTTGAGTTTTTAGTTGGATTATATAATATTTAATTTAATATTAGTATAAAGAGTATTTTAGTAAAAATTGTACAGTGTTATTTAAATTAGTACAAAGATTTAACAGGTGATTTCTGTTAGGTGATGCAGTAAACGCCCTTTAACATTTTATGAGTCGGTAAACTACTAAACTCTTATGTTCTACGCTATAAAAGATGGTACGGTGTTAAAATAAAATTGGATATTCGATCATTTTGTTCTTCAAATAAAATTTTAGAGTTAAAATAATAAAATCCAGAAAACTATTCCCAGAAACAGATTACTTAAAAGAAATTATAAAAGTTAAAATATAAGGGAAATAAAACCCTCTTATAACAGAAGGGGCTGACCAACAACAATATTTAGCTGTATGGATTAATTGGGCCAAGCCCGTATGAGTAAGGCCCAGACTTCTACTACTACTATTAAGAGCACCAAATTGCTCTCCTATTTTTTTTTCGTCTTATTTGCATCACGTTCTTGCATTTTGGAATTGAGACCGGGCATTAAAGCGAAAATGATAATTTCGATTTTGATTTCGCCACGAATAAATAAAACTTTATTTGGTAGGTAAATAATTTATGTAAAGTAATTTAATTTGTGAACTTCGTGACTCTCTATACGCAGATAGAACTTTGATTTGTGAACTTCGTGCCACTTTTTTTTGTGAATTATACATCATTTTTCTTGTACTAAATTTATGTGTACAATTTTATGTCAAAAAATATTATGTATATCATTCTTTTTTCCCTAAAAAACTTCCTAATTTCGTAAACATGTAACATTTCAATAAGGATTAATTGAAACTGTGTAATGTAAATGCTTATAATGTTTTTTTCTAATATATTAGTGATATATAATGATGTTAAATTCTCATATAAGTTAATGATATTTAATGCAATAATATAAAACATTAGGGTAAAGATAAAAGGATGAATTAGATGTTTGGTGAAAGTTTTAATGTCATATAAAATTATGTTTTGATAATACAAATTTCGAATGATTAAAGTTAAAATGCAGAAAAATGTTTAAAGAAAATGGATAATTTTATGCACTACACTTTGATTAAATAATTGGCACTGATCTCATTAGTTATGGATGAATATTGAACATCAAGTTATAGAGAATTCTGTTTGCTTTTCATAAACTCTAAGATTATCTAATTTGAATAACTATGCAAAAAGTTATACTTAAAATAATGCAAGACGATCAACCTGTCGGTCGAAGCTATGAAGGTCGATCGAGATAGTCCGATCGATCGATCGTCGACCGATCGGAGATACCGGTCAATGCATAAAATGCCTAAATCCATATCGAGACTACACCGATCGGGTCGATGCACCGGCCGACCGATTAACTCAACGCGCAGAAATCAAAACTGCGATACTATACCGGTCGATAGTCCGATCGATCTACCAGCTGCGGCAACTGGAAAAATTAGTGCAACGGTCATATAGACCGATCTATAAATACGGTCGACCGGTCCATTACTCAAATGAACAGTAATGGCTATATTTCAAGAAGAAAAATGTGAAATAAATTTTGAATGAATTTTTCACATGATATAGTCTATAAAAGAAATGTCAAAATCAGAAGCAAAGGCATCCATCCAAGCATTGAAGTAAAACTTTAAGAAATCAAAAGAAGATCATTTCTCTTCAGGTTATCATTTAGAGTTTTATTTCTTTCTCTCTTTCACTCTTGTGAGCATAGATTTGCAAAAGAGAGAAACATTCTTGTTCAGAAAAAAATAGAGAGAGCTCATGTGTAAAAGATGTTCTAAATCTTATCTCTTGAGTGAGAGAAAAAGTAGTTCCCTAGGAGGAGAGGTTGTCTTGCCACTCGAAGCGGAGAAAAGGTGGTTGATGTAAAGGTCTTTCTTCCTTGCCCCATTTGAAATAAATGAAGGGATTAGTGGAATCTTCGATGGACTCAAGAAGTCGAGAAGTCGGAGCGGGGACGTAAGATAAGATGTGACCAAACCTCGTCAAGAACCACCGTATCTTTACATTTGATTTTCTCTCTCTCTCCTTCGTTCATATTATGTTTATCACCTGAATTGCAAAGGTTTTAAGAATTCGTTTTGTGCTTCCATGACGATCTTTGTGAATCGATATTTTTTATTTAACACCAATTCAATCACCCCCTCTTTGTGCCCTTTGGGATCCTACATTAGAAAAATTAAAAAGTGAAGTAATAGGTAAACTAAGCATAGTTTTTTTAAAAAAAAAAATTGTGATAAAAAAGGAATTGAACCAAAGACTTGTTTACAAAATAATTCTTTTCTAAAGAGCTTAGCCGATTGTTAAAGTTTTCATTTGTCTTACAACTAATAGCATTGAATCCTCAATTAGTTTAAAAGAAGATTATGATTAATATTAAATTATTGATTACTTAAAGTTCATCTTTTGTGACAAATAATGTTAAAATCTTGGTTTTAAAAGTTAATTGTTATGAAGAATATCTTGCAGAGTACTTTTTTTTGCCTTTTGTCTCTCATTGGAATAAGGATTTACCTTGAAAATTGTTGAATTTATATTTATATATGCGTGCATGATACGCCCGCAAGCACAGATGATCTCTCTCTATCTCTATTTCTTTTGACGTTCAACACACTCATCGCCGAGCTCTCTCTTTTGGCGTTCATCACACTCGTCGCCGAGCTGAGAGCTATTTTGCGTCGTCGAACAAAGAGTTGTTGCCGAGATATTGTCGAATGATCTTCCCTATTAGAGTCATCATCTACTTCCTTGTAATAGTCGTGTCCCACAACAAATTCCTCATACAACCCGTGTCGTGTCAAGAAATGTTCGTCCTGCATTAAGATGCGGATTGATCATTCTACCTAACTGGGATGGCCATGCGTTGCTCACCCGAACAAATTACCATCCCAGGTATAAAGTTGGAAATCTTGAAGTGTCGAACTGCGCCAAGAGTGTCCACATGCTCCACATAAAGGTTTTGTGCTACCCATACCAAGAGGTCGCACTACACAACCGCCGTGTAACTCAGAGTATCAGTGCCACATTCAGGGATTGTCATCATGCACTATCATGACAATCTAGCACTGATGGTATTGTGTGATGTCGTATCGCATGCCCAATAATATAATGTCAAGCGCATAACCGCTACACAGGAGAAGTTGGCTAAGATTAAGCATCAAGGTTCATGATCCCTTTTTAGTTACGAAATATCATTCTTTTAGCTACGGAGCATTCTTCACAAGCATCTTATTATGCCGTCAGCATCGCCTGCCATGCCAATATGACTTTCACAAATGAGACAAGCGTTGATTACTTGCAAATATTTGGGGACGAGCTATCAGTCTTGCCTGTCTCGTCAAATGTCATCTCGCAAACGCGTAATGTCACCCATCAAAGGGTTGGGACGAACCTGCTACATGCCAATGCAAATCAATGCCTCAACTCCAACGACCAATTTGATAAATTGTTTGAGCGTCGAGCATCTAGCGAACATTGGCATGCTGCTGTCAAGCATTCTACTGTCAACTGATGGAAGCAGTGTCCTTTCCTTTCGGCCAGCGTCTCGAATAATCGAAGCGGCCTCCAAAGATCGAAATACAAAAGTTTCGAAGGACACACTGACGATGTCGTTCATTCGAATGGAGATGGAGGTGAAGTTGAGAGCTTATGCCATTAGTTTCATTTTGTTTAAAATTTTGTGCCCTAATTTACAATGCCTTTTATATAATAACTTTTTTATTTAAAGTTTCATTTTGTTTAACTGTTTTTAGATGAAAATTATTAATATTTTTTTTATAACTCACTTCTCTTAGTATAAGGTAGCTAAGTCATTTAATCTCTATTGAGTATTGTTGATCTTAAATAAAAAATTATAAGGAAGAATTTTCTTGATACATTTTATAATAAAGAATTTCTCTCTGAGTCTACTTTTGAAATTTAACAAAGAATCAATTCTTTTCTAAAATTTGAATAATTAGATTAATATTATCTAGATAACATTTTCAAAAAGTACATATATATATATATATATGGGTTCAAGTTTCCTATTTTTTACACCATGTTCATCCAACGATTCATAATTAAATCTTTCAAATAATTTATCACAGTTGGATGTAGATCTGATGGTAAAGATCATACGGAACAAGATGAAGTAGGGAACACCTTCATTTTACATTCACAAAATTTTATAATATATATATTTATTAACGTTATATAAAAATAAATAAATAGATAAGAGAGTTGGAATGATATGACTTGGATGTGCTCAAATGAGTTCGAAAAGTTTGAAAAAAAATAAAGCAAAACGATTCTAGAGGAGATCTTCACATTTGATTTTATTATTTTAGAAAGAAGTTGGAGTCTAAATAAAAAAAAAGCTAACGTTCTTTCAATTTTTTGACGATAAATGTCTTAAAAAAATATCAAGAATATTGTGATATAGAATGAAGATAACATATCAAAGAATTAATTTTGGATTGCTAGCCAAATTTTATGGAGCATTAAAAAATATTTGAATAGATGAACCTATAAAGAAAAAGAGTCAATTACAATCCTCATTAATTAAGAAATCAATTAACGAGAAAAAAACAATATGCATTGATTGGAGCAATTTTGAGATCAAAAAATATATCAAAATTGTTAATTATTATAATTTATTATTAAAACTTTAGATATTTATAATTATATATTTAATATTATTAATATAAATAAATAATAAACTAAATATTAGAGGACCTCAAATAATCGGAGGATTCAAATAGTTAGGAGCCTAAAGGCTTGGGCCTTGGGCTGATCCTATTTGTATATAAGGATCGGGTTCACTTACTACTATTTTGTAACATTTTAACATCTAATATTTTAATTAAGATTAATTGACATAATAAGATTGTGTCTCGATTAATTTATTGAATGCTAATAATTAAAATTTTAAAATTATGAAGGAATATATATATTTAATATTTTTATTCTAATTTCGAATTAATCAGATGCATCTCAAAAATATATAAAACATTTATTTAGATGATAAGAAATTTATGAGAGAGAGGGACAAAAGAGAAGAGGAGGTTGGTGGTGTGAGACATCAAACGCCTTAAGAAACCACGTGTACGGACGAAAGAGTTCCTTGGGGCTAAACTTGTGATGGGCACGCCGCGTGGATGGTAGGATCCCTGCTCTACCATACTGCATGGTCTTCTTCCTCTCTCTTCTTTCATCCTTCACCCCATTATTATTATTAGGATTATTTTAATAAATCTCTTATAAACTATCGTGATTCTTCATATTTAAATTTAAACTATAGACTTATTTTTTTATCCTTAAATTATCATAATTTTTCTTCTTTAATCCTTTCGTCTACTTTATTTTTCGTTACTTTTGATTTTTCTCATATACGAAAAGACTAAATTACCTCTCCCTTCGTAAAACATCAAATAATAAATCTAAAAAAAGAAAAAAATAGGAGGAAGAGTAATTTAGTCTTTTTTCATAAATGGTAATTTTTTACCACTTTAATACTATCAACGATTTTTTTATTATTTATATTTGTTATTTCATATTTTTCTAGAGGGAGGGGTAATTTAGTCTTTTTATAAATAAAAAAAGTAAAAGTAATGAAAAATGTAACAAAAGTGGACGGAATGACTAAAGTGAAAAGTCACGATAGTTGAGGAATTCAAAAAAAATAAGTTCGTAGTTTAGAGTTAGATATAAAAAATCGTGATAATTTAGGAGAGATTTATGAAAATAACCCTTATTATTATTATTATTATTATTATTATTATTATTATTATTATTATTATTATTATTATGTCAAATGCCTTTCAACTTTGATGTTTGTTCCAACTTCACCTTGTAATACAAATGCCCTTGATCTTTGAACTTATTTCATCCGGTGCCCTTTTTATCTACGATCGGCTGTCTCCTGGTTACTCCGTCGGCGTGATATCTATGCGATCATTTTCTCTCTCCTCCCCACAAGAAATCATCTGACGTGATATTTCTTTCTCTTACATGACATGATTAAATAGTTAAAAAAATAATATAACAAGTAAAAAAAAAAGAAGACGACCTTCGACGGGCTTGTCGACGCTAGAGGGAGGGGGTGAGGCCCCCCTTCTTTGCGTGCGCCAACGATTGCGCAGAGGGGGAGGCGGCCCTCCTCCTCTGCGCGTGCGGGGAGGGGGCATCGCCCCCTTCTTCCCTCTTTTCTTCGTCAACGGTGAGGAGAGGGATGGGGGCAACCACACCTTCCAACGCTCCATCGCCCGTGAGGAGAAGAGGAAGCATTATTTTAATTTATTATTATTATATTATTATTATTTCATATTATTACTTTTTTTAATTTACTGATGCGGAGTTTGCATGACGGTGCCACATGGTATGTTCTCCTACACGGTGGAGAGAGAGTATCGCCACGTCAACGGAATGACCGAAAATCGGGTATTCTCGATCAGAAGGACATTCCGTTAAATAAATTATAAGATGGAGGGCATTCGTGTTAGAAAGTGGCAGGGTAGCGCTGAGAAAACGGTCAAAATTGAAGGAAATTTGACGTAATTTAACCATTATTATTATTATTATTTGACTTGTATTTATTTTTTTTATATAAAAGAACCGCCAACATGTCACTCTTACTAAATGTTTAAGTTATGCAAATAGTATATATATATATATATATATATATATATATATATATATATATATATATATGTGTGTGTGTGTGTGGGGGGGGGGGGGGGGGGGGGTAACCTCACGAATATAATGTGAAAAATGTATAAGTTATAAAAAAATATTGCCCTCTTAATCAAAATATTCGAAGTGTAATTTGATTATGCCTACAACTTGCTTTATTAAAAAGGTTATTTCTATAAATCCCTCATAAATTATCACGATTTTTTACATCTCTGCTCAAACTACCAATTTATTTTTTTTATCTCGAAACTATCACGATTTTTTTAATTTGATCATTTTGTCTAATTCTGCCAACTTCTCTGTTTTTTTCGCATTTATGAAAAATTTAAAATACCCCTCCCTTCAACACATTGACTCCAATTTGATCGCTTTTCGGTTTGTATTTTTTTGGTCCAAGCTCTGACCAGAAAGGGACTTTCGGTATGAAATAGGCACAAACAAACTACTACTTTAATGTGTCGAAGGGAGGGGTATTTTGGATTTTTCACAAATGTGAAAAATAAAAAGGTAATAGAGAAATTAACATAATTGAACGGAAGAATCAAATTGAAAAAATCATGATAGTTTAGAGATTAAAAAATAAGTTCATAGTTTGAGGTTAGATATGAAAAATTGTGATAGTTGTGGTTTACTAAAATAGTCCTTATTAAAATTAGGAAGGTAATAATATCAAATATTATCATTGATCAAAATATCGTTTTCGTGCAACACCTTGTTGGCAAACCAATGTTGTAAGACCTAACTCGGCCATCGATCCGGATTGTCTAACGGGTCAGGTCGGACCGATTGGGCCGGGTCGAACCGAATGGTCGGACCGGGTAATATAAATTAATAAAAAATAAAATAAGTTTAAGTGACTATTAGAATATTATTAATATGTAAGATATTATTTAGCAAAAATATAATGTAATATAATAAAATAATTCAGATCAATAATATAATAAAGTAAGCATAAATTAAATCATCAATTTAATATTTTCTAAATAAAAAATCTTGTGAGTAATTATAAAAAATAAAGATATTAATGAAATTTTATATATGTGATAAAGAAGAATATTGAAATATAAATTTCAAATATATATATATATATATATGATATTCTAATTTTTTTTAATAATTTTTATACATTTTAATTTTTTTATATTTTCAATTTGATCCGGCCGGGTCGGCCGATTGAACCCGGATTTTGACTGGGTCAAAGCGGGTCAATTCCGTGGCCGAATTTTGGACGACCCGCGGACCGTTTTAGTGTCCGGACACCGGTCCAACCGATCCGATCGGCGAGGCCGGGCCGAGTCTTATAACCATGTGGCAAACAAGATACATCCTTGTATATATACCACGTCTCACACATTGTACAATTATTACTCATATATAGGTAGCTCTTTATCATTCAACAAGCTACAACATCTATTAATCCAAGTATTAGATGTTGAATAAAGTAAGTATTTTTATGTACTAACCGAATCCTTCGTATAACTTATTTTCATCCAATTTTTTATATCAAGTGTCTGTAGGCAAAGAGTGGTTAAAATTGTAAGCGAAGAAACCAAACAGATATTAGAGGAAAAAAAAATAAATGACTTTTTTTATGTTAGTTTGGTTTTTAAGAATTTCCCGTTGTACTTTTATATTTTAATTTCCTATTGTATCTGTAATAAAAGATATTCTCAAATATTCCCGGAATAAAGAGTTGGTCGCATGTCAAAATCTCTTTAGTTGGATCATCAACATAAATAGGTTGGTAAGAGTGAGTTTGCATATTGTCTTAACTCTTAAATAATGTTTTTAGCTACTTTTATGGATAAATTTATGCCAGCTATGACTCTCTCCCCCCTTGGCTATTTTCAGTGTTTCTTAATTTTTAGCGTTATTTTTTTATACTAGTGATTTTTTCATCTAATCCTAATATATGATTTCAAAATAACGTCCACTAGCATCTTTCTACATTATTTCACGTTTATCATTTTAATCTATCCGTCTAATTCTCTTAATTTTCCATAATTTTTATTTATTAAATAACTAAATTATCCATCTCTCATCTCGTCTAATATTTAAAAGTTTAAAATAATATAATATAAAAAAATGACGATGCACAAAAGAGTTGACAGTGCTCTAAAAAAGGAGGGGGGCCTCGCCCCCTCTACGATCTAGTCACCGATGAGATCGAGATGGAAGGGGGAGGGGGGTGTTGGGCAACGATATAAAAGAGGGGGATCAACCCACTGATTTTTCTTCTCCGTCTTTGAATATAAATAGATATTTAGATTAAAATAGAAATTGATATTTAGATTAAAATTAGGGACTCAAGTAAATTTGAATCTAAACATACACGCTTAAGTTCAAAAGTATCCGGAGGATAAAATAATATTACATTTTATTTTATTTCAAAAATTTAAAAACAAGAATAATAATTACTTATTTAATACAAATGTTTAAGAGAGATAAAAGAAGATTTGAAAAAGTGGATAAACTGAATTAAGACTTGATAATATATTAAGATTATAAATTCAAATTTACAATTTGAATTTAACCATGAGTTATGAATTAAAGGACTCCCAATAATGCTTAAATTAGGAGTTTTACGTTCAAAAATAATTCAGGATATGACATAATATTATTATTTTATTTTATTCTGAAAACTCATGGAAAAAGGATAATCATATTTTAAGAGAGATAGATTAAAGAAAAAATTAGTTAGAAGGAAATGAGAGATGAAACTGAAGAAATTTTGAATTAGAACCCCTAACGAGACTTACATGCGGAGCTTTAACAAATATAAAATAAAAATAGTAATAACTTATTGGTCTAATTTTGATAATTTAACAAATAGAATAATACTTATTATTTAATTCCAAAAATAAGTGTACATTACAAGATAAATGGAGGTTGCGAGGAAATTATAGTCTGATCGGAAGAATAAAAGAAAAAGAAAGAAACAGAAAATAAAATAAAAAGTGTAAGTTAATTAAGATAAAAAAGATTACTATTAATTTTGTGATTATAATTTAATTATAGTAAAATTGAGATTAACCCATGTTAATAATATCTTTTCCTCAACTTTTCTCGCATTTTAAATTAATTTTTCCTCCAACTGTGAGCCACGTTTTTTCTCATCTCGGTACATGTACATGAGTATTCTTGACTTCCGGATATTTGTGGTTGATCCATGAACACTCAGATGTTGGAGTTGTGCCCAAAATTCGAGTATAGTCTTTGGAAAGTTTAACGAAAGTTCGATCAGTGAAGGTAGTTTTACACTAAAAGTACGTAAAAATGATTAAGGTACATATTATGTTCTCGTACGATACATATACATGAATAATTTCATTTAGTTTTTATGTCAAAAGTAATAGTTTATAAATCGTAAATTGGTGTTGATTCTTTGAAAAAATGACGCTGAAGTTCTCGCAAGTCGAAACTCAATCTGAGTTCTTCAGTAATTCATGTAATCCGTTGCAATCGAGTTTGAATCATTATGAATTTTGAACCAAATACATAGGGGAAAATAAAGAAGGGGAAAGGAAATGATGTAATAGAAATGGAGAAGAGGAAAATGACATAATTGAATAGATGAAAGTAATAATTTTTTTTTATATTTATATTATATATTTAATTTATATGGCTATTTTCACTCAGGATTGAAAGAAAAATAGAATGTTAAAAGAAAATGAAGAAAAAAAGAGGATACTTTCTCCTCTATTCTCTTTTATCTTCCCATCAAATTTTCTCCTTTCACCCAACCAAATAAATTCTTATAGTCAATTATTTGTTACTCTTATACAATATAATGAACAAAAAAACTATTAGGAATAATGAATGTATTAGCTTTTGCACTTTAACAATTTTAGTTTGTCATTATTGTTCACCTTTATACTGATCTATGAAAGCCTAAAAAAGGAGTTGTAGGTAATGCCAGAGCCTAATTAGTCACGTGACATGAGAGTCAATTTCATAGCATTACAGATCTCATTAAAAAAATTCAAATATTAATAATAAATTAATAACCAATCAATATTTGATATTTAGAATTAGTATTGAATTAATTTCAAGCCAGGATACATAGTAGAATACTACTCTGATGACCAAATACTAATTAGTTATATTATGTTTCAGTTGTGCTGTTTCTTTTAATAAATAGTACCATCCATTTTTCTTTTATCATCGTTTAATCCACGATGAATAATGAATCTATTAGTTGATTTTTTTTTAATCAGCCATCCATTATGAAATAAATGATGGTGAATGAATGTATGCTACTACTTAAAAGAGAGTACAATAATTTTTCATATAATAATATTAAAAAATAAATTAATTTAGAATTATAACAAGGGAGAACTATGGACATTGGATAATTTTCATTTGAATTATTTTCATAAATATTCTTTAAACTATCACGATTTTTTTATCTAATATTTAACTACGGGCTTATTTTTTTAATCTCTAAACTATCACAATTTTTTCACTTTATTCCTTTCGGGTAGTTCTTGTTATGTTTTCGGTACTTTTACTTTTTTTATTTATGAAAAGACTAAATTACTCCGTCCTCTAGAAAAATATTAAATAACAAATATAAAATATAAAAGTTCGGTGTAATGATTAAAGTGGTAAATAAAAAATTTTGTCATTTATGATAAAAATTAATTACCCTCCCCCAAATTATTTATTTATATTTATTATTTGGTGTGTTATTGAGGGAGGGGTATTTTAGTCTTTTTATAAATTAAAAAAAATAAAAGTAATGAAAAAATAGAATGACTAAAGTAAAAAAAATCGTAATAATTTAGGGATAAAAAATAAGTTAGTGTTAAATATGAAAAATCGCGATAGTTTAAAAAAAGTTTACGAAAATAATCATTTTCTTTTTTATTTTCATTTTGTAGAGAAAAAAAAGCAATAGGACCAATCCAAAATGTTAAGTGGAAGTATGCAATTGGGCAGAAGCCCATGGAACATGTGATTAAGAGGTGGTGGTGCTCTGCTCCATGCATGGCGGCCAGGCTCCTCCTCCTCCTTCACATGGCTACAACAACACAAAATCAAAGCCTTAATTGACGGGTCCCCTTCTTTTTGACCTCTCCCATGCCTTGCAAAAAACGTTTCTGCAAACGAATCCTTAAAAAGATCTATATAAATGAACCTTCTCATATAAATTAGTTGTTCTCTAAATCATATATTTAGAAAAAAAACAAGGATACCACCTTACAAATGCATTGTACATCTATGTTGAGTAGCTACTTTTTTACATTTATGTGACATTTCGATAGCATTTAAAGTACTTAGGGAAAAAAGGTGTGATTTGTGATCAATGAGATGACAAGACAAAAAAAACACACTATGCTTGATTAATAATTTAATATCTTATTTTGAAATGACGGGCTTCGAAGTATCAGTCTATCACATAAGATTCTCAAGGTTTTACATATTTTTAAGTACATTAAAAATAACCTTTATTTTCTTGTACCTTCATTAAATTATCATGATTTTTCACATTTAATTATAGTATATGAACTCATCTTAGCGTCTTCTTAAATTATTTCATGATTTTTAATTTAATCCGTCTAGCTAATTCTGTTAATTTTTTTTGTCATTTTTTATTTTTTAAATTTATTAAATGACTAAATTATTATCTTTACTCTCATTTTTTTCTAATATTTAGAAGTTTAAAATAATAAAAAAGAAAAAAGTGCGACGTCACTAACGTTCACGAGAGTGCGTGTTCCAAATGACAGGGGAGCGACGAGAAGTGGCAGGATAGGAGCAAAGTCATCATCGCGTGAGATGAGGGTGGAGGTGGGTTTACATTTATTAAAGAGATGCTACGATGAGTTCGTATATTAGAATTAGATGAAAAAAATATGATAATTTATTTAATATTTTTCTGTTGCACTCGCGTACACACCTTTGGACGAGCATAAATTAATTTACATTTCCGACGATAATAGTATTGGATTCATGATATTAGATAATTTATTAATGTCAATTGAGTAATTTTATAAATGTTTTGTATATATCCTAAAATTTGATTTTCATCAAAGTCTCTTTTACGAGCCCGATTAGTCCAAATCAAAACATTCCAAGAATAGAGAGAATATCTCAACGACTTATATAATTTTAATAAAAATATGTTTCTACGATTCTTCTAATGCAAAATTACTTTGTGCTGTCTAAGAATTTTAAGACTACTACTAAACTTTTGTGTGTCCCGCAAGTTATTTCCATTTTTCTTCCTTAACCTAATTCAAATTAAACGATTTATTAATATAGTTAAATAAATAAATTCCTTTATAAATGCGAAGTTGCATGAAAAGATTGCTGCTGAGAGTACGCGCCAATTAATAAATTTGGCTTGGAAAATTAAGATACCGCCGTATACATTTCATTTATTTTATTTATTAAATAAATTTATAAATAATGTTCGCGTGAGCAACGGCGAATGATCCACCCGTCCGTATTCTTTAGCCGTCCATCAACTGGGCCCCTAAACACTACAACTTTTCCGTACGCTTTTTTGTTTGCTTTCTTCTAAAACCCATAAATTATTAATACACCGCCATGACGGTTCCAATTTATTCTTTTATCTTTTTTTTTTAAATCTGGAAGAGAATAAAAAAGGGGTGCATATAAAAAATCCTTTTCGTATTATCACCATAAACTTAATTTAAATAAAAATGAATTTCCTATTTTTGCGAAGAGAAATCATTTAATAATTCCAATAATTAGCAGCGTTCGAATTAAACTGAATTGCATATTTTATTTAAAATTTTGCCTATGTTTTATAGTCGGTCCCAAGTTCGAATAAAAGAGGAGAGTTGTGTTAGGTCCCGACAGTTAGCGTAAAATTTTGTCGAATCTTATGAATATGGATCGAGCGTCGTATGATCCATGTAGCCGACTTCATTTAGTGGGATAAGATTTTCTTATTGTTATTGCATATTTCATTTAAATTGTGAATTGAAAAAAGAATATAGTAAAAATATAATAAAAACAATTTAATCCAATATACGAAGAACCGGCGGATCACAGATGCTGCGTGCCCCAAAACTTATCCATTCCGATTAATAAACCCCCAAGACCGAGACAAACTTTATTCTCCACTATTTATATTATATAATAGGACAAAGATTTATTTGCTGCTTCCAAATGTGCATATAGTAAAGGAATTGCATATTTCATAAGCCGTAGATAAAATTTTGAAGTAACAGGATTTCTTGTAATAATTATTTTTATATAAAAAATTAAATTAGTTCGGATAAAATAATTAGCTCATAGCATATTGAAATATGAATTTATTATTATTATAAATTTAATACTGGGCCTGGGCTGGGCATCATGTGTGTCCAAAACAGCAGAGAACGTGTACATCGCCATCTGACACAGCCCCTTCTCCTTCCTCCACGTGTCCCGTCAAAACCGCCTCTCCGAGCCGCCGTTATCTTCCCACCTCCTCCCGACGCTACCGGACAAAAACCAACAAACGCCTTCGCCTCCGGCGTCCGGGTAACGCCGTCTATTTCCGAAACATTCCGGAAACATATCTCACCAGTCCCCACCCCCACCCCACCCCACCCCACCCCACGGTTAACTCCTTTAACCATGGTTAACTTATCCACCCCAACCCCACCACCACATAGTTCTAACCCCTCCCTCCCAGCCTCCTTTATATACGCACCTCTCTCTCTATCTCTCTCTTCCATCTCGCTGCTCGAACATACTAGAAATCTACTACTATTCCGACCAACCCTAAAACCAAACCAAAGACGTCTTATTCCGATCGCCAATTACTAGAACAGCGATATAGTGGCGGCGCAATCATGATGACGATGATGAGCGAATCCGGCCGGAATCCGTCGGTGCAGGTGCCTCCGTGGTCTCCTTTCGAGGACTCCGCGGCCGCTGGCGTGGGGTACTCCCTCCCGGTGAGTGGAGTCTCCGGCGACTGCTCTCCGTACCTCCTCGGAGAATCCGCGCTCGCCGCGCTGCAGAGGTACCTGCCGTGCAACGGCGCGGACGACGAGGCGGTGGCCTTTGGGGAGGAGGCGGAGGAGGATCTGAACGCGCCGGTGGACGCATACTCCTGCGACGAGTTCCGGATGTACGAGTTCAAGGTGAGGCGGTGCGCGCGGGGGCGGTCGCACGACTGGACCGAGTGCCCCTACGCACACCCGGGCGAGAAGGCGCGCCGGAGGGACCCAAGGAAGTACCACTACTCCGGGACGGCGTGCCCGGATTTCCGCAAGGGGAGCTGCAAGCGAGGGGACGCCTGCGAGTTCGCCCACGGTGTGTTCGAGTGCTGGCTTCACCCGGCGCGCTACCGGACGCAGCCGTGCAAGGACGGGACTGCGTGCCGCCGTCGCGTGTGCTTCTTCGCACACACGCCGGAGCAGCTTCGCGTTCTCCCTCAGCAGCAGCAGCAACAACAACAACAAGGAAGCCCGAAGGCTGCCGCCACGTCGGTGATCGAGTCTTACGACGGCTCGCCTCTTCGTCAGCAGGCGGTAGAGTCCTACATGGCGGCAAAGAATCACCAGCTCCGTGGCCACGGGCACAGCCACCTGATGTCCTCGTCCCCGACGTCGACCCTGATCTCCCCGCCCTTGTCGCCGCCGTCAGAGTCTCCGCCGGTGTCGCCAAACGGTGTGGTCTCTCCAGCTGCACTTAGCCGCTCTCCGTGGCCTGCTCAGTCGTCGGCCGTGAACGATATTGTGGCCTCCTTGCGGCAGCTGCAGCTTTGCAAAGCTAACTCCGTGCCGAGTTCTTGGGCTCTGCCGCTGGGCAGCAGTTGCAGTAGCGGTTTTCCTTCGCCTAGGAGTGCGGTTGGTTCCCCTGCCGGTATTGGTTTCAGGGGTGGATTCTGCAGTCTGCCAGGGACCCCGACAAGAACCTCGGCAGCAATGACAGCGGGAGGCCTCGGAGGATGGTTTGACGGTCTGGACGGGGTGCCCGAACAGGAGGCTCCGGTGGAGAGGGTCGAGTCTGGGAGGGCCTTGCGCGCCAAGATGTTCGAAAGACTGAGCAAGGAGAGTATCACTGAGAAGCCGGGGACCGTTCCGGCGACGCCTGCGCCGGACGTGGCTTGGGTCTCTGATCTGGTTATGTGAACTTGGAGAGCAGTCCTCTGTTTCAAAAAGACAAGAAAAAGAAGATATCTTTAACGTTTCAGAGTGCAGCGAACTCTGAATTTTTGGATAGTCTTGGTGTCGATTGGTTCTTCTACAACAAAAGAAAGAGTAATAGGGAAAAAACATGGAAAAAATCATCTTTGTAAATATACGACTATGGTACTAAACAAACTGATGGGTGGTAGTAGGATGGATCTGTTTTGGGGAGTTCTGGCTGGTATGGTCATATATTATCTTAGACGGTGAATCACTTGGTTTGTACAGCGATTAGCTGCTGTTGCTGGCTGGTGCAAGTGAAAGACTGGAAGCAGCTGCTGCTAGATTTGATATTTCCATGATGTGAATGCATATTGCAGTATGTCATTTTGTTCATCTTTCATTTCATCCCTCCTGCAACTCTGTTTCAATGCTTAAAAGTTTCCTTTACTTGTAAGTGCTTTCTTTAACATTGTATCTACTGTCTTCTTCATATGATTGTCAAGTTCTATGCACTGTGTAATATTAACCAATGTTGTTTTCATTCCACGTCTCGTGTGAATTCTCAAGACTTTTCTGTTCTTTTCTGATGTGGGAAACTGTCTTCTTACCTGTGCACCAAGGTTTGACCTTTTCTTACCATGTCTTTACCAAATTTTCTTACTTGTTGGTGATGCAGACATTTGATAGGGACCTTCCCCTGGATTCAGGGACAAGTTCCTTTCTTAATGTAATCACGTTACGCATAAACACAGTTTTATGCATATTGTTAATAATGCCATGAATATGAATCCAGTTGATCCTCCTATATAATCAGGCGTTTTAGTAAAATTTTTTTACGGAGATCTCGTTGTCCGATCAGCGAGTCTGAGAGGGTTGTAAGGGGATGGAGCTTCTTGAGCGAAAATTTTTTAGGGGTATTTTGTATGTGATTCGGATTTGATTTATTTTTTATCCCGAGATAAGTGTCCTATTTTTAAGGGATTTATTTAGAGTCCCAGTTCGTATGTAATTCTTATCATCTGTCAAAGAGAGTGTCTATATAAACTTTTTAGGGGTCTAGACCGAGATTGATAATAATCGTTATTCCATGACAAAGAGCAGTCATCGATTTTCCTCTTCGCGTTTTTTTGTATTTCGTGTGATCTCTCTCTCTTTTCGTAATAAACTGGTATCAGAACCTTAGGGTTTGTCAGCGATTCTCGATCGGTAGGGAGATGACGTCGCACAACGTGAGTGTGAAGAAGTTCAACGGCAGGAACAATTTCGAGTTGTGACAGATCAAGATGTGGGCGCTTCTGAAGCAACAAGGAGTCTGGGCGTCGTTCTCAAACGTGTCGAAAAACAAACCAAGGGAGGAAGACTCGAAGGGCAAAGAAAAGGAGATCGACCTCGCAACTTTGGCGGCACAGGAGGAGAAGACGCACTCGATGATTCTATTGTGTCTGACGGATGAGGTGATAATCGAGATCGCAGATGAAAAAAAGACGGTCGGTATGTGGTTGAGACTCGAGAGTCTATATATGACGAAGTCTCTCATCAATAAATTATTGTTGAAGCAACGTTTGTTCTCTCTCCGCATGCAGGAAGGTACGATGAAGAAAAGGCGGTCGATATGTGGTTGAGACTCGAGAGTCTATATATGACGAAGTCTCTCACCAATAAGTTATTGTTGAAGCAACGTCCGTTCTTTCTCCGCATACAGGAAGGTACCCCTCTGAAGGAACATCTTAATCAGTTAAATTCTTTATTGATGGAACTCAGAAATATCGATTTAAGATTGAGGATGAAGATGGTGCCCTAATTTTGTTAGTTTCGCTTCCTCCATCATATGAGAATTTCGTTCAGTCTATGATTATCGAAAAGAAAATTATACGTCTGAAAGAATTAAGATAGAGTCTCCATACTCGTGAACTTCGGCATATGGCATCTGAAAATTCTGCAGAGACTCAGGTCGTGGGTTTGATATCGACCGCAGAGAAGGGACAATCCTCGAATTCGAAGAAATCCAAATCCAAGAAGAAGAAAATCACTGTGAAGGACATCTGTAATTACTGCAAGGAACTAGGTCATTGGAAGAAAGACTGTCCGAAGAAGAAGAAGGTCCCCGTCGCTGCGATGGCACATGAAACAGGAAATTTCGAAGATGATTTGATTCTGGCTGCTTCTGATCAAGGATGTCTGGAGGATAGTTGAGTTCTGGATTCGGGGTGTTCCTATCACATGATTCCGAATAAAGATTGGTTCTCATCTTATCAGAAGACTGACGGTAGAAATGTCATCGTGGGCAATAACGCGTCATGTCAGATAGTTGGGATCAGTTCTGTGCAAATCAGGACTCATGACAATCTTGTGAGGACGCTGACAGATGTCCGCCATGTTTCGCAACTGAAGACGAATTTGATATCACTTGAAGTCCTCGACTCTAAAGGATGTCAGATCAATGCTGCTGGAGACATCCTCACGGTCATAAAGGGTGATGCTACGGTTCTGAACGGAGTCAGACAGAAGTCGTTGTATGTATTACAAGGCAAGACAGTCTCTGACGTTGCTGCAGTGGCTAGTTCATCCGAATCAGATAGGTCCAGGCTGTGGCACATGCAGCTTGGGCATATGAGTCAGAACGTGATGAATATCCTCAGCAAATGAGGTCTTCTAAAAGAGAAGAAGATATCTGAAATCAACTTCTACCAGCACTGTGTATTCAGCAAACATCGAAGGTCTCAGTTTGGCAAGACACTGCACATGACGAAGGCGACACTCGACTACATCCACATCGATTATTGGGTCCCTCTCGTGTTCCATCATTAGGAGGTGCGAGGTATTTCCTATCTGTGTTGATGACTACTCGAGGATGACTTGGGTATTCATGATAAAACACAAGAGTGAGTCCTTCAAGACCTTCAAGCAGTGGAAGATTCTGGTGGAAAATCAGACGTCGAAGAAAGTGAAGCATCTTCGTACTGACAATGGTTTGGAATTCTGTTCTGCTGAATTCGACCAGTTTTGCAAAGATGAAGGCATTGTCAGGCATCACACAGTCAGGGATACTCCACAGCAGAATGGAGTTGCAGAACGAATGAACATGACACTTCTGGAGAGGGCAAGGTGCATGCTCTCTAACGCTGACATGAATAGGACATTCTGGGCTGAAGCTGTTAACATAATTTGCTACTTGGTGAATCGAAGTTCGGCGATTGTGATTGATCTCAAGACTCCAATTGAGATATGGTCAGAAAATCCTGCTGATTATACTTGTCTGAAAGTTTTTAATTGTCCAGCATATGATCACGTCAGTGAAGGGAAGTTGGAGCGAAGGGCCAAAGAAAAGGTGTTAATGGGATATGGTGTAGGAGTGAAGGGCTACAGAATCTGGTCTCTTTCAGAACACAAAGTCATCCACAACAGAAGCGTGACCTTTGATGAAGCTGATGATGGGGGTGGAGGCTGAAGAGATTGTTAGTAAACAGGTGGATGTTGAAATCACTCCAACTGAGGATGATGCTGAAGAATCACATCAAGAAGCAGAATCAGAAGATTAAGAATCTGATGAGCAACATGAAGAAGAGTCAATTGCTGCTAGACGTCCTCGCAGAGAAGTGGGTCCTCATAAGCGATATGATTTCGAGGGCATGGTTGCTTATGCACTACAGGTAGCTGAAGAGGTTGAGTTCCTAGAGCCGTCCTCTTATAGGGATGCCATCACATGTGCCAAATCTGGACAGTGGATCGCTGCTATGCCATCACAAGAATCAAACGTGGGAGCTGGTCAAGTTGCTTAAAAGCAAGAAGATTATTGGTTGTAAATGGATTTTCAAGAAGAAAGTAGGAATTTCAGAAGTTGAAGACACGAAATACAAAGCACGACTGGTTGTTAAATATTATAGTCAGAAAGAAAGTGTAGACTATAATGAGATATTCTCACTTATTGTCAGACATACTTCTATCAAGGTGCTACTTGCTCTTGTAGCACATCAGAATCTAGAGCTCGAGCAACTAGATGTGAAGATTGCTTTCCTCCATGGAGAACTTGAAGAAGACACTTTTATGAGCTAACCAGAGGGATTCTCCATTCCAGGAAAGGAGAATTAAGTTTGCAGTTTGAAAAAATCTCTGTATGGCTTGAAGCAGTGTCCCAGACAATGGTACAAGAGGTTCGACAGCTTCATGATCAGAAAGAGATTCAGTCGAAGTCCCTATGATTGCTATGTATATCACAAGAAGGTGAAGGACGGCTCCACCATCTATCTGCTCTTGTATGTTGATGATATGCTTATTGCTGTCAGAGACATGATAGACATTCAGAATCTGAAGAAGCTCCTCAGTGCAGAATTCGACATGAAGGATCTTGGTGTGGCACAAAAGATTATGGGGATGAAAATTCTAAGGGATCGCGTACAGGGTAAACTCTTCTTATATCAGAAAAATTATATTAAGAAGATTTTATCCAGGTTTGGAATGTTTGGAGCGAAGCCTTTGAATACTCCATCAGCTGCAAATGTTCATCTTTCTGTTGCCTTCGCACCAAAGTCAGAAGCAGAAAAGGAGTACATGTCTCGGGTTCCATATGCTAGTGCAGTTGGAAGTCTGATGTATGCCATGATTTATACAAGACAAGACATTGCTCATGCAGTCCGTGTTGTCAGCACATTCATGAGCGATCCAGAAAAAGAGCACTGACAAGTAGTGAAGCGAATTTTTTAGTATCTGAGAGGAACATCTGATATTGGCCTCATCTACAGAAGTGATAAAGAGTGTTTGGTTGCAGGGTACTCAGATTCAGATTATGCTGGAGATGTTGATGGAAGACGATCTATAACAGACTATGTCTTCACTTTGAACAGTTCAGTTATTAGTTGGAAGGCTACACTTCAGCCATCAATTACATTGTCCACCACAGAGGTTGAATACATGACACTGACAGAAGCTGTCAAAGAAGGCATCTGATTAAAAGGCTTAGTTGAAGATCTCATATTACGTCAGGAGCAGGCTATAGTGCACTGTGATAGTCTGAGTGCAATATGTTTAGCCAAGGATCAAGTACAACATGAAAGAATCAAACACATTGATGTCAGATATCACTTCATCCGCACTGAAAAGAGGATCAAGGTGAATAAGATTGGCACTGAATACAATCCAGCTGATATGTTCACCAAATATGTTCCTTATAGCAAGTTCCAACATTATTTGGACTTACTTAACATAAATACTTGGTAATAGTGCTTTTTTGACTATTATACTTGGTAAATCCTTATAGCAACTTCAAGATGGGACTGTCGGCGGCGTGACGTGCTTTTGTGTTCTGAAGATGATTTAAGTCAAGGTGAAAATTTATTAATAATACCTTGAATCTGAATCCAGTTGGTCCCCCTACATAGTCAGACGCTTCAGCAAAATTCTTCCACGGAAGTCTCGCTGGTCGATCAGCGAACCTGCGGGGGTTGTAAGAGGGCGGAGCCCCCTGAGCGAAATTATTTTAAGAGTATTCTGTATGTGATTCGAATTTGATTTATTTCTTTATCACGAGATAAGTATCCTATTTTCATGAAATTTATTTAGAGTTTCAGTCCGTATGTAATTCTTATCATCTGTCAAAGGGAGTGTCTATATAAACTTCCTAGGGGTCTAGACCGAGATCTATCCTGATAATCATCGTTATTCCATAACAAAGAGCCGTCGTCATTTTTTCTCTTTACGTTCTTCTGTATTTCGTGCGATCCCTCTATCCCTCCTTTCGTAACACATATTAATGATCCAGTTGGAGCAGTTAAAATATTACTGTTCTTGGCGCTAAGAGGATGTTCTTTCTTCCGAGTCTAATAAAGTTATTGATTTGTGTTTGCCTCTGAGTGACAATAAACATCTTTTACTTTTCCTTCATCTTTCTTCTCTCTCCTCGTTCTTTCCCTGTTCTAAATATCTGCAGGATAAAAGTTCTGTATACTGTCATGATGTGTATACAGATACAGAAATATATGACTTAATTTATTTGTTCAAAGGAGAAAAATTAGTCAATTTATTTGTTCACATCGAAGGGATAAGTTTTGGCGAGCAGAGAAAAGGAAAAGGTGGGCAAAAGAGATCTATCTACTTGTTTACTATATCTTGGAGTTCGTAGATTTGATATTTATCCACTCTGCCGCAGGTCCCTGTCACGTGAGGAAATCTAGATCTAGTGGTGGGCGAACGATGGGGGCCCACAGGCTTTGTTGAGCAAGTGGTTGCGAGCACCTAAGCCCGTTAGGTCCAGTCCGAGTTTTACGGATTTTATTGTTTTCTATGTTTTCCATATGTTAAATTTGATGTTTCATTCTTACGGGAAAAGCATTTATGTTTAATTATTAGGAATAAATAAAATATGTTAAAAATTATTAATTTCTGTCCATTTAAATAGAATACTGCCGTTATAAATTTTTGGATAGAAATGATAGTTTGATGCTTCAATTTACTTTCGTTTTTATGAGAAAGGATTGGAGGAGTTGTTCTTGGGAGGAAAAAACTATTCAAGAAAGAGGATGTGCATTGTTTGGATAGGGATACGGTGTTGAAAGAATCCATGCACGGGAAAGCAATGTCTACAGCAAGTCAGATGGTGGACGCAGAACCAGTTGAATTAGTCAAATTACTCATGTAAGATTCTGTGTTCGATTATTATTGCTGTCATGAGCTTCTCAATATGCTTCATTCATTTCTTCTTTTTCATACTAACTAGTCAATTCCGCCTATATTTTATAGTCGGTCTCAAATCCGGATAAAGGAGGAGGATTGTGTTAGGTCCCGACAGTCAGCATAAAATCCTGTCGAATCTTATGAACATGGATCAACGAATGGCGTCGTATGATCCATGTAGTCGACCCCACCTAGTGGAATAAAACTTTATTGTTATTGTTGTTTTTCATAGTAACTAGTCCTACAAATTTTTTTGTTCGTTTGTACCAGTGCATATAGGACTTCTAAATTCAATCCTAAGGAATTCTATTGACTGTTAGAAGAACAGTTAAATTTTTTTTTTAAAAAAAAAGTTCAAGTGAAGCCATAGAAAATCAGTTGCTAGTTTCATGGGTGTGGTGTGACAGCAAAACTTCAGGCCCCTCTCATCCATGGATTTGCATTCAGAGAGGGGGAGCAGGTGGCCAGTTTTCAGATATTTTTGCAAGTGGACAGAGAGAGGGGTAGGCCAAGCGATCTATAAAAGATTTAGTCTCTCTCTCCCCTCCCAAGTGGAGCTCCCTAGTCGAAGCTTTCATGGCACTCAATGGCCATGACTTCCTTAATTATCCTCCAAAGGTAGCACGTGCACCCTCCTCAACTCTACTTTTTCAGGTTGAGATATTTTGCAACTTGCGTGTATATAAAGAATATATTGACATGGATTAAGAGAATGTAAGCCCGGTGATTAGCCGATTCTTTAATGCCCATTTCTTTATCCAGTCTTTGGATCACTCTGCCGATGAGGGAAGATGGCTCGAGCTTATCCTTTTCTCCGCATGCATGCATGCATGCATTTATCCATGAATGATTGATTAATCTAAGCTTGCATCAACTAATCTCCATTTTATTTTAATGCTTTGCCCTCAAGAGACCGGACAAGATGAATCTGTCCATTTCAAACATAGGACCCCTTGACGAGCGGGTCCAATGGTTCTTCACATCACATTATTATAATTTTTAAGTAGTTGATTAATCAAAGTCACTTATTACCCATCTTAATCCGCAATTTGTGTCATTTGTTCCAACTTAAAAAAAAAAGGGTGTCGAGTATATGTGACGATCGCGGTACACGCTCCGTATGTAAAATAATTATAGCACTTTGTCGGCTGCCATTAAATGGCGTGCCGTGTAGTGCGGTCGTCCAACAAGCTTCCTAGTCCTCTGTCTTAATTTTTTTTTCCTAAAAAAAAACTCGGTAATAATTTTTTTTCTTCAAGAAATTAAAATAAAACTTTGTACATGTCGATCGGAGTACTCGTCCGCAAGTTATTCCTTATGTTCCGTACAATATTAATTCATCCATTTCCATACCCTTCCCACCCGTTTGACAATAAAAAAAAAATGTGATAGATTAAGTTGTCGATCGGGATGATAATTGAGATAAAAAAATAAATCTGATAGATTAAATCGTTTGTGATTGTTTAAAAAAAAATAGATAGAAAAAATCGATGTAATAATAAAAAATAGATAGAAAAAATAGATGTAATAGTGATTGTTTAAATAAAAATAGATATCGTAAATATAAAATATATTATTATTTTAAAATTAAAATAAAAGTATAAATTAAAAGTGTTTAAAAATAAATTATTTAATTATAAAATATTTTTAATACATAATATTAAATGAAATATTAATTTTTAATGGAATAATAAATAGTATTACATTAATTATTTTATAATAAATATATTACATTTAGTGAATAATTTATTTTGTGAGAAAACTGTAATAGAAAGAAAATAAGGAAAAGAAAAAAAAACAAAATTGGAAAAAGAAATTGCTGTCACATCGAAAAAAAATTGAATAAAAAAACAAAACTCGGCTAGAGTGCTTGATTTCATTCTAAACCTGAAGAAATCTTTATTTTTCGTCTGCAGTGTCTGTGATCAAACTGCCCGTCCTTTTATAATTTGTGTTTACATTCTTGTTTATTATAATTTAACTTCATACAAGTTCCATGTCTCTAATGATCTTAAAAATCTTTGTTGCCACCCAAAATCTTCATTTAAGAAATTATTTTCTTTTTTCTGTTTAGGACTACCGAGGGTCCAAAAATTATTAGTCCTTAATTAATTTTGATATTACATCTTTAACCAAACTAAATTTAGTTTTATTCAAGAAATTATTGTTGGGACTAATTAGGTGCATGGATCACAGTGATAGAACATTAAAATTTTGTAATTTATGGAATCACAATTGCTTGCTTTTGGCGAGTGATATCATCATGAGGCTTTACATCCTTTCTAGTGGGGCAAAGAAAAGTCCGAATGTCTTCAATACAAGTTATAGATGGTGGTTGTGTCAATTGGATGGTAAGATTGCAGAGTAAGATTGTTTCCCCTACACACACACACACAAAAAAAAAGGAAGAAAATTGTGATGTCGACTAGCCACCACCCAACAACAATATCTATTATATGGTTCCATCATTTACATCTACTTACATCAAGATGTCTTCTTCTTCTTTCTTGGATGCACATATCATACATGCAATACATTCAATACATAGCCCGCACAATTATAATCAGACAGGCAGGCTCTGGATCTTACTCTCATTGTCATTATATATACCATAAGTAAGGTTCTCATGGAACCGATTTGACTCGACTGTGAGCACAAACCCGATCCGATCCTATCAATTTTGATGTTTCACGGATTGATGAGATGATTAATGATGATTTTTGAGTTCGATAATAGTTATGTTTCGAGACATATCTTCCGTTGGCACTCTTAAAAATTTGATGCGTTAATTAATTTTTCTAAGAACGTAAACCCCTTAGGAAGAGCAATTTGAATGATTTTATATTTTTAACACCCCAGCTCATTATATGAACAATATAAGGGAGGAAAATATTTTCTTTTAATAAGAGCTTAATAAAATTTAAACTCATAATTTTTTTACTGTGATACCATGTTAAATTTAACGCGCTGATCAATTTTTTTTAAAAAACTTAAGTATCTAAAAAGAGTAACATTATTTATTTTATATTCTTAATGGGTACTAATAGCATGTTTAGAAGAAGGAGGAGGAGGAGGATAGATTTATGTCTTCTTTGTAACACCCAAAAAAAGTGCAATAATAAGATTGATATAATTCGTTTACTTGGAGACACAATCACATGGTTAGTATATATAGTATATATATAGCTCTCAATCCTTCAAACCCTCCATTTTATGTGGATTCCTTTGAACTCCTCCAAGCGTCCAAGTTCTAATCAAACATGTCATTTTTTATATATGCTTTGGAGGGTAAACATAATTGGTGCCAAAATATACTGTACTATTTGATTTTTAAAATCCATGCATGGTCCCCCGTCGTCACTTGTTAAAAAAGAATACACACGTTTTAAATCACCGAATGTGTTCCCTACTTAAAATTGTTTTTTTTTTGTTGTTGCTATTGATGCATACATACTTAGAATGTCAGCTAGCTATGATTAATTTAATTTGAATCTGAGAGCACAAGAGATCTAAACCTTAGGACTTCCGAGTATAATTTCAAGAATTTGGAGATCTAACTTACCGATAAGATTGAACAAACTAAAAGTTTAGGTATCTTTCTGGTACTGTCAAACTTATAATTTGGGCCATAATTAATATTCCAAATGGAGTGAGTAATTTGATTAGCAGCACACCGGTTAACTCATTCATTTTTTTTACGTCGGTTCGGATCTACGGAAAGTTTTCAATGTCCGAGGCTACTATTGAAGTGATGACTCTAAAGCTCGAATCGTATCGAACGAACGCTTAAGACTCAACTCTACTATCGAACCAATCACGATTGGCTATTCATTTTTTCTTCCGGGTTATTTTCTCAAATCATCCTTGAACTATTATGATTTTTCAGATTTAACCTCAAACTACAAACTTCATTTTTTGGGTCTCGAAACTATCGCAATTTTTCCAATTTGATCCTTCCGTTCAATTCCGTCAACTTCTCAGTTAACTTTAATTTTTTAGATTTGTAAAAAGATAATTAGACCCCTGCCTTAGACGTCTTAAAGTCATATAAAATAAATAAAGAAAGACTACGACTTTAAGACATCTAAGGTAGAGGTATAATGGCCTTTTTACAAATTTGAAAAATCAAAGTTAATTGAAAAAATTGATGACATTGGACGGATGGATTAAATTGAAAAAAAATGAGATAGTTTAGGAACCTAAAAAATAAAGTTCATAATTTGATATTAGATTTGAAAAATCGTGATAATTTAGAAGTTAGTTCGAGGAAATAATCATTTTCTTTCTTCTATTACTAGTCTTCTAGTACTACTTTGGTTCTGGTCCGAATACGTCGTTGTCTTTTTAATGAACCCATTAATTTTGCTTCTTCTTTTCATTATATCGTTCACCGTCGACGTCGCCATCACCTTCCAAACTTCGAGCACTTAAACGCATGCCGTTGATTTTGATTGCGACCATGATGACGATGATTGGTAGCAAACTTAATACTTTTTCTTTCTCTAAAACCAGTCACTTGGCTTTTAATCAATCAGCCATTTTGAGGGAGGTTGGAAAGTGACAACCAATCCTATTAAGATTAGGCTGGACAACATCAAAATTAACGTTGCAATTAGTGTTTAGTGATTTAAACATTAATTATCTTTTGATAACTGATAAAAATAAATAACGTCTAAGGTTTCGTATAAAAATATTGAAAATCTACTTCGTTTAGCAATTAGAGGTTCGCGATCTATAATATTTTTCAATTCTGCCCTTATTTAAATACATGATTTCTTTCTCAACTTATCTTATTATTTTTTATTTTTATTTTTATCATCATTTAACTATATTTCTTTTTTATATTTATGCTTAATTAATTACAAATTATTTGTATATTAATAGTGAATGAAAAAATAATTTAATAATTAATATTTTTTATATCATGTATAGAAATTTCTATATATTATAACCAAAAAATTAATTGTGAGATTTTATTTTATTGAGATATCAATAATTATCTATTGCATTATAATAAAATTTGTACAATGCTTTAATTAAATAATTTATTATATATTCAATTATGTCATTTTATATTTATCAGTTAATTCTACCGTTAAATTTACCGAACTTCTAATCACTAATCATCGTCCGCTATCCGCTATGAAACTGTTATTCGCTCTAATAATGTCAAAATTAAGATTAGATTAGATCAGCTGGTTTAATCGAACTTCAAATTCAAAATTGAAAATAACATTGAGCCTGAGAAAGAATCAGTCAAATTGAGATAAAACTTGCGAGCTAGAAAACAAAAACCTTCAAACTTCAAATATTTTTAAAAAACCAACGGAATCAATAAAGTAACTTATTGGAAGAAGGAAAGAAAATGTCAAAAGGAAAGTAAAGTTGGGAAAAGAATTTGAACAGGTTAAAAAATGGTAAATGTTGAAAATTGAATGATATTAAAAAAGAAATGGAAATGGAAATGGAAAGTGTAAGTGTAAGTGTTGAAAATGGAATGGTACTGAAAAGCAGACTGTTAAATAGCAGGAAAAAACCGAAACACAAAAGCGTTAAAGAAAAAAAAAAGTAAAAAATAAATTAAGAAGATATAAGAATGATTTTTATCGCTATAAACACTTTTATTAAAATATAATATTTTTACATTAATATTTCATTATTAACAAGTTTTTACTAAAGTTTTATATATTATATAATATTTCAATCTTGTATTATATGCTTAAGATTATTATATATAATATTATCTTAGTAATATTCGGCCCAATCGAATTGATCCAATGAAGTGGTACTTTGTATTTGTTGAAGTATGCTTTTCTTTTCTAACTATATCTTCATTTTTTTCTTCCAAATTCTAGTTATTTTTTTTATCATGGTCAATGTTATACTTCAGAAGTGTTTAATTGCTTTATAGCATGAGTATGTTTTTGGAGGTGTTACATGATCTTTAATAAGAACATGACTTTTTATTATTATTTTTTTTTTTTTGCCAATTTGTATGTTGCCTGACTATCAACAGTGATAGAATGTTGAATCCACAATTGGATTTCAGGCAATAGGAGACTTTGCTCAACGATTTCAGCAACTTATTCGGATAAATCAAGTGTGAATACGATATCAATCATAATTCGCAAGTGAAAATAAATGGAAACAAAAATAAGTAATTGAATCAAACTTATATTTGTTATCTACAGGTTACATACATCACAGGAGAGAGAAAGTTTTGGGAACTTGAACTTAATATTTTAGTTTTAAATACATATTTTAATATTTTTTTCCCTTACAAAACAATAATGAATTATAAAGGATATAATTGATTAATTAAAATAAATAGTCAATATAAACCAGTGATGAAGCTGTGTGAAGAAATACCATTAACCTTCTTTTTGCTGAAAAATTCAATTTTACCTCAACTACTCTACTTGCTGGCAACTGGAAGAGTGGTACTATTCACTGCTGTTGCGGAGAAGTATCTTTTTCTTTTTTTATTTACTTGAAATATGTTGTTCATTTCTCTCGAGCATCTGTTTCACCTCTTTCGGTGAAGGAATCGTTTGATCTTAATTAAATCCAGGTTGCATTGCTTTCGAGTTATGCACTACTAAAAAAAATTGGCTGATGCCTTGGGCTTCATCTTGTCACATGGTCCTCATTTTGTTTGGTATGATCATATGACAAGACATCCTTTACACATCAGAATACATTGTATCTCTCTCTCTCTCTCTCTCTCCCCCTCTCTCTCTCTCTCTTAATCAATGGATGCTTCCATTATCACGCCAATTGATCACAACTATATATATGTCTAGCATGAGTCAATAGTTACAGATGAGTCCTCTATACAGGTAACAAAAGAAGGAATTATTTAATATGGAAACAAGAATTCTGACCCTCCACAAACCTTGCTGCCATGTGGGAGTTCAAAAAAAGTTTGCATCTTTGCATATCTAAGACCACCTCAGTAACTGAAGATGCGAAACAAAGACTTAAACCACCAGCTCTGCAAAAGATCCAGTGTCAATTCCATCTTCAGGACCATCGTCGTAGGTTTCGCCGCCCACTAGCCGCATTGCTGCCTCATCTTCTTTCTTGGCATCCTCAACATGTTTGTGGCTAAGGAAGCTAGGTTGGTTTGTTGAACAAAGCAACCTTGCCCACATCCTGTCTGTTATCACAACCTTGTTTTGTCTCTCCGTAATCCTCTGCAATGTGTAATATATAAGTTTGCTTAATATCATCTAAATGTAGAGTGTTTACTTAGGTCCTTACAGCATGGATTGTATTTCTGAACATCTCAAAATACATGATGCAGTAAAAATATCATATTGTTCAAAGAGCAACGATTTTGCAAATAAATAGCTCCACAGACAACAAAACACTATCCGTTTATTGTGATCTCAACTGGAAAATCTTGCAGTGTGAAGTTTTAAATATTGTTCAAGGAAATGGTTGTAATGTAATCGTGAAGCTAAAACATAACTGTGATTTAATATTATCGTTCAGTTGTGCTATAGAGCGGAATGACGTCGTATGATCCATGTAGCCGACCCCACCTAGTGAGATAAGGCTTTGTTGTTGTTGTTGTTCAGTTGTGCTATAATTCATCAATGATATTCTTTTGTGATTTATGTTCTGAGATAATTGTCTAGTCACTATAATGATACTCATTTTCCCTAAGCTTTGCATATGTTTTAAAAGAAATATTTTAAAGGAGAAAGTGCAACTTACATAAAAGGGTATATATGAATGCCTTCCATTAACAGAACCAACAGTAAAACCAGTGTACCCTGCCATTGCACCATGTATGGCACTATGTGCCAGCAATGTGCAGTATACATTGTCAGATGCATTACTCGGAACAGCTCGAATCATGTATGTTGGATCTGCAAAAGAAAACTTATCATAAGTAAAAAAATTGCAGAGCAACCTCTTCAGAACATGCTAATCCAAATTAAACCCTGCGACTCACCTATATACTTGAGATTAATCACCATTTTCTTACTGGTTACAAAGTGATCCTGCATATGACATAGTGGTTCAGTTAATATCTCCACAATGGATAAACATTGAAACTTCTTTCTTGTTATTAACTCAAATTCAGACCAGAAAAAGAGGTTGTTAAGACTCCAAGATCATCATAATATCAACGCCTTCAGGGAATAACAACTCATTGCTATTTTAACACACAACTTTATTGTCATGTGATATTTTCTCAGGTTTTAGTGTGCCTACAAAGCACCCTCTGGTTTGTAGGGATGTTGAGCGCTACTCGATCATTGTCGATTCCCTCATTGATGGTTCATATCAGCGCACACATGAAGAAATTGATCACTCTCAATATGAATTGTTGATGAGTGAGTCCATGATCACAAAGTGCACAACATCCTTACAAAGCATAGTGTGCTTTGTAGGTACATCAAATCCTATTTGCCCTCGACAACATAATTCTAAAAGATGAAAAGAATATTCATTTCTAAGATGCAGAATGACAGCAATTATACCTTAATCTTTTGCGATAACCAAAGTCCAACATCCAGGAGCAGTTTATTCCCAGATGCATCTTCATGGTCCTTAGAACGTAAACTTTCAGCAATCAGATCTTGACCAGCACCCTCAGCAACAACAATAACCATGTGTCCATTCTCTTTGAGACGCCTTTCTACAAATTCCAAAAGCCCACCTTTACCTTCCAGATGGAACGGCGACTCTGGAATTAAGCAACAATCCTGAAGAAAAATATAATGTTAAACAGGTTATCTGCTTGCAAGATGCACATTAAACTCAGAAAATATTCTTTATAAGAACATGACAAGTTCAATACTAAGGCATGGTCAGAGACTGAAGTAGAAAAATTGTAGATATAGAACTTACCACATCTCGACTTGCAAGAGTAGCATACATCGCAATAAATCCTGCATCAGGAAAACGATCTGGTCATTATCAATTATAATGAATTCCTCAAGATTGTCATTCATGTATTTAAATTTTAACTGCTTCCTAGAAGTCAAAATGTTCCACTCGCTTGACATAAGAGGCAGAAGTAATAAGTTTTAGACATTATAATATATCATAACGATACAAATGAAATGTCATGAAGTATATTGAACCACATTTGTGTTCAAAGGCCAAGATTTAAGGGTACTTAACTGAATGTACAAGTTTATTTCTAGGACAAAGTTCAGATAACGATCATAAACATGATAACACTTGCTTTTGAAGGGATTAACTTCTTTCTTTTTCCTGACATTTTTAAAGAAATAACTATATATGTTAACATGAGGATGAAAACTAACCGCTATAGCGACCCATTAACTTTACAACACCAATGCCATTCTCAACACTATCAGCTTCAACATGTGCTGCATTAATTGCCCGTTGTGCTTCTTCTACAGCAGTGTCAAAACCAAAGGACTTATCAATCACCTGATTCATAAAGGGAAAAAATGATTAATGTATGGATTTGCACAAAAGAATATATTATCTAATGTTCAGTATTTCTGTTAGAAACAAAAGAAATATACTTTAGTGAACTATAATAACAAAAGTAAACAGAAATCGGCAAACATAAAATACCGCTATATCATTATCAATAGTCTTTGGAATACCAGCAACAGCAACTTTGAGTCCACGCCTCTTAATTTCCTGAAAACATAGCGGCAACTTAAAAACATAAGTCACACTTCGATTTTAACTCAAAATTGTTCATCCAAGTTGGAACCTAAGCATAATGAATTTCCCTCATGTGCCGGGGGGTGGATGGGATTTCACTGTCATCAGAACATTTATGCTGTTTTCATGATCTACAAAAACAGCATAATGATAGTTCATGGGTGGTTAAAGGAAATAACCCAAGAGTTTAATTACCTCAAATATCACAGAGGCACCTTTCTGAGTACCATCGCCTCCAATGATATAGACCTGCAAGGAATAATATGGATGAGAAATATTTTCCAAGAAATTCATCATGGAAATACTAATAGCAAAGTCCAAAAGAGAGACATCAGAAATTATGCTGGTGTTACCTGATTAATTCCACGGTCCTGGATACTATCAACTATTTTTGAAGTGTCATGGCCTCCCCTTGATGTGCCAAGAATTGTCCCTCCCCTTTTATGAATATCATTGACACTCTTCGGTGTCAATGTTATCGTGTTGCGAGCATAGAAACCCTTGTACCCACCCTATAAACAACTTTATAATTAGTAAAAAATGCACATACGTGTACCAACCTAGTGGGATAAGGCTCTGTTGTTGTTGTTGTGTACCATCTATTTGTCCATGTTAGAAGCTATTACACGAACAATGTTTGTCAAAAAGAGGAATATCATCTTTATTCACTTTGAAAATGTTAAGACTACAAGAAATTTGATTCCAAGGACTCTAACAACATGATGACTCCTCTAACATGGAAAAAAAGAAGAGAAGCTATAGCATAAGACAAATTTATGAATTCTAGAAGAGAATATTAGTACCAAATATGAAAAGACGGTTCGACTAAGAATGGCCTAAATCGTTTCAAGAATTTTTGAAAAAATGTTGGTATCAGTCAAAATAGTAATTCTGGTGGATATGTCCCCCCTGATCTATTCAAAGTGAATAATAAACAGTAAGAGAACCGTACAAAGAAATATTCACCTCAATGCCAAGGATTTTGGTGACACCATACATATCTGACAAGCCACATACTATTTCTCTTATCACAGTGTTGAGCCCTGGACACAAGCCCCCACATGTTACAATGCATGCATGTACTTCATCCGAGTCGAAATACACCTAAACAAAATAACACACCAAATGATCAGCTTGACCAAAAATTTCATTTCCATTCTAAATAATAAACCGAAAGAACATACCTTTTGCCGAGGTCCAGCGCGCCGGAAATGTGTCCCTCTTGGACTGCTTTTATGAACCACAATCTAAAAAAGGGATCAAAGCAAGAGGTAAGTCTATCTGAATCCAGGACATCTACCTACTGCATATTGCTTAAAAACAGCGGACAGACAAAGTTCGTGTATTAGGATTAAGAGAGGCACAGTCATGAAGAACTCACCTTTTGTGCAACTGTGTCGTCGACGTTCACAAAGTATTGCCTGCAAAGGGAGAAAATACATAATTTCTTAATTAAAGCCAATTGATGGCAACATACTGATTGGAAAAATGCACTCCATGAAAAATATCAAGTTCAGCAAAGAGAGCTCATTGGTTCAATCAACATACTTGACAACAGAATAGGCAGGATTGTCTTGCAGTGGATTCGGATGGGTCTGCAGAGAAATGAAAGGAAGTATTAGATGATAGCCACATATGAAGTTAACGCATGAACTTAAGAGACGTGATTCGTTTCCTGAACTTAGTACATTCTTTCATTGATTCGGATTAAAAAAAAGAAGAATGTGGATAAAATTAATATTTTATAAATCAAGAAGCTAAGCAGACGGCATAGTTATTATTATTATTATTATATTAAAGGAGAAGAAGTCAACTTATGATTGGAAAATTCAAGTGTTAGTGTTGGACAGAAACTTTCCTTTTTTTTCGGTAAGTGTTCGACACAATTTTTTTCAAAGGGGAGTTGTATGTTGTTCATACTCCAAGATATAATCAACCGATATCAGGAGGAGGAAGAAGAAAATTTAGTATACTAGACAGCTTCAAGTTCATTACCAAAAGAAGCAAGCAAAAATTGCTTCTTTCTTTCCTGATTGCTTTTTGCCCAATTGTTTCAGGAATGGTGATTCAGGTGAAAACACATTTAAAAAGTTTGCTTTTTGCAGGAAAGAATAAGAAACATGCTTTGATTTGGAACCCGACCAAACAACTTCAAGCCCAACAGGAAAAAAAAACGCTTCTTTTTGTTCCATCTTTAACTCTTTTTTTTTCAGTAATAAAGGAAACCAAGGAAAAAAAGGTCGATTCTTTCAGAACAAACGAGAAAATATTAGCTAGCTAGAATCGTGTCGACACATAAAGATCAACTAAAGGAGAAAAAACAAAACAAAAAATCACACAAATATCAGTTTTTTGGGGGCACTGAATTAAAGGAATCCTCCTTTTAAGGAAAAAAATACAGAAATTAATATTAAATTGGTATAAATTTACACTCCAACTCTCGAACATAAACAAACAAATCCAAAGTAGAAAAAAAAAACATCCAAGAAAAAAGAACGAAAAAAAAAAGATCTCCGGAGGGAACTTACAGGCAGGTTGGGCAAGTAATCGGTGAGGTGGGGCACGTCCTCGAGCACGTACCCGAACTCCCCGTTCACCAGCTTCAGGTTGGTGTTCCTCCCCCCGCCGTCGGGCCCCATCTTCGACTTCAGCTTCCCCTCGCTCGCGCTCCTGGGCGGCGCCCGCGGCGGCGCCCTGGAGGCCGACAGCGAGCTCCGGAGGTCGAACGAGCTCACGGAGCTCGACTTGGGGATGTGCCCGCCGGCACCGGAGGCGAGGCTCCCGTTCGCCTCCATCCGAAGCTTCGCGGCGCTCGGAGCAGGACTGTGAGACGCCTCCATCGGCACCAACAGCAGCGACTGAAATTTACGTGCGAGAGAGATTGGAATCGGAGCAGCGGATGAGGAAATTTGTCTCCTTTCTTTTGGTTTCTGGAGTTGAATGGATCTCGGAGTCCGTGCTCTTCATATTTATAGTTGGGCGGAGGGAGAACAAAGAAGGAAAAAAAATGGCGTCTCGGTTTCGGGGTGATTTATTTGGTTCCGTTGTTTCTTTATTATGAGCCCACAATATTATTATGCATAATTAATAATCCGATATGCAAACTAATAATTACCGATCGAAAAATATTACTTGTCGTGTATTATTCTACTAATTAATTATGCTAATCAAATTTAATTTCGCCTTCTTAGTTTATTTGAACGTGTTTCTTTTCCCTAATCTTTTATATGAAAAAATTTAATAGTGATGAAATTGTTTAGCTGACGAAAAATGTAGATTAATATTTTTTTAAAAAAAATTAAGAAATTAATTTTTAACGATACGTACCTACATAATTTTTAGACCCTTTTTAGTTTTTTGAGGTAAATAGATTTTTTAAGTTTAATTTTTATAATATTTTTTGGATAAAATTTAATATTTATTAAGTGGAAGCGACACTTGGTGGTTAATGGCGTTAACAGTCCCCTTCACTTACCCTCCTTTCTCTAAGCTTCACGTACGAGCTGTAATGTAATGATTCACGTATATAATGGAAAAAAAGTGTAAAGGGATGCAGCCAATTTACCAATTTTTTTCGTGATTTTATCTTATAAAGAAATTATTACTGAATGTACTGTATAGATCGTAATAAGTCAATCTGACTTATTATACATGTTAGTGTTTATTAAAGTATGATAGATCCATTGAGTTACCATTTTATGTGCTGATAATGTCTTAAATTTGAATTCAATTGTAATTATATATGGACTCCTATATAGTCAGACGTTTCAGTAATAGAGGCGGTGAAGCCACTTGTCTCCTTCGGGGTCTTGCATGGTTATTAAAATCGGACCGGACCGTCTGGTCAATCACGAACCTACTGTCGGTCCGGTCTGAATTAATTAAAAAAAATTGAATTGAAGTTGAACCACCCAAAAACTAGTTCAATCACTAAATCGAAAAAACCCGATTCAACATTTAAAGTGAAAAAAATTAGAAAATAAAAGTAAAATTAGGAAATAAAAAGTTAAAAAGGAAGGTAAAAAATGAGAAAGTATTTGAATTAAGAATTGGTAAAAAGTAAAAAGGAAATAAATATGGGAAATCAATATGGGAGAGGAATTAATGGAAATAAAAAAGGAAAAGTATTAAAATGAAAATAAAGAAGAAAATAAAAGGAAGTAAGTGTTATGTATGGCAAATTAAAGTAATTTATTATCATCACAAAATAGTATCAAAGAATAAAATAAAATAATTAATATAGTATATCAATAATAATAACTTAAAGTTTTTTATGAATATTAAAAATTTTAATATCTTTCTATTACAAAAAAGTAAATAAATATGGGAATTAATGGAGAGAGAGGAATTAATGGAAATAGAAAAATAAAAATATTAAAATGAAAGTAAAGAAAAAATAAACATGAGAGTGATATATGTCAAAATTTATTAATATATTATCACCATAAAATAGTATTGAAGAATAAAATAAAAGAAAATAATTAACACACTATATTAATAATAAAAATTCAAACTCTTTTTTATGAATATTAATATTTAATTAAATATTTATTTATTATACTTTATTATAAATTATAAGCATTATATAATATTTATTATATATATAATTATTATAAATAATATTAATTTAATAAAATCTGGTTGAACCCGATTGAATTCGGTTCAACTACGACCAAGTTGGTCATCCGATCGGGTGGCCGATCAGGTTATTAAAACATTCTCGCTACACAGAGAGCGAGCTTGGGGGATCTAAGGGATGCCCTGCGAGAGATCGGAGGCGGAGCCTCTAAAACTTAAACGATTTTAGAATTTTTATTTCCTATTTTATATTGAAGTTTTATATATAAACTTCATGGTTATTTTACATCTTGTAATTTTCATTATTCCATAATAAAGATCGCTGCCGCTTGAGAACATAATCTGATGTAAGATGAACATCATAAATTTCATATTTTCTTTTGTGTTTGTGCAATTTCTCTCATCCTCTTTTCATAACATTATGAAGTATAGTGCAACATATAAACATATAGTATACTTATATTTTTTTTTCAATTATTATTATGAAAGTTACTTGTGAAAAAGCAGAAAAAGTGACGACAATGGGTGGAGTGGATCTAAAACATATTGAAATGTATGAAGAGGATTTATTTAATTCTTTATCTAATTTCAATTATACCCTTTACTGTTTTCAGGGAAAAAAAGTAGAAAAAAGTATATTTGAGATCGGGAAAAAAACTAAAAGATTATTTTATATTATTTTTTTTCTCAAATCAATTCATAATAAAGGGTTAAAAATATAGAATTATTAGGATGAAAACACGCACAAACAAAAATGTAACTCATAGATTTCACGGGGAATCGTACGTGCGGGAATATTGGAAGGTGTTGAGAAGGCGGCGGCGTGCGAGAAGCTTTTTTACGAGAAGGCCGCGAGGTGAATAGGAGAGAATTCGGTGGTCGCCCGGCCTACCATTTTTTTTGGGGGACCGGAAGCACGTGCGAGAGGGGGGACGACAATTGGGGGCTGCGGTCAAATAACACGTGCGAGGACACCGTTTCTTTTTCCCACCAAATACTTGTAGAGAGAGAGAGATCTTCTCACACATTTTTAATATTTCGGTGATATTTTCACATTTTAGTTTCGAATTCTATAACATGATTATATTTCCCACACACTTTTGATCGAGCGTTTATATAAAAATATTTGGATAAAAATTAATGGGATGCATTTGAGTTTAATGCACTCTTTGTTTGAATACAAAATATAATATATTAATTAAAAAAAAATAAGTTTGATAAATGTTTTTATTATTTTTAAGATTTTTTTTATTTGATTGAGAAGAAATAAGAGTAGAATAGGGATAATTATTTTTAACCTTTTTAAAATTATCAATTTGGAAGGTTTCATTTTAAGTATCCTAGGAACATCGACATATCCTTATCCTTAATTAAATTAATAAAAGTTACGTCTAAGCAAGATGCAGAATTTTAAATCCAATCCATCCTAATTAAAACTAATTTAGCCCTTCTAAACCTTCTATTCAAATACATCACAGCTCTCATATTTCTTCTTTAGCTAAATCCGATTGAGTTTGGACGGGAGACTACTTGATTTACGAGTGAAGAAATATGCCACTGCTCTTTGCTCCCTGTATAAGTTCATTGTTGATTAGAACAAATAAAGATATTTTGGGAATACCAATAATTTAAGTTAGTTGATAAGATAGAAAATAATGGAAATGATATAATACTAATATTTCAACTAATTAAATAGACGTTTTTTATGAAACATTTGATAGAGTCTCTCCCCACCTTTGTAGAGTTCAATATTTCTTCAAGTTTAGAAATTTGATCAAGTACTGCTTCATTGTAATATTGCACTGTTGCAAGTTTATGTACTCCTCTTGTTTCATACCACCGAGGCAAGCTCTTGTTTTGGACTTATTGATTATTGGTGTGTCGATTATGAATGACAAATCCATTGGAATCATGAGGAATATGATACTGAATTACACAACAATAAATAATACAATTTAGTATGTGAGAACTCAATAATCAATATCATAATAAAAACTTAATCATATTTGATTGTCGTCATAGTTGCTCGTGACGTTTGCAGAAGAACTCTACTTTATTGTATTAGGGATACTTAAGAAGTACATCTCATTATGTTTGGGTATATTAAATATCCTCCAACTTTCAACTTCATTTTGTAATTAATGTCCTCCATTTTATAATTTATTTCACGGAATGCCCTTTTAACCAGGAATATCCGATTTTTCGATCGATCTGCTGACATGGCGATGCTCTCTCTCCGCCACGCAGGAGAGCATCTAACGTGGTACCGCCACGTAGAATCCACATTAGCAAATTAATTAAAAATAACAAGAATATAATAATAAAAAAAATTAAAAAAATCTCGACGCGGCCGAGATCCCCCCTCTCAGCGACCTCTCCGAATGTTGCAAAGGCTCTTCGCCGGTGTAGGCAAAGGAGGAGTGGGGGGGGGGGGGGGGGGGGGGTGGGCTCGCCCCCCCTTTGCCGGAGGTCTTAGGGGAGGGGGCAAGCACCCCCTCTTCTTCGGCATGCTCCGGCGACACCCCCCTTCATCGGAGCTTGTAGGTTTTTTAATTTTTTTATGATACTACATTGGATTTTTGCTTACATGGAGGAGAGAGTGTGTCATCACGTCAGTAGAGTGATAAAAAAACTAGGTATTTTCGGTCGAAAGGGCATTTCGTGAAACAAATAATAAGATGGATGACATTCATGTTATAAAGTAAAATTGAAGGGTAGAGTTGGGAAAACGACCAAAGTTGGAGGATATTTGGCGTAATTTACGCCATTGCATTCTAAAATCTTTCGCAATGGTACTGGAACACGTGCTCGGGATGCCACCCCTAGAAACATTGATCAATTTTAAAGATACAATTTTATACGAATACAATGATAAATACATAATATTTTTAAATAATAATAATAATATATAATAACTATAATATCCAAAATAAAACTACACATGTCAATCTGAAAAATATGGAACAACAAAAATTTAAACAATTCCATACCCACTCCTATGCCATGTGCATAATAATCAATCATAGAGCTTTTCATTTGTCTCAAATTAAGATACAAGCAAAATTCATGAGTATGGATCAAATCGTGTTTGACTGTGCCGTGGCTGGGTCCGGTCTGTTCGGGCTAGGTCATTTTTTTCTTTCTTTTTTTATTTTAAATTTGAACTTTCCCATACTGAAATTAAGATTTTTCAAATTCTTATTGAGCATACTCACAACATCCTCTATTTAGATCATTTTAAGTGAAAAGACAACGTCACTCGAAATAATTCTAAGAACGGCTATTGTGAAGATGTTATTTTAATTATTTAATGAGAGAAGAGGTGATTGAGAGAGAGAACGTGAGAGGAGAGGAGGTTGGAGATGAATGGAGAGATGTAGCCATGTGAGGAAGGGAAATGAAGAAGTGTGAAGAAGGATGAGGGATTCGACTGCATTTCATAGACATGCAGGAGTAATAAAAAAACTCAACACGGTTTGAATTTCTTTTAACACGGCTCGCGTTGTCCTCCTTCAGCCATGCATTCGTGAACGCATTGTCAAATCAAAATAACATGAGCTTTGTGAACTTAGCGCGAGTCATTTTTGTGCGTCATGCACGATCAGTGTTGGCGCACGAAAAAATAATCCATGCCAAAATGGGCCATTCGTGCCGGGTTCATGTTCACTGTATTGGACCGTGTCATGCCCACAGTGCGGATGGTTGGACCGATACGAAATGGTACCACATGGGTCGTTTTCTTGTGCACGGGTCGAGCCTGCAAGACTTTTGGGCGAACCGATGCCGTGTGGCACGTAAAAAATTATATCTTTAGTAGAACATTGTTTTTAGTTATTAAATTAAAAAAATAATTATATATTAATTTAAAGTATATGTTAAATAATAAATATATTTAATATCAAGATCATTGTCAAGCCATATTACAAACCAAATAAGGTTAATTTAAGGATTATAATTTATTTAGTCTTAGATGATACATTTATATTATCTAATTATCTCAATAATTATATATTATTTCATTTATAGTATATAATTACTTAATAATAAATTATAATAATTAAATTAAGTAAATAATAAAAAATAAGCTATTTACACCAAAGGTGTAGAACACCTAGAATGATGTGCTCTACAATCTACATACTCGTTAATCTCTTTTTTTACCTTTGTGTTTTTAATATTTTGTTTTTGTTGAGAATTTCATGGGTGCAATTAGATAGACGAATTTAATTTAATTTCTATTTTTTCTGTTGAGAATAAAATTAAATTAATCGATTTTTTTTGTTGTTCATGGAAAGAGAAAGTTTCTAAACGTTGGGAGAAAAGGGTAAAAGCGTCTCCGTTGAAAGTGAAGATGAAAGAGGAGAGAGAAACAGCGACATCTCATCTTTCTTTTTAATTTGGGTGGGTGAATGAAAAGTCGAGTTGCTCGTGCTCCTCACACTTTCCCACTCTCTAAATTTGCTTCCCTTTTTTTCTCGTTTATTTCGTTTTTATAGCTAAAATACAATCAAATAATTATACAATGAAGCACCTTTTATTATTATTCAATTTCCTCTTAATTTCGCCAGCTTTCTCTTTCCCTCTATTACGTTCCCTTGTTTCTAATTAGTATTTATTAGCTCTAATAATAAAGAGCATTTGTCAATAAATATAATGTAGTTAATATATATCAGGACCATCCAACCTGAGATGAACGGATCAGATATGTGCTTGTCGGTTTAGAGTGGAAGCAGTTTGACCGTGGTTTGGCGAGTCGGCTTAGCAAGCGGGAGATGGTTCGGATGGCGGTGGCCCCTCTATGTATGACGGCGGCGGGCGACGAAGCTCCGACGAGAGGAGATCGGCGAGGGAGGGTCGGCGAGCACGGTTTTGAAGCTTTTGGACGACGATTGAGCGCGAGGGCTGCACTCTCGTCGAGGGGAGCCGACGCCCTCCTTTTATCTTCATGCCTCCTACTCGATCTCCACCCAAATGTTGTTGAATCGCACTTGCCAGAGGAGGGCGTCGATGCGGCAAAAAGGGGAGTGTCAACCCCCCTTTGTGAGCTCGCTGGCGAGCTCGCGGAGGGGGCCAACGTCCCCCTTTTTCTCTTTGCTCATCGGCACAGCAGAGAAAAAGCGTTGGCCCCCTTTGCGAGCTTGCAGAGGGCGGAGGTGTGAGGAGGAGGGGGGGGGGGGAGGGGGAGAGACGTCCCCTTTTCTCTACATGCTTGGCGAGGGAGGATGAGAATGACGAGGGAGGAGGAAAAACGATGATGCCGGAGGAGGAGGATTGTCATGCAGAGCTCCATCATCGCGCGGGTGGAGGAGCTCCGTCGTCGTGCAGGTCCCCTCGTCGGATCTCCATAATCGTGCATAGAGCCTCCGCATGTGTCCTTTGCAATTTTGCTGAACAAGACGTGTGAGAGGTGAATGATGTGCGAACCACTCGAGAGGAAGAGGGCAAAAATTGCTCGAATCGTCAGAGTCGTCCATCTCAAATCGGACGGCTTGAAGTTGTGGGGCGCACGTTGCTACCACTTAGATGTGGTAGCACACTAGTATCCCCCCTCTCTATAGTGATTTATTTCTTCCCTGTTAAAAATATTGTTTATTTGCAGTTGATTTATCAGTTGGGCGACTAACAAACAAACACTTGGGACAGAAATAAGAACAATAATTAATTAATGATGATGTCCTAATTAACATTTTAACAACCGCCACACGTATAAGTCTATTATTCATATATATATATATATATATATATATATATATATATATATATATATTATCGACCTATATATATAAATCTTGCAAAATCTAAGATCTCATGTTCAAGTTTGTTTTGTTGTTATTATATTTAATATTTAATTATTTATTGCATTAACTGCAAGCATGAACATGAACGTTCCTATCGAAAGAAAAAAATAAAAAAATATACAAAAGTTCAACTTCTTTCCCTGATTCCATTAAAAAAAATGCACCAGTGCCAAAAGTTGATTCCAACTCTAGTCCACATATATTTGTCAAAAAGATGCTGTGAAAAAGAAATAAATAAATGGTATTCCAAGTGTAACCTATCTATGTCATAAAAGCTAATTATTTAAGTCAATGCTTTGGTGATTTCAGATCAATTGGCTACCACACTATATCTCTATAACAGCAAGTTATTGTCAACGTGTTTTTTGGGGCATCACGAAACACCTTGAAAGTTAAATTTCTTTAATTAAAAGAGTTAAATGAAATTATATATATAATTATTAAAATAGACGTATGCTTGATACAAGATAGAAAGTAAATTGTAGTCTGTAGATGAAGTAAGAGAGTCCCCCAAAAGTAATAAAATATATAATTAAGATTCAAACAACCAATTTTTTTAAATTAAAATATTTTAATCAATTCAATTCAAGAGATGCTCAGCATTTAGTCATATATGTATTTATTTATAAGGCGCATTACGTAGAGAGAGAGAGAGAGAGAGAGAGAGAGAGAGAGAGAGAGAGAGAGAGAGAGAGAGAGAGAGAGAGAGAGAGAGAGAGAGAGAGAGAGAGAGAGAGAGAGAGAGAGAGAGAGAGAGCTGCGGACGTCAACATTTGGACTCGCTCGAAGGCGTCAAATAGGTGCGACGCCAGCAAACATAAATTGGGCAGCGTCGTTTTAACAAGGAAACCGGTGCGTCGAATTAGAACGTGGTTTTGCTGGTTATGCAAACGAAATAAGATTTGGCCACTTTTGGCATATTTATTACCTTAATTAATCACCTGTACATGCATTGCACGCAATAAAGTACGTATTTGTATTTATAGGAAAAATTAACCCACATTTGAAAGGTTACATATTTTTTAAGCTTCGATAAGTAATTGAGTAGGTATAGATAGATTGCCAATTTTCACTTTTTTTCCCTTTAAACTATAGCATTACTCACATAATTAACTCTTCTCAATTATTTTTCCTTCAAATTTACTCATTTGAACTTTTATCCCATGTTGTCATTTTATTGTTAAATAAAAAATATATTCTTAAACATCAAAATTAAAATGCACAGATGTTTTATCTTCAATATATTTATATACACATATATTTTTCAAATGATAATGGAAGGATTAAAACCTAATTAATTGGACCTGAAAATGTTGGACATATAAAATGCTACATGCAAAAGCAACAAAACTGAGGGAAGACAAGGTAAAAAAAAGAAAAGCCACTTTGTACGTACTTATTAATATATTTGATGTTATTTAGATGATAATTATTATATATATATATATATATATATATATATATATATATATATATATATATATATATATATACACTCTTGTATCGAGTTTATGATATGTATTCACCTCTCTAAAATGTAGGAATTCGAACTTGACAATCTTGTTCTCTATTTATTTATTTTTATAAATTAGATTGTTACTTGTGGACATTATAAAATGCAAATTTTTATCTGATGTTTGGAGTAGAAGAGAGAAAAGAAAATGTTACTAATTAACTTCACAGAATCGAACTCAAAATTATTAGTTTTAAATTTTTTTTTATCAAGGACATCATATCACAACGAATACTGGTCAACAACTTTTCCTTCTAATTATATGCATGAGCATTCATGGTGCTCAATATGGTCATACTTGTTGGGACTAAAAAATGGTTGTTGAAACCATGCACACAAAGTCATACCGTTAATTTACAGGTTGCCTAAAAACCTGCTTCTAGAGTTCTTCCGTTTTGTACTATATATATGTTCAAATATTGACATTTTACTTGTGACAAGTTATTATGCATATAAACATATAATTATAAAGTATAAAAATACCATCTTTATTTTATTTTTTATGCCGACCCGGTTCTATGGAGGATCTTATGGAGGATCTTTTGAGTCCGAGAATATTAACATTCGATTAATTCAAAGCCGGGAAGATAAAACACTAATGATTATTTTTTGCTTAAGATGATAGATTTTAATATTCGAATATGGGACTACTAACACTGAGCTATCAATTGAGTCAATAACCATTGATTATCTTCATTTTTTTTTCAAATGCATATAGAAATTGGTAGAGGAGCTGCATGCTTGGGTCAATAACTCTACAGGAAGCACATTGGCTTTCCTAGAAGAGGGCATGGACTTGGGTTTGGTCCATCAACTAGTTGTTATTGACTCAGAATAAAGACTAATAAATGTTTTGTATGTGTCAAAATTGTTAATGTTTGACTAGGAAAAAAAAAACGTCTTTACTCATTTTACATACTTTTTGTTTTCTCCGAATCCTTCTATTTCTTCGACAGACAAAATAAGACCAACAGTAATTCCTGGGGACTTTGAATTCCACGCCTCAGTTTCATGTTCCGACGCAGGTTCCTCATACATGTTCCCCGTTCTTGCAGCATAAACAGATATGAACTCGATTCACCTCTCTCTCTCTCCATATAGCTATTCCATTATTACACATATATTATTATTGACCATAAAACTAAGCAATAGTTTTTTTTTTTCCTAACATGAGCAGTAGTTAACAAGAATTTAGTTGCACCCTGTTGACACGGTCAAAGAAATACAATTAAAGCAATTATTCGCGGAGGCTCGTGTGCGAATTCGCATCCAACATTCCTAATTTTAATATTTTTATAAGCTTTTCGTGTTGCATATTGCTAACCAATTGTTGATTAAATACGAAGATTATACATATATATATTATAATAATATCGAGAGGGGGGAGGGAACCTCCCCATCTCTCTCTCCCTGCGCCGGCAGGCGCAAGGATAGAGGCATGCAGAAGCATAGATAGACGGGGTTCGCCCCTTGTCTCGACCTTCATCGGAGGAAGGTCGCATACCATGCGAAAAGATAATCTCTTTTTCGCGCAAAGGCATTTTCGACTTTTCATAAATGAAAAAAATAAAAAAAATAATTAAAAAGTTGACGGAATGATTAAATTGAAAGAAATCGTGACAGTTTAGGGATAAAAAAAGTTTATAATTTATGGTTAAATCTAAAAAATCGTAATAATTTAGAGGTGATTTGATGAAATAATCCTAAATCTAAATATTATGCTTGATGAAGAAAAAGTTAAATTCGAAACATTTTCGTTATTCCTTCTACGGACTATTCCCGTCCACTCCACGAAAGGTGGATTTCAAGTTTAATTCAACTCAGAAGCGAAACAAAAATGCACAACTATCATACGTTAGTAATGAAAAAAAAAATTATTAGTTCCATGACAAGAACAATGATGCAATGTTTAATTAGGTATTGTGGTTTCTCAAATGTTCTTAATTATAAGATGTTAATTTGAAACGTAAGACCCGTCTCTATCATTGAGACGTAGACTTCCATTAATCAAATCAAATTTGATGGCCATAAGTTATCCGCAAGGCATTTGTTTATATATTGCTACATGTTGAATTGGTATATATACATATATTGCCCTATTACTTTCTAGCTAAATGTTGGGTCCAAAGCGTGATATATGACAAGATTCCATCACTTTTAATTTAATTGGAATGGGCGACCACGAGTTATAGTTCTATTTGGCAACATTAATTAATGCATAATAATAATAATAACATAATTGATGTGTCAATTCCTAGCATACAAGTAAGAACAACGAATGACACATATACGGTTTGAAATACTACTCCACAATAATAATAAATAAATATATATTTTGTAGTGTTCTCCAAAATATTGATCAATTCCTTTGGAGTGTCTTTAGTCTTCTTTGAATAAAGTGCTCTCACTTCATATATATATTGTATATTTTTTTTAAAAAAAGATGTATTAGCTCTTTTTCTTGAAATAGTACTATTTCTCTTTTATTTTTTTATTTCTCTTTTTTCTTGAAATAGTACTATTTCTCTTTTATTTTTTTATTTGTCTTATTGTATTCTAATTTTAAAGGAGTGGATGAGGTGCCATGAGATAAAGATGATAGTTCCAATTTGATAACTAGTGCAGGGTAGCCCCCACATGAAATGTTAAAATAAAATTACACATGTCATGTTTGCATTGCCGGGATCTATTATATATATATATATATATATATATATTAATATCCTTTCTTTTGAGCTGCAGGGTAGCCCCCACATGAAATGTTAAAATAAAACTACACATGTCATGTTTGCATTGCCGGGATCTATTATATATATATATATATATATATATATATATATTAATATCCTTTCTTTTGAGCGATTAGATAACTATTATGCACTTTTTTTGTTCACTTGATGGACGGCATGATGATAGGGACAATAACTAATATCCTTCACATTTTACAAATCGGTTTCTAATCATTGGATTATTTTTGCATGTAAAAAAAAATCAATCAATTCCTCATTTTTTTTACCATTTTGAAAGCGCAAACATCTCTTTCTATCATATTATTTTATAAGCATGCATGAATGGAATGGGCTGGAAGCGAACCGAGGCCCGTTCGAGTGCTTGTTCGGCCCAAATGGGTCCTGGCCGTCGGTTCCTCCAACTTCCATATATTTGCGGGTTATTTTGGTTTGAATTCTTCGTACCACCTTCCGACAGCGATGGCGGCGGCGGCCAAAATTCTCAATCCCAAGCGTCCCTTACCATCTTTGCGCCGCCGCTCGCGCTTTGATCGGGGTCGAGGTCGAGGTCTTCCACTCGGGGCTCGAAGGTGAGTTAGCTTTACTCCCATTTGGTGACGCTCTTCTTTGTGACGCTCTTCTTTGTTCTTTCGATCCTCCGATTTCATTCCTTTGCGAGTCGAGTCGAGTCGAGTCGAGTCCATATTCAGTGTTTCTTTAGTTTAGGATGGTCTGATTTGAGTATTCATGGTATCTTCTTTCAAAATCGACTCTTGTTGGCAGACGCGACAGAAGAATCGGTGAATAATCACAATATATGCTCCAATTGTTGAGCAGTTTGAATATACTTGTGAGTATTTTAGGAGTTAAATCTTTTTCTGTTCAATTAGCCCCGTTGTTTGGTTCAGAATCTTCTTCGATTTTTTCCAGTTCGAGAATTGATTATTTTGGGTTTAATATCCAACATGGGTTCAGTACTCAGCAGATATGTTTAATCTTTTGCAGTAATTGGCCATTTTGCTCAGTTGCTAAGAAGATTATGTCGACTTCCTTTTCTTTCTTTCTTTTATTAATTTTTTTTTGCGGACATCCCCATTTTACAATGAACTGCACTAAATAAAGCATGTAATTAACTTTGGACTTTTTCCATTCATTCAGAAATAAGTTAACTTTGAATACATGTAATGAACTAATATAACAATGCCTATAGTCTGAAATGAAGATGGAGCTCACATTTTCATCTCTTGTAAAGCCTTCTAAATCTTCCTAATCCATCCTTCTCAAAATCTTCTTAAATGTCATATAAATAAAATTTGATAAATTTATAGTGCATGTCATTGTGATGTTGGAGGATTTTGACGTTGATTTTTAGGAGGATATAACAATCCTCCTTGTAAAAATAATGACCTTATACTCCAAGATCAAGGTAAAAAAAACAATTTCTCAACCAAGCAATTGCATTTTTGGACTTTCAACCTCTATCACTATTCAAGCAGAATCTACCAAGTAGTACAAAAAACCTACCCCAGATAAGTATGACATTGAATTCCAAATATTCATGGAAATGCATGACTACTCCAAAGTATCATGGAGATACCTTCATATAATATTAAAGAATTGCAATTATTTCGAGATAATGTTCACAAGAGACTGGGAGAAAGACCATACCCTCATATTCAGGCTTTCCTATGGTTGCAATTATTGTTTGATGAAAAAAGCTTGGTGTTGATTTTGTATCGCTTTTTTGAAGTATGGTGAAGTGTCATCCTCATCAAGGAGCGCAAGACCCACTCTACCAGTGACCCATTCAACGTAAATTTTTTTTTCCGGTGTGGGTGATACAAACAACCAAATCACAATGCGGGGAAGACTAAATGGTTGAAAGTGCATATGAAGGAGATTTCATGCAAAATGAGTCATTCTTCGGAGGCCCAAATCACACACCATTTTCATTTCATTGATATCATTGATTCAACGATGCTATATGTCACTAAAGCATTGTCCGGTCCAACTTTTAGACATCATCATATTTTCCTAGCGCATCCCCTGCCCTCACATTGATTCTGCACACCAAACTCGACAAAATGCCATCATCGTTGATGCGTAAAATGATGTAGCAAAATAAATCCCCTAGCAAGTGCACTAGTCGCTCAAGTAATATAGTAAAAATGAGTAAAGAGTGTCGAATCCATGAGGAATATTATTAATTCAATATTTGATTTTATAAATTAATAAGACAGGAAAAACATGGAATTTTGAAAATAGATTTTTTATAATTATAAAATAGATATTAAAAATAAGATAATAATAAGATAAGATAATGGTGTTGAAGTTAGACTTTAGGATGAAATAGATCAGGATAAATATTTGAACCATAAAAAATAAATTTAATCTTTAAAGATGGATTAGAGTTTCTCTAAATTATTAACCTAACATGTTAAATTGCGGTCTCCACAAACTGGCAGTTTAAACTATCTTAATTTAATAAGAATTGAAGTTTCCACAAATTAGCATCCCATAAAATCATATTAATATTAAGACGCAGTAAATTGGATTCCCTAAACTATTAATCACTCCACAAATTGGTATAGACTAATTCTCCACATACTAGTTATTAAATTTATATCAATTATTAATTTCAAATAAAATCAATTAATTTACTTAATGAATTCTGAAATCAAATAGTCTACACACTGATAATTACTCAACTCAGAAATCCAAATAATTCAATAAAAAACACTAAGCACAATTAACTAATTGATCAGAAAAGATTAAAACAAATAATATAGGGTCCGAATAGTTTTCCATCAATTAATAATCTTCTAAAATAAAAGATCTAAAAACATAGAGTTCATCCTAGAAATATTGAAGAGATAATAAAATAATAATAAAAATCGGTTGAATTACACCCAAAGAGATTAAAAGGTCGACACTTCGGATCACGGACAAATAATCGGGCAACCTTTCGGACTTGATCAGAGTTCTCTCCTTTTGGTCGTAGCCTGCCTACTCAATAATGGAAGGAACCTGGACTTGAAAGCACGAGTTGGAATGATGATTTCCTCCTTTATTTATAGGTGCCGTCGGGTCTTCATGTTGATCACGAACGTGAATCGTACGACTAAATTGAACTTTGTGGAGATAAACTTTACGTCCTTCAAATCATAAAACTTTGTTTAAGGATAAAACCTTATTCGTTTGGCGCCCAGTGATCTCTCCTCTTTGATTCTCGGCCATCAATTTATCATCACCTTGATTAATGATGCTACTTTGGCGCCCAAGGATCTTATTGGTTGATAAATGGGTTGGTTAAGGATAAAACTTCTCATATTGCCCAATGACTCTTTATGGTTGGATTTTACGGCCGATAATCTCCATAGATCTTGGTTAATGATGGTAGTTTGCGTCCATGATCACGGTCGTTAAAGATAAACTTTTTACGATTATATTGATTTGGCGCCCCATGATGACCTACTTCTCGGCCGACAAAAGATAAAGTATCGACTTGATGAAATTAAATCTTTCTTTCACGCCCCGTAAGAACTCTTCTAGATCTGTTTCACGGCCGAAAATCTCTTTCATCATGATAAAATATCGGCTGTTGATAACCTCCAAAGTGTGTTTTGCGCCCAATAGGATAAAATGTCATCTTGATCATGCGTGAATTGGCGTTTGAGTCGTAATCATACAATGTAATTTTCTTTATTTAATTAATTCGTCCACAATTAGAATATTTAGAAAATTCATAATTAGAATCGATAAATCAGGAATAATGTCTAGAAATAACCTAAAATGATGCATGCCATGATCAAATTACAGGAATACTAATTAAAATAGTAGACTAAAATATGTTATATTTTGCATGCATCAATCATCTAGACACTTCGAGTTTTTCCCCTACTGCTACACTATTTTGATGGTTTACCACTAGAGCATGCATTATTGCCGATCTTGGAAACTGTCTTTGTTAGCTTGTTGATATCCTATACTTATCAATTGTCCACCACTATCACGATCCTTGTTGTGCGCCATAAACAGTTAGGCACCACACAATTGTCTTGCAAGTTATCTTATTTTTTCATTTAAGTTCTCTTTTTAGGTCACTTTTGTAAGGTAGCTTTAGCATTGGTTGGACAATGATAATTTTTATAATTCATGCACTTAAAAAGTGCACTACCGATTTTATCTTCGACATCTCACGTTGCCAACTCAACTCCGATATATTAGGGGAGAGTCACATAGTACACCTTCAAAACCTTTGTACTCAAGCATTCTTTCTTAATACAATTTCAAAGTTTTCGTAATCTTAATGCATTTGCTTCAAATGTACGGTGACAACTAAAAAATTGAGAGCCTTTTGTCAAGGCATTTTTTGAGAGGTTTGTCAAAGCATTTTGCCTAGGCAATTGTTTGTCCACAAACGCATGCCAAAGTGTTTGCTTGGTGAAAATGTAGCATTTAGCAAGGCACAAAATGCTACGATGGTTCAAAAGATCTTGTTTAGACGATTGACGCATGCAAACATTGGATAGGTTGATAATAAACGAAAAGGACTCCATGACATAGACCCCAGTATTGAGCACCAATGAGCACATGAAACTAGGTTGCAACATTGCGGCAATCTCTAGCAGTGTTCATTGGGTTAAGGCAGCTCATTGAACCCGGCGATCCAAACCCACCCGACCCTAAATTGGGTTGGTTTGAGTCCTCAGTTCGGACACAATCTAAGTTGACCGAATCCGATGACCAATGGGCTGGGCACATAATTAGTTAATTTGAAATTTTGTGATCAATTCCCTACTTTTGTTGTGCCAATAAGCAATAACTTGTTAACTATATTAGGAATGTAAATATAAATGCCTACTTGATTTCAATGAAATAAATTGAATAGCCTACTAAACAAATTTTTTTTCAATGGCTCAATTAAAGCTCGGGAATGATAGTTGCAACATTTGGTGCTATGACACTTTTATGTAATTCATATTCTTGCCTATATCTTATAGCCGGTCCCAAGCCCAGATAAAAGAGGAGGGTTGCAGCATAAAATCCTGTCGAATCTTATGAACATGGATCGAATGACGTCGTATGATCCATGTAGCCGACCCCACCTAGTGGGATAAGGCTTTGTTGTTGTTGTTGTACACTGGTCCGTGGCTCCATGCACTTTGCATTGCTAATGTGGCTACTCACCATGCACTGTGCACGACACGAAGATTGATATCCTTGTAACTTGTTATTGGATTTTGTTTTCTTGTTAATGATCTTGATATGCAAGTATTCCATAACTCTAGTCACATGGCACATGCCACAATCATGGCACACACTCAAACATCATTTCATAGTTAATACTAAAACCCCCCAAAATTCAGGAGAATGAATACACATTGACATTTTGATATGTTATTCTATCATCTATGCCAAGGTGCACTAGGCACTAAAAAAAATACAATTGGTTGTGACTGATTATTCATGTTATTATGTATACTGTGCGCAAGTCAATGAAAAGAAAATAAAAACGGTAAACAATCCATTGTCAGCAAGTCCTCCAAAATCTTTAGAACACGCAAATAACAAGGAGATTAATTGCCTATGAATAACTTATGTTAATTGAACTATTATAAATCCTTAACATGCTATCGACCATCATGATGATTGAGTGATTATGTATTTTTAACACTTCATAGCATTTACGGCTTAAACGTTTGGATTAATTTGGAGTAAGGAATTGTAATTTCTTTTCGTATGTGATTAAAGATGTGCGGACGAAAATTAATATTGAAAAGCTGACTATCTTCTATTGTGAAGTATGTCCAATGCTCATAATTTTTTTGTTGTTAAATTCTTTAGTTGCCATAGGGATTCCGAAATGAGGATGTTGAGATGAATGTGTGGTCATACAAGATTAGATAAGATTAGGAATGACCATATACGTGAACGAGTCGGAGTGGCTCCTATTAGTGAGAAAATGGTAGAGAATCGTTTGAGATGGTTTGGTCATGTTCAGAGAAGACCATTAGATGCGACAGTAAGAAGAGTAGATCAAATAATCTGGAGTCCGATTAAAAGAGGGAGAGGGAGGCCAAGGCGGACACTTGGCGAACTAATAGAGCAAGATCTATTGGTGAATAATATACCGAAAGGTTTGGTTACTAATAGAGCGGAATGGCGTCGTATGATCCATGTAGCCGACCCCACATAGTGGGATAAGGCTTTGTTGTTGTTGTTGTTGTTGCAATTTGCAAGAAATTTATCTTGTTCATTGTATCAGAGTCGACATGACAGGCATTTCTGAATAACTTTAATTGTAGATTCAGCACAATAAGGCTTTGTTCTGCATAGTGTATATTTAATCTCTCATAAGTCAAACATTTGTTACAAACAACGGAGGTTGTATAGTGATTTTTGTTTTGTTCATCTTCCGTAGTAGTATTTGACAACATATTTTTTAATCATTGAGGTCTTTGCACATTGTAGTACTGTTGGATTACGAAATAGCTAGATGTTCATTTCTCTTCTGTTTTCACAGAAGTGACATGTTATTTATTTAATTTTTTTTGTGACATGTTTGAGTTCAATGCTTTTCTGCAGATGTGAGGAATATGGAATTCATAGTCAGAGTGATTGGTTGCTCTTCATATGGTTTTTCCTAATATGAGAAAGTTGGGATTTGGGAATGAAGCATGCTTCTATGCATTTAGTCACCTAAACTGGCTTCCATGTGAATATCATGACTGTATGAATGAAACAAGATCACGCTTGCATTCATCTACTCTTCATTGAAGGCATGGTCATTTGACAATCTGCTTACCACATTTCATTTTTCTGATGAAGAATGTGGGTGCCACATTGAAGAGACTAATTTAGAAAGGTATCTAAAATGTGTTTTCCTCATCACAATTGTCCTCAGCATAGAAAGGGAATAAATTTTCTGTATATGCAACTCTCATAAATAAATAGAGGCATTCTCTTACACAACTCATGTACATCAACAGCTCTGACATGAGAAGAAAAGTGCAAAATTGCTGCAGCTCTGTTTGGAGAAAGGTTGGGTTTGTTTTCTCGGAATGGTGAGTCATGGGTTCCTATGCACATGTACTTGAGTTTTCCTGCCATATAGAAGGGCACTGCTGCTACTTCTTCTGGCTAGTAATGAACATGAAGTTCTTGAGGGCTTTTTCGTTATAGTTTTGCTGTGAAGCCCTGGTGCGTAGCATGGCCTTGTGGTTATATCCGCCGCAGCTTCTTTGTAGTTTCGACATGTCCTCATTCTCTTCATGCAAGGAGATTTCTTTCTGAGATCCGCTATGCATTTTGCATCAGATAGGGATGTGAAAGACTCGGACTTCCCCTGGAAGTATTTGGACAACCCTCTCCTGCAAAGATCCACATTTCTAGTGAGCATAGACAACATGATGTCACAAAGGTTGGAAATTTTAAGGAACTAATCATGAAACCAGAATAGTTGATTATTTGAGATATGTGAATAAGTGTTAATTTCTTTGAGAGAAACTCATTAAGATAATTTATCATCATCACACGTGTCTCTGTTTGGGTGTTTAATACTCTTCAGTTGAGAATTGGGAGATCACTACAACTATTGACATTAAGCATGTTCTGAATCCTCTTCTATTTTCTTATCATCAATCAATTAACGGATACTGCTTACTTGATAGGAAGCTCATCCATGAGCGAAGACAGCTGGTAGAGAGGCCCTTGTGACGCATTGGATGCTGCTGAAGCCGGCGAAGGAGAGGCTGCGTCATCCGCAAGATCTGTCGAGGAAAACATGGAGTCATCTGAATTGCCACCGAAGGACGAAGACTCCGAGCCCTCATCATCAGCATCCTGTACACTGGGCAACGAGGCTCTGTGGAGCACATCCATGGCAACCTCGAATAGAGAACCAAAAGCTTATGGAACCGTGAGATAAGGCTGGAGAAGAAATGGGAGCTGTGGAAGGGGTGCCTTCACATAAATCACCTACTATTTGCTTGGATGCCCATCATATATATACATATAATATCTATATATATTATGTATACTTATATATATGGATCAGAATAATTAGCACCCCCATTTTGGATAAACTATACATTGCAAGCCCAGTCATTGTTTAGCTGCTCCCCAGTGATGTTGATCTTAAGGTGCACCCACGCATTGTGTTCTCTCACCAAATTGTTGAAAGCTGAGATGGCACGGCTGTTGGGGCAATCTTATCCTGTTTATGCGACTCCTTGCAGTGTCATGATGAGAGAGAGAGAGACTTGTTGTACTATTATCTTTTGACCGGCCTTTTTTGAGGATTAATAGTTGGGATTCGATGTTATCAGGTTTTCCTCCTCCGAGTTGTGTATTTTTATGGATGAGTACTTGGCGTTGGCTCCACAGACATAACTGTGGAAAAGAGTTGAAAAGTGCAAAAAAAGGGACGTGGAGGGGGCCAAAGTGTTGATAAGGGCCATGTCATCTATCCATATCCCTTGGCTTCTGTGTGTGCGGTGTGCCACACCACATTTTTCCCTGTTGTCTGTTTCCATGAACAGTGGCCCTTTTCCCTGCCCATCAATAAATTTAGCTATATTTATTGCAGGAATCAGGGGGCAAGCCCCTCTTTTCTATGGGCACACCTTGTGGTCTCCTGCTGCCCAAATGAGAGCTTGGCAACTTGGCCATAGATGTTGGGAAGGTGTGGCACAGTTACCTTGTTGAGGAGGAGGGACAGCCATGTTTTCTTGAACTTGTATTTGTTTATTAGAATGGAGTAATCATGAAATGAAAACTATTGCTTGATTTAACTTGCTAACACAATTTTAATAATGAGTGGAGAGATAATAGCTCCAAAATTAATTTTCGATTTTTTTAAAAAAATTAAAATGTGAAACACCCTTAAAATCAAGTGTGGAGTCTCACTTGACGAAAAATGATTTGTCAAATAATAAAAGCTTGATTTTTTTTTCAGAACTCAATTTTTGAGTTTTCGAAAAAAGTCCTTTGTTTGAAATAAAAAAGCGTAAACGCTTCATTTCTCCAAGTGATGGAATAATTTTCCTTACAAATAACTTAGTTGGGAAGTTATTGAACGCAAAAAAAGAAAAAAAAAGAAAAAAAGAGAGAACATTGTAATACACAAAGAATAAACTAACGGATAATAACCCCTTTGTCAAAATTAGTGTGTTAATTAGCGCATAATAATTTAATTAGTGAATAAATAGCAATTACATATTATAGGACAATGGATGACGATTTGATACTAAACTTAATGAAAATTAATTGGCAAATATGAAGATTAAATTAATGTATAACTACTAAAGAATAAAAAAATCATAAGAATATAATTTGCACTTGTTCTTATGTACATATAAAATTCATAGTAATTCATTTTATTTTGGATAGTAATATTTTCTAAAAAAATATTATTTTATTATTAAAAAATTGATATTTTAAAATAAATATAAAATAGAATCTTCTTTACATTGATAAGTAAAATTAAAGTTAAAATGATAATGATATCTAAAAATAAAATAACAAAAACATGTTAGGAATAAAATGTAAAACATTTATACTTTATGTAACCATACATTTTTGTCATCTAACCTATAAATTGTACTTTAAAATTGTTTACCAAACACATTGGCCAAAATTTTGATCGAGTCAAAGGTTTATGAGCTACTTCAAACTCTTTTTTCCACCTCTAAATTTATGGTGGATTTGCATTGAATTTAAATTGAATGCAAAATCCTTGAAAGCAAACTTCCTCTATCAAATATTTCTGATGCAAACACTTCGACACAAGATTAGTAGTAAATAATCCTTCTCTTCGGAGTAAATTTTGAGACGTTTTCTTTTTTTTTTTGCAAGTTTCAACACAATTTATCCGCCTTTGCGACAATGTTCAATTAGCATCTATAAATTCTAACACAAATCCGACAAAAAAAAAGATTAAAAGAAACCTCAAATTTAATAGTGATATAATTTTCGATTCAAAATATAAACTTTATGTAAAAAAATACCCATCAACATTTTACAATTAAAAGTATCTATTGCCCATATAAAATTATCCATCACTAAGCATAGCTCCAATCTCCACTACAACTTATACAATTAAAAATATCTATTGTCCATACAAAATTATACTTCATTCAATAAAACTCCAACAACCACATATAGTTGCATGTGCATTTTAAGCATATGAGTGGACCTAAAAAAGTTATGGGTGAACCAAAACCCCCGAGAACAAAATAATGCTCCACCAACTTCAAACCATCATTTTACAAGAAATTCGAATCCTTGAGAATAAAACATAATAGATATAAACTTCATCCCAAAAAGGAGTGTAATAAAATTTGTAAACAATTAACTTTGATCATATAAACTTGTTGATGTCTTAGTTATGAATCAATCTTACCCAATAATATCTAATTATTGTATGAATAAAACGTCACACGGGCCATATATTGAATAGAACGACCAAGATAAATTAAATGAAGCAGAAGTGTGAGTTTTGAGACACCGATAACAAGGTGCCATTTGGTTGTGAGGTATTTTTAGATGGAATAAAACAGCAAAATATCATATTATTGAAAAGAAATCATTATCCATGTTTATATATTCTTATTATGCCTCTTCATATTCTTTATATTTACTTAGCTCTCGTTTTTTACATTTTGTAGTCCTTTATCTATCCTGGGCCATGCTTCTCTTATGTTTATTTGGTTCAAATTTCTTTAAGAAAAATGGAAGGAAAAGAAGGGGAAGTGAAAATATGGGAAGTAAATGGAAGAATGAGTATGAATAATTATAATTGTTTGATTTACGTAATTAAAGAGAAGAAAATAAAATGAATATTACATGATAATTTTATTTAGATGATTTTGTCCTATATATGTGTGTTAATTTATAAGGTTAATCAAAGATGAAAATTTGTGTTAAATATGTCTTTCTCCTTCTTTTCATCCCAATTTAAGATAGAAGATTAGATGAAAATGTATGATAAAAAAAGATTTTATCCTCCTTTCTCTTTATTTTCTTTTAATTCTCCTCCACCTTAAATTGAACCAAACAAAAAGAATCAATCCTCTTTTCTCTCTTCCTAGTTTTTTCTTTTTTTACCTCCAATCAAATAGACCCTTAGATATTATATTTGGCTCTCCAATTTTAACTAACCTTCTTGTAATCATAACTCCACACTTGTATTATTTTCTCTGTATCGCAGGCTCTGAGAACTACAAATTGGGTGTATTCTTGTTCTTTATTTTACTTATAAATATCATTACTTCTATTATCCATATGAATGTCTCATCATCCAACACAAGTTAACTTCTTTGTTGGACCTCTGTATTTGAGATATTGTTGTGTTATGTTTCAAAGATCAATATATATGGTAAGATTGGTAGCAATATATGATAACCCATATATTTCATTCAGGTGTAAAAAAAACCCAACGTACTATCATATAAATATTTACTCCAAGAACAAATAAATATAGAAAAGCTTTCCTCCAAATTCTATTTCACAGGCTACATTCTATTAAAAAAAATTAGTCCCACCCCTCATGTCCTCCACTATTAACTTTGGAATTCATATCTAATCCATTACCATCCCATCCTTTCGAAACCCAAGCTTTATATCTTAACTAATTACATTTTAATGACACAAGTTTAGAGCATTTAAAATTTATCACTTGAAACAATCGAAAGAAGTTAAAATGTAACAAATAGTCATAGGCACAAACCTATTTATTCTTATGATGACATGATTTGGTCTTCATGAAATTATTGCGTAAAATAAAAATTAGATGATTGAGATAGGGAGTTGAAAATTTTGAAAATGAACTTCGGATGTTTGGTCCAAATGTTTGGACATTTGTAAATAGGTGATGAAGAGTGGTTTGAGGGAAAATAGGGTCTAGACATTCACTCTAGAAGTTTAGACGAATAGTCAAAATAGTCCTAGAGATGAACTATATAAGATAAAGTTCATATGTCAGGTCTCCTGACATATAAAACAACTATGAGTAGCTAACTAGTTCGAATATTACAAAATGGTTTGGACGTCCATTTTTTTTTTGAAAAAGAAAAATGGCTAATTTTGGGAAAAAATAGCTTATGCAATATTCTAAGAAACTCAATGTCCTAAGAAAGTATGAAAAAACATAAATGTCTCAATACACTAGAATGAGAGTATGATGTATGCATTATTATGTACAAGTACTATTTTAACTTATGCAATAAGTTATTTTGAATTTTTTTTAAAAATAATCTTGGAATGAAAAATTAAGAAATCTTTAAGAGGATTGAAAATTTTGAAAGGCATGCACATACAAACACACTTAAAGCTATAAGCCATTTGGATGTGAATTTTGATAAGAATATTATCTATTAAATAAAAGTTCACATGAAATCACCTAGTAGTATAGGATGATATAGTTGTTTATTAACACTACAAGAAACAATTGTGTTGGTAGACGGACATAAGAAGTTGAATACATTATGAGTACATAAGGCAATCACCCAAACAATATTGATCTAATATGTTTTGTTATGGAATTGAGACTCAACATGGTTAATTGAGACTCAATCCATATATGATTAATAAAATATAACTAAATTGAACGCATGATTATGCTAATTCTAAAGAATGACGCTAACTTGTGGAATATAAAGCATGATACATGTGGATAACTCTTCTGGTTGTGAAGTCCTAAGACAAAAAAAAAACAAGGTTCGGTGAATTTACAACTAGATAAAATATACAATTTCACATAAAAATAAGATGGCATAGATGAGTGGAGAAAATGATGAAAATTGTGGTTCAAGAATTTCATCATGCACATTATAGACAATCAATGAACCAACTCCAAAGCTAGGCATGAATAATTATGCCAACAATTAACCAGTTTGTGGGGAAAAAAATCAAGAGAATCATAAGGGATATGTCACCCTCAATCCACGATATTATCATTGCTTGTGAATTTCATCTTACTTTGATTTACCATCTTGGGATGAAATGTTCTCAAGTGTTAATGCTAATTTGGATTAATGCATATCAGACCTGTAATAATGTCTTGCTTGTTTTTTTAATTATGGGTCCATTTTATGATCAATTATCACAATTGATTAAACTATCTAAACTTAATACATTTAAGGATGAAAAGACACACTAAGTGTCATATCCAGTTTCCATTAACCTTCTGTTCTATAATTCCATGATCACTAGATAACAATTTGCAAATAAACCATGTCATAATACTTCTAGCCTAAACATGAAAGTTATACTAGATAAAGTTGACAATTGCCAAGTATTGATCGCCACAATATCAATCATGCACATTGTGCTATCTATATTAATTTAATTCTCATATGGAACTTAACATAACAATCCTTTACTCTTCATATAATCGAAGCACCTCTTGATATTAGGGCATATGGTGCACTAACATTCTTTGTTACTTGGAGTTATATGATTTTTATTTTTAAAATTTTTCCTTTTTTTTATTTGGACTTGTGTCTCTTTTTGTATGGAAAAAAATCAAAACAAAAAGAGGAATTATTAGTCACCTTGAATACATTTCAAGGAATTCAAATGTACATGTTCAAATTATATCATAGTTGTTGGTTGAAACCCTCGTATCTCGATTATTCTTCTAAATTAGATAAAGGATTATTAGGAGCAGCATAAAGGGACTCGTGTGATTTTTTTCTTTTCTCCGTTTCCTTATAGTAATTTTAACATCTAAGTGCCCTATTTTTCGTTCCTCTTCGCACAAGGGGTTGTGATTCTAAGCTTTATTTTCTTTTTTGCTTTTTGTTTTTGTTTCTAAAGAAATCAAGCTATCATTCCTTTTTTTTCAAATCTCTTTTTTTCTAAAAGATAGAAAAAATAACAAACAAACTCAAGTGGGGGAAATGATATCCTAAGAAATATTAAAAGAAATTGAGGTGCATTTTTGGATTGGCAGAATTGAAGTATCTTTGACTTTCAATTTTAGCTATTTTTTGAAGTTAAAATGAAACTTTTTATATTTGAATACTTTATGATTGATCCTACTCATTTAAGATAATCTATCAGGAAGCATATTTCATAAAAAAATATTAAGATTATTTTTTCCAATATAAATGAATGAATAGGGGTGAGCAAATCCGAGTTCGAGATTGAGCCCCGACCGACTCGATTTACCTCGGATTTTCTAAAATGCATTTCGGTTCAGACTCCCGATCTCGATCGGGGCAGGGATGATCGAGACACAGTCCAAATCAAGAAAAAAATTACTCATTCCTCATTATCCTGATTTGACCATAATAATTTTAAAAATTAATTATAATAGTAATACTATTATATAAATACAATAATGATCAATTAAATTACATATATAATAATATAATATAATGTATGTTTATTATATAATAAAATATACATGTTTGATTAAAATAAACATAGATATAAATGGCCCTGTTTGACAAAGTTAGTGATTTGTTTAGATGATAGCTATTTGATTAGAGGATATCAATTTAATTGGAGTATAACGATTAGCCATTAGCGGATATACACATCATATTCCTAATAATTAATTTATAATATTTTATTGTAAATAATAATATTATTTTAAAATATTATTTTAATACACAGATATTGGTTATTTTAAAATAAAAATCTAATTTGGATTGTAAGTAAAATTAAATATGTGATATATTAAAATAAAAAACAATATATGATTAATAATTAAATAATTTTTTAAAAAAATAAAGATATATTAAGAATAAAATATGAAACCGTTATCTCTATATATATTATAAACTAGTAAGAGTAACTTATAACATTTTATATTTAAAATTCTAAAATACTAGTGGAAAAAAATATTTATCAAATACTTATGGTAGTATTTGGATTTTTAAAAAAATGCTACTACTCACTATTAAATACTCTAACTTTTTACGTGTGAACAAGTGAATTGATAAAATATATGTGTGAGAAGAAAATTACATTGGCATGAGAGAATTGATACCAAAGAGCAATATTTTGGGAAATTTAAAACACAGAAGCACTCGCAAAAAAAAAAAAAAAAACCGAAAAAAAAACTGCGACAATGTTACTTTGTTTCGGGCCATGGGCGGGCTATAAAAGGCCACCAATCCATCTCAAAGAACTCGGACAAAAACTGCGAGTGCGATCGTCACACTCTGTGCGGTCTCCGTCGAGGAGGAGGTAGGAGGACACGGCTTCGTGGCAGCAGTACGTGGACGACTACCTGATTTGCGAGGTCGACGGCCACCACCTCGTCGCCGCGGCTATCGTCGGCCACGATTGTAGCGGCGCCTGAGCATGGAGCGACTCCTTCCCACAGGCACCGCCATTTCCCTCCCCCTCCCCGTTCTTTCCTATCTCTACCTGATGCCGCCGTCTTGTTCGTCTACGATTCGAGAAAGAATTCATGTGATCGTTTTTTGTGCTGCTTGACTTATTTCTGGAATATTTCCTTCCTTCGTTCAATGAGGTGAGCGAGGTTAGGGATTGAGGCGAGATTTAATGTCCGCACCTATACATGTCTTTAAACATTGATTTGATGCTAATAGATGTTAATATCTCAATGCATGCATGCTTTGATTTTGGAGTCTATGAATGCAATGATGCTTGCATTGTGTGATTGGTTGATACGAGGTGGAGGATTTGAATCTTGACCATTTCCTTGCGTGAATGGAAATTGCACATATAACCGATTAGTAATGAATAAATTGGAAGCATACATCTCAAAATAAAATACCCTTGGTCCCTTGGAATTAATGTTTTTCTTACAACTCATGGTCTTATTATCCCTAGCATGTGCACTCTTGATGTCATGAGTTGGACTTGTCATCCTTTTTAGTCCTTGTTACTTGGACGACATTCTTGAGTATGTAAAGGATCATGCATGACATAGTCTAAAACATACTTCTACATGCTATGCATATCATCATTACTATTTTTCAAAAGTAAATATGCATGTCATGCATTACTTCATAATCCTTACATGACAAACAAGGAAATATGCATTCATTGAACTTTGAAACTAAAGTCAACATAAAGAAGGATTAACATAGCATCATTCGGCATAACATGAATAAACTCTGCATGTTTTCCTAAAAGCTTAAGCCTTAGGAAGAGCGACATCGTTGATTTTATATTCTTAACACTCCCCCTCATGTGTGGGCTGCTGATAACTTTGGTCTAGCTCAGCTCATCACGTGGACAACAAAGGGAGAAAATACTTTTTTTTTAAATAAGAGCTTAACGAAGTTTGAGTTGAAATTGATGTGTTGGCCAATTTTCCTAAAAGCTTAAGCCTCTAGGAAGAACGGCATCATTGATTTTATGTTCTTAACACACTCGTTGTTAGTGCTTTCATTCATTCTTTATGTTCTTCATTTCCTTGCCATGTAAGCATCACATGAGTTGCTTCATAACTCCTTGAACTTATCATGCAACATCTTGACATTCTTGTCTTTTTTTATCACGTGCCATATTGAAGTTATATATGTCACATTGTCATCTTTCATTTAATATCTTTCATCTTTACTTTGGGAATCAGGGATCAGTACTACTTTGGCTAGATATGCCAGAGAGAAACATTATGCTGTTACCCCATCAGTGGATATCCTTAGGGAAATACAATACAACATGCAAGACATTATTTCTCTCCTTGCAGAGAAATACAACCATGAATATAAGACATTATTTTCTCAGAAATATAGCTATATAGTGTAAGACATTACTTCTCTCCTTTCATGGAAATAAGATACTAAGTAAAAGACATTATTTCTCATCCATAGTAATGAGCCAAAACATATCCTCTAAGAATTATTTTATGCCTTTCAATACAACAGTTTGTTTTATCAAACAATCTTCAGCTTTTAATCTAGTACGACATGCATATCGTGTGTCTAGGTTTCAACAGTCATCAATCAAGGTTTCATGATTATAGCTATAATAGGTATACCAGCCATGATTAACAGAACATAACATTCAATGCATAAATTATATAACAAATTAGACAAATTCTCACTGTCAGTCATTGCAGTGAAGTCACGGTCCTTGACTTTGTTGTCACGACTATGAAAAATCACTTCACAGTCATGAGCGAGGGGGTAACCCTGATCTCGATTTTTTCTGCTCACTCACGACCATGACAAAGACGTTGGTGTTACTAATTGATGATGGATTCTGGATATATTTTAACATTGTTTGTGAGTCTGTTCCACTTTATTCTGACTTTTTTTTATCTCCTCTCTTAACATTAAACTCTTAGAAAATTGCAAAGATTTATTTAATTAGCATGGCAAAAACACCCCTGAACTCCTGATTAACTGACAGGTTTTTTTTCTTGACGCTGGCGATGGAATTTACAATATTTGATGCCATAGGTATTAAAGCTAGATATTGGTTGATCTTGTCGTTCTCAAATTTGACATAGATGTTTTATATCATGGTCTTAGTTGCATTTGACAGTTACATATGCTATTCTATAATATATCTATGCTTTTGCTTAGCTAGAAACATTCTAGTTTGGTGTAATCCTTAACTAGACAAAAAACTAAAAAAATAAAACATAAAAAAGGAAACGAGGATATAAAAACTATGAGGTGCACATGGGAAGACTTATTGTGACAAAGATATAAATGGTAGATTTTTTACTTTGAGCAGAAAAAATGCTTCCTATTCATGAATCTAACAAGAGAAGGCTCTGTAATGTGCATTCATCATAACACTATGTCTTGAAAGGCAAGTTTTATAAATTGATTACAAAAATAGCAATTTTGAATATTCATGAATGCTAGTTGTGGTGCACAAAGGTAAAAGTATCAACATGTCAACATGCAACGAATGGTTCCTTCGTCCTCAATACTTTCTTTTTCTTGGACTGCCAACATATTGACAAACGAGTTTGTTTTCTTGCTGATGATGCATAGATGTAAGTATGATTCCATGTTTGAGGTTATGAGAATTTCAATGCTGCAGTACAATCTTGAAGAGATTAATGCAGTCACGAAAGACCTTAATGAACCTGGAACTCTTGCACACCTTCTGTTTACATCTTGGTGGGACAAGGTACATAGTTATCCAGGGAGAGTAAGGAGTTATTATAGGAAGAAACAAGGTATAAGAGAATGTAGTGATAATCACAGTAGCACAGAACTTTATAGGTATGACCCGTTAGGAGGTTATAAGAGAATGTAGTGAAAATCAAAATCCAAAGAATCAACCAAATTTATGGAATAATTTGGTTGTTTAATTTGTTCAATCATCTATCAAATAATTAGGTCAAGAGCCCTCATTCTCAATCGAAAGTTGTACCAAATTGATTTTATAGCCATGACAATGCATTTTATTCTTTGGCTTTTCTATTGGACCTAACTGTCATTTACTAAGTTCCCTTGTCACTAAGTTCCCTTGTCACTGATTCAGTTTCTCCTTTTACTACTAAGTTCCTTTGTCACTGATTCAGTTTCTCCTTCACAATTGCATTCTGCTTATGCAGCCATGCTAGATTCTATTATGAATTGAAGATGCATAGCGCTGCTTCATATGAAGCTTCCTTAATATAACTCTCGTTTATCTTCACTTGTTATGTTTTTTGGCAAGAAAGTTCAAATGAACTATGAACCTTTATGGGTTAGCATAATTCAGTATTATCCCTGTTTCCTGTGATGCGATTCCAAGAAAGATAAATCCTCACAAATACACATTAGGATCAGTGCTGTGATGAATTCTCATACTAATGACTTTATTTAAAAATTTCTTCACCTACTTTTTTATGGCATGTAAAAGAAATACTTTCAGGGAACTGGCATCACTGTCAATAAAACTAATCTGGCTCTTATCATGGGCACATAAGATGAACACCTGTGGGCAGCGCTTTATGGGTGGGCAGTGCAATATGGCTGTTGAAAGGCTCGGTGATTACCTCTATGACACGGGTTTCTGAATTGATATTCTGTGGGGGGTAAAGTTTTTATAGTCTTCTTCATCAGTCAGTAAATCTCCTCCAAGGGGCTTGCAAACCATATTGCACTGCACACAGTGTGATGAAAGTAAACGGTTTGCAATTTTGTTGTAAGCTTGTCTTGCATGTAATCAGCCATCTGGGGCTTGACATTTTTGTTCTTGTTCCGCATCCCTGAAAGGAATTCAAATTCATGTAAACAGTATTGTGGATTGACATTAATGTATATTATACATGCTTATAGGTCACCATTATTTGGTGACATCTTTCTATTTGGTGTGTTTAATTTATGAAACAAAGCAATTGATATTCTTTATCCTTTTGATATCCCAATAAAGTTATGTGAGGTAGGCCAATGTTTTGTGATTTTCGATTTCATGATATATGAAGGATCTGTTAAGATTATAAGAACATTATGCTTTTTCTAATTATTTAAATTTTTTAGATTGTTGACATGATTTTAGAGGACGTAGCTCTGCCTGAAAATATATTTCATCTGAGCAAGTCATGTGATCAACTGGAGTTGTTCAGGATGAAAGAATATTAACATTATTATAAATATAAATATTCTTTTCCTAAAAGTTTTTTTTATAAGGTTAGGATTTAGGAATCGTAAAATCAACAGGACAAGGCCCAAGATTGAGAATAATCTTTATAATGTAGTTTCTTTTAGTCTCTTTTCATTTTTTGTGTTAAAAATTACCTTTTCAAAATTTTTTTCTTTCACTCAAATGGAACAAACCTCAAGCTTTTTGCCGCTGTTAGATTAGTAGGTCGTAGGTTTAGATTAAATTGAATTTGATCAGATTTTATTTGATTAATTTGATAATCCTATGAATACTCAACATGATAATCTAAAATATTAACATTAGTTAATTTAAAATAATTGAAATCATTTTGATACATACCATCATTGAGCTTATTTACAAACTATTTTTTATATCTGAATTATTATTCTTAAATTGCCTATCATGTATTCAAAAAAGTCTATTTCAAGCAAAAAATAAAAATAAAATAAAATAAATAAATAAAACAAAACACTCCATGTGCTTATTTATCCAACTCGTTCTAGGCTCGATTTCTTTCTTTCTTTCGTTTTTTTTTTGTGGTTAGCTTGTGAATTGCTAAATCTCGATGGCTTTTAACGTGATCTTTAACTACCAGTTCATTGACTCAAAATTCATTTGATAAAAAAAAGCTATTAAGTTCATTTACGATAAAACAAGGAGTGTTCGTGCTACTTTTAGCACTATTTCATTAGCAGTAATAATTTATGTAACATAAAGGATATGAATCGAATCTGGCAGGCAGGGAGGCAAAGACAGCAAGATGAGTGAATGCTGAAGGAGGAGGAAGGGGGGCTTGCAGACATGCAGCATGCGTGATATGAACAGATCGCCATGAACGGTGCTGTCACTGCAGTGCAGAAGGTACTGACGGTGGGGGAATCTTCATATCCCAAACAGAAGCTGCTCTTAATTGTTCTTTCTGCGATCTCGATAAATAGGAGTTCAGCATTTTAATACACTCATATTTCTCTCTTATTATTATGTTTTCTTTCGAATGTAATATTAATACACTCACATGGAGCTCATGAGCAACTAATTAATGGTAAATTGTTCATTCTGACATGCTCTGCTGGCTCAGTAGTAGTAATACCACCAGTTGTCATATTAAGTTCTAATTGATGCAGTGTTTATGTACAATATCTATGTAGTTTCAAACTCCTCTTTTTTTTCTCTTTCTTCTTCACTCGATCGATGATAGTTAACTGAAATTACATACATCTAGTCTGTCTGCTGATTCTTCACTTCATATTTCCAAGTCTGCATGAAGAAATCAGTACAGATTAAAAAAATAAAATTAAATAAGTGTGCAAGTGTCGCATTTCACTTCAATCAGGAATATTTTATTTGAATTTGCTAGATCACGTAATTTCGTGAAGCATTCACAGGTCATCTGTGAGTGCCAAAAATGGATGCTGATCAGATTTTCTTTGGTCCCTCTCTTTTCTTTCCCCCTGTCAAACCATGTGGTCACCAGACCTAATCAATGGAGAGGACAAGAGATGCACATCTTGATCATGGATTCTTGATGGGCATGCGCAAGTCTTCTCCGCTCACGCAATTTTTTGGCACTGTGGAAGAAGAAGTGAAGGCATGCAGCAGGCCAAAAGCTTCTGATGAGTCCAATGGAGGACCATCTTCTTCCTTCTGAAAGCTATTAAATAGTGGATTCTTCAATTTCTTTGCACCCAATTGCACTTTAAGCAATCAATGCCCGTCAGACTGAACCATGCATGTCCTTCTGATCCCGACTGTTCATGTTTGATGATTCGCGAATGGTGCTTTATTTCAGTGCCCCCCTCCTGCCTGTGCTTCTGGATAAGCTTACCATGGTTGCCAGTTGCAGAATCAGTAGAATGCATGTAGAAAACTATACCCATGCATGTGATGAGAAAATTCGAGAACAAGGAGAGAAGATCGCAGAGAGATTGCAGAAAAATAGAGGAGACACACGAAATTTATCCAGGTTCACCCTTGAGATGAGGGCTACATCCTGCAAAGAGGTTCCACTATATCGTTTAGATTTACAGCCGCCACACCAAATTACATAAGAAATTAGTCTATTGATAGCCTCTCCAAATCGAGTTTAAAACTCAAACAAACAGAGAAAAAACCTAATCCGAACTACACGGGCCGGCTAAACAAAAGCCCAAAACCCGTCTAGGTTTCGAAGACGCTGCCCCTGAATCCCCGCCCGCTCACCGGCGAGCGGGGCCCCCCGAACCCCTCCTTTCGTTCGTACGTCAGCAATACTGTTAATTGGGTAATACTCAGATTTCCCTAAGCTCACGTGACGAACCCGGTGTGAGAAATAAGGGACCCTAAAATATTCACCAATTCTAACAGCATGCATGCACGCATATTTCATATTTGCAGCAGTTTCTCTCCTTTTTTACCACTTCCAAGCATGCAAAACTGATGGCTGATTTGGACCACAAATTGCTGTAGATCAGAGGGAACATGTACAAGTCCAGATGCAGAATTCTAGCAGGCATCAGCAAGTTGTTGGTGGCTGGAATCTGATGTACAGATTGGCAAGCTAGCCACTTGGTATCTTTTTTTCTTGCTCCGATGTTACGAATGAGGCAAATTTCTATCTTTAATTTTGATTATTTATTACTGTGTTTTTTTTGTTATAAATAACTCATCTTCATCTCTGAGAAATTTGTACTTTCATGGATAAAATGATCATTCATCTTGATTTGCGTTAACCTCTAGTTTCGAATATTTAGAGAATATAATAATTTATTTTTCAAGCGATATTTCATAAGCTCCCATGACTTTTTTTTTAAATCAAACTTTTTCAAATATCTCGATTCAAAATTTCTGTATCATTTTTTTTTCTTCCCGTTTCATTTAAATTTTTTACAACCGTTAAATAACAGTTAAAGTCCATTTTTTTATTGGGAGGAAACTGCCATATAAATTTGAAAGCGTTGCCAGGGGACCTGGGCCCTCCGACAGGTATGAGGCCTTCTGCGGGCCCAATTACCCAAACATAATTTTACCAGCATTGCATGCATCCGCTCCTCTCTCTCTCTCTCGTACACACAAAAAATATTTCTTTATTGTACTCTTCCTGTAATTTTATCAGCATTGCATGCATCCGCCTCTCTCTCTCTCGTACACACACAAAATATTTCTTTATTGTACTCCTCCTGCATTGTTAATATGCTTCGCAGATGTAGACGGCATAATTTGGACGATATCTTCATTTGTCATCAAGATTTATTTTTAACCTTATACATTTTGTTGACTTAAAAGGACATTTCCTTTTAAGTTCGATAGAACAGTAAAAGGTGATAGTTTATAAGCATTAAATATGAACACAAATTTGCTAAAGTCTGTTTTATCAATTGTTGAAATTTCTGTATATTAAACTCTTAAGTGTTATATGAGTATATATATATATATATATATATATAGATATAGATAGATAGATAGATAGATAGATAGAGAGAGAGAGAGAGAGAGAGAGAGAGAGAGAGAGAGAGAGAGAGAGAGAGAGAATGAAATATAACGCAAACATGTTTTTTTTTAAAAAGAGAAAACCTACTGAAAAACCAAATTAATCAGATACTAGTAATCATACATTCACCAATCAGCCTATAGAGGTTGGCCAAATAAATATAGAATTCAAATTTTCTTGATCTAATAACTATAAGTCTATATGTTAACGAGAATGTTTTTTCCTCCAAAATCCAAATCAAACACTTGGACCAACGATTGTTGCAGTAAGAAAAAAAAAAGGATAACTTCTACCTTTTTGCAGCATTATCTCTCTTTTTTTTTTTCTCCAAGAGTTAAAAAGAATAGAATGCTGTGGTCCATTAACAGAAATAAACTTTGAAAGGTTTTGGAGATTTTAAAGTTGTAGGGTTTAGGGAGCCCGAGAACAAAGGGTTCAGAACGGATTTGGACCACTGTCTCCCCCCCCCCCCCCCCCCCCCCCCCCCCCCCCCCCCCTTTCTCTCTCTCTCACCTGTTATTTCTCAAGGACCATGCAGCAGCCAGCAGGAAAGCAGGATTCAGATTCATTCTGATAGTGTTGCTCGCATTACAAGCTAGCTAGAAGAATAGACCAGTAATATATATATATATATATATTAATCAGATTACTATGTTAATGACTCTTGAAATCTACTATACTTATGAAATATATTAATTACTTTTTTCCAGTAACTCGAATTACTCTCTTATGTATCGATCCTTTATGGAGTACCAGTAAGTAATTAATCATGTTGGTGGGGAGTACGTGGCGGCCGGTCATAATTAAATTAACCTTCTTACAAAAGCATGCATGCATGCAGCAACTAATAAGTTACTAAAATAAATAAGAATTTTCGAAGCACCTCGTTGGGAATTCAAATCTTGAGCACTTGAATAATAGAAAAAGAAAAGGTTAAGAAATTAGAGTTAGATGAGAGCGTTAGACGTGGTAGTATTTAAACTAACGTTGCAGGAGGGAGCTGGGGGCCATGCATGATGCATGGCGTTGCACAGCACAAGGAGCAATTATTTTCTTGCATGCAGGAGTTGGAGCACGTCAAGCATGTGATATTTATGAAGACTACAGTCGGACTCTTTTGACTTGATATGATTTTGATTTCAAAAACTTATCCGACATTTTTTTTAATTTCCCCTTGCAGATTACAGTAACAGCGAGTAAATTAAATAGCGAATCTGGATTCGACCTTGTCAAAGAATAGAAGTACTGAAAGTAAAAAAAAAATATATGCATTAATAAAAATGACACCTATATACAACAAAGTGTATGACAAATTCAGTTAGCGTTTGTATAGTAGAATAATTCTTCTTTTGAATTCTATATGAATAGTTGAATTGACATATTAGTTTGGAATTTGTTTGTATGGAGTTAAACATAAGGATACAAATTTGATATTATATAAAAAAGTTAATATGATATAAAAATGTAAGAGAGAGAAAATAAGAAAACAAAAAAAAAAGAATTGAAATAAATGAGAGACGTCAAAAAATAATTTGAAAAAAAAGAGATATCAACCAGGAACCAAATTATTGGAATGAAGGCCAGGAAGCTTTGGTTTCACCCATCAAACACATCCTTAAAATTTGAGGTGACATTTGTTCGAAATATCACATCGGCGTCGTTAGTTTCATCTTTGGCAACAGCGTTGACATCTAGATGAAGGAAATGAGTTGAAGACAAGTTGCAGCTGCTACAGTTCATGTTATGTTCTTCCTCTCCGATATTATATATCGATTTAATCTTCTACGTCGTTGGTTCTTTAGTATAGATAAGCATTGAGTCAGTTGCAATTGGACTGAGTAGTTTGTAATTCATTTTGCTTTGAATAGATATTTACTTCCTCTGCTTTTCTTTCTTTTTCCCTTTGTGTTCCTCCTCATTTCTTAACATGGTATCAGATCTAAGTTCTCACTGATCATTTTGAGCTCCTCTTTGTCAGCTGCTCAGGTGTCATTTTCACTTCTTCAAGCTCAAAGTCACTTGAAGTCTTGTTGGCTTCCAAAGCTCCTGTAAGTCTGTCTGAGTGACGCAAATATGCCTGAGTCCTTTCATATAAGCTTGATTTTGCGCGAGGTCTCCATCATTTCTTCCTTCTATTTTTGTATCTTCTTCACATTCGTGTGTTGTTGTTCTTCGTTATGATCCAATCGGATCTTGTTCTTTCTTCATTTCTTGTCGATCACTCTACTTTGGTTATGTTGGTCGTTGATTTCCTTTTCTTCTCTCATGCTTTCTCTCTATGTTTTTCTTCATTTTCGCAGATCCGTATTCCCTGTCTCTTCTCTGTTTCTCTGCGCCTTCTTCTAGCGAATGATGAGATTCATTTCTTTGGATGATATCATCAGTTATGTTATCGATCGAGTCCTTCATCGGTTCATTCTCGAAGTTGTTCGGAGCTTTGCCTCCTTCATCCATGATTATGGTTCATCATTGGTGATTTTTTGGTCGTCGATATTATTCTTGACATTATTATTGGAGTGGTAGGACCCTTATCTTCGTGTTGTTGTTATTAGCATTTTACTGACATTGTTATCAACAATCGGGTTGCCTCTTTTTGTCAATGTTCTTTCGGCATTCTCGAGTGGATTGGAAATCTATGTTCCTTCTTGGATTGTTGAGGTCGGGAGATATTTTGTCTCCGATCATCCTTCGGTACCCTTATGAACTCTTCATGTTGAAATTCGAGTGTGGAAATGTTTGTTTCGATGTCTCCATTCTTGTCCTCTTCATCCTTCAATTTCTTCCATGTGTCCATCGTTTGCTCAATGTATTATTTTATTCTTGTTTTTCTCCATCATTTTCTTTTTGGTGGTTCCTTCTGTTTCATTCTTCATTCTCTTATGGTGACTCATCAGTAAGGCGACTGAGAGTCCTTCAAGTTAAAATGGTATTCAAATGCTCTCCCGCATCAATTTGAGGGGGCAACTTTTGAAGCATGTTCGATCGCCAATGAGCTGCCCTCGCATCTCTCTTCTTATTGGCATACTGCGATCCAATTGTTTCCGACTATTGAGTTTTTTTCTTTATGGATGCTCGATGAATTGCTGTCGTCAATGTGTTCTACCACAGATGATGACTTCAAGTCGTCACCGTTCAGTTTCTTCCCACCATCGAATTGAGGGGACATGTTGGAAATATCACATCAACGTGGTCATCAACTTTGTCTCAGGCAGCAACATTGTCATCTAGCTAAAGGAAATGAGTTGAAGACAAGTTGCAACTGTTACAGTTTCATGTTACGTTCTTCCTCTATAACAGTGTCTTTGATATTATAAATTAGCTTATCTTCTATGTCGTTCATTATTTAATATAAATAAGCATTGAGTCAGTTGTAATTGGGCCGAGTAGTTTGTAATTCATTTTGCTTTGAATAGATTTTTTCTTCCTTTGCCTTAATTTCTTTCTTTTTCCCTATGTGCTTCTCCTCTTCGATTGTTTCCGGCGAGTGTGAGATCTACCTCTAGCAACAGAATGAATCTTGGTTTCTTAACAGCATTCGCCCGTCAAATGCATCCTTAAAATTTGAGGTGGCATTCGTATTCAATGCGGTAAGGGATGTCACATTTAATTTTAAAATTTTAAAAATATAAAATTATTAATGTTGTTCTTCTTAACAGCTTAAACTTTTAGAAAAAGTTGTTAGCACATCAAATTTCAATGTGGTATCACAGCAAGAGGTCAAGAGTTCAAACCTTGTTAACCTCTTATTAAAAAGTATTTTCCTCCATTCATTGTTGTCCACTTGATGGGATAGATTAAATAAAAAATTATCACTAGTCGACACATGAGGGCGTATTAAGAATATAAAATTATTGATGTTGTTGTTCTTAAACTTTTAGAAAAAAATGTTAGCACATTAAATTTCAATACAAGATTGCATTAGCTCACTCTAGAAAGTCTTCCATCTAGTTAGTTATTATGAGCGTGTAGGATTCATCAATATTCAAGACTTCAAGTAACCTTTGCAATTCAACCTTTTATTTTTCAATGCCTAATTCATCTATTAAAAAGTTAATACATTAATTTATTCAATTTAAAAACATTTAATTTTACTTGTAACATCCTAAAATCCATTCTAAAAAGTAAGTATAATTTAGGAGATCATGGATGGCTAATATGTTTGTCATAATTAACATAATGATTATAACGATATAATGCTTAACAACTTAATAGAATTTAATCAAATATTTGCTAATATCCTCTTTGTGGCAAACATTTCTGTGATGATCTTGAGTCATCATCTTTTGTTATTAATAATTTACATAGATTTAGAGTTCAAAACTTTTTCAATTAGAATATCTAAAGATTGTGCACACAATAATCTATGGTATTACATGATATGCATCATCATGTAATCATAAATGTCATACCATACATACCATAAACTATTCTACAATCTTTACATGACACATAATCATCACATTATGAAAAAAAAAACACCATTCTTCATACATTTATAACATCATCATTGTGCATGAACATTTATTATGACTTATCATTCTTTCTTTACTTTATCACATAATCTTTTTAAAAAGTTGGTTCATAATTTCATAAATATTACTCATATCATTATTTTCTTTTTCCATTCATTAAAAGAACAATTTCTCAAGTTTGCTTTATAATCTGACCCATTGAATTTTCTTTATTGATTTCAAAGTCATATGATATTTTTTGAAATTGTTATGACTTGCTTTATTTAACTTTATTGTATAATATTTCATCTTGACTTAATTGAAGAGCACAAAGTAATATCATTAGATTGGCTAACTAAATCATGGAGTCGATATGTTTTAGTCACGATAGTAGGACTCTCATTTTTAGTTAATTTGAGACTATTTTCAAGTCTTTGATTATGAAAAAATATCTAACTTGACATATATCAATAGGTGAACTTTCTATTAGTTAAAATAGTGACCATGAGATTATAAGATCATCTTTTATCACAATAACATGAATTGAAGATATTTCTACAAATCAATACATATCTAAACATAATAAATTTAATGCACTTTAATGATGTGTCATCCTCATTGCAATTCTCAATATTTTTGTACTTGTCAATTCAATCATACAAACATTAAAGAAGAAAGAGAGATGGTGAATAAAAAAACTAATTTTTTATCTCCTCCATTTTCTCCTTTCTTTGCTTGTTAACTTTCTCTTTCTTCCTTCAGTCATCATTTAGCATCACAGTTACTAATCCAAAATAAGAGAAGGAGGATTTTGGTCATTAAATAGAATCAAAATTGGGGTTAATATAAAAAAGGTGACATTATTATCATTTTATTTTATTAAATAAGAGTAAAAATTATCACTACTCGCATGAATGGGTGTCTTTGGAATGGCAATAATGATACCCTATAAAAATATTTAATATCCTTAATCAAAATTCAGAATTGTTACATTATCACAATGTTGATTTCATAACGTTGTCATGTCTCTTAACAAAACTATTTGGCACATTAAAAAAGAGACATTTTTTTTCCTTTTTGACGTCTTAGAAAAACAAATTGTAATATTATGCAAGGAATCACAATTTTGAGAAGAAAAATAATTATTTGGTGAGTAACTTGAATATTAAACTTGCAAGGCCCGACATGAAAAAAATAAAGATATATCAAAATTCGATTGGGAGTAAAATCACATCAATAGAACATTCCTCATTTGAAAAAAATATAACCAACCTAATTATTTAACCCCCCCCCCCCCCCCCCCCCCGCACCCCATGCATATAAACCTCTTTTCCAACCAAAACCTCCTCTAATCCTAGTTGATGGTCTCTCCTCTTTTCCCTCTCCACCTGTGCAAATTCCAAGGCAACTGGGAGAATGAGGGTGTTGGCTACTCATCGGAGGCACAACTAAGGACACACCAAAGCACACAAGGATAATCTAGGTGACAAAATATAGCTAGTGCTATGCCCCATCAAGAGCAGTTTTCTTTCTACGATGACTATCCACTTTTATCATAGTTTTCCTCTCATTTGGTGACACCAACAGGCACATGGGAGCATGGACGAAGGATTTTTGGCATAAGGGGACTCTAGAGGTTGCCGGCATGGGAAATGAATGAGAAAAAGACCAAACAAAAGAGGATTCACACATATCACAAAAAATAGGTGAATAGTTGGATTGATTTGTAACAATAGATTGGCATAATTTTTTGATCCAATTAGAGTAATAACATTATCTCCTATTATCCATTATTGGCCCTATGTACTTAGTTTAACCATAAGAAGTTTATTTTGGTGAAAAAATTAAGCGGTCATCGTCATAGTTTCGTCAGAACCACAAAGTCCGGATTGAGTTTCAGACAACTTGATTCGGGTGTTGTGTCATCAGTCGAAATGGTGTAGAACTCGACCTGAGTCCCATACCATCCGACACGTGCCGTAGTTATCGAATGACATGCACTGTCAGAACCCAGGTCGAATGCCCTCGGACCCAGTCAGTAGAAGACATCGATCGGAACACAGGCCAAGTTCCACAAAACTCGGACTAGGTCTCCAAAGATGTAGAAGTGGAAATTATCCAACTACTCTGACCGGGCCCATATTGTACTCGGGTCGAGTTTTGATCGAAGTGTCGAGATCACAAAACCCATGCCGAGTCGAGCCCAACCTAACCTAGGTTCCAGTATTGAAAACAATTGTTTTAGAGTTTATTTATTATATTTCTAATTTATGAGTCATGGTTTTAAACCCTATTACTTGTATAGACTAAACCTATTCCAACTCTATTAATCTTGATTACTGTCTCATTGTATAGACTAAATTTGAGTTTTAACCCCTCTTTGATTCCATCAATCATATGATCTTCTGATCTTAATTATTGTCATTGTGTTATTATGATCAAGTCCCCATCTGAACGAATATGAAAACTTAATTAATTAAAGATAAAAATTTAGGTACTCATGTTATTGATTGATGGGAGGTCATTACATAGTATAACGGAATTGGAACATGAGTTGTCTTCTTGCACAATTGCTCCTCGTCATGCTTGTCGAAGTATATGGCATCTCATTGCAACGAATATTTTAACTAGTGGCATTACGTAAAAAGGAGAAAAATATAGAAGTTGACCACAACTTTTAGTGAGAACATTGACTCAGAATATAGTACAAAGCATTGAAACATATACATACATATATATGGTGATTTGGAGCATGGAATAAATCATAAAAATACAAAGTAAAATAATCCAAAATATTGCACTGATTTATCTCAACCATCATAATCTCATTTAGATTACTATTCTCACATAATGATTCATTGCATTGTTCTTGTCCAACTTGATTTTACTCATGAATATTGCATTGACCTTTATTCATTAATAATCAGAGTATTAACTTTTATATTTGATCCTCCTCATTAGTATGTATTATGGATTATGATTTCGTCCATTATAATAAAATTGCTCATAGTTGGCATTGCATGGGAAATGTAGAAATGTATAAATGAATCACTAATCTAGAGCATTGAACCATGAGATATGATGCATTGACGTTCATTCAAAGATGGCATTGATGTTTTGATCAAAGAATTAATTAAAGTTAACATCTTAATTAGAGTATTACATAATTAGTAGCGTCCCTCATGTTAGAGTATTACATAATTAGGGCCTTTTCTCTGACTTATTCAATTCCATATAATAAAATGAGCATGGAAATTTTAAATGTGACTATATTTTAATCATAACACTTCCCTAGTTAAAATTTTTGACATCTTAATTTGATTAGGATTTGGTAGATTATATTTCTTTTTAGTATATATCAGATCAATGTTGTTAGGATCGAGTCATATAATGATCTGATGTCTGGATCATGTCGAACCAATTAGGCCGATCGATTGAATCGGATAATAATAAAATATTATATTGAATATGCTATATTACATTAAGATGTTTTATTTTGAATATATACCTATGTCAAAATATAATTATACAAAAAAAATAACAATAATAAATCATAAAATTTAAATTTAAAATTTGATGTTAAAATTATTGCACACTTAATAAATGAAAATCTTATTGAATCTGATTATTATATATAAATTATCTATTCTCTAAATTTTTTATAAATATTTTTTCCAAAATATTGTGAAAAGATTATATATTCTAAAATAAATATATAGTATAATTAGTGATTTATTAAATTTCAACTTATTAAATATTAAATTAAAGAAAATTTAAATTTGTGTATATATATTTATATATATAATAGTATATTATATTAAGTATGTTACAATTTTGTTATATATTATACATATAACAATGAAGTTTGCACCATTCTTTATGTAATATAACAAATATTATATATAATATAATAAATATATAATTAACTTATATTATAATATACACTTATGATATTAAAATTTTGAATAAAATAATAATCCATGAGTCAAATTTCAAAGCTTATTAGACTAAATGAAGAAAAAAAAGATGAAATAAGGTGTCCATAATAATAGCAACATAAGAGTAAGAGGACAATTATAAATAAAGAGAAGACTAGTGGACCAATGTTATATTTTACGAAGAAAGTTTATTTTTAAATTTATAATAATAAATTTGATAAAATTATTTTTTAACAAAAGAAATAATAAAGAAATTGGTTGGAAAAAAGTTATGGTTCAATTCTATTTTTATTAGTTTTGACCGATTATTATCGATTCAACTAAGGGTCCGATTTTTCATTAGATAATATATTTTGATATATATATAAACTTCTCAATGAAATCTTGTGGATTTCGGAATTTGGGTCACTGGTCTATGAAGGGTCTATACGATCTGACTATATATGCAAATGGAAGCAGACAAACATAAAAGATGCCGAGAGCAAATGTATGCATTTCAGCTTGAACGATGCAGAGAGAGGCTTCAGCGGCTCAGCCTTTGGCTGATGAATGGATGCTCCTTCAACTGGCACCTTCCAATTTTGACTGGTAGAATGGGAGAGAGAATATTTTATAAATTATCTAAGCCATGTGAACTCACTATAAATTATCTATTCTCTTAATTTTTTATAAATATTTTTTCCAAAATATTATGAAAAGATTATATATTCTAAAATAAATATATAGTATAATTAGTGATTTATTAAATTTTAACTTATCAAATATTAAATTAAAGAAAATTTAAATTTGTGTATATATATTTATATATATATATAATACTATATTATATTAAGTATGTTACAATTTTGTTGTATATTATACATATAACAAAGAAGTTCACCATTCATCCGTAACTAATTTATTTAATATAACAAAAATTATATATAATATAATTAACTTATATTATAATATATATTTATGATATTAAAATTATAAATAAAATAATAATTCATAAGTTAAAGTTCAAAGCTTAATAAATTCTAAACTAAATGAAGGAAAAAAGATGAAGTAATGTATACAAACATAGTTCCACATTGATAATAGTAGCTACATAAGAGTAAGAGGATAATTATAAATAAAGGAGGAGACTAGTGAACTAAAGTGATATTTTATGAAGAAAATTTATTTTTAAATATTTTTTAAATTTATAATAATAAATTTTATAAAATTATTTCTTAACAAAAGAAATAATAAAAAAAATTGGTGGGCAAAAAATTGTGGTTCAATTTGGATTTCATCAACTTTGACCGGTTTTAATTGATTCTTACCGATTCAACTAAGGATCCAATTTTGAAGCTTATACTAGACTATCTCATTCAAAGTCATGAGAGAAACATTTAACTTTATTATCATTTGATTAGTTCATATATTTTTTATACATAAACTTCTCAACGAAATCTTGTGGATTTCGGAATTTGGGTTACTGGTATATGGAGGTCTATATGGAAGCAGACAAACGTAAAAGATGCCGAGAGCAAATGTATGCGTTTCAGCTTGAACGATGCAGGGAGAGGCTTCAGCCTTTGGCTGATGAATGGATGCTCCTTCAACTGGCACCTTCAAATTTTGACTGGTAGAACGGGAGAGAGAAAGAAAGACGATGGTGTGCATCGACTGGCTTCACAGTTCACAGTACATTGGCGCCTCTGATCAATCAAATCACAGGCTAATGATTACTGAAAAGAAACTTGCAGGAAAAGAGAGCATTTGACATCAGCTACCATCCTCTTCCTCGCGTTGTGTGACCTTGCTGTCTATATATCTAATGCATTCTATCTGCATTCCCACTGCACGGCCACTGCATTTGCAGACAAGGCAAGGGATGATGGAGACTGGGGAATGGGGGGGGGGGGGGGGTTGGGCAATCCCCCCTCATTAGTCATGATGTCTGATGCATCACTGTCCCATCTCTTCCTTCCAAATACTCACACCTCGATCTCCTCACATGGCTTCAACCAGCCCTTTTTTATTATAATCTAAAGAAATATCAATATATTGAGATGAACTAGTATCCTTTTATCGGATTATTTTTATCTGTTGCTATGCTATTCTCAAATTTATGTGATTATAAAAAAAATTATCTATTAACATTAGGTATGCAATTTCGAATAATTTTATCAAATTATTTGAGTTCGACGACTTTTTTATACATGGCTAGTATATTTAATACTGTTTTGCGGATTAGACAACGATATTACTTTTTAATACTGATGATTGACGGTAGAAAAAAAAAGAAAAGAAAAAATTATATAAATAAATTCTTTCTAATTATTTTAATTAATGGTACATATACTTATACGAGGATGGAGATAATGAGACATCATTGGTTCTCGATTATTTTTTTATTAAAAATTATTTTTTGTTTCTATTAAATTTTTTTATGTGAGATTAAACTTATCACCAATAATCGCGTTATCAAGAGAACCAAAATTATAAATAAAAATATTTTTACATTCGATTATTCTTATATTTTATATTAAAAAATACACATCTGAATAGTAACACTACAAATCTCAAACTTTAAAAATGAGAAAAAAAGGAATGTAACATCGATTCATAATAACTCAGCTCAATTTTATTATCAAAACAAAAATAAAAGAAAACAACATAAAGATTAAGGTCTCAAGTCCCAAAAAAGGAGCATCAAATGGTTAAGTTCTAATTGAATAAATTAAGTGGACGTGGCAAAGTTAAATTTATCAACGCATGTACATGTGTGGGTGTTTGCTCTTTTTTGAAATTAAACCCCTCGGCTAAATCTTAATATTAATTTTGGTGATTAATGGGAAATCCAAATTATTCCCGAGGAATATTTAGGGAGCCTAGACAAGAAAAGGGTTTTGGTACAAACGACACGGAGGAGCGTCCAAAAGTGGATGTCTATCATCATCAAATATTTGAATCTAACTGTCTCCTCTCTTTTTCTTTTTTTCCTTTTCTCATTCTCATGGAAATTAAAGTGGAAAAAAAAATTATAGATGCATGATTAGATTTGAAAAGTGTTCTGATCAAATCCGCGAGTCTTCAAATGGTCAATGATTTGTTTTGTTTTTTTTGTTTTTTGCTTCTTTTACTCAACACTATTAATGTTGAATTCATTGGATAGTTCAAAAAGATTTAGTTACCTTTTTTCCTTCGTGATTATTAATTAATCATTTTTTGATAAGAAAATAGTGAGAGAATTCGAGTTAGATTTTTTTCCCTTATAATTTAATATATGTCAACTTTTTTTTTGGGATACTCTACTTGTTGGTATAACTCAGGACCTCGCCACCTTTTATTCAGCTACCAATATCAAGTGGAATCGTACACATAAACAAAAATTCAAGGATTTTTTTTTTGCTTTCTAATAAAAAAAGTAAACAAAACGGGTTTATGATATAACCTATGAAAGAATCGTGATAAAAAAATATAATTTGTGAATTTGGGCTGTATGCTGATTCTTGACTTCAGGTGGAAAGTGAAATATATTTTCCGTTGATAATACATTTTTTTTTCTCTCGATAAGTAGTAGCCATCGATAAATTAGGAGAGCGAGTGGATGACAAATATAGCACATCGGACATGTCACGTCTCAGGTGGGTCTACTGAATGCATGATTTCATGTACGTCTAGCTCCCATCGTATTCATGTACAATATTTTTTACGTGCCAAAATTACCACATGCAATAATGAGAATTTGACGTAATAGTATAATCTTTAGACTATACTGTAAACAAATAGTATAACACAAACGTGCTTAACATAATATACGCACATGTTACAATTTAGAAGCTACTTCGTTCCCTGTGTGTTTTATTACACTCATCAAATTCATGATAAACGAATCAAAATAGAAACAAAAAAAAAAAAGAACTCAACGATATATATAGAGAGATGAAAAATACAAAGCGCCGCGTGAGGTGAAGAAAACAGTATTATGCATGTGAAATATTATTACCCAAATAATTAATAGAAGTAACGATAACATATTTTTATTATTTTATTTTAATTCAAAGGTGAGAACATTTGCGGCACTTATTTTTCTTCCTGTGCAATTTATTCTTTGTTTCTATAAAAATCTTATATACTATTTTTATGGCTAATTTATTCCTGTTGGACAGATAGCATTGTTTTTTTCCTTTTGTGGCCATAGCCCATAAGCCATCACTATATTATTATTATTATTATTATTATTATAATAGTAATACTAATAACAATAATAATAATTGTTATAATTATTATTATTATTATTATTATGCCATTTTATTCTTGGTGCTTCTTTCATTGTTAAGTTTTAGGTTCTCTTTAAATATATTTTGTTAAATTTAAATTTAATATAGTAATTTATTAACATCATTGTATACAACTTATATACCATTAATTTAACTTCATATCTTTCATTCAGGTAAAATGTTTGATTATTTATGTATAATTATTTTAGATATATAATTATGTCATTTGTTAAAGTTGTATTCTATTATTAAAAAGTTGTTTGAAATGAAAACCTCACTAGACCAATTTGTTAAAGGAATTATCACATTTTATTAAACATTATTAGTTTTAGTTATAGTTATTTAGAATGAGATTTCTTGTTTATCATTATAATTTCTAATGCATATGACATTGAATATTTATTTTTTTTAAAAAAATTGGTATTTATAACTTTTTAGTTTGCTAATTTAGTTATAAAATATTTTAATATGGATAATCTGGACTGGAGTTTTTAGCTAATTTTTACATTTTATTAAAATAAAATGAATTAAAAAGCTTGTAATTATAATTTTAAAAATATAAAAATAAAATATTTTATTATATATTACTTAATGAACTCACTGTCGATTTTCTTTGGCTCCGCCACTGGTAAGAGGGGACTTACTACCAAGTACCATCGTTCTACGTAGCCCGACATCGCGCACACGACGTCGCTGCCTGCCGCCCGACCAAACACCTACTGCTGCGCCCCACCCCTCGCCCATCATGCATATGGCTATAGTTTGGCTGCCCCCCGGCGAGCCCAACCTCTCTCTCTCTCTCTCATCCACATGCACGCCGTTCCAAAACGAAGCCGCTGGTCCAATCGACATGACCTCGCAGGATTATAGTTCCTGTGGTGCCGTGGCCAGGACACATCCCTTCTGTTCCTTCTCTGTTCACGTTTCGAGCAAAGTTCAAACCAGCTTCACTCGACGTTGGAATGAACAGTAGCTCATCTATTGTATTCTCTTCCTAATCTTCGTGGTGATTAATTGTCAATAAGTGCTACTCTGATTAGCTGAAGTGGAGATCATCAACAACTGTAGAACGAGCATCAAATGGAGAATACCCTGATTAAATTTCGAGAATTTACATGAAGCCAAGTCACTCCCCTGTGATTGATTCTGATTTTTGCTCAATAAATCTAAACTGTGAAAACAGAAATGGAAGAGGAGAAAGGAAGTAGTGATCCGTCCAACAAGGTGTTGTTCTTATTTCTGGAACACAAACAAATGGCAGTGTCGCTGCTACCATTTCCTGTGTACGTAGAAGTCCCTCTCCGCTTCCCTCGCGAAATCTGACGACCTGTCGAGCTTCCCGACGACTGCGCTCCTGAAGTTGAAGGCCTCCTGAGCCTTGGAGCACGACCTCTGCATCCCGACTCCGCTCAGGCTGGCCCTCGATTCCACCATCATTTCGCTCAGGGGAAGCCGCCTCCTCATCCCCGCCGGTTCCGGCCGCTGCTTTGGCGCGCTCTGCGACCGGACCTTCGCCTCGAACGATTGGGTGTTGGCCATGTAGCTGGGACAGCTCAGGTCGTTGGAGAAACGGCGGAACGCCCCATCCGCCGCTCCGCAGACGCTCTTCGCAGGCGTCGCCGCGTTCCCGCAAGAGTTGAGGTAGCGGGGCGTGCTCTGCGCGGTGGCCGAGAACCTGCACTTCTCACCGGAGAGGCACCAGTCGTAGTCCTGGAAGTTCCGGCAGTCGGGAACCGTGATCCGAGCGGGAATCTGGCAAATTAGAGGAGAGGACATCGAGTTCGAATTGGAGTTCGAGTCGTCGGCCGCGTCCAACACGGGACTTGTACGGCGAGAGGACCGCGACCTCGGACGACATGTATCCATCTCAACGATCTTGGGGCTCCGGTCAAAACCGTCGAGGCAGCCGGAGAGCCTCCGGCTGTGGAAGGAAGGCAGGTGTTCGCTTCGGGTCTCATCTGCGCGCTCCTAAGAATCAAACACAGCGGAAACAGAAGCAAAGTTACGTGCTAATCACCCGAAGAGTTCATCGACAAGGCAGAGTTTGTGACACGTACTAAAGATCTCCGAGGTCGGATTTCCGGCGGATATCTCCGATCTTGGGGGAGCAGAGTTCGAGATCTCTGAGCTCGAACAGTGGCCTGAGCTCTAATCAGAGCTTGCATGCTATGGAGAGTCGCTGTGGCCTGCTTCCGAACAAGGTAACCTCTCACCAAAGCTTGCAACTTGACCAATGCTTTCAGAGCTCGCAGGGCCTTCCTTGCCTGCAAAGCAAATTCAAAGCAAGTTATAAATCCATTGCATTAACAAATGGAGTGCTGAAATTTTCCAAAATATAGAGGATTCAGTGATGCCTGTGAAAAAGGTGGGATTGAAGGCTGCAATGGTACAAGTCATGTCACAAGATCAATAAGGAACCTGACGTACTACATAGAATTAAAGAGAAGTTTCTCCTTCAAAGAGCAGCAATTAAACCTCTTCATGGTTCTCCAGATGAACTAAAGAACTCGAAAGAGAATAGATTCGCCACAAGACTAGCAATCAAATTAATCAAACAGGGCTGCAGACTACAGCGGATATAGTAGAAGTGGTCCAAAAATAGCAGAGCAGTAAGAAGGACTAATGCTGCAAGCATTGAAAAGCAATAATGGAATATGTTGGTTACCAAGTAGCCCCGGAACGCCGTCTGGATCTTGACTGCGGCCGCGCGCTCGCGAGCGGAGGCGCCTGCGAACACGGGGGCCGTAGCTGTCGGTGCTCGTCCCTGGCTCGTCAGACGTACTACAGCCACTGCTGCCTGCGCCGCGGCCACGGCCGCGTCCGCAGCGGCTGCCGTCGCCGCGGCGACCGCGATGGCGTGCTTGCTCTGCTCCTTCTCGTTATCCGCGTAGAACGACCGGAACCAGGCGGCTTCGACGGCCGCGGCTGTTGACTCGTTCTGGAAATGCGCGGCAACGTCGCCCGGGTGGTCCCTCGACGACTTCGTGAAGCTCCACCTCTTCTTCTCCCTCCTGTCGTCCCCGCCGCCGCACGCTGCAGCGTAGCTCGGGTATTCCCGTGATTCCTTGTTCTCCTTCTTGCTGCCCCAGAGGCTGCGCAGCCATCGCGTCGCCCGCCCCATCTTCCGGACGCCGGAATCTGATCGAGTTCCGGCAACGAAGAAAGCTTCAGCAAAGCAGTGTCTTTTGCTGGTGGAGCGACCTCCTGGTAAAAGTAAGGCAAGCAAGAGGGAAAAAGTATGTGAATCAAATGGTTCATCACCACATCATATAACATATATTATATGAAAGAAATGAAAACTACTGCAGATAAAGGAATCAACTTTGAGCTGTTAAAAAAAGAAAAAAAGAAGATAACGCTGATAATAAAAGGAAATACACTTTGAATTGGAAACAAAGGTGACCTTTTTTTCGAAATAAATTTGAACCTATCAGCCCCTCGTGAAGCAGAGCATTAGAGGACAAAAGGATGCCCCAGAGGGGGATGGATGCAGCAGGGATAAGAGGGAGTCCAATGACTGCTATTGCCGCTATCGCATCCGAGACGCAAGAAGCTAATAGGACTGTGACACAGGTAAAAGGAAGGTGAGTAAAAAAAGCCTTTTTTTTAAATGGTGGATTTGGAAATTGGAGAAAGTTTTGGCCTTTTCATGGTGGATTTGAACAGAGGTAATTGTGGGGGGTTTCAAAAAATGGGGTTGCAGGAGGGCAACAACAGCTCATGTTTCCAAATATTCTCTACCCTCCAAAAACTCGGCAGAGCAGACAGAAACCAGGATCAAAACGGGGGAGGAAGAGAGCGAACTGAGACCAAACCTTTCACTTGGAGGAGAAAAAAAAGAGGTTTGGATTCTTCCCTACCACAGTACTTTTACTACTACTGTTTCCGGCCTTCCTCTACTGCTACTACTACTACGCAATCCTTTAGGTTAGAAGCTGGGAACAGTCACCACTGCTTGCAGAGTGGTCACAGCTCTCCTTCCACGGCGGACGTTTCTAACGAAGCAAATGTCGTCCCATACGCCCAAAAAACAAAACTATGAGAAAGTTGCAACAAGGACAGCACTGTAAACTCCCAGCTATGAGCACACAAGAAGGCCACGTACAATTAAAGAGCCATACCTCAACGGATCAAGAAGAAAAGAAAAAAGTTGAAAACTTTTTCACACACAAAGAATCAACAGTATCAATCCGCTCTCCGTCCGTTTAGCTGCTGACACTCTCGTGAATCCTCCCAGCTCTGAACCCTTTATTTAATATCTGTAGATTGTGTTAGATACAACACAATTACTATCCCCCTGTCCATCTCTCTCTCTCTCTCTTCTCCCCTATTTCAGTCTCTCTCGTGCTCTGCCGTGCCTCATAAGATCAACGGACCTTTCGCGCTCAACGCCCTGCCATCGAGAAAGGACGATATCTTAACATCAGAGGGAAAGTATCAGAATAGCTGAGCATTCATCCCGACCCTGCCAAAAAAAAAAATCTCATACGGGCGTCAGCCGTGTTCCGCTGACTCCAGGTGACAACACCATAGCGGCCATGCAATGCACCACAACTTCTTTAGTCAATGAACAAAACAAACACAACATTCAAAGGAAGAAGAAGAGCAAGAACCAGAACCAGAACAACAAACGCTTACTCTACTCCCCGCTCTCACTCTCACTAATACTGTTGGAAATATGCTGTACGAACGTCGGGTTCTGTTGCGCCGCAGACCAAGCCGGAGGTGAGAGAGAGGGGAGAGGTTGGGGGGAGAGAGAGATAGAGAAGCGACTAAGGATGACGAAAGGTTGCATTTTTATACTTGGAGAGGAAGATTTTAAAAAAGTGGGGAGCTCCTGTTCGGGGCTTCAAATGCTTTGTTTATAAAATTTATTATATTATTCGGATTTGGTAAAAAGGCCTCCCGTTTATGTGGCGTGGAAATTATGTTCCCTTTTTTTACGAAATGAATAGCCAATAATACCCCTAGGTGGACTCCGTATTTATGCCATCTATAGAAAGTTTAAGAGGTAAAAGATGCGGAGAGTAGGGGCGTTTAAGTCATTAAATATGCGCCGATTCGCCCCCACGGGTGATGTCTCGCGGTTATTGCGGGCAAAATCCAAGTGGATTCTTCAACGTAAGTCCCTGGATTTGAGGAAAATTGCGCGAACGGTCCCCCACCCCCACGGTTCCGAGAACGCAGAGGGCGCTCTCGTAATTAAGACGAGTATAAGAGGATATCTCCGTAAGATCGTAGCCGTTGCTCGATAAAATAACGGCTGCTTGGGCGCACGTGACCTTTTGCGTCCGAGAACCCCGAAAGATCGTTTACCTGAAACGCCCCTAAAAGTTAGCATAAATTACGAAGAGGTGGCGAGAGCGTTGTACTATTTGAATTTTTCCCGCTGCGTTTACGCTTTTGAAGCGGAGGGCGAGTGGACGAGAATGACCTCACTATTGTGTGAATTTAGCGGGATTCGAAACGGAAAAGGAGGGGTAGTGAGGTCATTTTCGGTGACGCGGTTTAGTGTTTTTTATTATGTCTTTGACTCGGTTCGCTCGGACCAAATCATTTTGGGCTCGGAATCAGATGTCCCGGGCCGCTGGCCTGATAATTAAAAAAAGTGGAGGATAATAATAATAATAATAATAATATTAGAGTTGTTAATTGTTGGGGTTGCAGTATGATTACTGCCGGGATGGGAGGGTGCTAAGCATGAGTTAACCATGCCTGAGACTCAACTAATTAACATTACCGATTTATTACCACCCACTACTTAACAATTATCAACCATCATCATGCAACTCTTTGGGATGTCACGTTGCAAGAATTAGGATTAATGCGTGGAGAACACGTAGTCGTCATCACGGTTTGTGATTGTGTCGAATTCCCGAAGAAGTTCAAAGGTTAAGGACCATGATGTTTGGATGCACATCCAAAATATTACAAGTTATAATAATTAGAATGATTTATATAATTACTCTGTTATAATCTGAATATATTTCTATAAGAGAAAACTGAATATAAAATATGTAACATACAAAATTATATTTTTTTGCCGACCTCCGCTGAACTACGAGCTTTTTTGACGTCTACTAACGACTTTCGAATATTTTGTTAACATCCCCTAAATTATGTTACTTTTTTTCACTTAAGTTCATCCGTCAATTTTTGTTAACTTTTTCGTTATTTTATTTTATTTATGAAATGATTCATTCTCTCGTATCATGTAATATTGTAAAATATAAAATAATATATTATAAAAATAAAAAAATGTCATACTCCTCTTCGGCGATGAGATCGCGGGGCGGCATAAAAAAATCAAAATGAAACTGTCATCCATCCATAACTGTCGAATTTCCAGGAATTACAGGAAAAGATGACCACCTGGCATTAATAGTGGGGATGTGAGGGTATTAATAAGATAAAATTGAATATATGATATTAATGAAAAAGATAATACTATAATTACTATATGGCTTCTGATATATAAAGAACCAGCCACCCCATTGTTTCCCTTCCACCCCAGGCCCCATTGTTCCTGCCATAACCTGCACAAGGCATGACTGGATCTCATCTTCTCACGTCTCCCACCTATTTCGAACCTTTCTCACGTTACTACCCTAATCTACAAGGGGAGAACATCGAGAAGAAGGGCCACTAGCACAGGAGTGGCACATAAGGGCGCAACAAGATTGAAATCTAAAGGATCGACAAGGAAACAACTCGAATAACAAGTGAGTGATACCAAAAATCATTTTGAATATCTCCTTGTCAATATGAAGCGTCCATTGCCTAGATCCATGTTCACATATGTGCAAGGCTATAGTAATATAAGTAGATGATACGTTGATGTAATTTAATGATTTTTGCATTTTTTAATCTACTATGTCTGCGAAAATAATTATTCTGTAATGCTTGAAATCTATATTGTTTGGTTTGATTGAATCAATCTGATTATGCCCTATTATTTCGCGTTGAAATGTCAATCTCAATTCCTGTAAATGCATACTATGATAGTTTGATTAATTGTTTGTATATATGTGTGTAGTGTGAGTCTTGTTTCAATACTAAACTTTGCCTAAACTCTCGACATTTTGAATCATACATAAACCTAGTCCGGACTTCTATAAACCTGGTCCGGGCTCATGCCATGCCACACCATGTAGATTGATTTCACGATCGTATCCGTGGAACCCAACTTGGTTCACCTTGAAATCGGCCCAGGTTAGCGGGCGACAATCCATCCGACCTCTCGACATTCTTCCAACCGACCCGGGTCCCACTGAACCCAACCCAGGTTTGTTCCCCGTCGACTCGACATTGTGCAACAATTATTTATTAATCTAGTCAGAGTACAGATTACAATCGGCCCGGGTCACCATGTAGCCGGCTCGGGTTATGGCAACCGTGACTCATTTTCATGCTTTCTTGCTAACATCTGAATCTAATTTGAACCTCACCTGTTCATGCGCGATATGATTTACCGAGATATGATTTCATTTTGACCCTAGACAAGAACTTTTAGATTAATTTATCACGTTGTTGATCTATTGACCCTCATATCATGATGAACCATGAAACATAAGATTATAACGTGACTAATAAGATAAGATGCCAGTCATAAGGGTCACTCCTTTTATCGTGGTTTGATCATCCATTGACTCGCACACGACTGTATCATTTCGCTCGGCTTACTTTATAAAAGAACAAGGACGCATCCTATATTAAGTAAACGATGAGATATTTAAAGGAACCTCAAAGTCATGTGATTTCTAAATATGATCTAAGATAAAGAAATATAATTAAGAAAGATGCAAGAACACCGAATCAAGTTATGTATATCTCATGACATCAATGCACCAAGTATGATTACTGATTTCAAGTTTTATTATGTTCCATACGATCTTATGACTCCATATTATCTATTGATTTACCTTCACTCATGATGTCTTTATGATAACTCTTATTGTTAAATCATTTGACAAAGGTATGATTTAACTATTATTTTATCGATTTGTTCTACTTGGAGTATTCATTGTATTTTGTTATTGGTTCTCCACTAGGCTATAAAGCTTACAGGAGAATTACCTCCCCCGTGTTTGATTTTCACAGGGCCAGGTCAGTGATAGTGTTGAGTTAGTGTGCTACGACGAAGCTCAAGCGATGATAAAGTACATGAATCGAAGGGCCTAATTATCTATTTCTTTTCTTTTCACATTTTATAAACTATGATGTAATCATGGTTATATTCTTAATTTGAAATTATGTAATAACTTTTCGACTTTCGCTACTTATGTTCTTTCCGCGTTTCCTTTTTATTCTACTACTGACATGCCTTGATTTTTGTCCAAGTCTTGGAAAATATTATGGTTAATGACATAGTGTTTGTAGCGTCTTCATGTTGATCTTCGTCACGTGACATTGGTCAATTTGAGGGCGTTACACGACTCCCCTCCTATCGACGACGAGATCGCAGAGGGGGGGTGTCCAACCCCTCCCCCGCAATGTCATTGTTGACGACGAGATTGCAGAGGGGGCATCCCCCCGTCCCCCCACCCACCTGTGATCTCGTCACCGGCGACGAGATCACGGGGTAATGGGGGCGATGCCCCTCCCCTCTACGATCTCATCGCCATGACATAATATAACTTAATGCATGTATGACATGAAATATCATCATTTATATGATATATGAAAGCATATAATAATTTCAGACAACATAAGAAACATCACATTATCACCAAACAACATAATATATGCCTTCCTATCTATATTATTATTCTTCTTTTTTTTTACTTTTATCATTATATTTCTTAGTGTTGCTTTATAACCCTTTGAAAATAACTTTTGATATATAATTTTTCTCATTCTTTGTTTATCATACATTAAAGTATCTCACATCAATTTGAAATATTTTTACCTTATAATATTTTTTATCTTAACCTAACTGAATAAATCAAGAGCATCACTTAGGTTAGTTAGGCCTCGAAGAAACTATGTTTCATACTTCATTAGTGGGCATCTTAGTAACAAACATTATGTGTGACAACTTTGCTTTCGAATAAATATCTACACAATGTGCAAAAAATTATTTCACAATATTACTTTGATGTGAGATATGAACATATTTTTTTATTGGTCAGGATGCTTTTATAGGACAACAATCATATTAGTAATCAAACATAGTTACATAAGCATCCATAATGATAAGGTTACAATAATTCATATTAACAAGATATAATCATATAAAATTCAAGAGATATAAGATTTACAATATTTCATTAAACTTATGGATCCCATGAGTCGTCCCTCACATTAATTGTAATACCCTTGCACTTGCGTAGGATATTGTCCGCTTTGGGCCTGAGCCCGTATGATTTTACTAAAACACGTCCTACCAAGTCAAGGTCATGTTTCCATACATACCCAGCATTTCTCCCATGACTTATGCATGTGAGACTAATCCAAGGCATGCCTCATGCACCCTTCCTCTCTCAAGGGACTCAACGTCTTCATTGAGTGATCGCACCCATCATGCACAGAGGCTCACATGGAGTGGCTCTGATATCATATGTAACACCTTTGGATATTGTCCGCTTTGGATCTAAGCCCGCACGGTTTTATCAAAACGCGTCCTTGGTATCAAAGTAGCACAGCGGCTCACATCTATACTCAACGTGATACTGTTTGCTCTGCCCCCTCACTGGGCTCATGATTTTCTAACACGGGCACCTAGTATCAGAGTAGTGCAGCGGCTCACCTCTATACTCAGCGTAATACTGTCCGCTCTGCCTCCACTATAGGCTTACGGTTTTCTAACGCGTCACATCTAGTGAAGGACATGTTCCCATATATACCTAGCATCTTTCTCGTGACTTATGCATATAGGATTAATTCAAGACATGCCTCATGCACCTTCCCCCATTAGAGGACTCAATGTCCTCGTTGAGTGATCGCACCCCACCATGTACAGAGGTTCACGCGGAGTGGTTCATGCGGAGTGGCTCACAGAGGCTTATAGGTGGAACAAAGTTTATTCTTACTGGTATAATAAAATGAGGTTATATTGGGATTATAATGATTTTGTTCTAGAATAAAAAAAACACCTATCCAAACGACCCCCTTTATGGCTTAGTTGGAGAGTTGTGCATGGTACATACATAACTTAAGTGATGTGTATAATTAATCATGGATAGTTGGAACAACCATGTTAATGCATTATCCTTCCCCCTCTCACTTTATATTTTTGTAACATGTTGGGCATGCAAAGTTTAAATGATTACAGAAGTTTCCTTCCAACAACGTGTTCTATCAACAAATGATGCATGTCCACCCTCCCCCATAATTTAATTAAATTCTCTCCTGCTTGTCTTGCACAATTTTTTTAATGCGACAGGAAGGGAGTGTTTTTTTTTATAATTCCGTGTTGTAAAAGAGGTTAACACTACTAATAAAATATATAATTTTTAAAAAGACATCATGATGATTCAGAGCAATTTTTTATACGTGTATCTTTTAGAAGAAAAATGTATAGTTAATATTTCATTTCAGGATATTAAAAAGGTGTCATCTGTAAATATAATTAATGCCTTAGTTTGGATACATAAACATAAAACATACAAGGCTTAGGCCCATTTTTTTCCTTGGGCTCAAAGCCACCACCACATTTTTAAGGTCTATATATTCTGTAGAGCGACCAAAAGGCCCAATGCTCATTTTATCCAAATTTCGTTGGGGTTAATTATCAAATATAAACTTGTATGGACGACAGGATGAGGTAGTTTTCTTTCTACATGTTGGAAAATAAATTATTTAGTCGTTATTTTTCTTGCACTACACTTATTAGGGGTGAAAGTAGTTCAGATTGGGTGAATTTTTTCCTTCGAAAAAACTATTTATTTTTTCCGGTGGTCTTGTAAAATAAAGGGTTATTTCCTCTAACCACCCATAAACTATCGCAATTACCACATCTAACTCCAGACTACGAACTTCATCTTTTGGGTACCTAAACTATCACGCTTTTTTCAGTTTGGTCCTTCCGTCCAATTTCGTCGACTTCTCCGTTATTTTTTACTTTTCACATTTATGAAAAGTCCATTATACCCCTGCTCTAAATTAAATTCTATTTTTACATAAAATAATATATAATAACATTATTAGAAAAATAATTAAAAAAAGAAAAATACGTGGAGGGAGGGGCTCGCCGCCCCTTGCGGCGACCCCCCCCCCCCCCACCCCTCTTTGACGATGGCCGTGCTCGGCGGCGGCGAGTCGCGAGATCGGCGGAGATGGTTGTGCTCAGCGGCGATAGGTCACAAGATCGGGAGATGGTCGTGCTCAGCGGTGACAGTCGGGGGACGCAGATCTGCGCGAGATATGGTCGGAGGTCACACCGAGGAGGCCGGGGGACGTAGATCTGTGCGAGATGGCCGGAGGTCAGGAACGGGCGGACGAGGGACATAGATCTGCATGAGATCAGGCCGGAGGTCGCGCCGAGGATGCCAGGGGAGAGAGTGGGCATCATTGGTGGGCGAGCTCAGCAAGAGAGCGACCGTTGTCGGCGGACGAGCTCGGCGAAAGAGGGGCTGTCGTCGGCGGGCGAGCTCGGCGAGAGAGCGGTCGTCGTCGACGGACGAGCTCGGCGAGAGAGGGGCTGTCGTCGGTGGTTGAGCTCGGCGAGAGAGGGACCGTCGTCGACGGTCGAGCTCGGCGAGAGAGCGGGTGGCGGCGGAGGGCGATCTTTGCGAGAAAGCGGGCGGCGGGCCATCTCTACGAGAAAGCGAGCGGCGGCGGCGGGCGATCTAGGCAAGAAAGAGGGTGATCTCGGTGCCGAAAAAGAGAAAGGGGGGGGGGGGTCGCCGACGCCCCCTGCGTCGTCGTCGTCAAGGACGCACGGGGGGCGGCACCCTCTTGCGTCGGGAAAGAGAGAGGGGGGGGGGGGGGTCGTCGCTCCTGCGTCATCGTCGTCGACGACGATGCAGGGGGGCGGCGACCCCCCCCCCCCCCCCCCCCCCCCCCCCCCCCCCGCGTGCGAAGGAGGGGGGCGACACTCCCTCCACGTATTTTTCTCTTTTTTTTAATTATTTTTATAATAATATTATTATATATTATTTTATGTAAAAAAATTCAATCCAGAGGAGGGGTATAATGAACTTTTCACAAATACGAAAAAATAAAAAATAACGGAAAAGTCGACGAAATTGGACGGAAGGATCAAATTGGAAAAATCGTGATAGTTTAAGTACCCAAAAAATGAAGTTCGTAGTATGAGGTTAGATGTGGTAATTCACGATAGTTTAAAGGTGGTTTGAGGAAATAACCCTAAAATAAAAAAAAAACCCGTTCTAGTATCATTTGATGTAGCAAAAAAACCACCCTCCAATGGGTCGATTTTTTCGGGCTCCTAATTTGATACACTATTTTTAGAAGTGATAATGACAAAAATATTGAACATATTTAGGTTGATAACAAAGAACACATTAAACATTATAATACTAAATTATTATGATATTTAAACCATGCATAGATGTCAACTTCTTCAATAACATAAAGAAATTACAAAGCCCCGATCTAAGTATAGAGATCAACATATTCCATGACAAAAAGAGATTGTAGAGTCTCATCGTCACATTGTAAGACATATTATATAACATCCATTTGACAAATACATCCAAAAACTTATCATTAACATTAGCACCCAGAATAGGCTATAGCAAGCACTATCTATCTTGATGCCAGATGATTGAATCTCTCTCCATCATAAACCTGTTATAACATAACATAGTATCAATTGAAACTCTTGAACAACAAATTCCAAAATAATAACTAGTAAATGAGAAAATAATATGATTTAGAAAATTTATATCATTCCAAAAAAAATTAATTCTAAAAGAAACAATTTCACTTGAGAAGTTGAATGCATTTTGCAAATATGATTCAAGAATATTTTACATTGCACATTGCATATGGATAATTGGACACCTATAGAAGACATAATGCAACATTTAGTTATTATTACTCTCAATTATAAAACTAAGTTATGGTTGCTTCGACTTGGAAAGAGTACCAAATACCAATGTGCCTATTCTCATTTTACTAATCATCAAAATCGACCAACGTCTGTTGCACATTTGAATTATCTGTAATATAATACAATATGTCAGTTCTTACATACTAAAAGCAATAGAAGTAAAAAGGAAATAATAATGAAGCTAATGATGTTACCTTCAAAACTTTCAAGCTCGTTGAGATAATTATCCATGTTTGGATACTTTGATGGATGTTTTAATCAATCTTCTGCTCAAATAAGTGCTTCTACCATAGTTGGACTTAATGAACTACGAAACATATCCAAGATTCGACCTCCGGTGCTAAAAGCACTTTCCGAAGCTACCGTTGAAATAGGTATGGCCAAAACATCTCTTGCCATCAAAGAGTGGTTAGGATATCTGTGACAACTAATATTCCACCAATTTAAAATGTCAAATTCATTTGAGTAAGAATCAAGATCTTCACTTAGATACTTGTCCAATTCACTTTTTTTCTCAACACGCTGCATTCCAGTTCGATGCATGAAAATTTGTGTTAAAAGATCAGTTTCTTTTAGCTTCTTTGATGATTCAAAGTCATTAACAACTTTCTCTTTTGCTTCTAAGGATTTACTTCCTTTTGACACCCCTTTGTTGCTATATTGCTCATACATTGCTGTCAAGATCCTCTTAATCTTATCTTGCAATTCTTTGGCTTGCATTGTCTCATATGACATCTCAATCACCCATTCAACATACTGCCACTTATGTATTGGATCTAATGCTACTGCTATGAACAACATCAAGTTAACATTATTGATATCCCCCCAATATTTGTCATATTTTTTCTTCATTTTTTGAGCCATAGAAGATATACTATAATCTTTATCCCTGGAATATTGCCATATCTTCAAGCCAACTCCCCAAATTTCTTTCATGTATTGATTGCTGGTGATGTAAGAAGAACTTGAAATAACTTTAGTCGCATCATAAAATATTTTTAAAAATGGTAGAACAGAACTAGCATGATCCCAATCATCATCTGTTGGTGCTCCTTTCATTTTCTCTCTTGTCAGCTCATCTCGGTACTTGCTATCTTGAAGCTCTAGCAAGTCAAAAGCCTTGCGATACTTAATAGCTGACTCCAACATCAACTATGTGGAGTTCCATCGGGTTTCCACATCTAAGCATACTAAATTTTTATATTCCAATTTCTCCTGTTCAGCACAGTTCTTAAATCTTTGCAACCTAGAGGGAAAACTTCTCACATATTTAACTAAGTGAATTCTAAAAATTGCATCATCTATTTCTTTCAACCCTTCTTTCACAACCAAATTTAGAACATGAGCACAACATCTCATATGAAAAAATTCACCCCTCAAAATGAGAGAAGATTGATATCTTTTTTTAAGATATTGAATTCCTAAATCATTAGCACTAGCATTATCAACAGTCACAGTAAAAATTTTACTAATGTCTCAACCAAGCAAAGACTGTTGAATAGCTTTACCAATGACTTCACCGCTATGAACAAGAATTTGACCAAAGTTAATAACTTTCTTATGTAATTTCCATTCATCATATATATAGTGAGCCGTTAAACACATATAACTCAAATTTTGGCAAGAAGTCCAAGTGTCGGTTGTTAAACAAACTCTTATAGAACTATTTGAAAAGAATTGCTTCAACTTTGTCTTTTCCTCCAAATATAACTCATAACAATCCTTTGCAATAGTGACACATGAAGGAATCAACACTTTTGGTTGCAAAACTTGAGCATAATGAATAAATTCTTCGTGTTCCATGAAACGGAAGGGTAGTTCCATAGCAAGAACCATCTTAGCAAGCTCCTTTCGAGCTACCCCTTGATCAAACTTACACGTCTCATTTGTGTTGCCATCTTTTGGTTCTGGTTGAAATGAAATAACCTTTTGTTTCTTATCCTTTTGAAATGGACTATATCTGCAACGATTCAAATGACCATGCAATGAACTAGTTCCATTCCCAACAGTACATGCATAATGCTTTCTACAATAGTTACACATTGCAGAATTCAAATTTTTCTCATCCCGTGTGAAATGATCCCAAACAGTCGACCACGTTTTTCTACAATCGATATTACCATCTTTAGAAGTTTTATTTTGAGAAGTTTTAGTAGGCTTACTCACAGTAGCATCAACGTTTAAAGGAGTAAGTGCATCAGTTGATTGTGGGACCTCAATTGAGCTACTGACTCCATTTTTTGCTCCTGTTTTTAGTTATATGATTGTGTTTAGCCATTCCTTTGTCTGCAAAGAAAAGAATACAATAACAAAAAGAAGTTATCAAATAAACACTAATAATTTTTGTGAAATTATTTAAAAATGAACAATTAGTTAAGAAGCCAAAACATTTAGTACAAAGTGGATGCAAACTAATCTAATTTTGCTTCTCATAACTAATAAGTTTTTATATTTGTTTTAATGTAATGAACATTGTTAGTCCAAATTAACTTATTTATTTGTCTTCTTTCTTTTCACATAACATTCATAAGTGCACATAATAATTAACCTCATTGATTGGGGAACATTCCCAGTGTCACACGCCAACATAGTCAATAAGAGAAACAAAATGATAAAATAAAAGCACAAAACATGATTTGTGACATAAAAGGATATAAAGACCCTAAAGTCTGAACTAGATAATGCCAATATATCTAACATAAGTCACAGATTTTAACTTCTACCATTATTCCTTTTTAAAATTTGTTTTATGTTCTATATTGTCCAAGAAAAAAGTGATGAAATTAAATATAGAGTAAACAATAAATTAATCTCACCTAATACAGAAAGGAGATTGGACTTTCTCGTGGGGCTTGGCTAAGCACTACCAAACAACAACAGTAGGACCATGCGAATGTTAGGAGAATTGTTGGTTGTGGAACGACTGAACGACTGAACGAGAATAGCGTCGACGAAGGAAATGTGAAACTAAAAAAGTAGGGCTTGAGTGCTTGACGCTTCGTCTTCCTAAAATATAATACATTTGATTATAAAAAAGAGTATAAAGCAGAAATAGATATGGGCCTTCCTTTTGGGGCAAGAGCATGCAATTTGGCCTGAGAGTGTAAATAAAAAATTGAACTTGAAGCATTTTATTATTTAATTTATAATATAAATTATATATATATTTTTAAAAGTAGGTCGGACTAGGGGCCTACGGTTTTTTTGGGTGGGCCCCTAGTTTGTCTCGGGGTGAATTTTTTAATTAAAAAACCACCCTAAAATTCTATCGGACTCCTAAATTATGATTTTTTCGGGTCAACTTTTTTTGGGTCGGGTCGGGTCGGGTCAGGTCGGGTCGGTTTTCGATTTTCCCGGATTTTTCTTACACCCCTAACACTTGTGTGCCTATTTTAGAATAAAAAAATTGCATAGTGCAAAACTTCACAATTTAAAAAAAACCGAAGAGTTACAATGACATCACAATCGAACATCCAGAAATAAGTTTAGACATATGAACTTTATCATAGTGGCGTGAAAAAGGGATGGACTTCAATTAAATTTCTTTTAAATTCAAATATAGTTAAACAAAACTCGAGATTTAGTGGAAATGGATGACTTCGGGATACAAAGGGACATCAGTTCTACTCTACCAACTCTATTTAATCCCATTCATCACCACCATTCTCTGTATATATGCAATTCTCTTATTTTCCCTCTTTTTTAATTTTTGTGCACTCGTGTTCTTCCCTGTGGACAATCTTGGAGTGTGAAGAAGAGGAGTTTGGAGGAGGAAGGAGGAACTAATGGGAAAAAGAAGATGCAATTCTACAAAAAAAATTGCTATTTGCGACCGTCACTTTGGTTGCACGTAAATATTTTTTGGTCGCAAATTTAATATTTCAACCAAAACTGATGGTTGCATTTTAGGCCATCGTGAAAAAAATTGAGACCAAAGGTGATGTGGTAGAAATTTTGCAAATAAAAAGAAAACATTGACAAAAAAAAAGTATGTTATGATCTTTACCATGAGACTTTTCTTTTGAGGGTAGAATATCATGTTAAGGAGTATTATTTCAGTGTTATAAATTAATGATTCATGCCTAAGAATTATGTGCATATGTTTGGATGAATAAAAGAGTTAGACTAGGTTCAATCTTCTACTTATCATGTATACTTTTTTTTCATACATGATCATTGTTCTTTATGCACATAATGGTCATTTTCCCGCGAAAATTTTTTGTTGCACAATTTTAGGATATTTAGCGAACACTTCTACAAAGACGTTTAATAAATGAGCATTTAAGCAGAATACTGTTACCAAAGATACATAAGGATTATGCAAATTTTAAAGTTGGGTGGTGTAGAATGTTTAATTACAAAAGGCTTAGAGAGAGTGTATAAATATTTTAATTTAATCATAATCTATAAATAACACAGCTATGTATATTAGCTTAAATATTTTAATTAAATAAAAAATAGAAACAAACAAGAGGAAACATGCTCGAGTGAAAAAATGAGAGGAATGAAAGCTCTTTGGGACGAAAGTGTTAAAGAAAATGATTTTAATGATAAGTTAACTAGTTTAGCAAAATAATTTGTAAAATATAAGTGTGGTCTCATGTTCTTTATGAACAAATAATGAATTACTATAATTCATCTTATTTGTATCACACAAAACTCATGAATTCCACGCTATTTATGTGCACTTATATTTCCTTTCATATTTCTAGACTTTAATAACACTAATATATATTAATATTGATATATATATTTCGGTTACCTCCTTCGTAAAACTTATTTAAATAAAATTTAATAATTGTATCATTTCGTCACTCAAGCAAAAACATGAAGTGTCATATATTCTACAGCGAAAATGAAGAGATATTTTAAAATCACTCTCTTACCAACAGAGGAGTGATAAGCGACTTTGCAAGGTTTCAAATTAGAATTCTTACGAATGTAAAAAATTTCTATTAAAAAAATCACGTGATGCGAAATGACTTTATCGAATTAATTAGACTTGATGATGAACATGAGTGGACCTACATGATTTATTATGAGGTCAATTGTCCTCATAAAAGTTTTTGAAGTTATATATATTATTAAGTATATAATAATTATACAATATATTAATATTAGTTAACTATAGTTCAAGAATTTAAATCCACTAAATTTTCTTTAAAAAATTAATAAAACAGCTTCTCATAATTTGTTTTAACATGTCCAATATAAATGTCCTTTCATTCACTTTTGAGATAAATCATTATATTAAGTTTTAATGTTACCTTGCTTATTTAATTAGCTATTTTTATTGATATCATAATTATAAGTGCATGGAACAAAATTCGTTGTTGTATTTCATTTATATGAGATAACTAACAAACTAAATAATACAATTATGTCATTAATTATCGTATAACTTTTTAAATTCAAATATATCATAACAATTTGTTTAGTTATTTTAATTAACTATATTCAATTTCATTATATTGTTATTAAAAACTCTCATAAAGTTGTAATTTGCACTCACATTGCATCAGGTCCTAGAAATGAATTATGAGTATAATAAATAACGAATCGAGTCATCTTCCCCTAGAATTAAATAAAAAAGTCACTTGATCTTTCTATTAATTAAATAGATATTAATATGAATAATTACCTCGAGAGGAGGAGGAGGAGAAAAGAGGCGATCGGTGATGGCCAACTTTTTATTACTTCCTTCTACCGTGGTTTTTTGCTGTGTTCTAATCCACCAAAATCCCTAACATGTCATTCTACCCGTGTTTAGATTCCAGAGTCCATAACTCCCCCAACCCTACTCTTTTTTCTAACTTGCTGAGATATCTCTTCCTATATAAATAATCTTCTTGATTTTTTTTTCTCTCTAGCAATATTTCTAGGATTTCGGTCACTCAATCATTCCTCAGCACGCAATTGCGGTTCCATAAGGTCGGAGTACGTCGCTCCTCAAAGGTGATATATTTCTGATTCCTTATTTGTGTTTGCTAGGTCTTGACTACTTTTTTTCCTTCCTTCCTAGAATTGTTCTCGGGTGCTGTAAGAGATGCACTTTCTCTAGAGTTGCATGATGTTAAATCGTGTGATGGCTAATTATGATGCCATGGGAGGTGGATCTTCAAAGAACCATTGAGTTACAAAAAGTATGGCTTTGCGTTTTTTGTTCCTACATATGTTTCGCCCCCCCATTTAAAATCTAACCTTTTTGTTTCTCATGTTTGCTTGTGTGTTTCCTGGGTAACACGAACAATTGCAACATGGGTTTTGAGATTGTAGTTCTTGGTCGATTCAGGGCTTTATGAGCCCAGGGAAGAAGCTATAAAGAGAGAAGAGGTCTTGGAGGAGATAAATATGGTAATTTGTATGCTTAATGCTTATTCTTAATTTGTATAGTTGTGTCGCTGCAAAACTTTTGGCAACTTCATATTTGTATTTATTACAATGGATTGTACAAGAGTTAGATATGTTGTTTGTAATTACCAAACAAATGGTTTCTTAAGAAGAAAGAGGAACCTTCTATTCAATTAGGGATCCCCCCCCCCCCCACAACTTAGAGTATCCATGATTTCAACAACATCTTGTGATGAATGACTGTAGCAGTTAACATTTTAGTATGTTATTATACTTTTAATTAACACAATTCTTTGATATTGTTTTTTCTTTTTTTGCAGATTTGTAAAAGTTGGGTGAAGTAGTTGACAATGCAGAGGGGTTATACTGACCAAATGGTTGAGATACAAATGTTGTCATTTTCACCTTTGGATCTTATCATATAGGGGTAAGATATATGTGGTTGCCTTTATTTATAGTTTATTTTTCATGTTAAAAAGTATGATGCAGGAAAATACATAATGTATTGATTGACATTAAAAATCCACAATCCTTTTGCTGTTTGTATTTTTTCTTTTTTTCTTTTTTTTGCACGAGTGAAACATATGGTGAGATATAAACTTTATATGTGCAAATGCTTGTTCAAAAAATTTATATAGGAGTAATGTGTCTTCAGACTTCTGAAATTTGTTAGTAATTTGTATCACATATTTTTTCTGCTTGGAAGATGTTCTTCAGCCCTTTTGTTTTAAATTCTCTTCACATCACAGCAATATCATTTAACTACATATATCATGCCTACATTCAAAATTACTTTTCTTCCTACCAAGGTTGTCACGATCGCTTTTCGAGGTAGGATGAGCTTCAAGGATCGAGGATCGTAGGATTGAATTGAGGATCGTAAGTTCCTACCCTATGAACAAAAAAAAATTTTAATATACAATAATAAAGTAGTATATTTATTCATAAATATTATGTTTATATATAAGTTAATTAAACATTGACCATTAATACTTTATTCATATTTTGAAGTCTAATAGATATTTTTTTATATCATCTAAAAGACAATATCATATACGTATATATATATATTCTTAAAAAATACCAAAATAATAATATAATATTTGATCTTAATTAAATATAATATTTATTAAAGTGCAATGTAATTCTCAGTATACATGCAATAATAAAAAATAATTTTCATTTAAGATAATATAGTATTAGATTCATAACATAACATTAAATTATTAGAAGATATTAAAATTCATGAAAGGGAGACTAACATATACAATATATATAAATAAAATAGTTAAATATAATTTTCTCAAGGACCTTTATGTTTACTTTTATTTTTTTATTTGAATAAATAAATTTGTACCAATATTGTAAAATTGTAAGCTCCTACGTAATATCCTATCGATCCTAAGACCCACTATAGATCCGATATAGATCCTACGTTTAAGATCTATCTGCACTACAAGAAAATGGACGCTTAGCGACGCAAAGTAGCGTCGCATAAAGTAGTGATGCTACATAGACGCCACTAGCGCCTTGCATCCACTTTGCATCACAATAATGCGACGCTATTTGCCTTTTGATAGCGTCTCATTAGCGCGTTCTTAGCTATTCATGAAATAGACGCTAATGATGGCGCAATGGAGACACTACGTAGACGCTATTATTGGGCGCCACAGAGCAAAAATGCGCGGGAGAACCTATCGCGGTTTTCGCGTCGACAACTCTCGACGCGAATCTCGCGTCGCATGATTTGCGGCTCTAAAGAGATGCTACCTGGCGTCACATGCTCAGGCGGCGCTATGTAGACGCGAATGCGATTACTTGGCAACTATTCATAGGTTATCTATATTTATATCGCTATTTGTTTTATATTTAAACCCTAAACCCTATATATTATATATACTATATGTTAATCAATAAATTAATTAAATATTATATTAGTATTATCAACATATATATGTATTCCTACATGATTACCCATATTATATATATGTACTACACGATTACATATATATGTATCTTTACATCATAGGAGTGTTCCTAAATATATAATTTGTTACCTATATTATTTATGTTATCTATACATACAATATATATAATATCTTAATTATGCATATATTATTTTTATATTCTTAATCATGAAATTATGGTGGTTAAATGAAGAGTGATTTGCTACAAATTATTCCATTTTAGCGTCACCATGGAGACTCAATAGCGTCAACTTCGCGTCTAACTAGAGCCGCGGACAATGTCGAAGCTATGATGACACGATTGGCGTGTTGTCAACTTGAGACGCGAACAAGTTTTGGACGCTAGTTCGGCGCTACGGGTCGCTAAACTTCTCTAGCGACTCAATAGCGTCTGGATTGCGCTGCCTTAGCCAACTTTTTATTCCACTCGCTTAATCGGGCACATATAAAAATATAAATACACGTATATAGTTATACTTATATATAATAAGTACATATAAACATATTATTATCACTTAATCTCACACATATAGACATATAGACATATATTCACTTCGAATACATATACATATACACGTTATCTATATATGACTCGCACATGTATAGACATATACATACCCGTACATATTTATAATACATATAGATAAACACATTGTGACTTAATCTCCCACACTTAGACATATACATACGCATATATATATATATATATATATATATATATATATATATATACACACACAATTTTGTTATAGACACATATACATATAGATTTATAATTTTATATACATAGATGATAGATTGTCGAAAGGAAATAAAACAACTGGAATGGGGCACAATGCGATGAGACGCTATATTGATAAATAAAATTACATACATAATAGAAAATTTAAAATAGAAAAACAATTAGCATCTCTCTGGCGTCACAATTAAGGGATGCTAAATCTAAATCGACGCCCCTACGACGCTATGATGTCGCTACAGTAACTTAGCGACACATTAGCTTCTTTATAGCGCCGCATTAGCCAAATTTTAATACAAGCAGCGCCTATATTGCGTCTACGTAGCGTCGCGTCTTGGGGCGACGCTAAAAAATTTACTTAAATCTCTAACCCCTTTTCTTCGTTTTCATTGTTACTGTTTTACCTTTACCCGTCCGACGCACGACGCCTAACGCCTGACGTCGACGATCGACTCCTCCGATGCCCGATGAACAACGCCCGACGCCCGATGGCTCGCCGCCGACGCCTTCAGCCTCCTCTGCCCCTGCTGCCTCTGCTGCCTCCGCCTCTGCCTCTGCTGCCTCCGCCTCCTCCACCGCGCCCCACCACCTCCTCCACCGCGCCCCTCCGCCGCCTCCGCCTCCGCCTCCTACTCCTCCGCCGGCCTTCCACCACCTCCTCCGCCGCCGCCGCCCTCCGCCTCCTCCGCCGCCTCCTCCACTGCACCGACGTCTGCCTCCGCCGCCCTCCGCCTCCTCCACCGCCTCCTCCTCCGTCGTGCCCTTCCGCCACCCTCCGCCTCCACCGCCTCCTCCTCCGACGTCCACCCTCTGCCTCCGCCTCCTCCACCACACCACTCCGCCTACTCCTCCGCCTCCTCCATCGCACTCCTTCGCCACCCTCCACCGCCGCTTCTGTCTCCGCCACCGCCCTCCGCCTCCTCCTCCGCCACCGCCCTCCTCCTCCTTTGCCGCCCTCCGCCTCATCCGCCGCCTCCTCCACCGCGCCGACGTCCTCCTCTGCCGCCCTCCGCTTCCACCTCCTCCTCCTCCTCCCTCCGCTTCGTCCGCCCGCCGACTGTGCTCCTTTGTTGATCTTCGCCCATCGCCTTCCTCCACCGCCGCCCGCCGCCATCCCTCACCGATTAAGAAGGTACGAGCCCGTCACCATATTAAGTTAATTATTAATGCATGAAGTTAAATACTACTTAATTACTTGAAAGTTGGTAACTAATGCATGTTAAGTTAAATATTACTTAATTACTTGAAACTATTGCTATTAAGTTAGTTACTAATGCAGGTTAACTTAATACTAGAACCTCTTTTGGTTAAATTTTTTTTCATAATTCTAGAACCTCTTTTTGATCATGTTCTCATAAATTCTTGGTGATAAAATGAGATTATGATTCGATGATGAAGTACTTGAAACATGTGATTTTGGACTTCGTAGGTTCAAAATCACACGTTTCAAGTACACGAATTTATTGACATATGGATTAATGTTGTCCCTTACAGAAATGGTAAAGCCATATCGTAGTTGGATTCATCGTTGGGAGGATAAACATGGTGTCATAACTGAAGAATATAAGGATGGTGTTGATGAATAAATAAATTTGTACCGATATTGTAAAATTGTAAGCTCCTATGTAATATCCTATCGATCCTAAGACTCGGCTATAGATATGATATAGATCTTACGTTTAATATCTTACTATCAGCTGGATCGGGATGCTGACAACCATGCCTCCTACAGGTCCATGGACTAGGGTTGACATTGATACTCTTTGTGTTAGGCCTTCTTATGTTAATTGAGAGGCGAGTACTTTTTTAATACAAAAAAAATATCTGACTATATTAAGTCTTGTCTCGTTCAAATTTTATTTTTAACTTGTTTGATGTTTCTTACAAGAGGACTTTTTCATCATTTTGCATGACATTTTAGCACAAATTGATGACGTGAGCGATTGCAACCTGTTTCTGATGCTCATAGTCCTGTCATGAAATTCAAGTTTCGTGAAATGTCAGTATCTCCCTCTTAGTCGTTTATGATGTTGGTCTCATTGCTCCAAATTTTGACTTTTCAGCTAATTGTTTAGCTATTGCTTTTTGAAATGATTTTTTATTCTTGTCTACATGCGTTGTCTAATTTATAGTTCTTTTTCCTCTCAAAAAATTTCTTTCATCATATGAACATTTGCTCTCTTTTTCTGTGGCATCTTAAATCATGTGTTTAGTAGTTTTCCTTCAGTAATATATGATCCAGATATAATATCACCAGCAAGCACTTGAGTATTAATCTGCATTAGAAAGTTCATGTTCATTTTGATGTTTGCCTTCTAAGTCAAAATGGCATTAAAATTTTGTTAGTTGCCTTCAAAACAATTTTGTGTTAGTTTTTACTAATTTTCTATGTCAATCATAGACAACTTATTTGGCTAATGTTCTTGTGAATTCTATATGAGGTTTGCACTTTTAAAACACTTAGGATTATGAAATGCTTGCTGCATGTTTTCCTTGTTCTATTGTGCCCTTCTTGCTTATGATCTACTTAGGAAGCTACATAATAGTTTGTGTGGAATATACTAGAGTAGCTACCATTGGTTGTTTCTTGATTCTTTCTGATGATCATGTTGTGTATTTCAAGCAGTGTCGACTGTAGTTTTTTTCTTATAAAATGAATTTTTATTATTCATTTTTTAAAAAGTTGTGTCAAATAAATTGAGATCACCTATTTTCCTTATGCTGATGGAGTTATTTAAGAATGTGAATGGAAGAAAAAATGTTGATGTTTGAAGTTGGGTGTACTTGCTCATTTCCTCTTTATACGATGTTCTTGAATTTTGCTAATTTGTCAGAGTTTTTTAGATATAATGGCAGTACTTTGACCTAGAGTCCCCTCTCAAAAAAAAAAAAAAAAGAAGAAGAAAATGTCCTAGAGGTTTTAATAGGACCAGTGAAGCATTTTGGTGTTTGCCATGGCACATGGTTAACTTAAATACTTAATTGTCATAGTGCATGCTTTGGACCATCAATTCTTATGTTTCCAATGGTCTAGTAAATTATTTAAGGTATATGAGTTGCCATTTTTTGGTAAAGTCGGTATTGTTTCTTTGTTAATAACTTTTGTGCAGGATTTGAGCATATCTTGTGGTTTTGTCCTTTATAACATTGATGAAGGGACAATTAGGAGTCTAAATGGTTGCAAGGTTGCAGACCAAATTCTACATCTTGTACCTAATATTGAGGTTCTCTCCTTAATTTTCCTTTTATTCTTTTATGAGGTGGTTAAAACTTATTTTTTTTTGCAGACTTTCTGGAATTCTCGTCTTCCCATAGAGTGTAACATTCTTACACTTGCGTAGGATATTGTCCGCTTTGAATCTCGACCTACACGATTTTATTAAAACGCGTCCTACCAAGTCAAGACCATGCTCCTATATATACCCAGCATCTCACCCGTGACTTATGCATGTGGGACTAATTCAAGACATGCCTCATGCATCCTTCCTCTTTAGGAGACTCAACGTCCTCGTTGAGTGATCGCACCCCACCATGCACAGAAGCTCACGCGGAGTGGCTTTGATACCGTAACTGTCACGATCCTGAATTAAACCTCAGCTTAATTTGAAGTTCGCGACTCATTACGGATGATCAAATAAAATTTAGAGAGATTGCGAAAACATGATGTAATTTTTTTTATCACTAAACAAATTATACAATAAGTGATGATCATTTCAGAGCAAACTGATACACATTAAGTCGTACATTTGACAAAAAGATTTTATTTTCAATAACACTTATTTTGACATAAGTAATGAACACGACTAGTTCTCTCAACATCTTAAAAAAAATATACGAGAGACATAAATCATCTCATCATACCACCAAGGGTGTTATAGAATTCTTTTACGACTATCACCTTACATGATCCCCAAAGAGTTATATGAATATGAAAAATATTAGAAACAATATTATGAGCAAAAATAACTTAGTAAGTTGATAACTCATAGCTTATGTGTTACCAACTAATCAATTGTCATGGATGCTCCACAACCATCATTTTAATATAATAATTATTTTAATTAGCATATTAAGTTAGTCTAGATGTTTATATAGTCATGTTTATGTATAGTAATTAACATTTGGATTAAAGCATAATGATAATTACATTATTGATAAGCGTTATAAAAGAAATTATATAAGATTAATAGGAATAAATTTTAATATTTGTAAATATTATAACAAACATGTTTAATTAACTAAGATTAATTAGAGGTTTAACACTAATTTTTAACAAAATAATATGATTGGACCTTTATTTCAACCAATAGGTTTCAAGCAGTTCACCAGGTGCTTAGAAAAAGTTTTTTACAAACTGTCATATGATGTGTTAAAAATATGAAAAAAAATATATAAATTAGAACATCGCACCCTCGGAAAGGAGAAAAATTTGCAGAGGCAAATACCTAGGAGAACCACATGAGAAAAATCTCCAAGTTCGCTTAGTTAAGGTAGGAGTTTTTGTCCGAAATTGATCTTCGTTTTCATATGATCATCTCTTCGTGAGTAGTTCTTCATAAATCCTGAAATGTTGCATGGTTCTTCCTCGCGTTGTTAGGTTTCCATGACCACAAGAATCATATACAAAGGATTTTTGTAGAGAAAGTTATGAACCCAGCACCGTAGGTCGCTCACACTGTCCCGAGTCAGAGACATGTCCGCCTTATAGATTAGGATATGATTAGGGTAAATATAATTAAGATTTAAAATTTAGACACGTTAAATTATACTTAACAAGAGTTTGGTGAGAAGTGGAATCATCCAATTTGGATGTGTAGATATGGAGAAATGAAAATTTCATTTCATAATAATTTTTCTGTCAGGTTCCAGGACATTAACAGAACATGACCCAAATTGACTATTTTTATTATAGAGTTATACAAGGAGTTAAATTCTCTAATATTTATGACTAAATAACAGGGAAGTCTAGTTTTCGAGAAAATTATGATCTATGTAAATACACAAGTGTGAAGAAACATATAAATCAATCTTTCAGTGATACATAGTCTGCTAGAACACAAAACCTAAGTCAGATTGTCATGAATTTTATGCCTTGATCATTTGAAATTAGTGAATGACATTTGTAGGTTGGAAACCTTAGTGTTTCTAATTTATCCAGAATCATAAGATTTGCTCATGTAGTTAAGAAATTATGAATTATTTATTGATAATCACTCAGTCTGAAATTTTGAGACAGCACCTAGTTAAATTTTGGAAGATTGAATAGTTGGGATTGTGAAGTAGCATATGAATATAAACACCTGATTTACACATTAGTATTATAAGGGATTTTATGAATTTTAAGGTAAACGAGTATTCATGCATCATGAGCATGCATTGCATATTGTTCTTATTAGTAATCGAAAAGTGAAATAGCATTATTGCTTGTAGGAAAACCAATAAGCCACGAGTGAAAGGAGGAAAATCTAGTAATCGAAAACATAAAGTACAAGGTGAATGGGTAAATTTATAACATAGAAAAATATTATATGTTAGTTCTTTTATTTATGATGTTATCCCATGCAAAGATTATTATTATTATTATTATTAAAACATATATTGAGTTATGAAAGATATTTATGATATGTTTCAAGAAATTTATATGAGATGGAGTAATCTTTTACACAAAAATATTTTCAGTGAACAATGCTTGTGAAGTTAAAATAAGTTTTACTTGATAATGATATGTGATTATGACATGTGTATTTTGATATTGTTAAACTACATCTGTTCATTGGCCATGCTGTTTGAAAAAGGTCTTTGGGATCGCATTCGATATACATAAAGCCTTTGGGGCGTATATCGGATGTCTTTGCCCTTTGGGGGCCGCTCTGCGTGCACGTATTGACTCGTGTTATGCTCTGCGTATTTGAAAATCATGATTGAGTGACACACAGTCATGATTGAGATACGTATTGACCCATGATTTGCTCTGCGCATTTGATACTCTTGATTGTGAAGTTTTGCTTAACTGTATGACACACAATCATAGAGAGATATGTATTGACTCATGATTTGCTCTGCGTATCCGATACTCTTGATTATGAAGCTCTGCTTCATTGTATGACACATGATCATAGAGGGATAGGTATTGACCCATGATGAGTATGTGCAATGACACATGTGTGAAGTTTAACTGTGAATATGATGATATCTTGAATAATTTTTATTTATGTAAAAGTTCATGTGATTTGAAAACTTAAGTGATATGAGTTATGTTTTAAATATTTTCTCATATGAAAGAAATGTGATTATTTAAATATAATATGCACTCGTATTGTTTCCCTGTGTTGTACTTTATTTCACTAACTGAGCAAACGATTGTTGTTCACATTATCCTTATTGAATTTTTCAGATAATTCTAAGTTCTCGAGTTGAATCGATTCAGAGCTTGTTTTGCTGCATATAGAAGAGGTCGAGCCGTTGGAGCAATTTTATTTTTTCCTTCACTTTTGTTTTTGGAAGCATGCATGTAATAGATAATTCTAGTTGTTGTAATTAAGGTTGTGAGAAACTTTTGTAAGATTGTATAAAACTTGATCCTGTGGGATGTTATATGTGAAATGGGTTGTGAATCAATAATGATAACGCGCGAATGTGATGTCTTATAACTTTTATTTAAACTTTGATTAATATATATATGCATCATTTGTATGTATTGACAAATAACACAAGATAAGTAAATGAGGAGGTTTTGCTGATTTTATTTATAGAATTGCTAAACATAATTAAGTAAGATAATAGTTGGGATTAGAATTTAATCAAAGAGTGGGGTGTGATAGAGTTTGATGCATGAAGCATGCCTTGAATTAATCCAATATGCATAAGTCACGGGAGAGATGCTGGGTATATATAGGACATGGCTTTGAGTTGGTAGGACGTGTTTTGGTAAAACTGTGTGGGCCGAGGCCCAAAGCGGATAATATCCTACGCAAGCTAAAGGATGTTAAATATGATATCAGAGCCACTCCGCGTGAGCCTCTGTGCATAGTGGGGTGTGATCACTCAATGAGGACGTTGAGTTCCCTAAGGAGGAAGGATGCATGAGGTATGCTTTGAATTAGTCCTACATGCATAAGTTACGGAAGAAATGCTGGATATATATAAGAGCATGGTCTTGACTTGGTAGGACACGTTTTGGTAAAACTGTGTGAGCCGAGACCCAAAGCGGACAATATCCTACGCAAGTGCAAGAATACTACATAGAGTTTCCATAATACATTTAGATGTCTAAAGTATTGGGCAAAAAAGCGTGGTATTTATTCAAATGTAAGTTTCATCATTTTCGTTTGGAAATTTTATTAAATCATATAAACTTGTCATACATGTTTCAACTTAGGTCATTGGCATATAAACTTGTCATACATGTTTCAACTTAGGTCATTGGATTTCTTGGTGGTGTAAACTGGCACTTTTAATTGCTCTGTCAAGGGGTGTTCATGGGTCGGGTTGAAATAAAATTAAAAAAATAAAAAATTCGGATTGATCGGATTAGTCGGGTCAACATAGGTTGGAAAAATCTAACCAATACTCGACCCGACCCATGGTTCGGGTCGAGTTCGACCTGATCCAATCCAAACTAGTTCGGGTCATCGGGTTCACGGGTCGACCCAACCCAGTGAACACCTCTACTCGTGTGTACCAACTTTATCCTAATGTTGTACCAAGCATGTTAGTTTCAAGGTTTTTTACATGCTATTGAAGAGAATGAACTTGGATTCCCTGTGTGGGATCCACGGACGAATCCATGTGATCGACCTCACCATTTGCTTATTATTACCCCTACATATGCTTGTATGAATTCTAGCTACAATGTATCAACAAGTATACTGGAAACAAAACTTTCGAGGTTTGTAGATTTTTAATTTAATATTACATTGCTAAAAATACTTCATATATTTTTTTTTAAAATTCCATTTTAACGCATGCAGGATATTGAGTTGAGCACGACTAGTTGGAGTGCTTTATTTGAACCATATCTTTTCTTTGAGATGTACAAAAATTATCTACAAGTTGACTTTGTTGCTGCATATGCTGATGATCTACACTTCTAATAGTTTTGGATTTACTTATTGGCAGAGTGATATTTAATTTCTCATCCATCATGCATTACTTAAGTATTTTTGTATTCCTTTCAACTCTCCTTGTTTTCGCTTTTAAACAAATTGAACGAGACACTTACGAAATGTTGCATAATCATTCGTGCCCTAATGAGTATATGGATCCTACCAAACATTGCATCCATTGTGCTTTGTTTATGGATTTACAGGGGAAAAAGGGTGTTGAGATACAAGAAGACCAACAATTTGAGAACAGTTGATGAGTTCGGGCCTTCGGTGAAAATGTACATGTATTGGAAGCAAGGGATGGAAATATATGTTTCTCATGTTTATAAGAAGCAAATTCTCTATTATGTCTTTCCTGAAGGCTATAAATGATCTCGTCCATCTAGGCCTACGAGCCATAGGCAAGTGGATAGAACGTTTGGTGGGGATTTGACTCAGGAACTTGAGAGTAGTATTGTGGGACAACAATTCAAGGGAAAACCTGTTGATGTTTTAGGCAATATCGAACCAGACAAACTTGAGAAACATGTGGCAATAAACCTGAGTAAGGAATTACCCGAAGCATCTAGGATGAGAATGGTTATGACAGAAGTTGAGGGACGATCAATTAATATTCGCACCAAGCGAACTAATTCTACAAATTCTATTGATGTAGAACCGGAGAGGCCTCTAAAAAGAACATCAAGTAGCCCACATCATGAGAGTTCTGGATCTCCAGAAGTTGGACATGATGGATTGCTCGAAGCATCCCATGGGAATAGTGAGTGTGCCATTGCAATTCGGAGAGTGAGGGTTGACATATGGCTTATGGTGGGGCTTTATTTGTTGATTACAGGAAGAATGGTAGAGGATGTTAGTCTACCTCAACTTGTTGGCACAGAGAGTAGTGATGGAGAAATATTTTGAGGGACAAAATAAGGACCCAGGAGTGGCTCTATTGGACTCCGTGTGTCGATTCTAGTGAAACAACGAATGATATTGTAACAATCAAGCGAGAGGTTTCATATTTGGTGCTTCATTAATTCCTTTTGGAACTTCATGTTTTTTTATTTTTATCTAATTTTTTTGTTGTTTATTAACATCTTGTTTTTTTTATAGTGAAGCCATACACTGAACTTGGCGGCGTGGTCCTCAAGGCCCATGGAGGATGTACAAATTCATATGATACTCAAAAGTCCACACTGGTGAGGCATGCATTTTTTATACTCTAATATTTATGTTTGCAAATAAAATAGTCCATTATTTTCTTTACGCTGCCCCATTTGTTGTTCTTTTCTCTAATCTCCTAGAAGGTTGAGTCTCATATCAAGTGCATGAATTTGGATAAGGATAACACACGATTGAAAGGACATAACATTCTAGATTCTATAGTTGGGTAAGTTTTCCTGGACTTGCTGAAGCTTTGTGTTCTTCCCATGAATTTGCTCTAGCAAGGGGCGGGAATAAGCAATGGTCTCTACAGCATCCCCTGGACGTTCTACCATTGTTCCGTGCACATTCTATGTGCGAAGTTGTAGATGGGGGTGGGGTGGTGGGTCATTAGGTTGTTATTAAAGTTGGGTAGGGTCTTCTTTAGGTTTAGTAATATTCCTTCTTTCTTATTGTTGATAATGTCTTAAATTTTAACCTAGTTGGAATCAAGATGGACTCCTATGTAATCATGCATTCAGCACTCCTATGTAGTCATGCATTCAGCAATGGGGACGACGAAGCCATCTGTCTCTTACGGGGCGAACTTGAGGGGTTATAGGGGGGATCCCCCCTGCGGGGGCTCAGTGGCGGAGCTCTCAAAACTTAGATAGTTTTAAGATTTATGTTTTCTATTTTGTATTGGAGTTATCTATATAAACTCTATAACGACTAGGTTATTTTGTATCATTGTAATCATTATTATTCCATAAGAAAAAGAGCCGTCGCCGTCCGAGAACGTAACTCGATTTAGTGTGCATCTCGTAAATTTCATGTGTTGTTCTATATTTATGCGACATCTCTCTTCCTCTTTTCGTAACACTTATGTTTAAATTTCTTTGTAATACATTTCACTTGTAATATATCAAGTTTCTCCGGATGAGTACATGGATGTGTCTGCCTGCTATCTAGCCTAGTTGTTCGCATTTGAACATAAATTATCTTTATGCCTGGTTGCCAAATTGAACCGATCATTGATTTCCAATTAAAGGTTAATGGTGTTGGTCGGAGAATAAACTATTATCGCTTCATTTTTTTCTTTTTCGAATAAGTTAAATGTTAGTAGTTTTGGACGTTGTAGATTCGTAAATTTCAGATAAGTAAACCTCAGGATGAGGTTGGACTGTTTAATTCAGATGGTTTAACTCAAACATTAAACTATTTAACCCGGATAAATAAATCGGTTGATAATAAAATAATACAAAATATAATTGATATACATTTTAACATACCCTTTAGCAATAATGAATATATTTATATATCAAAGTACAATAATATAATTAATAACTTTCATTAAAAATAACAAATAAAAGTGATTTGTCATAAATAAAATTCTAAAATCAGCTGAACTTCTTAATTGTAGTTATGAATAAATTTAATAAATTACTAGTGGAAGACAAGATCCCAAAAGATATTAATGCTAATCCTAGAGTTTATTGATTTCTTTCTATAATAATGTTTATAAATTTTTTGATCCAATAATTTTCTGATCACAATTATCATTTAGAATGCTAGTACACTTTAAGATTGATCTTCCAATTAATTTTAAATTTAATAGTCTTTTCTATTTACTTTTAATTTTTGAATTATTCTTTTAAGCCAAGTAGTTGTTTTTTTATCAAATAATAAAGTTTCTATTTTAGTTTAATCTGTTTTTTTTTTCACGCACGATTTCTCCCTCGAATGGTCTAAATAAATTTTAGTGTAAAAAATCTAATACTTCTTGACTCTTTTCTTTCTTACAAAATAATTTATGTGTTTCTTAAAACTAAATAATGAAGTATAGAATTTATGTATGAAAAAAATTATGCGACGACAAATAATTTTAAGGTGGCATAAAATTTTATTAGATGAAAAATAAACGAAAATTATAATTTAAATCATTTTCTGTTCGTACCTATAGATTTTTTATATAGGATCCTTTTACAAATGACAGCAATTATAAACTGACTAGGAGCCTAGGACTCTATGTTGATTTCTAAAAAATAGAACACCTATCTCGTAATAAGAAAAGAAATTAGCGAGACATCAATTGCGATGACACTTTTTTATTTCGAAGTGTCTTAGGAATTAAATGATTTTTCAATTGGAGTAGCATTTAAGGCATTATTAACATAATTCATATTTTATTTTATGAATAAATTTATTAAAAATAGAAATTCAGAATTATTAAAAGTTATAAAAATTAAATATTGTACATACAAAAAATATTTTATATGTGCAGAAATATTATAGATTGCGATCCTATGAATTTAAGTAATATGACTTACATTTTGATAGAACTTTCAATATGAGTCAACCTTTTTTTATTATGTGTTTATATGAAATAATGGTTTATTAATCAAATTCCTAAGATTAGATAAAATCTTATCTGTGACATTTTTTCATCAACTGAAAAATACTACAAATATAAACCTTTATTCCCAAAGAAATAAGAGTTGTACGAGTTATCTCTCTCTCTCTATATCTATCTATCTATCTATATATATATATATATATATATATATATATAGGGTTTAGGGTTTACATACGATTTTAAATGAAAATGAAACTTACAAACATAGATAATATGGCAGATTATAAAAATGAGAAACTAAAATTTTTTTCTCCACACGACGAGGTCTTCATTCTCTCTCCTATTTACCTATGTTTTTTTACCTTCTCTCCTTTGTGTATTCCGTGTTTTATGTTTAAAACGCTTCCCTTTGGTATCTACACCTCATTGTATCGCCTCAATTCCATTTTTAGAGTAGTAAAGCATATATATATATATATATAATGTGATGTTTTGTTATTATTATGATATAAAGAAAAGACAACAATTTGGGCCTACATCTATAAAGATGAGTTCCAAGAGGCCCATTAAATAGGGAGCCCAAATTTGGTGAAAACTAAGAACTTAAGCGGCGGCGGCGGCGACGGTGAAGGCGACCAGGGCAATGGCAATGGATCCGGCGGAGGAGGAGAGGATGAGCATCTATAGGGCGTCCCGGAGCATCAAGAAGAGGGAGAACTCTCTCTACAATGCGCTCCGATCCATCTACGAGGATTCTACCTTCGTCGCGGAGATCGCGGGGCTCTGGCCGGAGCTACCCCTCCTCGCTAACCTCCGGTGCGGCCTGTGGTACGCCCCTCGCTTCGATGCCACTTGCTACTTCAAGTCCACCGATGGCCACACCAATAACTGGTCCTTCAGCACCGCGCGCCTAAATCTCCACGTGGCTCAACTCGCTGGTACGTGAATCCATGTCGCTTCTTTCCCGTTATGCGTTGTGTATGCAATTCTGATGAATTCTATGAGAATTTAGTTTATGATGGAATCTAAGGAAAAAAAGGGTTGAAAGTTCGATTAGACTAGTGGCAAATTAAGTTTAAGTTGGAAGTTCCCTTTCTGCCTCTTTTTCGTAGGCCTTTGGTATCGTGTTGGAGGATTGCGAAATGCTTAAATTGGGTTAAGTGGGCAGGCAAAATGCATTCCTTGGAGTTGGTTTCATTTCCTACAGTCTGTTCATGTTAAGCATGATCTTAAAGGTGCAATTTTCACTTGAGTTTCGTCAAGGTGCATCGTTAAAGTTAGGTTCCCAGCTATTGGGTTTTGTTCAAAGTTTAGTTGCATGAAAAAAGAAAGGAAAATGGAGAACAATGTGCGCCCCCACTCTATGGATTGACGCTTAGGTGATTATTGTACTGCTTAGTCTGTTGTTCCGTGTCTGAATAGTTTGTTGTTGTTCAGTGTCTGAATAGTTTGTTGAGAGATGAGGCTAATGAGGAAGATCTTTTCTTTCTGCTTTAGAACGTGTACTTTTGTAGTTTCTGTGTGTGTGAGTGTGAGTATGAGAGAGAGAGGGATCACTAAGAAAAGGGAAAAAACTTTTCAAATAAACTAAGAAAAGGAATAAAAACGCAAATAAAAGCAAAACAATAAAAGGGAACTAATTCTTCCAATGCCTGCACGCATAATAAATTGGAGACCGTCCTGCATCACTCATTCTTTCTGCTGCTTCTATCCATCTTGGTAGGACAGAAAGGAGGGTGCATTATAGTTGATTCAACACGAAGGGGAAAGAGGTTTCCAGATAGCATGTCAAAGACAATTCCTATATGGGCGTGCATACTGAACCGAGCAATCAAGAATTATATGCATAGAACATACAGATCTCAAAGTAACGGTGTGATGGTAAGTAATTTGTAGCTCTGTCCATTTTCATAAATTAATAGTTCACCATCGTTTGTTTGTGTATTAACCATTGAAACGTGTTAGATGGTTTCATATGCATGTTCTTTACATATCCATGCACTTTCTCTGCTTTGCACATATTTCTATTATCCTTTAGTTAGCTTCCTTAAAAACTTATCTGCATAATTTATTTCTGGTTGGATACAAAATCCATCCATTTCTCCTACTAATCTAGTTTTACATGCACATACTGATAGCCTGGTATACTAACAACTAGCTATAACTAATATATTATTATTTTCATTTCAAAAGATATATATTATTATTTAGAGGTTGTTGCTGCTATGTCTTTGTAACTAGGGAACAGTTTATATAAACTAGATAGAAAATTTCTTAGTTTTGTATACGTAGATTCTTATAAAAAGGATTTCCTGCTATATAAAATATAAATAGGATTTGATGTTATCCATATGCTTCAGGTATCAGATTCATCATCTAACACGACATTCAACATTGATGATTGGGACTGCTCCCTGCATCTTCCAGTGTGGGTTCCAGATACTGAGAAGGCAGCCATCATGGAACACCTTGAAAACTGGACAAAACTATTGGAAACTTGTGGTGCTGATGTCGGTGTTCTTGCTTTAAATTTGAGAAAACCCTTACGTCCTTTATGGATTTCTCAGAAAACTCTTATCTGGTTGAATGAAGTTCCTTATCATGACTCTTGGGATTTCACACCCCTTATCTTGGTTTCAGCATCTGCGTCAGATGGACTAGCTCAGCTAAGAACAACTTCAGAGTTTAGTTGGCGATATATTTCTGGAGCGGGAGATGATGAGGAAAGCTGGGCTAGAGGTCTATCACCGAATCAGTTTTGGGAGCATGTTTTTGAGCTTATAGATGGTGGGCCTGACCTATGCAATAAAAGGGTTGCTGATATTGTTGAGAAGGAAAGAGTATATCGGGCATATAGGGGAGAGTATTCTCCACAAGTAACTATTAAGTCATCAAAGATACCGTCGAGCAATGTTTCTAGTTGTGTGCAGGAATTGAATGCAAGTTCTCAATTCAAGGACCCTGAAGACTCTATCAATTCGATGAATCTAAAATGTTCTAATACAGAACAATCTCTATTTTGGCTTGGTTCAACTAACCTTGCACTGGGTGCCACCTCACATGGTATCACATAATCCTGTGTCCGCTTTTATCTTGGGAAAATTCATCTGATATTGTGCTCTCCATTTTTATGATTGATTTTGTCATCCTATTTTAACATGTTCTGAGCTTCCAAACATTAGGAAACTTTCACTGCTTCAACACCTTTTCTTACTGAAACTTTCCTTGATTTTAAGGTTAATACATCTCTTGAATGAGAATTACATCATGTTATTCCTTCATGTTTAGGATCTTTGAATTGCTGGTATAGTATCTTATATGAGGTGAACTATGGTTGACTTTTTAGTGTTAGAATTGTGTTTTAACTGGGAATAAGAATGTGTGGAGCACACACGGGATACTGTTCACCCCAGCTGCAACTACTGGTTTCCTCAAAATCAGATGTTTACTTCTTTTCATTTTCCTTGAGTTCCTTCTGCTTCTCATGCTCCTTACTTCCTAAAACTATATTGATAGCTTGCAATAAGGTGACTGTTTTGCAGAATGTTTCATTAACTTTGAAAGTGGAAAATTGATGTATGATAGTGTAGCATTATGGCCTATTTCATCCTTCTATGGTTTTTATGGTGAAATGATACGTTCTGCTTTCTAGATTCAATCACTTTTGTATAATGGATGCAAAAAATGCCTGTTTTTTCTGCATTTTATTATCATAATGTGAAAAAGAGACCAGGAAATGAAATTAAAACACTAGAAAGTTTTCTGTAAAGGAGATGTATTTTATAACTATGGTCAAACTTAGTTATATTATCAGGTTGTGGGCTTACTCTGCTTATTAGCATATGTTTTCCTGCTCGCAGTTCGTAGTGTGCCTGTTGATGTTGACTGTGTATTAAATTGTGATGAAAGCAACCCAGTATCATTTGTCTCTATGTTGCCAGATTCCTATTTGCATCTATCTATGGTGGTAAGTTGTGAATTAAAAGAATTCTTTTCCTGTAACATATCATTGGTCTTTCTCACCAAAAAAAAAATATCCTTGGTCTATTTGAAAACTGTTTTTTTAAAGGTATTTGAAAACTGTGGTTATTCTGATGCATTCTTATCCTATTTTCTTTCTACCATCTTTGTCAGTCTTCAAAGCTGGATCGCTTCTCTTTAATCAGGAACCTTCCAGTGGCAGTTGAGTTTGCAAAGCTAAACTTGAGTAGAGGGAAGAAAATACTGGTTTGCTGTCAAAATGGTATTACAATGTTGTTATGTGGCAGTGAAATTTAAACTTTTTGAACACTAAATTAATGAATGTGTTACATTCCCATGGCAGGGGAAGATATTAGTGTCTGCGTTTGCCTTGCGATTTTGACATTTCTATTTGATGAACAAGGTATTTCATGTCTTTGTATCAGTAGAAGAATGCTAGGAACATTTAATTTCACCTGCTATAGGACCTATAATTCTCGACCTGCCCTTTCCTTAAAAAATGTTCTCGATCCAGTGCTGATATTTCTTGCCTTTAAAAAGTTGAAACGCTTCAAGTTTGTATTACTCAAAATTATGCATTTAATCAGATACATAGCTGTTGGGTAATATTTCCACAAGTTTATGGGATATTAGTGAATCATGTGTTTACATCTTTTGTAATATTTATGCACCTGTTTTTTGCATGCTTGTCGGCTACTTGGATGATGGTGTGCATATGGTTTATTTCCAGAAAATCTTTGAATTCTCAAAGTAGATATCGAAAGTCTTTTGAGACCCTCAACTGTGGCAATTGCAGCAACTGTGTTTCAAGTTACCTTGTGTGTGAAGCCTTGATTGTTAGATTCTGTAAAAGGGATTGTTCAAGATCCAATGTAGATTCTTTGATTCGATGTTATATGCATGTCTAGTCCTCTTAGATCTCCATCAGATCAAGTAACTTGTTAAGCCACTTACATGTTCCTGAAACACATGGAATCCTTGAAGTCTTTGATGTTTTTATTTTCCTGTCGTTACGATGCTCTTGTTTGTATTGCATGCCAAGAAACATATGATAACTAAGAGTAGCGAGTGATATACTTTTGTAACTATATTCTTTCGCATTGTTCTCATGGTAGTTATTGATATATTCCTAGATCTTTTCTACGGCTGGCAGTGTTCCATTTGTTTCTATTTTAAGCGTATGGTTCCATTCATCTGAATTTTGTAGCTTATACATTTCTCTGCAGGATCTTTTGACGGTGGCAATTCCTTTATGCAAACTAATATCACCAAGTGGGACATGAGGCGACGACTTGTGTTCATTTGCAATTATGCGGTAAATGCACGCCCATCAAGAGGAAATCTTAGACAGGTTTTTGGTTTCCTTCATCGAGAAAAGGAGAGTTCACTTGGTATGGTCTCTGATCATACTTGTGATGGTTCTTAAGAGTTGCTCAGATGGTTTGGTGCAGTTTTCTGTCTCTCAGATAGCAAGCTGGTGTCCTGATTCTGGTGTTAGGTTGATTATACGGTTAAATTTAAACTATAGCTGTTTAATGGCAGGTCACAGGCCAGATAAAAGGTGCTGCAACCTCTCTTGTGTGACAAATCCTTCGGGTTGTGTGCATGTAAGCCAATTCAAATTCGCTTAGCATTCTGGACATAAAGGATATTGATTTGAGTTGAATAGCTCATCTGTTGTACCATATTTTCAGTTTGGCCTGACACTAAAGGATTTTCGTTCTTTCCTCATAAATTTCATCTATGTTCTTCCCATTAGGGTTCTTAAAATTCGAGAGCAAATAAATACGGACGTTTTTTCCAAATTAGAGAGCAGGGTGGGTGGTGTATGTTAGTTGAATGTTGAAGAAACCAAAAGGGCGTACATAAAAGTTTTTGTAATTGCTTTTTAAGTTGTTTTGACGATTACTTTTAAGTTATAATTATTTTTTATCACTGCGATATAAATTATAAAAATAAGTCATCAATAACATATATATTTCTAATATTATCCAAAACATGATAATTATGACTCCATTCATTTCTCTTCTTCACTTTATAATTTCTATATAATAAAAAAATAGCAAAAAGGATTGTAAAATACTCTTTAATAATCAATAAGAAGGGTATGGAAACGTATACTTGATTAATATCACTCAGCGTGATGGATTTTCCCCAACAAAAAATATATCTTGATAGTTGGAGTGAATTTTAAATATTCTCTTCATATTTAACATTTCTTACTAATAATATGTTTTTTTTTCTCAACATAAAATATGGTTATAAAAAATTGATTCAACTTAAACAGAATTATTTATAATTTTAGATGACATCCCCAATTTTGTATATGTTTTCTTATAAAATTGTTTTTAATTGTGGTATGTGCAAGAAAGTTCCCAAGATTTATTTGTTTGCAACAGATTTGAAATTTTAAATTCATCCCATTGAAATTTTATATTAGAAAATAATTTTTATGATGTGAGGAATTTTTTTTCTTTCGAAAATCATAATTATGCCATAAACTTTTTTCTACTAATGGTTACTTATATAATTTGGAGATAACTACAATTGTTTCGTGGATTTAAAACTATATGTATATAATTTGATTACACTTTTTATTTATCTTTTGTGGATCAATCTTGACATTAATCGAACAATAATTAAATTTTAACTTCCAAAAAATCTAAGAATAATATTGATTATTAAACAATATTCAAATGTTATACATTCAATTTCACTATCAATTGTGATATATTGCCTTTTGTACACAATTAAAAATTAAGATTCATCATATATATATATATATATATAGGTCGCTCAAGGAGCGAGGGTGTTTCCTAGTTGAAGTTTAAAATAAAAGTCATTGATGGGCCACGGACAAAAAAATATCATCTTTCATCTTAAATCTAATCACAATAATGTAGCTAAAAGGGCCTGACCCACTTTAGGGTACTCGCAATGTAATTAAAAAGTCGTATGAGCTAAAGCTTGACCGAAACCATCGTAGTCAAGGTAAGAACAAGAGCTTATCTAAGAGTGTGAACTGAGACTACTTGAACGGGAGCAGACCAAAGAAACGAGTAATTCCAACAGCTCAATTTTGGAACAACATGCACCTTTTGTCAGAATACAGAAATCTAAAGCATAATGAAATCTCATTTCCAAAACCTAATCATCATTATCTCGGACAAAAACCCCCAATGACTACGTTGATCCTGATAATATAGGCATGCCAGCATAAACCAACACCAAGCGAAAATTGAGGTAAGACGGACAACAACGGGAGTGAAAGATGCTGATGTTGTTCATTTCTTTTTCCCAGCCTTGGCAGCATCCCCAGCTTTGGTCTGATCAAGGAACAAAACAAACACTAGTTAATACAATCCATAAGACGGAAGAGATGATTTTTTTAAATGCTTAAAGAGGTCATAGTATTAGTTTCTAATGAAGATGAAATAAATGGCTCACCTTCTTCACTCCACGAATCTTCTTGGCTCTGTTCTTCCTTTCCTTCATTTGCTTCCTGGATTTCTCTACCTTTGTTGCAAGCCCATTCTGTCAAAATATAAAAGGAATATTAGAAAACAAGTCCACCGTTTTTTTTTTGAGAGAGAAAAAAGAGTCCATAATTAGCGTCAGAAGAAAAGAATATCAAGTTGACATATGGTTCTTATGTGACCAAAAAGGAGAATAAGCTCCATATAGCCATATAGGTATATCACAGAACTTATTCACACAACTAGCAATTCTGCCTGAATATTGTCTGACAAAGAGAGCATCTGCAAGTCTTGTGCCAAGCATTTAGCTATATTAAAATTTCTTTCGCATTTAGTTCTTGAGCTACACGAAAGCATCGTTATCCATATTTTCCAATATCGGACTAAGAATTTGTCATTCACCATGAAAAGTAACATGAATCCACTATAAGCTTGTTTAAATGAACTTGAAATAGATGAAAAGGGAAAAGAACAATACACATTCGACAAAACAGGACAAATTATTGTACCAGTGTGAGAAATCATGAGCTTATTAAAAAATAAGAATTGAAGATAAAATAAAATATTTTTTGAGAATATGACGATAAAATATATAAATAGGAAGACAATTCTGGTGCGTAACATGGAGCTGGAAAAAAAATGCAGCAAAGGATTAATAAACAAGGAAACAGTATAAATAGATCACTAAAATAAATGTCATGATGGCATTGATGGGTGACTGCAGAGGAGACTAAGCTTGATAGCAAGAACATGGAACTAATGCAGACAATTTAATCAAGCAGCTCTGCCTGTATTGTCCTAAAAAAAGAACACATACAATTCCTATGTACAAAATTTAGTTATTTCGTTTGCTCTTCTTAAAAAAACATTTTGTTTTAAATTATAAGAAACCATCATTATCCATATTTCCAAACATGGTGGACTTTGTTAGTCTTCAAGCATGAAAAACCAACAGAAGCTTGCCAAAATTCATTAAGGCAAAAAAGCCTATCAACTTGAAATCATTGAAAAGGGAATGCGGCAATAAACAGAACGCACAACAGGAATTACCATGGCACCAATGAGAGAAATAATGAACTTAATGTTTCAAAGAAATTAATTGAAAATAAAGTATTATGGAAAATTATCCTGTGCTAGATCTACAAATTCTAACAATCGCATGAACTTTAGTTAATTGCATCACTCATATATGTAGTGATAGAACATGTAAGTAATGATCAAGGAAACCACATGCCATTTCACTCAAATGCCATAAAAGGAAACAATACTTTCTCAAACAAGTGATATCAACCAAAATTATATGCCAGAAACAAGCTTCTCCATGACACAACTATAAATGAGCACATTGTTCATTATGATCAACATGCAATTGGAAGATGATAGATAAAATAAACACAGGCACACATGAGGGTCAAGATGCATTCATTATATTTATTAAGAATGGCGCCAAAGACAAGTGAAGCATTTACCCGACTGAAACTTGTATTTACAACTTCAAAGTAGCAACTCAGAGAGTTACACAAATTATACAGCTTTTTCTTTCTTAAGAATGGAAGATACTATCTTAGCACACGCGTTTTGGATTCACTTTGGAAATACTGTTCGGTAATAAGCTGATAGGAAGAAATACAACTATTAACTAGTGAATCATAAAACACCATCTTAAAGTTGAAGGCGGAGTAAGTACCCTGATGAGACGATACTTGGGCTCATACTTCTTGGCGCTGTCGACCGAGTCATAGATCAAGCCAAATCCTGTAGATTTCCCCCCACCGAAATGGGTCCTGAATTTGAACACGAAGATGGAGTTGGGATCCTTCACCTCATACAATCTCGCCAGCTTCTCCTTCAACTCGGCCTGGACGACATCACCAAACCACGAGATTAAAACTCAGGTCTCTATCACTAAAAGCCAAAATGAATCCAAACATGCGAAGAAAGGAACAATTCGTTATTCGTATCTCTATATCTACAGCTGACGATTCGATCTTTATCCCAAAAAATAAATACCCATCTTTTCCGTAAGGAAAAAAAATCGACCACCAAGCTACCACCAAAATACCAAATCAAATCCTCAGGTAAAAAAAAAACCCGACTTTTAACACAAACCACCAGTCTGCGACTCCTAAATCCAAACCTCGAGCACGCACCGTCGAGAATTCGAACTCACCTTGGACACATTGGCTCTTCCAGGGTGAAGTACATCAATAACCTGGAACAAGAAAGGATTAAAAACATAAGAAAGACATCAAGCCAAGCGAAAACCAGGGCGGGCATGGTGGGTGGAGGTTTGAAGATCTTTACGAATTGTTTGCGCGAGAGAAGACGGTTGGTCATAAACTTCCTCGTCCTAATGGTGACAGCTTTCGTGTCCGCCATTATTGCTGCGCTTCTTCCTCTCCTCCGACCTCACGGCGACGTTGACGTCGGTAGCGGCGGCGTTCGAAGCAGAGACCAAGATGGGGGTAAGCCAGCGCGAGGGACGAAGGTCGAGACACTTTAAATACGCAGATGCCCTAATGGGCTTTTACACGTGAAGGTTTCCATGCAGTAGCATGGCCTGTTTGGTGACTAAGATTAGCCCATTATCAAATTATTTATTTTTTAAATATCTTTTAAACTTGGATTAATTCCTTAAATCTCTTCCCTAATATATAAACTCCTAAACTATGTTAAGATTTTTACTTTAATCCATTCGTCATATTCGATTAAGTTTCCAATTATTTTTATTTTTTGAATTTATTAAATGACTAAAATGTCTTGACTTGAAATGAATGTTCATTTTTTTCTTTATTGAGAGCAATTTAATCATTTAATCAATTAAAAAAATAATGAAAAAGTTAATAAAATATAAAAGTATTAAAATAAAAATTATGGCATAATTTAAGAAGTTAATATGATAAATTCATATATTTAGGGCAGATACAGAAAATCGTTATATTTGAAAGGAAGTTTAAGAAAATCCTTTTGTACCAGTGAAAAAAAATTAAATAAACCAATGTCTGTGTCTATATAGACTTCGGTATTTTCTTCTTATTTCACAAGTGACGTAGAAATAAAATTGTGCCACACACCTGTTTAGATACCCGGTCCTGAATTTAAAAATTATTTTGAATAATGATATTTAGTTGACGTTGATGGTAAATCCTTTCAACTAATAATTTGAACTTAAATTTACTTGGAGTCACCACATTATATTATTCAATTATTTTAATTGAACAATATGAATTGATTGGTAATGCAGTATAATAAGTGATGATCTACATTATTTAGATAGGTGTGTCTGATAATTTGATTTAATCTCCTTTCCATATTTGCCCATATGATCCTATGTAATAAAAATAAACAAATATAACAAACCATATACCATTATTTTTCTTATATGTCATTAATTATTATTATTAATTTTTAATTTTTGTAATGTATCGTTATTGTTTCATTTTTTTAAAAAACAATCTCATTTACATATTTACCCACTATAAATTTATTATTAGAATTTTTACGTTTCAGCCAAAGTATATAAAGTTGGCATTATCAATGAAAGAGCAGTTTAATGAAAGATGTATAATATTTAGTAAGATAATTTCATAAGTAAATATGATTATTTAACATTTATACATATTATTTATGCATAGTAAATAGGATAATGGACATTAATAATGATTTAATACGTGATCATGTCTTCGTTAAACGATGTAGATTGTTGGGTAAGGTTGAGAGGTGATGCATTAAACATCATCTTAAATGTTGTAGTTGAGATGTCTTCACTTACATTATTAGTTATTGTTGTTGTTGTTGCTGTTAATCACACACAAACACTAGTTTCAAGCTTGAAATTGTTGGAAACATCTAATTGGTTTTGAGTCGAAAGTGGAGATGCAAAGCCATTTGGTTCTTGCTTGTCTGCATTGATCATCAACATGCAGATGGAACTTTCCACTATCTTCTTGATTCCACCTAAAGTTTCTCGTAAGCAATAATGTGATATGTAAACATGTATCTAGCCATTTTTGGCAATAATCTAGTTTGGTCACGGTCACAATCTAGTAACAACTTATGGATCCAAGCTGTGAACCAAGTCTCTTTAAAATTTATATGATACCAAAAGGAGCTGGATTTCTTGCAATTGCAAACTGTAAAGTAATAGCTAGTCATATTTGACGGTGGTGATATATATAATACGTGTTTAGTAGTGAGTGGTGTGATATGTATATGCTAATTATATATAGTCTTCATATGCTAATTTCTACCTCCCCATATCTTTTGTCTCGAAAAAACTCCTTGCAATTGTTATTGATATAATTTAAGAAGATTTTTTCGATCTAGAGGAAGCCTCCTTTTTATAGACATATTTACCTTTATAAGGCATGATCGATTATATATATTAATTAATTCATTGTTATATACAACAACATGAGAATTGAAGGAACATTAAGCTGCGATTCACGTACGATTTTATTTTTCTTTTTTTTTTAAATGTTACTTTTTATTTGGTTGCAATACATGTCGTCAATAAAAAAAATAGAAAAAGAAAATTAAAAAACTAGAGAACATGTCTTCGACCCACATATCCGAGCTCAGACGTTCTTAGATCTTGCATATATAAATATATATATATAGTATATCTTCGGACGGGTAGAGCCGTCGGAACATGATATTAAAATATTACCATACCCATCCACCTTATTTCGACGGTTACAACTATCTAAAGTTTTGACGGATGTTTGACACTTATAAACATCGGAATTATTGACGCTTCGCAGACCGTCGGAAGTTTCGACGGTTGCAACTGTCGAAAACTTCTCCGTCTATACTTACGACAATTATTTGTATCCGTCAAAAATTTTTTTGATAGTTCAGAAGAAGTTTTGCTCGTCGGAAACTATCCGTCGAAAATTGACATTTTTCTTGTAGCGTCAAAAGTTCAAAAAAATAAAAGAAAACAAAGAACTCGCTTAATTTCTGAATATTTAGAGGATAGCTACATCAAATATCAGTTGCTCACTTAAACTATTTTTTTAAAGAAAGTATTACAAATTGATTGATTAACCTTGCTTCGTAACTTGAAGATATATACATTTATATAGATATTATGCATGAGAATATATACATACATAAATATATATATATATATATATATATATATATATATATATATATATATATATATATATATATATATATAGCTAACATGCACGGCAAATTAGTAAGCTCATATAATTCAAGTCTAGTGGCATCAATCAAAACTAACGACTACGGTTTAATTTATTATTCGTTTTAGGCGTTTATTAATCAGATCACGTTGCTTTAAAATCTCATCGTAAAATCTTTCCAAACATTGTTACAGAAATTAATTAACGTTAAGAGTAATTAGTGCTATATATTGACGGCACATCTTGGTAGGCAAATGCAATGTATGCACGCCAAAAATTAATCAAACTATGAGGTGTTATGATATTGCACAAGCTGAGGGCTATTTATTTACTGTACCCAACTGCACATCTAGAACTATCAACGTAACCCTCGTGCTTGTGATCATGGCTGCATGCTACCTCTGCTGCTGCTGCTGCTGTTGCTGGTGGAAGAAATCATCATTGATCAAGGAATCCACGAAGGACGTGAGCGCGTCGTCGCTGCCGCCGCCGTCAACCGCCTCGTGATCCCTTGCCGTCGTCCCAAACACTAATACTTCGTCGTCGAACCCACCAAACCGTCCGAAACGATCGCTTCGAACTGGGGTTGCGTTGCTGCAGGAAGTAAGGGTACCGGAGTCGGAGCTTAGGGTGGTCGCAAGGTATGGCGCCGTCGGTTCCGGCGGCGATTTGATCTCGAGGCCTACGGGGGCCACGAGATGGTTTGAGGCCAGAGGCCTGTGCGTGCGCGGATCTATGCCTTGGCCGATCAGCTTCTTGCTCAGGTGCGTGTTCCAGTAGTTCTTGATCTCGTTGTCGGTGCGCCCGGGGATTCTTCGAGCTATCAGCGACCACCTTCTCGATCCGCATCCACCGGAAAAAGAATAATAATGAAACAGAGTAACACGAAGAAGAAGCGACAAGATCAATGTTATTAATTACCAAGCAAGAAAAAGATGTTACCGATTGCCGAGCAGGCGGTGGAGGCGAAGGATGAGGTCCTCCTCGTCGGCGGCGATGGAGCCCCGCTTGATGGACGGGCGGAGATAGTTCATCCACCTGAGGCGGCAGCTCTTGCCGCACCGCTGCAGACCCGCGCGCTTCGGCAGCGTCCGCCACCGGCCTTCCCCCTCGCGGCGCACGTAGCTCGACAGCAGCTCGTCCTCCTCCGGCGCCCACGGGCCCCGTCTCAGCCCGACCTTGCTGCAGCATGGCGTTAGTCCCCCTCCCCGACGGCCCCCGCTCTTTCCTCGTCCCTCGGCCGCCGCCACGGTCGCCGGCGACGCTGATGACTGCACTGTGTTCCTCATTTGCCGCTCGTTAATTATGGCACTCGTTCTAACGTAACGCAATTGTCAAATTGGTGCAGCTGCATGACTTTTTATCTCCTCTCCACTTCTACTTTCGTTTTCTTTCTTCTCTTTTTAGGGTTGGCAGCAATGTTCTCCCGGTTGTCCTTTTGTTAAATTTTGTTCCATGCACTATTTTTTTTATTTTGTTTAATCAAGTAATTAATTTGGATGTGTGAGTTGGTAAACGATTTTATATTCAGAAATTGATGGTAACAGTAGTTATACTTTTGTGTGCTTTAATCCAAATATCATATTTGTCAAATGGATGATCGTATCCATATGAGGAAAAAAATATTTTGTATGACGTGTAACTTTTCTCGAATAAAATAATTGATAAATTTTCTTCATTATCATCCTTATTATTATTATTATTATTATTATTATTATTATTACAAAAACATTAAACGTCGAAGAAAAATCTTTTACAATATTTCTTATGCGTCCAATCCATTATACCAATTAATCGACCGATAAAAATTAACGCTTATTATCAAAAGTTCCTTCTTTTTACTAAACTAATATTTAAATAAACAAATAAATAAAAATCTAAGAATTGCATGCATTTGAGCAGTTGGGCCGACCAAATCCAATGAACTCAATTACTTAGGGCTTGTTTGATTAGAGGATAAATGGCAGAATAACTCGATATTTTGATAATATAGCTAAATATGACGTAGAACAGGATTATCTCGGTCAAACTTCGAAAATCGTAAACCACGTTGAAAAACGTAAAATAAGTATCGGAATATCTTGATATTCCGGAGAATATAACCAAACATGACATAGAATAAGGATAAGTTGGTTAAACTTCGTTACTTAGAAAATCGTGAAACCACTACATAGGCCATTTAGATGAAGGTTATCTAGTGGAATAGCTGCTTATTCGACGGAATATTGTCAAACATCAGTGGAATAAGAATAAGTTGGTCAAACATCGTTTTTGCCCAAACCACCTTGAAATTCTAAATACCACCACTATAACTCACGAAAACACAACATTTTTATTCCATCAAAATGATGGAATAGACTTATTTTCTTCTTTTTCATCTTTTTAATTATTTCTTTTTATTTTTTATAATTTAATCATATATCATTATATTATTATATTTATCATTATTATAATAATAAATGTTAAGTATTTATAATAAAATATTTTAATTATAAAATATTATATATTTAAAATTTATTCCTTTTAAACCGAACGGACGAAAGAATAAGAATACAACAAGAATATTTATATTCTTTTGAATAAAATTTATTATTCTCCAAAAGATATTCTCCATCCAAACGGCCCTAATGTCGTTTGAAGAATATCTCTATTCTTCTAAAACAATAGAATAGAGATATTCTACTTCTTTTTTATTTTTCTAATCGTTTTTCATTTTTCATTATTTAACTATATAGTATTATATTATAATTCTTATAATAATAGTAATAATAAATGTAAATAATTTATAATAAAATATTATGATTATAAAATATAAAATTTATTCTCGTTCAACCAAACAAGAGGCAGAATAAGAATAAAGTTAGAATAGTGTATTCTCCAAAATAAAATTTGTTATTCTTTAAAAAATATTCTCCAACAAAATGGCCCCGGGGCTTGTTTGTGGAATAAACAGAAGAATATCATTATATTCTTGAAATATAGCCAAACACGAGCTGAAATTGAAATAATTTGATCAAACATCATGGGAAACCACCTCTAAACGTGTAAACCACTTAATTTATTCTTTAAAACATAATATTTATATTTTATAAAAACATCAGAATATCATATTCTTCAACTTTTTAATCGTACTTTAATTTTTTAATTTTACCCATACATTATTATATTAATATTTTTATTGTTATTATAATAATAAACATCAATTAGTTATAATAAAATATTTTAATCATAAAATATTATATTTTTATACTTATTCTTCTTCAATCAAATATTAATAAGTAGAATATGATTATATTTACTTTTTGAAGAATAAGATATTACATCACTTTATTCCATTCAATTTTATTCTATAATCAAACGGCTCCTAAAAGATAACAATAAGATGGTAAAGATGTTGGTATTTAACAACGATGTGTGGCAAACCAGAAGAAAATGCACGGAGGATTGTCTATGCGACCCTGTGAATTCTTGTATTATCTTTTCATATTATCTACTAATTTACATTATCTAATAATTTATATTACTTTATATAAAGATTATCACTTATTAAATTATTAGTAAAGTGTATTATCTTATTTAGTATGTACAAGTAATTTTTATATTATTTATTTATAATAAAAGATTATTAGATAATGCACACTTTTTACTAAAATACTTTTTATCACTGATGTTGAGCTAAATTTTTATTTAATCCAACTAAAAACTTGAACAAAAAATTAATAAATTACAAAAATATAGTGATGATAATAAATTAATAAATACTTTGAAATGGAAATATTGGTAATAAGTATATGTAATATTCAAAATAATGATTAATAATAATATGCAATTTATGTGAATTATAATTATAAAAGAATAATTTAAATAAATTATTATCAATTGTGATAATTTTTTCCGTTGCTATATAATTTTCTTGTATTATTTTATGTTTTATTTATTTAAGATTGAAAAGGATAGAAATAAAAATAAAATAAAATTAGATTGCCATTTGAGTAGTAATTTCGATGGACATTTCCTTTTCGGTCAATGTAGATAGTCACTTCTGCATTTTAAGCAATTTAGATTGCTTATAAATCAAAATGAAGTAAACAAGATAATGTCAAACTAGTAATTTAGAAACATTTCGAAAAACCAAATGTTATCTATACAGATAATAGTTTATGAATATACAAAAGGATGGATAAAATGTTTGCAAGTTTTTAATTGGACGAATTGGAAGCTTGATTTCTAAGCGAAGAATTCAAATTTCAATTGAATCATAATTTATTTCTAGATTTTATCCTTTGCTAATTGAAAAAATGTTAAAAATAGAAATCATAAAAATAAATTAAAGTTTTAAAAATACATTCACCTAAAATTTAAATATTTTATTTTTTTCAATTATTGGGAATAATCAATGTCCAAATCACTAAGGACCGTTTAGCGCATCACTAATTTAATTAATTGATAATTTAGATCACCACTAAAATAGATTTTTATTATTTAAATTATCGATAATAAAACGCTATACTATTTTCAAAATAGTTGAAGAAAAATTTAACAATATTTTTTTCAAAAAACTATTTTAGATTTTGATCACATTTATTATAGGTAAATAATGAAAAAAGTAGAAAAAATGAACAGAGATAAAAGAAAATGAGGTAAGATCGTGAGTTATTTATAAAAGATCCGAATAAATGAAGAAGATAAAAATTGAGTGATATTATTTATTAATAAAGTATTTAAAAATTTAATCGAGTTCTTATTTTGTCAAGATGTAATGGTGATAATCAAGATGATTAGAAAAGTTAAAAATTACTAATAATATGTTATAGTGATGTGTTTTTTCTATATAACAAAAAAGATGACAAGTGTACCGATCACACAAGTAGTAAAAAGATATCGATCCCACGAGGACTTTATTTCCTTTTCTTATTAAATGAGAATTGTTAAGAGAAATAAATTATAGAAATAACCATAGAGAAACAAGAAGCAAATTCGAGAAGGGGAGAAATATCAAATATGAGAAATGTTAGTTTTACTAAGCATTCATCCACTGTTATTTAAATCAAGTAGGAAAATCATAATTGATGGAAATAATTGAAATATCAGTTATGACTCGAACCAGATGTCCTATCTGTTTTATCAATTAAATATTTGAAGAAAGTTCAACTAAATCATTCTCCAAATATTTACATATAAAACATAAAGTACTCCTCAACCGAGTAAGCCTAAGTTCACACCCCTCTAAATCTCACTGAGTAGATATGGGAGAGATATGAGATGTTAAAAAGGGATTAGATTCACAAGAAACACAACATCCATATTCAGAAAAAAATAATCTCTCATTGAAATAACAGTGGAGTTCAACAAAGTAAAACCAACAGAGAAGGACTACTCCATTGTTGAAGAGTTAAACATCATAATGCAAAAAAAAAATTAGAGTAGAATATAAAAGATTTGCAAAAAATAGAACTCTAAAATGTGACTCTAAACAAAGTAGCCACATGTCTCTATAAAAGTGGATGTTTTCCCTCTCCGATCTGAAGCCTCATTATAGTGGAAGGAAGGTTTTTTTATAGCCGCCCATGACCAAAAGTCTGGGTGTCAACACGGATCGTGTCATTAATAACACGGGCCATGTTGATTAATGCCATGATTACATAGCGACCCGGTGTAATAAATCCTTCGATATGAATAACACGGACGATGTCATTAATGACAATGGTCGTGTTGTCTTCTGGAATTGCGACAAAAATCTTTACGTCATTATCAGACACGGTCCATGTTGTCTAAAATGATCCATTTCTAATTAGCGCGTGGCAGAATTCCCCCAGCCCATGTTGGTGTTGACGAGACTTGGATAAACACGGCCCGTGTCACCCGGAGACATGCTGTTTTCTTCCCCTGTCAAGCAAATTTCGTGAAAATCACAAATAAAAAGGAAAAAAAATATTTCCACGAAAAAATAGGTAAATTGATGCATGATCATTCAATTTTAGCTTATTAAAGTGCAAGATAATATGTATAAATGAGCATGCATCATATAGTCAAACGAGATAATATGGTTGATTCTAATAATTTTGAATAAAATAATCGGTATTCTATCTAAATTGTCTTGTACTAAATGGAGCATAAAATGGAAAATTTAATGCTTGTAGTTATTTAGTTTAAAATTTAAGGTTATTATTTTAAATTTTTAATTTACTTAACCTACTAATCAATTTGTGGTTTACATGTACTATTATTAGCTTGTTGGATTCAATGAGTTGAAATAGGGACACAAACACTAATGTAGGGAGTTAATGAAACAATTCAATAATCTACTTTTTATGTTTTAGGAATATTAACACTACCAGAAAATCGTCATTTTCCGACAGGCAATTTCCGACGGATAGAAATTCGTTGCAATTTCCGACGAATTTTGCAACGAAAATATTTCCGACGAATTTTTCGACGGTTACTACCGTCGGAAATGAAAATAATAAATTATGTAATTTTTTATATTATTATTTTATTTTTCGACGATTAGAAATGTCGATATTTTCGACGGATATCCATCCGTCGCAATTTCCGATGGTTGTAACCGTCGGAAATGAAAATAATAAATTATGTAATTTGTTATATTATTATTTTATTTTTTGACGATTAGGAACGTCGATATTTTCGATGGATATCCATCCGTCGTAATTTTCGATGGATTTTCCAACGGTTGCAACCGTCGGAAATGAAAATAATAAATTATGTAATTTGTTATATTATTATTTTATTTTTTGACGAATAGGAACGTCGATATTTTTGACGGATATCCATCTGTCGCAATTTTCGACGGTTGTAACCGTTGGTATATGTATAATAATATAATATGAGGAGTATTTTATTAATATAATTACCGATAGTCCAAATCGATAATTTTTTACGGTTTCGACCGTCGGTAATAATTAGCGACAGTTCAAACCGTTGGTAAAAAAATATTATATATAAGTAAATATAGTATTTTATTTTTATAATTAAATAGTTTTCGATGGTCACAACCGTCGGTAACTTTAAAAATAATTAATATTTGCTTTTCCGACGGTCGGAGCCGTCCGTAATTAAAATTTGATTATCTCGCTTTTTTTTTCATTTTTCCGCTTTCCCATCTTTCCACTTATATATATATATATATATATATATATATATATATATATATATATATATATATATATACCCCCTCTCCTCTCTCTCTCTCTCCCTCTATTTCTTTATTTCTTTCCCCCTCTCTTCTCTTTCTCCCTCTCTCGCTTTCGCTCTCTCTCCCCCTGCCGGCGAGCCTCTCGACCGGACGTCGACCGCCAGCGACCCATCCCGCCGGCATCCCTCTCCCCTTCTCTCTCTCCCCGCCCGGACCGCCAGCGGCCGGATCCAGCCGCCAGCAGCCGGATCTTGTCGCCAGCGGCCGGATCGGCCGCCTGGCCGCTGGATCTTGCCGCTGACGGCCGGATCGGCCGCCGGGTCCAGCCCCTAGTGGCCGGATCCGGCTGCTGCTTGCCGGATCTGGCAGCCAGCAGTCGGATTTGGCCGTGGGCGGCCGGATCTGGTCACGGTCTGATCCGGCCGCTAATTTTTATATTTTTAAAAAATTCTTTACGACGATTGCAACCTCCGAAAGATCGACGGTTGCAACAACCGTCGAAAGTTTCAATAGTTGCGGCCATCGAAAACTTTCGACGGTTAGAACCGTCGGGACTTTTTGGACGGTTAGAATCGTTGATATTTCCGACGAATTTTTTCCAACCGTCGCAAATCAATTTGCGACGATCGTTTTTTCGACGGATCAATTTCGTCTGAAAATCGTCGAAAATTGTATTACCAACGGTTTTTGGGCTGATTATAGATGGTTAAAACTGTCTGTAATCAACAATTTTCTTGTAGTGTAAGTCATTCTTATTATCATGCACCGTTAAATTTTAGTATATAACATCATCGCAACAACAAAGTTCTAAGTGTTATATCACTAAAAAGCAACCACTAGCACATAAATGAAACACAAATCAAGACAATTGAAACATCAACTAATAGATCAAGCACCTAATGAAGCATTAATAAATAAAAAGGAAGGGATATGAAGAAGCAAAGAAAGTTTGGGGTGGGGAGTAGGAATCAACGAAGAATCCAGGACCTGTATTTTACATATCCATACAATCGAGTCCTTAGGTTTCCGAAATAGTGTAAAAAGAAGTAAAATAAGATAACCAACGTATTTTTTTTGTACTATTCTTCTTGCTTGTGTTCTTTTAGATCCTACTAGGATCATTTTCTCACAATTCATGTAGTAGCACCAAAGAGGTTACATAGTTGAAAAGTAAAAAGTTAGAAAATAAAAAAAGAGGAAAGAAAGCTAGGAAACTAAATAAGTAGCCTTGAGTTGTAGATATGCCCAAAAAGGTTCATCAAAAGTTTGTAGGTGAAGCCAAGAGCATTTCATGGAGAAAGCTATTTCGAAGAAGTCGTGGAATGAAACCTGTCATAATAAACTTATCACTATATCAAAACCTAGAAACGAGAAAGAAGATATAAAAAAAGTTTAGCTTTCGACTATCAAGACCTGCAACACTAGTTGGAGAAATTTTATGAAAAATGAACACCTTGAAAGTTGATGAAGATTGTTTCAATCATCCACAATGAACTTGCAAACACAAGGATTATATTTGACGACTTCGGCTTGGAAAGCAAATATGTGTAGCATCGAACAAACAACTTAAAACTAAAAAATGGAACATCAGATAAATTTCTTTTTAAATCAACTTGGAAGGATCTCACAAGGTGATTACTTTGGCATATGTGCACTTGGGTTGGGGCTTCTATGGGCTTCATCTTAGCTGTTATCAAACTAACAATTGGTGCTCTTGTTTTACATTTTCGAATTTCATATTTATGTTCTTGGCAAAATTTTTATATTTTGGGATGGCTCTTGTTTTCTAATGAGGTTTATGTAGTTATCAAAAGTAGTTTGCAGTTATTGAAGGGAATTGTACAATTTTGAAATGTTACTATAATAGTGAAAAGGTACACAAAACTTTTTTGAAGGAACATTAATATCATGTGGAACTTAGTGGTATAGGATGAAAGAATCCATGGGCAAGCTTCAAGTCCTAATGAAGATGTAAATTTGTTTTGTTAATGAAAATTTTATTTGTAAATGATAATATGATAGTACTAGAGATGAAATATGATAACCTGATTACAAGATTAAATACATTTTTTATGTTCTATTTTTTTATTTGGATGTATTTTCAAATGTACTTTAACTTTTTCACAATAAGAAAATGATGTCATTTGACTTAACAATTCAATTGTCAATTTTTACACTAATGGAACATTCAGTTCAAAACTGTCAGTATTGATCTACCATATAGATAATGCAAAAATATTATTAACATTTTTAATTAACAAAATATAAAAAATATAAAAAATGTTAATAATAAAATAATTATTATTATAAACTCATAGGGTCTCAATTCTTTAACTTACTGAATAATCAAGTGGTTACTAAAACCTCGCAATCAACTTTATTTAAAAAATTCATCCTTATGATTTGTAATAGGATTTAATGTACCTCTAGAGCACCTTTCGATCTGAAGGAATGTTGAAAACGCATCTCAACCATTGATTCGTTGATCAATGAATCTTATCAAAAGTGATTAAATTCGATCATTTAAAAATATCAATTATCTCAATCGTTGATCAGTGGATCAACGATTGAGATGCATTCAGCATCCCTCCAGAGCTGAAGGTACTCTGGAGGTACATTAATCCCTTTATAATGTATTGCATCCAACACATTAAGTTATCCTTGTGTAACCTCATGTTTGATACAAAAGATGTCTTTATCATAATAGAATACAATATTTTAAAAATGAATTGGTTACCCATATTTACTTATATAAGTCTATACAAATAATTTTTATTTATAAGTATTTATTTAATATTTTTATTTCTCTATAAATACCGTCATATACATAATTAAGGGAATGTTTGTCATCACCATCAAACACATAATAATTTGCAATAATAATGTCACAATCATCTCAAAATTTATTATTCAACATAACATTCATCACAATCTTAATTTTCTTATCACAATAATATTGTAGAGCTTGGAAAATCTACATTTTGTCACTAAAGCTTGTGATCATAGATACTTCTTAATGCAACAAATGTTATTTTCGAAGGATGTGATTCAAAATATCAAAATTTAAGATAACATGATCTTTTTCTTAACTAAGAAATTAACAAAGAATAATTGTAAATAAATTGTGTTACCTTAGATGCATTTTCTACTAAATTCACCACAAACTTAATTTCATCATTTACTAAGATAACATTCAATTAATGAGCAACAAAAGAAGACTAAAAGATGGAAACAAAATTTTCATTCAACAATCTATTAATAACACTATAGTTTACAATCTTATCTATAATTAAGTGCACAACATTACCTACTATAGCATATTCAAGTAAATATAACAATATATTACAAAGAGTAGTAGCATCCCTATATCAAAAGTAAGGCATAAATACATGAAATAAATAAGAAAATAAATTAGTTACCTATTAGCCTGATCTTGCTAACCAACACCATAATTGCATAACCCGTTTCTTTCAGAGAACTTCTACATGTTTTAACCAACATTCCAACCTCCTCCTTCTAAATGTCATGTAGTGGTTTGGTTGTAATGAAATTATAAAAAAATATTTATATATCCTCGATCATTAGCTTAATAGCATATATTAGGGGTTGATAATAAACAAAACTGACACAATTAAATGAAATGGGAAAATCATAAAAAAAATTAACAATTCAATTCAATTTATAATATCTACTTGCTAAAATGTTTTAAATAAATACCTAAAGTAGTTCATGGAGCAAAGAAGCTATTTATGTTAATTTCTTATATATTTTTCTTCTCTTTAGCTTGATTTGGAGGAATTATATTATTTGGCATTGCAAAATTCCTAATGTTCTCCTCCGTATGATGGAGGATCAATGGCGATGGAACAAATGTTGGTTTCCATCGATGCTTCTGCTCCTCCTCCACAGCCTTTGCAGCGTGTGTTTTTTCCTTCCGTTTCATCTGCTACAATGACGACTCCCGTTGCGTCATAATCCGCTTTGCTCTCTCCTTCGGCCTCCTCCCTCATGTCACATTCTCCCCCAGAGCTTTTTGCAGCAACCACCACGGCACATCCCGTCGAACGGATGCCGCGGGCGAAACATAAATGCCCGCACCACCCTCAACCGTGGGAGCTAGCAGCAAGACCACAGAGCTTTTGTCAACGGTACTGACGTCGCCAGGTTCTGCCGAATCATTGTAGCACGACTCCTCTTGCTACGAACCTCCGTATGCCCCGACGATCTCCTGAGCTGGTATAGGCAAAGCCCCCAATCTCGGGCCCAGACCGATGACGATGAATCTAGCTTCTTCTTATGGGTGATGATGTGGCGTTAGGTGATAGGTCAGGAATCGGTGGCGGGAGCGACTTCATAGTCGGGGTAGTAGAGATGTTGAGGTGGGGAGGTAGTGAGAGGGAAAGACAACGATGTAATCGGTGCCCCTGATGAATGTGGAGAGGACCATCCAACCATCTCAAAGTGGAAGAACTCGCATTATATTATATTATATTATATTCTTCTCCTTAAGTCCTTTGTTTATAAATTTTGTTAGGTATAACATCGTCTTGGAAAGTACAATTTTGACTTATCAATTGTTTAAAATATCAATTTTGAGGTCCACCAATTATTAATGTTCTACGCATTAAAATGTTCACATTATGTTGCCATCCCACATGCAGCAGCAGATCCTCCTCGTCATCTTCCACTCTATTTTTTTTTCTTTTCTGTTATGAATTTTGTAAAAGAAAGAAAGAAAAAGTAAATGCAATTTCCTCCTCTTGGATTATCTCCGTAATTTAAGGTCAGAGTCAGACAAAATAGCTCTCTTATGTCGTTTCACTTTTTCGTAAATGAAACGGTTTATTTATATCCGCCACTACCAACCGCGAGGTTTCCTAACCGTCCACGTGTCATCACTATGCCTCATGCGTTACCTTTTGCACCTTGCCTCCTGGTGTTTGACGGTACGTTTTTCTTTTTAATGAATATTGTTTTTCGAAAAAAACACAATAGCACTATTTCTTTTTATCAAATATTTTTTTATCGAAAAAAACAATAGCACGGTACGTTTTTCTTAATGAAGGTACTTTTCACTCAGAAAGCTTTTTCTTATTTTAAAAAAGGATAAATTTTTTAAAAAATAGTAAGGAAATTCTTTTATTACAAATGCCCGCCTAGAAGAAAATAAAAATTTAATGCTGCACGCAAACGTCATATTAGTAGCACAAACTACACACACCGAAAAAGTAGTAATAATAATAATAATAATAATAATAATAATAATAATAATAATAATAATAATAATAATAATAATAATAATAATAATAATAATAATAATAATAATAATAATAATAATAATAATAATAATAATAATAATAATAATAATAATAATAATAATAATAATAACAACATGTGGATTAGACCAAAATTTACTCTTGCTCTTACAAGTTAGAAGTTAGAACCATACATAAATAAGTGGTATGCAGTACAAATTCGGATAAGGAGAAAAAAAAAGAAAGAAAGAACGCTTGGTAGAATTGATGAATGCCATCAAATATCACCCCCACCTGTACATTACTATAATTAACCCCACATGAACAATTAATTATCCGGAAATAATACTTTTACCTTCTTTCATTTTTATCATTTAGTTGGTTCATTTATTGAGACGATTAAATTATACCAAAAAGGTCGAAATAAAAAATAGAGGATAAAATTTTTTATGGCACCCCACCATTAAAATTATCCAACATTTAGAGCAAGCAAACTAATTATGGCATGAAAAAGAAGTCTAAATCACCTGGTTTTTCCGTAATTATCAGGTGAAACCGTGACCTTTTGCACGAGAGTTGTCTTGTGTTGTTTTAAGGCGGGCGGAGGAGCTCTCGCGTGTCCGCTTGCCCCTTCCTTCGCTTTCCATCTCTCCCGCGTGCGCCGCACGTGAGGAGAGGAGGAGGCGGTGGCCGCCGGAGTTCTCCGGCGAGCTGCTTTGGCGGACGAGGAGGAGGGAGAGAAGTGGGGAAGAAGTTTCCTGGGGACAGATGACGAGGCGGTGCTCGCACTGCAGCAACAACGGGCACAACTCGCGGACGTGCCCGACGCGGGGCGGCGTGTGGCTCTTCGGCGTGCACCTGACGGAGGGCGGGGGCGCGATGAAGAAGAGCGTCAGCATGGGGTGCCTATCCTCGGCCGTGCTGTCCGCCGCTTCCCCGTCAGGAGATTCCCCCGGCGCCGGGGCTGCCCGCGCCTCCGGCTACGCGTCCGACGACCCCGTGCACGCATCATGCTCCTCCAGCCGCAGCGAGCGCAAGAAAGGTCGGATTTTCGTTCCCGTTTTCTTTTTTCGTTCCCTTCATCGAAGTTCTTATCTTTATCGATCCGGCATCAAATTAACGGGGAAAGAGATCGCTTCTCATTTCTTTGCATGTCGTTGCTCCTTCGTGATTTCGTTGCATTCTATGTGCGTGGATCGGAATCCGTAATCCACGCTTCTTTCTTGCTCATTCTTTATGATTTCCTGCTCAAACTTTCAAAAACGATTTTTTTTAATCTGTTGATCATCTCTTTGGTTTTTGCGTTCCATTTGCTATGCAATCAATAAATGCTACTTTCTTCACACAGGGATAATATTTAAACTTGTATGATACATTTGTTCTCGGTGATGCTTCTTTCCTGGTTTATTTGGATGAAAATTGAAAAGGAAGCATTGAATCTGATCAAGGCCCCTCCATATAGATACTAATTTGAAAGGGGAAAGTGACATGAGATGATAGTTAACGTTATAGGAATAATTACATATTTTTTTTTATTGGTTTGCAGATTGTGGTAGTATGTTCGTTGAATTGTGTGCTAAAGTAGAGCAAAAACAAATCCCGAGTTGAAAAATAAAATAATTGTTACACACTTCGGGTCTAATGAACAGGGTACCCGCTATGTATGTGTCGGGGCTATTGATAAAGTCATGCATCTCTAACATAGTTGTTCCTGTTACATTCTGTTATGTACATGTCCAGCTTTAAGAAGAAAAAAAAAACACAAAACTTGGGCTATTTAACTTTTCTTTCATAATAATATTATTTCTCTGTGACAGAACCCAACTACCTTTTTTGTTTGATAAATTATTATTCTTGTTTTCTTCTGTTTGGATATGCATTGATTTCTCTGTGGTATTGCTTCCTGTGGGGCCCTTTAAATACTGGAAATGTGATTCGCTAAGTTCCAACTGAATAGTTGAATTGACATTAGTTCAGGATGTGTTAGGAACCGGATGCGATAGGAAAAAGTAGATATGATAGATTAATTTTAGCGGGTGTTTGAATAAAAGATAGGTATTGTAAATATAAAATATAGTTTTATTAATTAATAAAAATAAGAGTATAAATTAAAATGATATTTTGTCAAAAAATATAGAATTTAAATATAATAATTTTTTTACTAAATTATAACAACAACAACAACAAAGCCTTATCCCACTAGGTGGGGTCGGCTACATGGATCATACGACGCCATTCCGCTCATTCGTTGATCCATGTTCATGAGATTCGACAGGGTTTTACGTTGACTGTCGGGGCCTAACACAACCCTCCTCCTTTATCCGGGCTTGGGACCGGCTATAAAACATAGGCGGAGTTTTTTTTACTAAATTACATTTAACAAAATAAACTTTTTTAATAAAATGATAAGTAATAAATAATATTATATTTATTCTTTATAATTGAATATTTTATATTTAATAAATATATTATTTGATGTAAGAAAGGTAAAAAAAAGGAGAAAATGATAAAAAAAGATTGAAAAAAAGAAAAAAGAAAATGTCAAATGAAAAAAGATGAAAAAATAGAGAACACGGCCTGGTTCCAAGCATATGAAAGAACCAGGGTCACGTGATCCTAGTTTCACTATATTTAATGCGGCCTGATTCCACATTGGGAACCAGGCCGCAAAGGGGTGTTTGACGGAACTAGGTTCCATCTAGTTCCACTTCCCAAACACCCCCTATAGGTTTGTGGGTTGCTGGTTTTTTTTTTTGAAAAAAAAAATGACTTTATCTATCACAATGTCTTAAGTTGCCTCATTTAGTACATTTATTTTGTTTAATTTATATCTTAGATAAATTTTCACAAGAAGAGAAGCATATGCATGTTTTTTTTTGCACCTAGAGAGCTTTTCTTCCTAGGAGAGATAATTTCTTAATTATTTATATTTGAAGGTTTCATATTGAGTTTTATTGGCTATCTATACAACAATAACATTGATAGCTGAAGCTTTTACTTTGTACAGTTTATATGTTTGTGAGTTATTATATGCATCAAGGATTTGGATTTGACTTGAGATTACCCAAATGCAAATTAAATTGATAGGTGTTATGGATATCAAGCAAGAGTGATAATCACATACAAAAGAACACACAAAATTTACCATCTTCTCCTCAAAAAAAAAAAAAAAACTTTATCCCTAACTGTGTTATGTCCTCTGGTTGACGAAAGATTAGTAGATCACAGAATCTTAGAGAGAATTTTAATGTCTTGGATAATCCCCTAAACCAAAACCATAAGGAGTTCATATTTACCAATCCTTTCACAAATGATAGGAAACCCTCAGAATAGGACACTTCAGTAGCCCTCGAAAAAGTGACTCCTATCATTAAGCATGGAACTGAACAATTCCGAGTCAGAAATAAATGCTCGTTTAAAACGGGAACCATTATTAAGGAAAGTCATACTATGGGTAACAATTGAAATAGAGTTCAACACACTGTCAACATTAGTCTTGGTAAATCTTACACATTGTTCTTCAACAGAAAAAAACTTTGTGCCTCAACAATATGCAACCATTTTCCCCCTGTATGATGATTGTACGATTTTGTTTAGTAAAGCAGAAAAATAAATTCTTTCTCTTCTGTGAAATAGGTGGCATCAAAGTTATTTATTGTTGATAGTTCGCAAGAAAGTTTTTGAAATGCAAAAATTTTTTTGTATTTTAATTATGTTGTAGGGTTGTCAATCTTATGCCTTGGCTTTATCTTCAGTTTTGTTGATTGAGTGAAGAACTGATTTAGATGAAATGATGTCACAATAACTTGAATATGGTTCTAGACTTCAATTATAGGTTTCTATAAGAACACAATGGCACAGGTATATGGAAGATCCTGACAAGCAGAAACCAACAAACATGCCTGTCATTCTCCAAAAAAAAATATTGCTTTCTGAAATTTCATCATCTATGGATCCTTGTGCAGACACTTAATGCAAGTGTTATGTGCAACAAGTAAAATGTGTTACCTGTAACATATATATCAGGATCATTTGGATAGTTGTAAATTTTCTTCTTTAGTTTTCTACAGAATACCAAGCTGTATAATTTGACTATTTATTGTCCTGAGAATCCTAATTTGTTTTTTATCATGCACTACACTGTTGTTCTTCTTTATATACCTGTGACACCAACCAAAACACGTCTTTAAACTTGAAGAGAATAAAAAAGTGGGATTTTTTTACTAAAAGAAAGTAACTAGAGATAGAAAAATGATTAAGGTACTTTTTGTTTTGGACCCCTGTTTCTTCCATATCTATCAAGGTTTCTGACATGGCTATAAATGAACCAAATCATATTGCATAAATTCATTCAGATATCATTTCCAATTAGTGACCCTTTAGGGCCTTTGTTTTATGTAACTCACTAAATGAAATAAAAATTCATGGTTCATTGTCATTATCAATAATTTCCTATATCCCCTAAAAAAATCAATAATTTCCTATACAGGTTTCTTAGTAATTGATTTTTTGTTACATTTTTTTCTTTTCTTTATGTTATAATAATTGCATTGATAATTTTGTATTGTTGGGTTGACTTACTATATGTTCGAAGGTAAATTGTGGGTGTTATTCTGCCAGCTTATAAGTGATGAAATTAAGTCTTTCATTTAAGCCTAATGTACTATAAAACTGTCAAATTACATGTATAATATGTTTCCCTGAAAGGCATGCATATTCTCGTATTAGGCCTCCATTGATTAAAACGTTGATTTCTTCGATACTTCGAATTGCAGGAACTCCTTGGACTGAAGAAGAGCACCGTATGTTCTTGTTGGGTCTAAAGAAGCTGGGAAAGGGTGATTGGCGTGGAATAGCTAAAAACTTTGTTATATCTAGGACGCCAACACAAGTGGCAAGCCATGCTCAGAAATATTTCATCAGACAATGTAATGCGTCAAGAAGGAAGAGGCGCTCAAGTTTATTTGACATGGTTCCTGAAATGGTACGCTGTCCTTCCCTGTTATACTTTCTCATCTTTTGTTGAATCTTCTGGGTTGTACAGAAGTAAGGTACTAACTAGCTTAACACAATTTTCTTTTCCACTTATTGGATTCAGCCAACTGAGCAAGCTCTGATTCCTAAAGAACAACTTCTTCCCCATCCTCCTAATGAGCCAGAGAACATGAACGAATTGCCATCTTTGTATCTGGGCCTGCAACAAGGACCAGACATTATCATACATTCAAAGACTAATCAAGTGACTGAACTTGGAGAAAGTATGCCATACAATAACAATACTCCCACCATCGCAGTGGTGCCAACATTCTACCCTGCCCTCGTTCCAGTTACTTTACCTTTTTGGCCTGCTAATCTGCCAACCACAGTAAAAGATGCAGAGATGAAGGAGATCTATGAGATTGTGAAGCCAACTCCAGTTATTCCAAAGGATCTCGAGAATGTTGATGAGGTCGGCATGTCCAAGCTTAGCATTGGCGTCCAGTTAACCCACATGGAACTGTCAACTCTCTCTCTCAAACTGCAGGGGGCAACTAGTAAGAGGCAGTCTGCATTTCACAGCAATCCTTCAATTGCAGTACCTGATCTCAACCAAAGTAGCAGCAATCTCATCTATGCTGTTTGACATAGGCACATTTGGGCGGGATCCAGTTTTATGATCTTGCATATGATGTTTATTCTGATGGCAACTCTTCTCTCAGCATCTGCATCTAGTTCATCTTAACCTTGTAAAACAAGCTTTAGACGGGGGTCTTGTTAAAGTATCTTGTTTTTGGCTTTTATTCGAAACAAAAGCATTGATTGGATAAGTGATAGCCCTTACTAAAATCTAAAATTTTGTTCTCTTAAATCTTAGAGTAAAATCAGCTCGGAGTAAATGCAAATACAGATGCAGTGCAAAGCACTTACGTTACGTGTTATATATATTCTTAGTAATACATATCAAAATCTTATATTTGATGTATTGTGCCGAGAAAGAGAATTCAATACAGAAAAGTATTGGCAACACTTGCAAAGGAGCATGGAAATAGCCCTCGTGGTCGGCAAACGTGCACTGCCGTAAAAAAAAAAAGGTTTAGGATTTAAGCTCCACAAAAAAGGCTCTTTGCTTTAAGCATTAAAGCAGTGGTTACTAGTCTTGCCATCAACCCAATTAAGATCCAAAGCAGGACCTCAAAAACTTGAGGGCCACGAACTCGTTAATAGTTGTTTGGTTTGTATCCATACCATTAGTTCACTTTTGTGTGGTTGACATACAGCAACTCCTCTTATTGATAAACACTATGATTTAACTCACAAATCATAGTATCAATGAAAAAAAACATTTGGATCTTAATTTTTGAGTTACTCAATTAAGTACATCCGCTTTGATCAACGATCTCATTGTGCACAATTCATACTTTCTTTTTTACATGAATCATTGGAGCAAATAAGGCATGCAAAGATCCTTTTTTTTTAAGGAATAGTGGACAGAAGCCTTTCTTAAATGTATGAAGGAGACGTTGGGCAACAATAATAATACAACAAAGCTACCACCTACAAGTCTCCAAAGTGTAGCTCTAAATTGATTAAAGTCACTGTCTTCTCCCAACTATTTCATGACCTACAGCACTAATAATTATTTAAAGCGTGCAGCTCAGAGAACATGGCAATGTGGTGCAAACCCCTTAGATGAAGCTTCAACGCTCATAATTCGAAGTCAATGTTGGTGTATATGTAATTAATCATGTGCTGCGAGACATCTTGGCTTTACCTTGCCAAAGCCAAAGCTGTTGGTCTAGTGGAATGTTCATAGAGAATTCCATTGCCATACTGCAGCTTCACTTAGATAATTATTTATATATTCACGTACGTATGCAACCAAGTTTATATTTATTTATTTAGCAGTATACATGCGATATGCTTTGGAAACAGAATAAGTTTACTGTGGACATGTTACATGCTGAATTAAACTTCCACTAGTCTCACATGCATAATTAGTAACTAAAAACTGAGTAGATATCTATTTATAGTCTAAGGATAATTATGTTCATATATAATACAAGTCTTTAACTCCTAAAATTATTCTTTCACTAAAATTTGTGTTACGCGACCTTGTGTGATTGCACATTTTTTAAGAAGAAAACATAAATGTTTAAACTTAGATATCCTCGTTTCAAGATCTAACTTACTCGCTAATTGAGTGGACCAATCGTTGGTTGTAAGATTGCATTTGTTTCGTGTATAGTCTTCAGTTGATTAGTAGAAACTATATGTGATATTGTGAAGAAAAAAAAGGCGAAGAATACTTGCATTAATGATGTTTCCCAGCTACTTCCTCCTGCATGGAGGAGTTGCAATTGTGCTCTCCAATTTCCATTCCCTAGCATTAAAGTTCGATACTTTATTTCTAACTTTTTGTTAGTAGTTTTTTCTCTTTTGAGAAGACTGAAGGAAGTCAAGTTCCCATCTCCTAATATATTATATATATGTTATGAGTGTATGACCAAGTAATGGTCGACCATGTGTAAATGTAACAGCAAATTGTTGAATCAATTATATATGTATATAGTGGTTTGTTTTGTATTCTCCAATAAGCCAGGTGTTATACATAACACATAGCAACTGGAGTTTTTGGCAAATTAACCATGGTCAGATCAATGGCCATTGGCCAGGCTGTAGGTGCATGGAACTTGTGATGCGGCGGCCATGGACATACATAGGGTCGAGTACTTGTGGAGGACGAGTCCTTGTGCTTGATCTATGACACATGAACCATGCAATGCAAAGGGACTTACCTTTTCCAGCCCACTGTGCCCCAAAGTTATAATGTTAGTCCCTTAAGGCATGCATAAAGAGAAAGGTGGAGATAGACACACAAATATATATGTACTACGACTACTGGCAATCAAAGGAAAGGGAGAGAAAAATATCAAGGAAAAGCAACATGTGTGCATGCACGAGAGGTCTTGTGGCTAATAGTATTAGGAATACGTGGGCGCACAAGGCGTCGTTGGCTTTGCCAAAAGCCAAAGGAGGAGGAAGAAGGAGGGGAGAGGGGAAGGCTGGTAAAAGTGGATGCATAGGCTACAAGCACTTGCTGCACCATTTCTTGGTTTGGTTGGTGGTGCACTGCTTTTGCTACTTTGCAGAAACTACTACTTTCTTGTTTGCCTCTTCGTGCAATGCGTGTGGTCTCACTTGGATACATATAAAAGAAAGAAAAAGGGATTGAAGTTCTTAGCCAATTGCTGCTAAAGAAGGCAAAGTTACAACTGTGAAGTTAGGAGCTAGTGACCAACAGTGATTCAAGTGGTCTTTCTATTTTTTTTTGCAGAGGCAGAAAATTTTGTTGGAAGATTCATTCAGATGAATAAAAAAAAAGGTTACTTAAAAGCTAGCAGGGAATAATATGTATGAAGCTGCACTGTCCCATGAATAAATTTTCATTTTATCCTAATTTTTTTTTTACAAAAAGAAGCTGTAAAGAGTTGCCCTTAAGTAGATCTCTGAGTTCCAACTATTATCCCCATTGAAAGCTTTAACCATCATAATTTATTCTCGTTGACACAAATTAATCAAAATGATAGTGGTCTGGATCTGATCACCAGATAGCAGACAACCTTTTTTTTAACGAAAGTTTAAATTTTGTCATTCTTCTACATCAATTAACTCTAATTATATGCTCAGTACAGAGCAGTAATACATCTTAATTTTCTGCACAATTAACAAGTTACAACATGAGAAGTACAAGATGTGTTTAGTTGTCTATTTGTGTGATTTGTGATCCTTATCTGTTGGTGATCTGTCTGGCTCCGCAATGATTACAATATTTCCTATTATTATATGACAGCGGACGGACGAACATCATCTGATTGAGTTAACCCAAAATTCCAGGAAATTTTTTCCTGCAGAGATTCCTGCCACACTGCAACAGGAATTTGATGTATCATGTATATCCTCTTTGTTCCATATGCATGATCAACCTCGAACAACACAGATCTAACAGCAATTTGATGCTGTGATATCTGAAATATGGGCAAGATCCGGTTCTTGCAAATTAAGAATATGAGAGATAGAATAGTCAATGGCCTCATGCACTGATTAATTAATTAGTAAGATCTAATCTTTGTTTTCTCATAAGATTATAACCTGTAAACAGTAATACTCTCTTTTATATAAAAGGCTTGAACTTGACAGAGTTATTAGCTGGAAATATATAATTTAAGACAGTGTCGAAGAATAAACATTAAAGCCTAAAAAATGAGAACAGAGCAATGAATTGAGGATCAAGAGAACAACATGCTCGAGCTCGATCCAACACCATGCAACAAGTCCAAATCTCCCTCTATAGATCATAATATCAAGATATATGTAGCCGAAAGAAGGCAATTGAGAGCTACTAATTACACATGGAATTCACATGCTAATTATACATAGATGTGATCTTATTCACAGCAGCCAAAGTTGCCGCCATGCATGGCATGAAGCCCGTACGTAACGTTTAGCCAACCCGGCGCCCCCGGCCGGCCGACAGCGGCGTCTCTCGCTGGCAGTTCAAGTAGTCCGGCGTCTCCGGCGCCCTCTGCTGGAGGCGGAGCTGCTCGTAGAACCTCCTGATGAACACCTCGGCCTCCTCGTCGACGTGCCCGTCCGCCTCCCCGTTCTCGTCCTCCCTCAAGGGGAAGGGCGAGTCAGTTATCCTCAGCTGCCGCACGGCCGCCGGAGTCCTCCTCCCGAAAGTCCACAGCGAAGGGGACGGCGACGGGGACGGGGACGCGGCGACCGACGACTCGCCCGCGCTCGTGCTTGCCTCGGAGTTGAGGATCTCGAACGCCTTGGCTATCGCAGCGACGTCGTAGTCCTCGTCGTAGACGCCGTGGCGGCGGCGGTTCTTGCGCTTGGTGGCGGCGAAGGAGGGGTAGGCAGGAGTGTTGCTGCAGCTGAATTGGACCTCCTTGGGATCGTAGAAGGAGAGGTTTGGGTCCATGGAGCGGCAAGAGAAGGAGGGGTAGCCGCCATTGATGTTGGCCGGTTGCTGGCGGTGGTGGTGGTGATGGTGAGCAAGGAGGTTGCCGAGGGCTTTGCCGGCGAGTTTGCCGCGCTTGAGGAGGAGGTTGAGCTCGAGGACGAACTTGTGCTTGGAGATGCCCTTGCGGAGCATGTAGTAGACGACCCTCACGATGTGCCACAGCCGCTTGGCAGCGCTCGGAGATGGGTCCATCTTTTTTTTTTTTCCTTGTGTGCGCGCAGTTTTTTTTTTTCAGGGAGAGAATAAAGAGAAGTGAGGAGGGGGGAGATGAGATTAAAGTTTGAGCTGTAAGAAGGGGTCGGGTGGTATTTATAAGGTGTGGGGAGAGAGAGAGAGAGAGAGAGAGAGAGAGAGAGAGAGAGAGAGAGAGAGAGAGAGAGAGAGAGAGAGAGAGAGAGAGAGAGAGGCATTTTCACATTTGTCTTTAAATATTTGAACAACAACGACAATATAGTAATAGAAAGTAAAGCACCTGCGAATGGAGATTGCACCTAGAGTGATAAAATTGTTACTCACCGTCCAAATAGATTTTGTATAGTTTTCTTTTCGTTATAAAAAAAGGAAAAAAATCCTTGAAAATCTCATACGACATATATAACTAAGTACAATTCGATTGAGAAAAAGATCTAGTTATTGCTTCAATTGGTGGTAGAGCTGAGTAGTCTAGTTATTAGCTAATAGTCTTGAACATTGGAATCCTGAGTGGATACCAAAAAAATCGTTACAATTTTTTTCAAAATGTAAGAGATTAAAAATATATTCACGTATATACAGAATATTTCTTTGGTATTGTACTCATGATGTAGTAGAAAAATGCATGTTAAATGATGAACCTGTGTTGTAGGTATTTAAGAGCATACTCCAAATGATCAAACAATAAGAGAAAAATTATTACAATCTAGGGATAAATCCTCTAAGCAACTTTATTTTTCAATGTATTTTTAGAAAATAGTGTTTAGTCCATGACTGCATGCAAAAATAAGGAAAATTGAAAGCATACATAGAGGCTATTTGACTAAGCCTATAGATAATAAGCATTTATTTTACCTATTTATAAATAAAAAAATAGTTGAGGAATCTCAACTTATTTTGTGTGAAAAAAAATTGATAAATTTGATCAATGAATATATTATTTTACCTTTAGAATATACACAATATTTTTTTTCACATTCTTTTGTTATAATATGAAGATTTTTTTATCATTTGATTAAAATAATAACTTATAAATTCTTTATTATCAAATATGTAACTGTTTAAAATAACGTCAGCTATTAAATTGCTTATAAACAACTTATCAACTATTTCATATCAATAAGCCCATACACACACAAGAAGACCACATGTGGCTAATTTTTGCAAGGGGTGAGTGAAATAGGCTCTTTGTTTTCTTTTTGTTATCTCATATGTCAATTGTCAAAAAAAAAAAAAAAAAAATGGAGGAAAAGATGTACATCTCGATCGTAACATTTAAACTATGCAATAATAGGCTCTTTCATTTCTTATTTGTGAAATTTTTTCATCTACATTGCTACTCAACTATGCAATAATTTACATTATCGTTATGGAAAGATTGTTGCTTATTACATTAGAATAATATGCAGTGCTATATTTATGTACAATAATGATCATGTTTACTTTAATGAGTAATATACTTTTTTATTAAAATATCCTAATAGTCAAATTTAAAATTTAAAAAAAGTGCAAGAAATTGTATGGCAATCTGAATTTTACGTTAATTTGAGTTGAGAATTTGCATTATCATAATTTGTTAAGAACATCAACTAGTTCCGTAAGTGAATTCGATATTAACGATGCATAAAGTGGACAATCCAATCAACTACTAACAAGTTAATGATAAGTAGTGTCAATCTATGGAATTAGTGATGATGTCTTTTTTATAATATATATATATATATATATATATATAATAATAAAAAATACTTGTTGCACCTTTTCTTAATGGATTAGATTAAAAATATAAATAAAAATAAATCAAGCATCATTTGTAAATTTTAGTTCAATAATTTTTTTGAAAGATGGGCACTTTCATTTTTATTCTGAATATATTACAAGATAGTAATCACTATTATTTAAGTTTTCTTGAAAATAAATTTAACTTTTAGTTTTCCCACTCTGCGATGCCATAGATTCGTAGAATCAACCCCGTATGACCTAACCTAGCCAGCATAAGAATTTATAATAAATCATCGATGAAAAATTATATTAAATACATTATTATTTTAATTTAGCACATCTTTATTATATGTTGGAAACTGCACGTCGACAGTTCATCCACATTCCACCGTCGAGCTCCAAGCTGCAGAACAACATTGCATAAGCCTATTTTTTTTTCATGTTTCATGATTTGTAGTAGTCTTGTAACACCTGGTTCTTAATATCGATTTATTAGTTGCTTTTAATATGAATATGATTAATTTAGTTAAATCGTGTGTGGTTTTGTAATTCATTTGAATAAAAGTTTCCACCGCAACTTTATTTTTCTCCCCTACCACATTCTTCTCTATATCTCCTTCCACTCTCTTCGTCTTCCTCCCTGGCGTTATTGTTAATAATGCATTGAATCTAAACCCAGTCGATCCTCCTACATAATCAGACATTTCAGCAGAATTTTCCTACGGGGGGAAGGGGTCTCGTTGAGCAAAAATTTTTAGGGGTATTATGTATGTGATTCGGATTTGATTTATTTCCTTATCACGAGATATGTGTCCTATTTTTAGGGGATTTATTTAGAATTACAATCCATATGTAATTCCTATCATCTGTCAAAAGGAGTGCCTATATAAACTCCCTAGAGATCTAGAGACACATCCTTATAATCATCGTTTTTTCATAACAAAGAGCCACCGCCATTTTTTCTCTTCACGTTCTTTTGTGTTTCGTGCGATCCTTCTCTCCCTCTTTTCATAACAAACTGGTATCAGAGCCTTAGAGTTTGTCAGCGATTCTCGATCAGCAGGGAGATAGCATCGCACAACGTGAGCGTGGAGAAGTTCAACGGCAGAAATAATTTTGGGTTGTGGCAGATCAAGATGCGGGCGCTTCTGAATCAACAAGGAGTCTGGGGCGCCGCTCTCAAACGTGTCGAATAATAAATCAAAGGAGGAAGACTCGAAGGGGAAAGAAAAGGAGATTGACCTCGCAACTTTGGTAGCACAGGAGGAGAAGGCGCACTCGATGATTCTATTGTATCTGACGGATGAGGTGATAATCGAGGTCGCAGATGAAGAAAATGCGACCGATCTGTGGTTGAGACTTGAGAGTCTGTATATGACGAAGTCTCTCATCAACAAGTTGTTGTTGAAGCAACGTTTGTTCTCTCTCCGTATGCAAGAAGGTACTCCTCTAAAGGAACATTTTGATCAGTTAAATTCTTTGTTAATGGAATTCAGAAATATCGATGTTAAGATCGAGAATGAAGATGCTATCCTAATTCTGTTAGTTTCGCTTCCTTCATCATATGAGAATTTCGTTCAGTCTATGATTATCGGGAAGGAAACTATAAGTCTGAAAGAAGTAAGATCGAGTCTCCATACTCGTGAGCTTCGGCATAGGACATCTAGAAATTCTATAGAGACTCAGGCCGCGGATTTGATATCAACCGTGGAGAAGGGACAGTCCTCGAATTCGAAGAAATCCAAGTCCAAGAAGAAGAAAATCACTACGAAGGACATCTGTAATTACTGCAAGGAACCAGGTCATTGGAAGAAGGGTTGCTCGAAGAAGAAGAAGGCCCCCGTTGCTGCGGTGGCATATGAAATTAGGAATTCCGAAGATGATTTGATTCTTACTGCTTCTGATCAAGGATGTCTGGAGGATAGTTGAGTTCTAGATTCGGGGTGTTCCTATCATATGACTTCGAATGAAAAGTGGTTCTCAACTTATCAGAAGACTGATGGAGAAAACTGCCATCATCGGCAACGATGCAACTATCAGATAATTGGGATCGGTTCTGTGCAGATCAGGGCTCATGATAATATTGTGAGCACATTGACAGATGTCCGCCATGTTCCGCAACTGAAGAAGAATTTGATATCACTTGGAGCCCTCGACTTTAAATGGTGTCAGATCAATGCTGCTGGAGGCATCCTCACGATCATGAAAGATGATACTACGGTTCTGAAGGGAGTCAGACAGAAGTCCTTGTATATATTGTGAGGCAAGACAGTCTCTGATGTTGCTGCAGTGACTAGTTCATCCAAATCAGAAAGGTCCAAGCTGTGGCACATGCGGCTTGGGCATATGAGTCAGAACGAGATGAATATTCTCAGCAAGCGAGGTCTTCTGAGAGATAAGAAGATATCTGAAATCAACTTTTGCAAGCACTGTGTGTTTGGCAAACAACGAATGTCTCAGTTTGGAAAAGCAGTGCACATGACGAAATCGACACTTGACTACATCCACGCTGATTGTTGGGGTCCCTCTCGTGTTCCATCATTAGGAGGTGCGATGTACTTTCTATCTGTGATTGATGTCTACTCAAGGATGACTTGGGTATTCATGATGAAACACAAGAGTGAGTCCTTCAAGGCCTTTAAGCAGTGGAAGGTACTGATGGAAAATCAGACGTCGAAGAAAGTGAAGCGTCTTCGCACTGACAATAGTTTGGAGTTCTGTTCTGCTGAATTTGATCAATTCTGCAAAGATGAATGCATTGCCAGACATCGCATAGTCAAGGATACTCCACATCAAAATGGAGTTGCAGAACGAATGAACATGACACTTCTGGAGAGAGCAAGGTGCATGCTCTCTAACGTTGGCCTTAATATGACATTCTTGGCTGAAGTTGTTAACACAGCTTGCTATTTGGTGAATCGAAGTTCGGCAACTACCATTGATCTCAAGACTCCAACTGATGTATGGTCAGGAAATCCTACTGATTATACTAGTCTAAAAGTTTTTTATTGTCCAGCATACTATTACGTCAGTGAAGGAAAGTTGGAGCCAAAGACCAAAGAGAGAGTGTTCATGGGATATGGTGCAGGAGAAATGTTACAGAATCTGGTCTCCTTCAGAACACAAAGTCATCCACAGCAGAAGCGTGACCTTTGATGAAGCATCAATGCTTCAGTTGAAGGTGAAGGCTGAAGAGAGTGCCAGTAAATAGGTGGAGGTTGATATCATTCCAACTGAGGATCATGCTGAAAGATCACATCAAGAAGCAAAATCAGAAGATGAAGAAATCTTTGTATGGCTTGAAGCAGTCTCCTAGACAATGGTACAAGAGGTTCGACAGCTTCATGATCAGTAAGAGATTCGGTCGAAGTCCCTATGATTGCTGTGTATATCACAAGAAGGTGAAGGATGGCTCCACCATCTATCTACTCTTATATGTTGATGATATGCTTATTGCTGCCAGAGACATGGCAGACATTCAGAATCTGAAAAAGTTCCTCAGTGCAGAATTCGACATGAAGGATCTTGGTGCAGCACAAAATATTTTGGGGATAGAAATTCTAAGGGATCACACACAGGGTAAACTCTTCTTATCTTAGAAAAGTTATATTGAGAAGATTTTATCCAGGTTTGGAATGTTTGGAGCGAAGCTTTTGAATACTACATCAGCTACAAATGTTTATCTTTCTGTTGCCTTCGCACCAAAATCAGAAGCAGAGAATGAGTACATGGCTCTAGTTCAATATGCTAGTGCAGTTGGAAGTCTAATGTATGCCATGATTTGCACAAGATTAGACATAGCCATTGCAATCAGTGTTGTCAGTAGGTTCATGAGCGATCTAGGAAAAGAGCACTGGCAAGCAGTGAAGCGAATCTTTCGGTATCTAAGAGGAACATCTGATATTGACCTCATCTACAGAAGCGATAAAGAGTGTTTGGTATAGGACACTCGAATTCAGACTATGCTGGAGTTGTTGATGGAAGACGATCTATGACAGGCTATGTTTTCACTTTGGGTAGTTCAGTTATTAGTTGGAAGGCCACACTTCAGCCATCAGTTATATTGTCCACCACAGAGGCTGAATATATGGCATTGATAGAAGCTGTCAAGGAAATCATCTGGTTAAAAGACTTGGTTGAAGATCTCGGATTACATCAAGAGCAGGCTATAGTGCACTGTGATAGTCTTAGTGTAATATGTTTAGCCAAGGATCAAGTACATCATGAAAGAACCAAACACATTGATGTCAGATATCACTTCATCCGTACTGAGAAGATGATCAAGGTGAAGAAGATTGGCACTGAAGACAATCCAACTGATATGTTCACCAAATCTGTTCCTCATGGCAAGTTCCAGCATTGCTTGGACTTGTTTAACATAAATACTTAGTAATAGCTCCAAGATGGGACTGACGGCGGCATGACGTGGTTTTGTACTCTGAAGATGATTCAAGTCAAGGTGGAGATTTGTTAATAATGCCTTAAATCTGAACCCAGTTGATCCCCCTACATAATCAGACACTTTAGCAGAATTCCCCTACGGGGTTAAGGGGGGATCCAGGTGCGGGGGGATCCAGGGGATCCCCCCTGCGGGGGTTGCAAGGGGGCGGAGCCCCCTGAGCGAAAATTTTTAGGAGTATTATGTATGTGATTCGGATTTGATTTATTTTCTTATCACGAGATAGGTGTTCTATTTTCAGGAGATTTATTTAGAGTCACAGTCCGTATGTAATTCTTATCATCTGTCAAAGGGAGTGTCTATATAAACTTCATAGGGGTCTAGACAGAGACCCATCATTGTAATCATCGTTTTTCCATAACAAAGATCCGCCACCATTTTTCTTCTTCGCGTTCTTCTGTGTTTCGTGTGATCCCTCCCTCCCTCTTTTCATAATAGTTACTCTGGCAGCTGATCTCGAGCTAAGATTTTGACATGGTATCAAATCTCGTCGTCGAGCTTCATCGCAACTGCTACAAGCTAGTCGTCTTCAAGCTCAACGTCGCCGGACGAGTAGCTTCCATCAGCTTAAATGGCGCCAGTGAGCCTTGGGCACATCAAGATTGATATTAGATCAGAGCTTTCTCTCTTTGATCGTCTTCATCGACAATTAGAGTACATCTTCCAATCTTCTTCTTTGGTTCTCTATTTTTCCTCTTCATCGCTTGACTTCTTCTTCTTCTTCTCCTCTCTGGTGTCTTGATGATTCTCGCAACGATTGTGACTTTGTTTTGACCAAATTTGTTCTTCGAGATTTAGAGCTTTGGCAGCTCTTATTTTCGACTTGGTCGTTGGTTGTTTCCGGTGGCATAATCGATTTGTTTCCCGATGTGTTCGTCAGAGTTTCCTATTCAGGATTTAATCGGAGCTTTGTCTCCATCTTCTTTCACGGTGTGTTTGTCCATTTTTCGAGCTTTGGCTCATTGATATCCCCAACATTATCGTCAGATTTCATCCCTACACATGAGTTTATTGGAGTTTCGTCTCCTCTCGATGATATTTTATGTTAGCTTTTGACAATTGACGTCCATGTTTTGGAGCTTTGCCTCCTTTGGTTTGCCGATCGAGTTGTTCCTCATTGGTATCTTTCATGGCAATGTTCGTCGGTCATTTTGGAGCTTTGTCTCTATTTATCGACGTGCATTATCGACATGCAAAGTTCTTTAGCTTGTCGAGTGAACTCCGACGTCTAAGTTTGAAGCTTTGACTTCTCTTGGATCGGAATTGATTCGATTTCTCGCATGGCCTATGGTGAATAACAACTTCTTCTTCGATCTGTTGTTCGGAGCTAGACTTTCTGTTGTTGATTCCTTGTTACGGTCATTGTTGTTTCATCTTCGATTGTTTCTTTCCTATTTCTTCTTTTGCTCTTCTTCTCCGACAATTGTCTGCTCTAGTTGTATTACAATTGTCATCATCTCCTCGTGCTCCGCGAATTGTGTCAGAATCTGTCATTTCTTGTTCTGTTCTTCTTCGACTTTGGCATCTTTGTCTTCTTCGGCTTGTTCTGCTGCCACTACAAGGGGGCGTGTTCAAGGACATGTGGCATTGTCCTTGTCTTCGGTGGTGCTACGTCGTCGAACAAGAAGAAGACAACACTAGCCTATTGAGTTGATCGTCACGGAGCTTGTGCATCTCCAATTACGTGACTTATAGGTGTTTGACGGAATGCTCTCTCCTCTTTTCTACTGCCGCCAAGCTAGTTCTTCAAGTTGCTACCGTCCAATTTCTTCCCGGTGTCAACTTAAGAGGGACTATTGGAGTACATGCCTTGTTGGCATCATGTTTGTGGGTCGGACGTTGTCGAAGATGTTCTTTACTCTTGTCATGTTAAGTTGTAATACAATTTATCTAGATGATAGTATAAATAGATGGCTAGTGGTGTGATGTGTATGTATCTTCCCTGCGTCTTCTTCTATATCTTCCTCCGCAAGACGACTTCATCTCCTTCTATCCATAGCCAGCGACTAGACGGAGCTCAGATTTTAACATAAACGTAAAACTTTTCAAAAAAAAAGTGCATCATCATCATTTTTTTACTCAAAATTTAAAATAGTAAAAATGATGTTATGCCTTGCCCAATTTTCTTTTTCCTTTCAAATTTTTTTATTAAATAAAAAATTTGAGTAAACGGATGAGAAAATGCTGATGTGGCACACTTTTTAATTTTTAAAATTTGTTATGGAGATTAGAAAAAAAATACAGGTGTGGACGGACGTTAATGTTTTAAACGTCGTAAAATTATTAAATTTTGAAATAAAATTCGATCATAGTCTTGGAACAAGGAGTTGGATGAACTCCTCAATTAAGTAAAGTAATATTAACAAAAAAAAATGTATCATCAAACTGTGTGCAAATACATTGAATAAAATATCAGGTAAGATTTATAAGAATATAAATTCCTAGAAAAACTAAAATAATCGTATTTTTATAAAAAAAATTCATATCAGGTATGCATGCAATTAAAAGCTTGAGGTCCAATTGGCCGACGCCTTGATGCAGATATTATTCAAACTCGCGTTGAATTAGCGGCTCCTGTGCAAACAATAATTCTGATGTTTGCCTTTTTCCTTGTAATTTAATTCAAGACATTGGAATTTACGGTTCTAATCAACTTCAAATTCCGGAAGAACTGCAACTCTGACAAGGAACAGGAAGAAAGGACCACATGGAGCATTTAATTGGTATGCTCATAATGCAGCCCTCCCTTTATGTTAATGTGGTCTTTGATCCACCAACGCGGCCAAGAATGGTGCCTTTGAGGAACATTGACTCGCTAGCAAATTTTGAGGTCTTTCCAGTTGAGCAGATGCTTGCTGTTGTGATCTACCTCTGTTTCCACTTTCCACCAGCATAGTTTTGTGGCATGTGTTTCATGTTTGAACACTCCCACGCCTAATCAGAAGTTTATTTAACAAGGTACTACCACTCCTTTTTCCTACATTATGTCATGCATGATCTGATAGCTTTTGCTGAGCTGCTTTCTGGAAATTTGTAGAAGTGTTTCAGATGCTGATATTGCTATGTACAAATACGTGTGGTAGAGTGTGCTTACAATTTTGGTTTAGGAAGATGTTTTCTGAATTGGAGAGGAATTGTCTTGCCTGAATCAGAATTCTTCACATACATTTATTTCATCATATTCCTGTGAGAAGTCTGCAATTAAGATTTCTGGCAGGGACAGATGAGAGCTTGAATGGCACAATACGCCAGCGGGTGGACAAGTGGCATTCCAGCTCCAAATACTTTGTCACACCTGGGGGCAGGCAGTACAAAGTGTCGCCATCCTAGGGACCAAAAGCCAACCCAAAAAAGACCTTTGCGTGTCCTCTTTTTTCCATGCCATTAACCCAGTAAAGTGGTGGTTAGGGAGTACTGCTAAGTACTTTAGATTTCCCAGCTGAATCCAAGTAGAAACTGCTGCAAGTTTCAGAAAGAAATGAAAACAAAAGAATAATAATGACATGCTGGAATGCCAAACAATAATTAGATAAATGTATTTTTTCTTTTCGGAAGTAAGAAATCATCTCTGAAGCAATAATAAGATTGGTGTGTAATCCTTCTTTTCTTCGTTTCTTTCTCCTATTTCTCATCAAGTATTGTCTATAATCACTTTCAACTTATTTGTTCGAACTTTTGATACTATTTTTTCCTCTTGAGGCACTTATAATTGATGCTAAGCACACAGTACTACTGAGTCTTCTCTGTTACTGCAATATGATCTTGTAGACACTCTAAAGTAGGTCGAAGGGGACCTCTACGGTGCTCTTTATTTTTATGAAAAGAGAAAGGAAAAGGGGAAGAATAGTGTTTCAGAACTGATACAAAGTGTGAGGACTCCCTTTGAGCTACTGCACTGTAACTTTCCGAGAGCTCTCTTCTTCACAACATTATAAAGCTACAGTAGTTAGCATAACAATTCATAAGAACTATTATATAATAATAGGGATTTCTCATCCTTGTTTAAGTAGTGCTTTCACAACTTGTAGCAATTTTTGGTGCACAAATCTGATATGTAAATTAAAAGAGTCCGAGTACAAAATAAGTCATCGCATTTGCAAAATATCGACAGTCCTAACGATTCGCCAAAAGATCCAATGTATTTCAAACTAAGTTGTAAAGAAAAAGAAGGTAATTTAGATGTCAACAATAATGCTTCTGATACTCCAAGAGGAAAAAACATTTTGGTTGCTTCTTCACCAATTGAATCCAATTGTGGAGTATGATTCTGCACAGAGCTTAAGAATGCCCCTCCTTGCTTTCTATTGACAGCATAATCTTCAAAGAGTTGTTTCAGATTGACACCTTGAAAGTTCTTTATTTTAAACACTACCATGCATGCTAGTTGTTCAATGATCAGAAAAGAAAAAAAACCTAATTTCAACTTTAGAGATGCAGGTGCAGTGATTCTAGTAGAACTTAGAGGAATGTTGAACAACAACAACAACAAAGCCTTATCCCACTAGGTGGGGTCGGCTACATGGATCATACGATGTCATTCCGCTCTATTAGTAATCAAACCTTTCGGTATATTATTCACCAATAGATCTTGCTCTATTAGTTCGCCAAGTGTCCGCCTTGGCCTTCCTCTCTCTCTTTTAATCGGACTCCAGATTATTTGATCTACTCTTCTTACTGACGCATCTAATGGTCTTCTTTGAACATGACCAAACCATCTCATTAGAGGAATGTTGAACAGATGTCAGATGGATATAAACAAATAGAGCAACTGATTAGTTCCAAATCTGGGGGTCATTAGAAGCTTAGCACCCTAAACAAGATATGGTATCCTGATTTGTTTTCTGTACTAATTGCTCACTTTACAAATTAAGAATAAAAACTAATAAAAAAGGTCTTTCCATTTACTTCAATGTTGGGCGGGCACTTTGCTGAAAAGACAGCATAGAAAAGTTGCTGCTAAAGTTGCCCACAATCCACATCAAAATGCACTTTGGTACTTATGTGAAGTACTTTTTTCTTATTAATTACATATAAAAATAAGAGCCCCAAAGTCATTTCCATCATACTTCGTTCTTAAGCTGGATTGATATAGATAGATGTATAAAACTACTACAATTGGATTTGGTAGAATCATGTATACCTGGTGCATGGTGGGAGGCAGATGGGATCCTAATTCACTCATTTGTTTGTTTTTTTTCCTTTTTCCTGCTCTGTTGTGTTAATTTGGTTTGCATATGAAAAACTTGAGTTCTCCTTCTGCTAGAAGATGCATGGATAGTGAAAGTTAAAGGACTACTTGAACATATCATGGACAAGTAATTAGCATAACTAAATGATAAATACTTAGAAAATGTAAAGAAAAAGAGCATTATCATTGTGGGCAGTAGTGTTCATGCTATTTTGTTATTGAATATCTAGTTCCTAGGTTTTCCAAACATTATGCATCCTCTCCCCAGTGATTATACACACAAAATTACTTGCATGGCTTGACAGTTTATAATTCATTTCTCCTTCTGAAAAAGAAATAGAACATCAATATTGTGGATAGGATCAAAGCTAAAAAGCAGAAGCAAGCTTAATGAAAACATGTGGCATCTTGTCCACTGGAATCCTAGCAATCATTTATTAAGGAGTGAAACCTAATGAGAAGGAAGATAAGGGCAGAGAAAGGCTTTGCCAAAGGAGAACAAAAGTCCCTTCATTATTGTAAGGAAAGTTTCTTAAAAGTGTTGGAACTTGGAACAATCCTTTCCTTTTTGTTAGCATTTTCTACTATAAATTAACTCATAGCAAGAGCAAATAACAAAATATCTCACATGGTTGAAAGAAAGCACACACAAAAGTTGCATATCCTATCATGAAAACCCTAAGTTAGTAGTGTGTAATTCATGAGAAAATATTATTTATTTATTTTTTGTTAGAAGATAAATATTTTCTGTTGTTCATAGGCCGTGCGTATATAGCATAATAGCACATGATGGTAATGGGCCGTTTTATGGCCATGGGCCATGGGCTTCGATTGCGCCCCCATCTGCTTTTGAGCATTGGGCCTCTAATTTGTCATATAATCAAATAAGAAATCCGGCTATGAAGTCATTACGCTGATTTAATTTTTTTTTCCTTTTCTTTTTTCAACGGCATTTGCAAAAGAACTGTGAAAATTAACATGAAAATATTAACCAGATATAATCGAAATAAGATAAACCCTACAAGTACGGTTTTGAAATGCTTCAGAATTTGATCTAATCCAGCATGTTTCCAACTTTCCATACCATTAGGTATTGTGCCATTAGCTAACCGTGTTTCTTAAACTTGAAAATTTCTTTAACTTGTGAGGGGAAAAAACTATATAATAACAAAGTATAAGAGCTATTGTATATCGTTGGAGGATGAGCAATATTGTGAAGATTTTAATTTTATTTAAACGAGATTAAATTATGAAGTTTTCCTATATGCAAGATGAAAATAAGATTCATTACTCATATGGATCACATCTCACATGAGATAATGAGCTTTGAATGTGGAACCCTTATGAGGAGGATGAGGAGCCCTTTGCCCCCTCTCTCCATGTGAAATAACAATTATTTATATTCAATATTAATAAATGACGATGATTTATTTTTAATGAAAATTAATTTTCCCTTATCTCATAATATATTTTTTCTACCATGTTTTTATTTGGCATTTACTCATTCTTAAATTAATTTGTTCACTCGTTCTTTATCTGCTTCATTTAGGATTCTTAACGTTTCTTTCATTTTCTCTTTGTCTCTTGATCTATGACCTTTCCTAACATCTTACGTATATTTTATCCTTTCAAATAAATATATGGTTCAATCAATTATTTCTAAAAATAATCAAAATAGAAATTATTTTGGAAAAAATGAGACTTCTAAAAGGTTATAAAATAAATGAAAACATTAATAAATACATGATAATTATTAAAAAATGTATACCCTTCGTTCCTTTACTTTTTTTCTCTATTTACATATATATAATCATATTTTGTTAAGATACTGTAAAATAATATGTTTATTATTTCTATAACCTATTTATTTATATTAGTCTAATTCATTTTGCCAATTCTTAATTGTGTTGTTCAACTACATAGTAGTGCAAACACCATAAAAATATTTTAAAAAAACAATAAATAATGTAGGATAGTGTAATTAATTTTGCCAATTTATAAGAATTTATTTTAGTATTTTTTAATATTGTAAATTTAATATAGCTTAAAGTTAAATTTAAAAGTAAAAACACTTAATAAATAAATAAATAAATAATCGGATCTTCAGGTTGTGTTTGGATCAATCCACCTCTAATTATCATAATAAGTAAAATTAACTACTATTTTTGTCAATTATTTCATTAATTTGGGTTAATTATGATTGATTATTAAAATTATTAAAAAAATGTGCATTACACATTGATAACACTACTTTAGAGGATATTAATGACAACAAATATATTGAAATATAAATTAGAAAAAATATATTGAAAAATAAAAAATATGTCTAAAGTATACACCCATGTCAACCTCATTAAATGCTATATATGTACATGGATTTATAATTTCTTTTTACAATGTATTCCAACTCTTTAATGAAGCATGACAAGGATGTTGCATCTCCTTTTTATGCATTATAAAACAACTTCAGCCAAAGCTTTTAAATTATATATATATATATGGTTAAAACATAAATAATTTTTTTTTAATTCAGTCCTACTCAGAACCACTAAAAGATAATACCACAATTTAACCATTCATAAGTCAAAATATAGGACTTGAAATTTCGAGTAATAAAAAATAGATAAATTGCATATATATATAATTTTTTTATAAAATAAAAATTTATTTTATAATAGTTTATTATACAAGGTAATAAAAAAAGAATATTAAATTTATTAGCATATTTTGATTATAATCATATTCTTTATTAATATTAAAATAAATAACATTTTGTTTCGAAAAGATAATGTACGAGTGGAAATAAAATATAATTTATTATTTTCGAATTAAAAATTAATTTAAAATAAATAATTCAAATAAATATTTTCATTTTATCAATTCGACTATGATTAAAATAAAAAATATTTTCTTTCCAAAAGATAATATCCAAGTAAATAATAATTCCTATTTAAAAGATAATGTGTTATTTTAGGAATTTTAAAAAGCAATTTAAAGTAAAAATTCCAATTCAATAAAATTAAGATTAATCTTTCATTTTTATCAAAGTGGTTATGACTAAAATAAACAATCTTCCCTTTTCTAAAAGATTAATAAAACAAATAATATATAATTTTGGAAGTTAATATATATACATAGTAAAAGCACGAGAGTGCGACAGATAGCTCATAACACGATGATGTCAAATTTTTATGTAAGATGATACATATGTACAAATCTTATTAAAATTTTCACAAAATAAAAATTTATCTTATAATAGTTTGTTACATAAGGTAAACAAAAATGTATAATGAAAAAATGTTTCATTTTTAAAAGGTAAATGTATTATTTCTAAATTAGAAAAGTTAAAGCAATGAAATTAATTGTGTCCAAATAATTTAAGATAAATAATTAAAATTGAGTTCAATTAAGATTGATATTTCGTTATATTTTCTTTTTAAAATATAATGGACAAGTATAATAATTTATAGAATAAAAATTATCTTATAATGGCTTATTGTATAAGCTAACATAAAAAAGATTAAATAGCATAATTTAATTATAAGCAGATTTTGTTAATATGATTAAAATAAATAAAATTTCCTTTCTAAAAGATAATGTACAAGTAAATATATATTTTCTATCTAAAAGATCATTTTTATTTTTAATAAAAATAACTTAAAATAAAGAATTCAATTAGAGTCCAATTAAGATTGAATATTTCATTTCTAAATAATCACTCATTTTAAAAAACAATAAATTATTATTTCAGAAATTGAAAAAAAATTCAATTTCATTATGATTAAAATAAATAATCTTTCCTTTCTCAAAGGTACCTTAGGAGTATAACGGAATAAATAACATTTTCTAAAAAACCTTATGAGCCATTTTTGGCATTAAAATTTAAGAAATTGAGACCAAATTAAGTCTAGATTTTCCCTTTTAATAATGGACAAGCATAATAAAAAAGTAGTATTTCCTTATTAAAACATAGTTTATTATTTTAAAAATTAAAAATAAATATTCAATCTAAGTAAGATTAAAATAAATTATCTTTTCTTTCTAAAAGGTAATGTACAAGTATAATAAAAAATTATACTATTTCATTTTTAGAAGATATCATTTAATTTCTAAAATTTTAAAAAATAATTTAAAATAAATAATTCAATTTGAGTCCAATGAAAATTAATATTTCCTTAATAGAACATTATAAATAAGAAAATGATATTATTTTCTAAAAATAATTAGATTTTTTAAAAATAAAAGTAGAAGTTGAGGTCTTGGTAGATTTATATTGAGTTTGAAACTTTTCAAAATAGACTAACCCATATATCATATTTAAATACTAATAAATTAATTTTGATAATTATTATAAATTGTAATATTCAATTATAGTTTATATTTTTGTAATATCCGTCATCCGTGCATCACACAAAATTTAGTACTAATATATATGGGATTATGTAACTCCCTTGAGTGAGCTCGCATGCCGACGATCTCGTGCAGAGGGCGTCGGCGCCCCCTTGAGCGAGCTCGCATGCTGGCGAGCTCGCGAGGGGGGTCTGGACCCCCTTGTTCCTCCTCACCGCGTGCAAGGGAGAGAGAGCTCATGCGCCGGCGAGCTCGCTCAGGGGGGCGCCGACGCCCTCCATTTTCTTCCTCGCCGTGGGCGAGGGGCGCCGACACCCCTTTTCTTCCTCGTCATCTGCGTTAGCAGGGGGTGCCAGCGACGATGCCCCAGCGAGCTTGCACGCCGGAGAGCTTGCACAAGGGGGCGCCGACGCCCCCCATTTTCTTTCTTGCCGCGCGCGAGGAAGAAAGGGGAGCCGACGCCCCCTTGAGCGAACTTGCACGCCGGCAAGCTCAAGCAGGGGGCACCGACCTCCCTTTTCTTCCTCATCGCCGACGGTAGCAGGGGCGTCGCCCCTTGTTCTTCCTCGCGTAGGGGCCGCCGCTGACCATATTTTCTTCCTTTCCGTGCGTGAGAAAGGAAGGGGGGGGGGGGGGGGGGGGCGATGCCCCCATGAGCAAGCTCGCACGCCGGCGTGCTCGTGCAAGGGGCATCAGTGCCCCCATTTTTTTCCTCGCCGCCTGTGAGTAAGAAGGGAAGGGAAGGAGGGGGGGGGGGGGGGGGGGAGCGCCCTCCCTGAGCGAGCTTGCCAGTGCCCCTGCATTTTTCTTTTTTATACTTATTTTCAAGGTTAGAAGGGTAATTTGGATTTTTCATAAATAGAAAAAAAATGAAATTAACGGGAAACATGACAGAAGGATCAAATTGAAAAAAACGTGATAGTTTAGGGATTCAAAAAATGAAGTTCGTAGTTTGGGGTTAAATATGAAAAATCATAATAGTATAGTGGTGTTTTGAGGAAATAACTCATATATATATATGTGTATATATATATATATATATATATATAGAAATCTAATTTAAAATTTTCAGTAAATAAAATTTATCATATAATTGTTTATTTTATAAGGTAACAAAAGTAAGAATATTAAATTTATGAGAATATTTTGATTAGAAGTACATTCTTTTTAGTATGATTAAAATAAATAATATCTTTTTTTTAAAATATAACGTACAAGTAAAAATAAGTTCTTTTTAAAAGACAATTTGTTATTTTAGGAATTAAAATATTAAAATAAATAAATAAAATTTGAACCAAATTAATATTTATATTTCCCTTTTATGAATTTGAGTTTTAATCTTTCCTTCTTACCAACTTGAGTATGATTAAAATAAATATTGTTTTCTTTCTAAAGGATAATATTCATGTAAATAATAATTCCTATTTAAAAGATAATTTGTTATTTTAGGAATAAATAAATAATTTAAGATAAATAATTCAATTGGAGTCAAATTAAGATTAATCATTCCTTTTTATAAATTTGGTTTTGACTAAAATAAATAATATTTTCTATCTAATAGATAATGTGCAAGTAAATAAAAAATCCTATTTAAAATATGATATCTTATTTTCGGAATTGAAAAATAATTTAAACTAAATAATTTAATTTGAGTCAAATTAAGATTAATCTGTCCTTTTTATTAATTTGGATATGATTAAAAGAAAATCAAAATATCTTATAATAGTTTGTTATTTAAGGTAATACAAATAAAAGAAGATTAAATTTATGAACATATTTTGATTATAAGTAGATTGTTTTAGTATAATTAAAATGAATAATATTTTCTTTCTAAAAGATAATGTACAAGTAAAAAACTCCTTCTTAAAAGACAATTTCTTATTTTCAGAAAAAAATAATTCAATTTGATCAAATTAAGATTAATCTTTCCACTTTATCAATTTGATTATAATTAAAATAAAGTATTTTATTTCTAAAAGATAATGCAACTAAATAATAACATTTCAAATGTAATTTTTTGTTTTCAAAATTTAAAATTAATTTAAACTAAATAATTATATTTGAGTCAAATTAAGATTAATCTTTCATTTTTATCAATTTGAGTATGATGACAAGTAAAAGTAATTCCTTTTTAAAAAATTATTTATTATTTTAGGAATTAAAAATAACTAAAAATATATTATTAAATCTGCGTGAAATTAGGATAAATCTTTCCTTTCTCAAAGGTTCCTTAACATTATAATAAAATTAATAATATTGTTTAAATATAAAGAGTTATATTTGACATTAGAAAACAATTTTACTTTTAAGAAATTAAGATGAAATTAAAATTAATTTTTCGTTTTTTTAAAAAATATTGGACAAGTATAGTAAGAAGGTTATATTTCCTTCTTAAAAGATAATGTATAATTTTGGGAATAAAAAATAAATATTCAATTTGAGTATGATTAAAATAAATAATCTTTTGTTTCTAAAAGGTAATATACAAGTATAATAAAATATTATACTATTTCATTGTTAGAAAACATTGTTTTATTTCCAAAATTTAAAAATAATTTTAAACAAAGAATTCAATTTGAGTCCAATGGAAATTAATAATTCCTTATGAAAGAAATAAAATAAATAATAAACTTGTTATATTTTTAAAATAATTAATTATTTAAGAAAAAAATAATTTAAGTAGAAGTTGAGGTCTTGATAGATTTAAATTCGAGTTTTGAACTTTTCAAGTTATCTATTTATCACATTTAAGTGCTAATAAATTAGTTTTAATAATTATTATAAATTATAATAATTTAATTATATACTATATATTTTTTAATACCCATCATTTGTTAATTATTAATGTGGTCAACACAAAACTTATTTATCTGAAAAATGGTTAGGGTATTGAGCATAGAAAGATGACTTTTTAGATGTACATGGAAGTCTTTGCAACGGAATTAATAGTTATAATGGCTCTGTTGTCATATTTTGCCCTCTTGGAATTGTTACTCGTATAGTTGTCTTCCAATTGTTTCATTGGAAAATTTCAAGAGAATATATAGTTTAAACATAAAACAAGTAAAAATTCTTCGTGAATATGAGTAAATCATGAGAACTAAGGTTTGGAAACTAATAATCAACATGTGAGTTTTGTGATAGATGCCAAATTTTCGAATCCATCCTTTTGCTCTCGTTTTCGTTTTACGTTAGAGAGAGAGAGAGAGAGAGAGAGAGAGAGAGAGAGAGAGAGAGAGAGAGAGAGAGAGAGAGAGAGAGAGAGAGAGAGAGAGAGAGAGAGAGAGAGAGAGAGAGAGAGAGAGAGAGAGAGAATCCGACCATGGACTTTGCTTAGACCTACAGTATGGAGGACGTGATGAAGTTGCCATTGAGGGAGGTAAACAGATGCAGGTCTAAGCTACGAGGGCTACAAGACATGCAAGTGTTGCTTGAATAATGTGAAGAAAGTAATGTTCACACATAACGATCAACAGTTGTCAACCCTTTATCATTTTATATGCATGCATGCATGCTCTTTGAATCTTTTCATAGCGTTGATCCGAGTTATGTCAAACAAAAAGTTCACACACTTCGTTTCCTCTTTTTAGGATCTTTTTAGTTCGATAAAGGTCAAAACGAGTTGTAAAGTTGATCATATGTAAGCAAAAGTGCAATGATAAAATAAATAAGTAACTAATTAGTTTGCACAGAATTAATTAATTTATGCGTCGTGGCCACATTATGATCACCCGCATTTTGTTTTAATCCTAGATTCCAAAAGGTGATGCTTGTGGAATTAGAAGTCAGCTGACCTTTTTTTTTATAAATATATGCAACACCCGGTCCAAGTTCAGTGTTTAGAAGACCTCTCTTTCTCTCTCTCTCTCTCTCGCTCGCTCGCACACATTAACTCATATGTTTCAGGCTTCTCGTGAATGTGTTGTATCTATAACAGTCATGTACCCAAGGTTCCGAGGGAACCACAGTACTCATGATTATATCTATCTAGATTTCGGCTAAGTTTTCCATGTGAGATTTTTTTTTGCGTCACTTTATGCAATTAATAATTTATTATCAAGTTGTTTTCGCATGCAATATGCATGCATTGCCCTAGTTAAAATTGCGGCCTGCAGCACTATCCCTTTCATCTTAGATCGAGTTGATGGCTACTTGTGCCAACAAGTTGCAAGATAACTATTATCTGCATGCATGCATGGGACTAGCTATTGTTGCACGCTTGCTGCGACTTGTTGTCACAATAGGCACCATGCACTTCAACTTTGATAATTAAATTGTCAAAGTATCGGCTCTTAGTAAGCACATTCATAAATTGTTTTTGCTAGGTATTAAGTTCTTTGTATCTAATATAAAATTAATTTTTTATTTTCCTGTATTATATATCGTAAAAGATTTAGGTTATTAACATTTATTGCCTTAAGTTTCACATACGGAGTTCTTAATTTGTCCTTATTATTATGTATTTAAAATTTTCATTAGCCCTGTATGTGAGAAAGATACGCCAGTAATCTCAGCTCTTACTCGGTTGTATGTGTTATTCCATTAATTGCTTTGCTCCAACATATATGCACTGCCCTTATAAGTTAAAGAACAATACAAGACGCTGAAATAAAAAAAAATTTGTTAGGCCGAGGGCCCGAGGATGTTAAACGGATGGGTAAAAGTTATTACTAAAAAACTTTAAGTGTCATAAGTTTAGTAGTTTATCGTTTTGTCTAATGATCATTATTTACTACGACAATTAATTCACAATAAAATTTCGTAGAATAGAGAGGGCATCTATAATTACTGGATCAACAATCGAAATAAAAAAGGTTCTATTATATATATATATATATTTATATATATATATATATATATATACGATTTTATGAAAATAAATATTTCACAAATAAACTTTAAGTGTCATAAGTTTGGTAGTTTATCGTTTTGACTAATGATCATTATTTACTACAATTAATTCACAATAAAATTTCGTTGCATACTAAACAATAGAGAGGGCATCCATAATTACTGGATCAACAAGCGAAACAAAAGGTTCGATTTTGTTATATATATATATATATATATATATATATATATATATATATATATATATATATACGATTTTACGAAAATAAATAATGCGACGTGTCATGTGCATTATACCCGGATTATTTTTCCTTTTAAAAAGATCGTCCATTTAATAATGTCAAACTCGATAAGATGGTTTAGTTACGAGAACATAATATCTTACTGTAACAACAGTTGATCGATGATGATATTTTATTTTTCAGTGACAACCAGATATTTCTGATTTTAAGTACGTGCACGTTGCAACAGATCAATGTCAACAAGCAGAAAAAGTGCCAAAAGCCAGTCGAAAAAGAAATGCTTAAACCCTAAAGCAAAAAAAAAAAAAAGGTAGCAACAGAGAAATGAAACTGCGCATGCATGATCGTAGAAAAGGCGGCATGGTCTTCTCTTTTCATCGAGGGCTCACGGAAAGTCTCGTCCGACGCTGACATTTGTTTGCATGTGTCGTCCTACAAATATGGCTTCTGGGGTGTAGCCAACGCACCACACCATTCCAAAGCTTCTCTCCTCACCTTCTCTTTGTGCACGTAGTATTCCACAATCGAAACAGCACGGCACACAAGCTTTCTTGCAAGCTCTTTCTTTAAGCGTACCACAGACTCAAGCCATGACGACCAACGGAGCTACTCTCGTCGTGTCCTATGCCGCCAGCAGCTTCAATATTAAGCCCCAGAAGATCTCCGTGGGGAGGCTTCAGCCGACCTTGTCGGACTTCTCCTTCGTGTTGAGGGAGGAAGAGGAGGAGGAGGAAGCCGAGCAGCTGGTGGAGGACGCCAAGTGCGAGTGCTGCGGCATGTCGGAGGAGTGCACGCCCGAGTACATCGGCCGGGTGCGCGGGGAGTTCGCCGGGCGGTGGATATGCGGACTGTGCTCGGAGGCCGTCAAGGGGGAGATGCACAAGAACGGGGGAGGCCTGCGGGATGCCCTGGACGCACACATGGCCATCTGCGTCCGGTTCAACAGGCTCGGGAGGACGCACCCGGCGCTGTTTCAGGCCGAGGACATGAAGCAGATCCTGAGGAAGTCGTCCCTGGCGCGCGCCAAGTCCAGCAGCCCCAGAGACAGGAGCAACAACAAGGAGGGCGCCATAACGAGGAGCCATAGCTGCATTCCGTCCATGACAACTCAAGTCTCCGTAGATTCTCCACAATAAGAAATGATCAATCTTTTACGTACATTTGATGCGTCTGCTTCTCTTAGACTTGGTCTCCTTGTAGTTCACATGTTCAAGTGGGAAGAACTTGAGCTGATCTGAAATTCGAACTTTGCTTCTTTTTGCTTTTGCTTCGAATTAGATCCAATCTGCTCTAACTATATGGACAGAACTGTTTCTTGATCCTTTTCCTTGTGCGTTTCTCTTATCTGTTCCATCATTCCTCTTTTTCAACTTATGGGCAATTAATAATCTAAGGACTAAAAGTGAAGAACCAAAGTCATAAATTAATCATAATTGTTGAAACTGCGTGTACATGGTTTTGGTTCCTGTAAATGTTCCATTACTTTTGATCATAATACCATCCCGGCCGCCGCAACAATCTTCTTACTGAAATATCTTAGGTTGGATATTTCAACTAAGTACAGCAAGTAATTGGGCAATTAATCTAACTATTTAGTTCACATTTTCTTTTTCTTATCTGTTCCCCTTTTCTAAATCAGTTCGGTCGGCACTAGGCAGGTTGATCCGGGATGAAATATCTAATTTAGCTTAAGCTAATTGCAACAAAAAAGAATAACGTTAACTAGACACTCTGATTGCCATTTTGTATATTACCTTTTGAAAATGAAGAGATCACCCAAAAATTATTTAGAAAGAATCTTCTTGATTGATCTTTTGATTTATTTTAGATCCTTTCTTTTATCATAATATTTTCAATCTTAAATAGTAATTGAATATTATAACCATCAAATTTTAATTATATGAAATATAAGTTAATGAAAGTAAATTAAATCATGAAAATCCCTTACATATAAATAATAAAAGAAGAGAATGTACTAATAAGAAAAATAAAAAATTACAGACAAAATATGAAAACGTGCGCTTTTATGATTTATGCTGGATTGGATCTTTTAGACAGGAAACATGATGGATCTAGCTCCTATAATGGTAAGCTTCATGCAAATAACCAATTACGTTTCATATGCGGAACGGAAGGTTACATTCAATGGGAATTTACTGCTAAAGAAAAAATAAATCAAGAAAAAAAAACAAGAGCAAAGATTAAGCATTAAGATAGTGAACAAAGAATCATTTGTTATTATTTTCGTGAGATTGGTTTACTTCTCCTACCTTATGTATTCATCACGTTTAGATTCAGTATGATTTTGACTATAATATATTATGAAGATATCTTTTGACAAATTGTTATGCATTTGAAAAGCATTATAGGCTATGGATTGATTGTATAAAATTCAATTCTTATCATTTGAGTGAATGATTAATGTGATTCATTTTCTAATATATGATATACAATTGTTATGATGAATCATTCATATGCATACGTCCATATTATGCATTTAAAATTCACAGAAGTTACCTTTAAAATTCATCTATCGTGTTCTCGCTTGTTTCCTAATAAGGATGAACTAAAATGGAACTAAGTTTAGCGCTACACCGTGAGAAATCATAATGGAAATCATCATAGGGGTCACCTTTATAATTCGCCAACTGAGTACGCAAATTGATCATTTAGTAAATCGTGCATTTATATAAGAATGTTGCATATGCATACATATATTTAATATGTGTTAAATGATATTAATTACAAATTGAGTGTGATGCTTCTTATTAAAATGTTGCATGCATTAGTTTCAACTCGATGACTCTACTTAATTAAATATCTCAATTGGATCGGGTCGGGTCCACGAGTTACCCGTGTAACACCCTCAAATTGACCCCCGTCACGTGTTGAAGATCAACTTAGAAACGCTACGGAACGCTATGACTTGACTATCATGTTGACCATATCTTAGTCAAAAAATTGAGACACGTGCGGAAGAAAAAATAATAAAGAAATAAAAAAAGAATAACTTTAATTGCGGAAGTCTAAAGTGGCTACATCATGAATGTGTAAATGCGGAAGGAAAAGAAATCTAATAAGACCTATAGTTCATGTGCTTTCTTGCCGCCAGAGCTTCGTCACCACACACCTACTCCACCTCATCACTAACCTGGTCCTATGAAAATCAAACACAGGGAAGGAGGTCCTCCCGTAATCTTTACAGCCTAGTAGGGAACCACATGATATACAATGCATAACATGAATAGAATAATCAATGATAAAATAAGGTATTTAGCTTGAATAAAAGTGGAACATGAGAGCATCATATATAATCATAAAAGCTGTAAATCGATAACATAAGCAATAGAATCAATGATGCTAGAAATCTTATAATCATGACCTGAGGAAACCCATAACTTGACTTGACATTCATGCTTGCTTGTCTTGTTCATACTTGTTAATCTTGGTACATGTTTATAAATCATGGTGACTTTAGGTGCTTTTAATTCTTGGGGTATGTCGAGTAAACGATACAGCCTTGTGCGGGTCAATGGGTGATCAAACCATGACCAAAGAGCGACCCTTATCTTGAGACACTTGGCTTGGACTGATAACCCATTTTTCATCTTCTGTCTGAACTTATTAATATCTTTAAAATCTTGTTATTCGTTGTTCAATCATGACATGGGAATGGAAAGGATCAGTGGTACGGTGAATCAACTTGTGAATTCATATATTGAATCATGGATGGATAATGAATAAATCATATAGCACTAATCTAGTCATTATTATAATAAATCAAATAAGAATAGGCAAATTCAAATTAGGATCAAGAAGGATTAATAAACATGATAAAAAGGAATCACGAAAATCGATCAACCGGTTCTGGGAATGGTCGACCGGTGGGCTATGGGTCGGTCGACCGGTCTACTCCTATCGGTAAACCAGTGGGTTCATAAAGTCGGAATGTGGGATTTAAGGATCGGCCGATCAGTTCTATTGAACGGTCGATCGGTCGGCTGGTAAGACTGGTATATCGGTCTACCGGTCGGTCGGATAGGCTATTCGATCGATCAATCGGTAGGTCCATGCGAGTTGGCTATGGGATCGATAAATCGGTCGACCGATCGCTGGCAATGCATATGTGCCGATCGATCGGTCGGTGTCCTGATGGATTCCAAAACTCGAAAATTCCTGAAAATCTCTAGCATAATCTCATCCTAATCTAATTTTCTACTTCCTAACGATAACTTTGGAACCTTCTTCTTATTTTCTTCTTTACAGAATCAATTAGGGCAGGATTTAATTTTATTCGAGGGTCATGCAAGGTGATTTCGATTCAACCACCTCGCTTCGAGATTAATCCGTTCTTCGATTCGTTGAAAAAAATCTATCGGTCGTATCCTCCATGTTCTTCCTGCGCCTGCTCTCTCTCCTTGCGGCTGCCTTATGTCGGTCTCTCTGATTATTGCCAGGCGTCCCAGAAAAATCCAGCAAGGGGAGGTGTCGTCTTCTTTACCATGTGTGAATCTGATGTGTGCTGTTGTGCGTGCATGGAGCAGTGGGGCATGGAGGGCTGCATCTGATCTTGTATGTGAGGAGAGAAAGGGAGGAAGAGAGAGAGAGAGTTGAGGTGTTTTTGTGTGGAAAAGAGAGGACGTGCGACTGTTTGTGAGGGTAGGGGGGATTTTTATAACTAGGGTAATTAAGATTGTGATTATATGGGCTATTATATGAGCCCATGTCTTTTTTTTTCAGTTGTTACATTATAACCTCCTTAAAAGAAAATTCGTCCTCGAATTTTGCATGACGTGGAGGACTTCTGAGAATATGCGGGAACTCTTGGTGCATTCCCAACTCAAGCTTCCACGTTACCTCTTTGTCGTGGTGGAACATGAGGCTACTTGGACTGTAGGTACATGCTTATTCTTTCGACGTTGTACCTTGCATTCCATGATATGAGTCAAACACTTAGCAAATGTGAGGTCTGCGGCTAGATTAGGCCCCTTAATCTGAATAATATTGGCATCCTAGTTGTGATACTTCTTGAGAGTGGAAACGTGTATCGCATCATGCATTCGCCCAGCAGAAGAGGGTAGTGACAACTTTATATGAAGTCTCCACGATTTTTCAAATTGTCAATATAGCAAGAGTTGAACTTTCCTCACTTGCTAAATCTCATGACTCCTTTTCATAGGGGATACTTTCAACAAAACTTGATCATTAGCCTGAAAATCTTGATCACGTTTGCCCTTATATACATAACTTTTCTATCTATCTTGTGCAGTCTGTAACATCTTCCTGAACATTTCAACATTTTTTTTGTACCCCACTACTTTCACTTCCTCTATACTCATGATCCACTTCACCCAAGGATAGGTGAACGAAAGCATCACCCATACAATGTCTCAAATGGTGTCTTAACGGTGTTCAAGTGATAACTACTATTACAAGAAAATTCGATCACACATAAGTGATCGTCCTTATTTCCATGCTTTTCATATTTTATTATCCTTAAGATGTATAACATCATAATTGACTGGGTAAATAACCACTTTAAAAAGGAGTATTAGTGAACATTCTTATTATTGTTTTGAATCACATGACCGTATCTTACATAATGAGTAAGCACTCAGAAATTATGTTCACTTATAATTTCGACATCACATGTATTACTATCATTCCTTTTATTTATATATATATTTTTTCACTATATCCTCAGCCTATGATAATTGTAGTTAAATACAATTAATTGGTCACTCTGTCACTATCTTGGGTCTTTATACTTGCCATTAATTAAACTTTTTAATATTTCATTTCTTCTTGTGGAATCTTTATAAAGTTTACCACTATTTCATAACTTCGTAAGTTCTAAGGATCATTGTATGTGTGAGTTTAAATTACAATATAGCTGCTATGCCGATATACCTCTGCCTCCATAGCTATCAATTTGATATACCTCTGACATCCACAGTCCTTGCTCTGTCATCAATAGGTATTCAAGCTTCAATGTTATTAATCCATTTGTATTCAATGAAAATCAACGCTTATCATCGTCTAATGTCAATGCTCTAGTGATGTAATACGATGATAGTCGTTTGAAGATATGGTCACTTTACCTTCGGTTTAAATAAAATAACAAAGTACTAGGATAGATAATTGTCTCAATTGACAATTATATTTGGAATAAATCAAGAGTCCTACAAATCATTTGAGGGTGAATCGTTCTTGGCATTCTATGTCATTGGAACATGGTGATTCTTAATCAATGTCATTCGTTATCCTTTCTATGTCTCGACACATTGAGCCAATGCTTTATTTGATATGCTTAACATAGGAGTTGCCCTCAATCTTAACTTCTTGGCTTACATTGATCTGTTTCTTGCAATGTCAGATCATATAATTTCATAGGAGACCAGTGGTTATATATTACCACAACAAGTTCTTCCTTTCCCTTGAGTATCTTGAAGCACTTTGAATCAATATTAAGGTCGAACGATATCTACGATGAGGGGTCGATCACATAGTACTATATAATTCTTAATGAACAAAATAATTTATGCACCCTGTCTATCATAAATCCTTAGTAAAACATCATGAATGCAAGTAAACACATGGAATGAATTCAAATAATCAGATAGGAAACAAATCAACCAACAAAATAGAAGACAAACAATCATCTTTCTTCTTGCATATCATTTTATTGTCCTTTGCATTAACGATATCTTGTAGCACATGGAAGAGGTTCAGGATAATCTTAGAGTTGGAAAGGAGAATCAATCCATATATAAGACTTATGATCAAATCATGAGTGGTCCACTTGATTAAGATAAAATCTTGAACATTTTTCATCATATTGACGTTGAGGCATCTTAGAGAACATTCTATGTATCATCTTATATTTTGCATCTTAGAGGATATTCTATGTATCATCTGATGGCTTGCTTAACCCATTATCTAAACATATATAGGTTTTATTTTCCCTCTTGAACCATCAACCATGATTATATGATTAATTATCCTAAACTAATAAATATATCCATAGTCAAGATAAATCAATTATGGTTTAGTTCATAATCATCATTCTCAGGTGCATAACTTACTTAGATAAATCAATTATGGTTTACTTCATAATCATCATTCTCAGGTGCATAACTTACTTCTCCAGTAACTTTGTAGGGGACTTATAAAATTCATCGTACTTTACCTTAACCCCCCATACTTTTTAAAATTTGCTCACTTGATGTTTTGATCTTTTAATACTTAATGTTGAGGGCTCATATCCTCCTTAAGAATATCTCAGTTAAGAGACTTTAATTCTTTTCAAAATTTCTCACTTTCATTTAACCCTTTCATGCATTGCTTGTTCTTATATAGTTCTTTTATCAACCATATTAGTCTCTTTTGGAAATATTTTTACATTGCGATGATAGAGAATTCATTCTATAATAATGGCTATATAAAATATACTTCATATTAATAAAATTTCAAATCTACTATATACTAAACTAAGTTAATTAAATCTATCTATTTATTTATTTATCTTTATATATTTATAAGTATACTATGTTATATGTACATATATGTATGAGTATGCTAGATCTAAATGTTCGATTAACTCAGACAGTCACTTACTTATTGGAAATTTCTTCTTTTATTCAAACTAGTGGGACTTCTGAACCCTTTAAGCTTCCATATTTTTCCATCCACACCTTATACATAATTCTTGGGCAGCTCACTAATTCTTAAAACTCTTGTACACGGATATTACATAACTTGAACATATTAATAATTTTGATTCTTCTTTTCTCCCCATAAGGTAGTCCAACTAAGAATTTTGTATAACTAGTTTAGATTTGCTTAGGACCTTTATCAACATAATATAGGGGGGCCATATGAAGTCTGAGGCACAACGAGCATTATGGGTCCATACTTATCAATATAAACATATAAGATAATTTATTAAACCCCTATATTGGTAGACCAATGGAACCACATAAGTCATAATGATAAACATAACTTAGACATGCTTAGTTTCACTTCTACTATTTGAAATCATCTCACACCTACGTGTTGTGTGAGTAGAATCCTGTAATTACTCTTATAATTCCCTCGTTTCTTTCTTAAATCTACATCTCTTTGCAACTGATATGCCTACTCATTTTCCTCTTCATACTGTTGCAGTCAGCAGAAGAAGTCCGTGAATAGGGCGATCGTGAAAGAGGTGGAAACATGAATTATAAGAAACAAAATTGTTTCTTATATTTTATTCTTTAAATATCTGTAAGACTCATTGTTCATGTAGGTATACTTATCCATATGCTTGTTACTTATTCTTTTTCCAAATTTGTTCGTAACCTTTATGACCATTTTTGTTTAATCACTAATAACACTTAGGTTGATTCCTACCATACAGAAAAACCTCTTTAGGAATCAACCACTCATATGAAATATACATCAATACATCAATAAAGAATAACACGAAGCAAGAAAGATCTTACTTGTAACTTACGGTGGAAAGTGTAGCGACTGCTCAACGAAAACACATGAATCATTACCATACTATCTTATACAATAGGACGTCAAAAGAGTCCTGACTTTAGGCTCTGATACCATAAATGTAACGCCCCCAAATTGACTCCTGCCACGTGGCGAAGACCAACCTGGAAACGCTACAGAACGCTATGACTTGACTATCATGTTGACCATATCTTAGTCAAAAAGCGAGACATGTCAACGAAAGAAAGAATAATAAAGAAATAAAGAAAAAGAATAACTTTAATTGCGGAAGTCTAAAAGTGGCTACATCATGAATGTGTAAATGCAGAAGGAAAAGAAATCTAATAAGCCCTGTGGTTCATGTGCTTTCTTGCCGCCAGAGCTTCGTCACCACACACCTACTCCATCTCATCACTAACCTGATCCTGTGAAAATCAAACACAGGGGAGGATGTCCTCCCATAAGCTTTACAGCCTAGTGGGGAACCACATGATATACAATGCATAACATGAATAGAATAATCAACGATAAAGTAAGGTACTTAGCTTGAATAAAAGTGGAACATGGCAGCATCATATATAATCGTAAAAGCTGTAAATCGATAACATAAGCAATAGAATCAATGATGCTAGAAATCTTATAATCATGACATGAGGAAATCCATAACTTGACTTGACATTCATGCTTGCTTGTCTTCTTCATACTTGTTAATCTTGGTTCATGTTTATAAATCATAGTGACTTTAGGTGCCTTTAATTCTTGGGGTATGCGAGTAAACGATACAGCCTTGTGCGGGTCAATGGGTGATCAAATCATGACTAAGGGAGCGACTATTATCTTGCGACACTTGATTTGGACTGGCAACCTATTATTCATCTTATGTCTGAACTTATTAATAGCTTTGAAATCTTGTTATTTGTTGTTCAATCATGACATGAGAACGTAAAGGATTAGTGGTACGATGAATCAACTTGTGAATTCATATCTTGAATCATGGATGGATCATGAATAAATCATATAGCATTAATCTAGCCATTATTATAATAAATCAAATAAGAATAGGCAAGATTCAAATCAGGATCAAGAAGGGTTAATAAACATGATAAAAAGGAATCACGGAAATCAGTTGACCGGTTCTGAGAATGGTCGACCGGTGGGTTCAAAAAGTCGGAAGGTGGGATTTAAGGATTGGCCGATCGATTCTATTGAATGGTCGACCGGTCGGCTGGTAAGACTGGTATATCGGTCGATCAGTCGGTCGGATAGGTTGTTCGATCGGTCAACCAGTAGGTCCATGCGAGTCGGCTGTGGGATCGATAAATCGGTCGACCAGTCGCTGGCAATGCATACGAGCCGATCGACTGGTCGGCGTCCTGATGGATTCCAAAACTCAAAAATTCTTGAATTCCAGAAAATCTCTAGCATAATCTCATCCTAATCTAATTTTCTACTTCCTAGCAATCAACCAAACAACAACATAACAACAGGAAATAAAATAGTATGAAATTAATCAAACAATCAAAGAAATCAAGAATCAAACAATCGAAATGATAACTTTGGAACCTTCTTCTTATTTTCTTCTTTACAGAATCAATTAGGGTAGGATTTAATTCTATTCGAGGGTCATGCAAGGTGATTCCGATTTACCCACCTCTGTTCGCGATTAATCCGTTCTTCGATTTGTTGAAAAAATCTATCGGTCGTATCCTCCATGTTCTTCCTGCGCTTGCTCTCTCTCCTTGGGGCTGTCTCCTGTCAGCCTCTCTGATTATTGCCAAGCATCCCAAAAAAATCCACCAGGTGGAGGTGTCCTCGTCTTTACCATGTGTGAATTCAACGTGTGCTGTTGTGCGTGCATGGAGCAGTGGGGCATGGAGGGCTGCATCCGGTCCTGTACGTGAGGAGAGAAAGGGAGGAAGAGAGAGAGAGTTGAGGTGTTTTTGTGTGGGGAAAAGAGGACGTGCGGCTTTTTGTGAGGGTAGGGGGGGTTTTTATAACTAGGGTAATTAAGGTTGTGATTATATGGGCTATTATACGAGCCCATCTCTTTTTTTTGAGTTGTTACAACACGATTTATTATTATTATTTTCATTACGGATTGCAGAATGAGAATACTTTTATAAAAAATTAAAGTAAATTTACAATGTGCATTATAAGATCCACCTACATTAATAACATTACACATCTTCCACATTATAGATCTCTTTTTTTTTCTCCTGCAGGTTGCATCATGTCAGCATCATTTTCTCCCTCAAAACTCTCTACCTATGAAAACATAGGCAAGTAGAAGTAGGCACTAGGAAACCATCAACCAATGCATCCTTTAGCTCTACTTGGATTCAAAATGGACATTCTTGAAGTGAACTAGGGGATTCAAAATGCATTGAATGATGATCCAAAAATGGACAAAAGAAAGCTTCAAAACTGCAAAAACTACATCCCTAGCATCTTTGGCAATTACAATTGTAGGACCTACAAATAAAAATGTTAAGTAACTCTATGTAATAGCTGAAATAATATAAAAGCAGAACAAAAGTTTTTAAAAACTAAATCATAAGTGCAAGACTAACATGAAAAAAGTACCATAAAGTTCTATTAAAACAAGAGTTGTTCTGAAAAGCATGACATGATTTCCTTCAAACAAAAGCACATTCCAAATATGAAGAATTGCAATTTCAACACCATGAAAATGTCATTATAGTGAGCTCAAGTTTGTAAAATATGGAGAATGGAAGGGCAGACAATTTTCTATTAAGAAATTGTAATAAGCAACTTTCAAATTTTTATGAAGTATAATCCTTGTGACACCAAATAAAATTTGACCACTTTCTTAGGGAAGCATATTCATGAAAATTGAAAGAAACCATGGCCCTGTAACCCAAGCACAGTTGCACCCCAAGATAATCCAAATGATTCATTGTAATACAACAATCGGTTCAAATATTCATATACCAGATACATATAGGTTATGCCAAGAAAATAAAATATGCAAAGAAACCATATAGTTCAAGGGGAAATATTCAATGAAAAGGAATTGATGCAAAATACTACCTCAGACTCAATCATCTCCTTTGTGTAGTAACCATCGATGATGTTATCAAATATGAATATATAAGGACCATTAAAGTCCTTCAATATCAATTGTAATTGGATCAGTGAAATTTCATAGTGAACAAAATACTAGCCAACTACACATTTTATCATCTACACAACTAGTCGTACTTAAGCCGTTCCATTGGATTAGACTTCGATAGTTAATATATCCGTACCAAAATGCATTTTTCTCAAGCATAAGCAAGAGTAATAGTCCTGCTCCAGCAAAAAATGTCATTATCTACGAAGCACAAAAAATAAAAAAAGGTCCTACATGAAGTCATATAAGAATCAATTACTCAAAGCAAGAATAAACGAATCAATCAGATGTATTAAAATAACATAGGACCAAAATGGATCAGCAAGATAAGAGCTACTAATTTGCTATGAGAGCTGCAGCCCAAGCCCCCAAAGAATGCATACGCACATCACTAAACACTTTTTATTCTTTCAAGTTTCTAACACCAATTCAGTTGGCCCATAATTGATAATACTGATGTGTGCAAGGTAGAAATCAGAACACAACCTAAAAAACTACTCAAGTTGTGACAATGGGACTTGTGGAAAAAAACTTCCATAACACCTCCTCCAGAAATAGGCTTCCATAATATAATAATATCTATTTTACATTCCAAAATAGTTCTGATAAAAGAATGACATCAAAGTTTAGTCCAAATTCTCATAAAATTTAATAAAATGACATCAAAGTTCAATCCAAAGTTCTAATATCATTTAACACAAAATGACATCAAATAAAAATTAAACAACAACTTCATTATATCCTAAAAAAAATGATAAACTTTTGATGATGAAATGTAGTGAAATGTTCTGTCCAAAGTTTTATTATTTTACCTTGAATTTTCAAATTGTACTCCAATTCTCAACTCACTTATCAAATAGTGAAATGTTGATGATCAGATGATGCATCCTCCTTAGATTGGATTAGCCCTACAATAATAAATGACAATCAAAATGAATAAGTGAAAAAAGAACTAAGTGAAAAATAAAATAAATAGATTATGGATACCTTCCTCAATCTTCTCCACTTCCTCAATTTCAACTTGAAGATCGATTAACTTTATATTAGTTCTTAACCAATTTTGAATGCATATCAAAGCCTCAACTGTGGTAAGAAGTAATCTACTTTGGAATGGGTCAAGAACTCGACCTCTAGTGCTAAATGTGCTCTATGATGATACAGTAGATACAAGAACGACCAATATATCTCTAACCATACGAGAGAGAAAATAATACTTTGCATATTTTACTTTTCACCACTTCAAAATGTCAAATCTGTCGATTTTTTCTTCAACATCCTCCTCTATGTATATATCTAATTCACTCTTTTTCATTTCACCTTATTTTTTCCCTTACTTTTAATCGAAACTCATCCTCCCAATCAACATCATCCTTAGAAGCATTTGATATTGAATCAGTCATGAAGGTTAAACAACTAGAGTCACTCCTATCTAGAGGAGTTAGAACTTTATATTGCTCAAACAAGTTGTGGATGTGCAACTTTAATTTTTGCTACATTTCCTTGCTTTTGTTTTTATTATACATTCGAGTAAAACAAAACTCAATGTATTCAAACTTGTAAACGTGGATCAAGAAAAACCACAATATCGGATTCCGTCCGAAAAGCATACCCTTTTCTAAGCTCTGCTGGACGACATGACATTCTCGTTCTATAGGCCGACCGTACTTGTGACTGGAGCTGATATGAACTGCAAAAGAAAGAAGGCCCAGAGCATGCCATAAAAATCCTGGTCAGTCCATTTTTCTAGGTTCGATAGGACTCGGGACTGGAGACTTGATTATTGGTATATCGATCGGTCCAGCACGGATTGAAATAGGAGCCGGTTTGACAGGAAGCTTTTGAAAATGCCGAAGCTTTTGAAAATGCCACTAGGCATTAATCTGCCCTTAGTTTTAGCTCTCCTCTCCACTTTCCCGTGCAGGGAAGAGAACAAAACATAGGAAGGAAGAGAGGGGTCAGCGAGCCCCATTTTTACCAAAGGCAAATAGCCCCCATGTTATTCAGCGTGGGGAGCTCGCATGATGAGTGGAGCTCCCAGACAGCAAGCAAAGAGCAGAGCTACAATGCAAGGAGGTAGGTGCCTAAATTAAGCTTGTTCCCCATGGTTTCGGGTCGCCACCAACAACCATCCTAGGAATTTCGCTACCTCCGTACCATTCGTTTTACGAACCTCCGTTTGCTAGTTCCGACCTCTCACTGATCCCACTCTACTATTTAGGCAACATTGATTCCTTCAGACGTGTCAATTGGACAAATAAGCCCGTAATGGCTGGGGTGAATATCTCGTATCCGAAAACTAGCAGTTCGTCCCGTCAACCCTCCGGGACCCAAATAACTCAATTTTCGACCATGAACAATTTGTGTCAATGGATTAGTTCGATCCAACACTTGGTTTTTGTTACCGCGAGATGTATTGGCTGTTGTGGATCATTTGATCGGAATGAAATTTGGAATGGGTACACTTGAAGATATGAATCACTTGAAAAATAAACATATTCGTTCTATAGCGAATATGTCCTTGAATTTATTCGAGACTTGAGCAAAACTCAGATTGGAGAAGAATATGGTCCTTGGGTTCCCTTTATTGGAACTATGTTCTTATTTATTTTTGTTTCTAACTGGTCAGGTGCCATCGCACATTGTCACTAAGAAACTAAAAGAAACCTCGAAAACAAAAGAAAGGGAAGAAAGTGAGGAAGAAAGCGATATAGATCTCAATGGAAAGGGATTTTTGCGAATTCTCCCCGGAACTGGAAGATCATTTCGAGATATTCATCAAATTTTAATTACATCTTCATTGTCATTGTTTGTAGCACTGTGTCATTTACTTGCCCCCACTTTTCAATTGCTTTTGAACATCAATAAAATTATGAACGAAAGCAATAGAAGTGACATGCAATAATCCTAAAAATGAAACAGTGGCATCATAGAACATTTTAAAAAAAATTAAAAAAATACTTGAATGCAAATCCAATCTTCACTTGTGGGAATTGCTTCCTTAGTCTTCTTAAAGTACATTATGTATGATCCCTTATGCTTAAGTCGCTTGAATGCCTTTTTAAATTTTTTGACAACGTCTAACATTAACTAAGTGAAATTTTGCCTAATGGCTACATCAAGTATCACATGCCTTTTGTAAGTTATGTTTGTCGTACACTTCTATTAGAAATGGCAAGTCTACTTGGAGAAGATTTAACATACTTGCATGCAGTCCTCACTCTTTTAATAGATGTATCTATTGTGTTCATTGCTTCATGAACAATTAAATTTAAAACATGTGCAACACATCTCATATGTGTTAACTTCCCATTAAGAAATGTAGAACTACCCCAATCACTCATACTATCAACTAAATAAGAAATTGCAAGCTTATTGGAATACACATTATCCACTGTAACACAACCTATTTTCAGAATCCCCAATTCTTCATGCATGCTTTTAGAGCTTTTCCAATGGTATCACTATATGGTCACCAATCAAATTAAAACTTAATATATTTTTTGAGTAATTCCCATTTGTCATCTATGTAATGAGCAGTAATACACATGTAATTCATATTCTGAATAGAAGTCCAAGTATTTGTTGTTAAAGATACCATTTGTCGATTATCAGAGAAGACATTTTTCATTTTTTGTTTCTCAAGCACAAACATTTGCATACAATCTCTAGCAACAGTTATACGAGAAGGAATTTAAAACCTTGGTTGACATTCAACAATAAAATCTTCAAAACCTTGGATTTCAATAAATTTAAATAGAAGTTCGTCCATAATAAGCATCTTGGTAAGTGATAATCTACACCTCTCTTGATTAAAATCAACAAGTTTCAAACTAACACATGTGTTAGGATCATTCTCACACTTGCCAATAACAATTGTTTTTTTTACTTTTGATCAAGGCCCTTCTATAGATTTCTCTCACAATTCTTAATACGCTTTAACAGATATGAAGTTCCATCGTTAGCAACATTATAAACATAAGATTTTTTACAATAGTTACAAATAGTTCTATTTTTTAGTACCTCTTGTTCATTTTCTGAAGTAATTTCTCCTGGTGGTGGTTGTGGACCTGTTGGTTGTTGTAAATCATTGGAAGAAATACCTTGTAAACTTGTAGGAGGGGTGCACTTTCAATCTGAGTTCCACTTGTGTTTTGGGTTGTCATAGTAATTTTGAACCTATAAAAATGGTAAAATATAAAAATAAGATGATACAAATAATTTCAAATAATAATAAAATTAGACTTTTTCCTAACTAAAGACAATCAATTTTCAACTTTTCATTTAAGTTTCCTTAAAAAAAATTGAATGTGCAAATTAACATTAAAAGGAAATAAATATATCTAAAAGCACAAAAGGATACAATACATTAGACTAATCATTGAATCAGTAAAGTGTTTTGTGCAAACTGCATAATGTCATAGAGAGAGGTAATAACTTAATATAATGTCATAAAGTGACAAAGAGTAGTTGGGCATACGACTTGCAGCAAATACAAAACAATTGTTTTAACGGTTACATGACAAATTCCCCAAGAAATTAGATGACTAGTAACAGATCTACTGATGTTTTCAAAAATAAAAAGGAAATTCCCGTTTCCAAGATTTTATCAAACTAGATTTATATTTCCCAAAATGCTCTTTGGTGCACCAAAAATAAGTTCTACAGACATCACAAAATGCCAACTCTGTCATATATACATAGTATTAATAAAAAAATCTCATCAACTTTTTAATTCCATCACAGAAAAATTTGAGAAAGATCGCATTCCAGATGCTAAAAGAATTGCTATCTTAACTCTTAAATTATGCACACATTATCATCCTTGTTCCCTTCCTAATCCTTTCTTTTTCATTAGTCCAAATTTTCATTCTGTCTCTCGCATCCCACATGTCCATATGAAGGCCGAATGTTACAAAGGGGGAAAAATAATAGGGGAGCTGAGTAGCTGACAGACTTCTTGGCAAAAGATGATAACATGAATATGAATATACACATTAACACATTAGAAGGAAACGTTACGGGGGAGAGAGAGAGAGAGAGAGAATCACAAAATTATATTATAAGGACTTAAGGAGACAGGCCATGCATATGCAAATTAAGAAAGAACAAAAAAAAAAGAAAGGTTGCAAAAATCTAAATACCTATTTAGGCTGTAGCTCAACTTCTCGTTGGTTGTTGGCTTCTTGATGTCGAGCTGTCGAGGAGCTGATGCACAGAAGTTGCAAAGGAAGTAGAACAATACAAAATCATTTGGGGTTTTCTGCTAATGCTAGGGCTAATGGCGAAGAGGCCTGTTGAAAAGTGAGGACTGAGGAGATGAGAGCACATCGATCACCGATGGGCAATGAACAAGCTGATGAGGACTGAGGCGACGATGGTGACGTTGCCGAAGATGAATGACGACTCGACGAGGGAGGCGATAAGGTCAAAGAGCCGTTGAGCCAAAGAGGCGAAGAGGTTCAAGAGGAATGAAATCAGATTTGAGATTTCAAGACCTAAGACCCCGGTCCCTGTCCCTGATAAAAAAAATAAATGAACCATTGAACTGAACTGAACCGTCAATCATCTAACCATCCATTCTCATCAACTTGCAAATAAGACGAATATAATAATTTTGGTCGGGTCCACGGGTCAGGTTAACTCGGGTCAAAATTTTTGAACCTGAATCCGACCCATATGTTATCGAGTCTACGAGGGTCGAGTCGGGTTCAACCTGACCTTTGATCCAAACCGATCCAGCTAAGGTTGGGTCGGTTCGATTTATCGGGTTCACCGGGACAATGCGACCCAGGGAACGCCCCTACAAGTTGGTCATACAAGCCAATGACATGAAATTATGATCGCCAACAAGACTTCTACTTTTTGGAGTTTGAAGGAAGATAGTGCAACTATTCATCGTCAACTCCTGATTATACTTTATGTTCTACTTTATGTTGAAATGAAATGGTCGAGCATCAACTTTGTCCATATCTCTATGTTTTAATTTTATCTAATAGTTTAATTTATAGAAAAGCTTGTACACCCTTATTAGTATATTGATTATATTTTGTTTAATTTTTATAAATATAATTGCTATGTGCCTTGATTTTCTTTGATTTTGATTGAACTAATGAGTTGATTATATATTGACTTGTTCTCTACCAATTAATGATTTCTATAACATTGATTATTAACTATTCAATTGAAGCAAATGATGTCATATCTTAGTATCACCAAAAGGAAGTATTGAGATTTTTGGTTTGCTGGATTCATTCCAAAATGAATAGTTCAATAGCTAAAAAATTATTATTCATTGCATCCTAATATGAATAGATTTGATAGTAGTGGAAGAAATGAGTTCTTTTTTTGTTTACTAAGGTTTAGAATAGTTCATTCTATTATATAACGAAGGATTATAACTTAGATATTGCTATCCATCTAAAAATTATCATCATTACATAAATAAATTATCATGGAAGAAATCTTGATTTATTATTAATCATATCAATCCATCATAAGTTCCAATACATCACTAGTTTATATTAATGTTGATTCAGTAGCTACAAGAGGGTCTATTATGGACCTCTCATACTCACAAGCTTGGAATATGCTAGACCAACTGGTCATAAACGATGAAAACTATGAAGGACCATCAAGATCAGCTTTTGTCAAAGACTAATATATTGAATGCCAAAGTTGATTCTTTAGTGCAATTGGTAACCAATATGAATCAAGGGCAAGAAAATAAAGTGTCCACATCATGTCAATTCTCTGAAAGTTGTGGAGGATCACATAACATTAATCTTGAGTAATATGCAATAAAAAAAACTAATTTTGTGGCAAACTAAAACAAGGGGAATAATCCATTCTCCAATACTTACAATCCAGGGTGGAGAATCACCCGAATTTCTCCTGGGAAAATCATGGGGTTCCATCTCAATAAGCAAGGCCACCACCTTCAGACATTCTACCCATATCATAATATCATCAACCCTATATGAGAGATACAATGTATGAAGAGTTGGGTAAATGTAAAACACTTTCTTGCCCTTCTCATATTTCATTCTTAACTCTCGATCTTAAGCTTTTACCATCTCATTTGAAATATGCATTCTTGGAATTTAATGAATCTATACTTGTGATTGTTAGTGTAGACCTCACACAACTAAAAAATGTTATTAAGAATGTTGAGGGAAAAATGATTGGTTATAATAGCAGATCTCAAAGAATAAGTCTCTTCATTGTAATACATAGAATCTTCATGGAGGAAAAACATAAATCCACCATAAATCATTAAAGAAGGTTGAATCCCAACTTGAAATAGATGGTGAGAGGAGAAGTGTTGAACTGGTTGGATGTGGGATCATATACTCTATCTTTGTTAGTTCCTGGGTGAGTCCTGTAGAATGTGTCCTAAAGAAGGGAGGCATGACTATAGTGAAAATGAGAAAAAAAATAATTCTTACTATGGTTGTCACTTAGTGGAGAGTGTGCATAGATCACAATTATTCAACATCGCCATCCGAAAAGACCACATTTCAATGTCTTTTTTGGATCAAATGTTAGAAAGACTAGCTGAGCATAGTTATTACTAATTTTTAATGGTCATTTTGGATATAACCAATTCTAATTGATAATGGAGCCCTACTGAACCAAGATGTTAAAAAGAGTCATTTCTTGGGAGGCAATCAATTTAATTTATGCCTATTTTATTTCACTATATTTTTTATTTTTAATTTTACTAGCCTAATACTATTCATTATATAGGAAACACTTTCAATTGATTATATGTGGGATGGCCATAGGGATGAAGATCAAACTGTAGTACCATGGGAAAGACCATAATGTACAAGGACACTTTATGTTCGATCTCCATGGATAGACCGTCGTGTGTAGGTCATGAAACGTTTATTTTGTCACTTGTCTACTGTCAAGCCATGACGCACGAGTCTAAATCGCAGTACTCATGACCAAACCATAGTGCTTGATGTGCCATGGAGAGGAGTTGGATCGTAGCCTAATGAAGTCGTAGACATTCGGGGCTGTAGAGGTTGGAGACAAATTATAGGGATTAAAATTGGCACAGATAAGTCTCCTTATTTTCTTTCTTTTTCTCTCTTCTTGTCCTAGCTTGTTTCTCTTACACTCCCACCCAATTTCCCTGCTGCAGCCGTTGCCTACCACGAACTTGATAGTGAAATTGGGGAGTGTAGTGATAACTTGCTGATTTTGGGGTCAAATTTCAGATTTTTTAATTTTTGATTTAACTTCCTAATTCACTTTCTACTGCAAGTATACAGGTCAATTGTAGTCTACCCAAATGTCGTATCCACAGTTATTTGAAGCCTAAGACTCCCTAAACAATCTAGATTAGCCTTAACTAAAGTTGAAATTCCAAGAAATTGAAAGAAAGTTCAAACCGATTTCTTTAAATGGCCAAAATGATAACTATTTTTGGATTTTTGAAAAGTTATCAAAATTGAATTATAAATGCTAAACTAGAGGCTCAAGGGGTTTAACTATCAATGAGGAAGGTTCTCCTAGGAGTTGGGGTTCATCTAGCTTAATTATGGATGGAATAGAACAAGTTATCATTGTATTGTCAATTTTAACTCAACTTGAAAATGGGCTGTTATCACAGCAATATAAATCAAAACTAATAATCATATTCTCATATGGGTGATTAGTTAAGTTGAATTAGAAAAGGTCCTCACTGAAATCATGTCAACATTAACTTCAAACTTTAGTTCCTTGCTAAATTTCAGTAATATAGTGAAATCTGAAATGATAACTTTCAATTGCACTTTGAAAATGAGGAAAATGCTTCAATCAATTAAACAGGGATAAAATCAATCCAATATTAGTGCAAATGCTTCTTGGTTTATCTCTAAACTACAAGAGAATTTTAAATCAGCCTCTCAGCTGCAAATGAAAATGAAATCCACATTAACACCAATGGATTGGGTAAAATCAGCACACATCACACATGGGAATCCAGCTCATGCCATTACTTCTTGGTCCATCTCTGGACAGCAAGATAACCCTAAGTTCACTTCTCAGTGGATGATGGAATCAGGGGTTTTACAACAGCAAGGTAGAATCCAATAATTTCAAGAAATCAGAATCTGAAAATCAGAAAATTAGCAATGGGAAAATTCAAAAATCAGCATTGAAGAGTTGCACAAATTCAGGGAATTAAACCTTGGAAATACCATTGTCCCTTGATTCATTTCTGAACAAGAAGGAACCTAAAGATTAGCTCCTCGGCTACTAAGAAATCAGGGCTCCACAATGGTGAAAACAAATTTGACAATTCAGAAATCAGAAATGGGAAAACAGAATTCAGAAATCAGAAAATCAGATTTCTAATTGGGTTGAACCTAGAAACTTGCCATTGGTTCTTGATTCATTTCTGAATAAAGAGTAGATCTAAGGACAATCTCTCAGTTGTAAATACAAGTAGGACTTCACAATGACAAGAACAGATTCATATGCAGCAGATTCAGAAATAAAAAATGTTTTGACATCAAGCAGGAAATCAGATTTGTTCTCATCCATCCATAACTAAACTAGCATACTACCCTATCCTAGGAGAGCTAGGATTTAGCTCATTATAATTACAAGAATTGATACATAACAGGAAGAATTAATAAGGCTAAACATTCTGAAATCAAAAGAACAAAATCCTGTCCGCAGAAATCAGAGTTGCAGCCCTTCCTTCAGCTCCTTTCCTTCCTCTCCTTCAAATCCTGTCCAGAATCCTCCCAATGGAGGCCCCCCCTGATTCCTTAGGGTTTTCAGCTTATATATGACTTCCTTCCACCCTTAGATCAGCATCAAATTGTTCCATGGCCCCTGATTTGAACCACCTGTCCAGGTTTTGAAATTCCAGCTGTGACAACTTTTGGACAGCAAAAAGTAGGTTGTCCCTCCCTCCTTTTTCTCCTTTGTGCAGCCCTATTTCCCCTGCTAGAAGGGTCAAAACAGCAAGCATCAAAGTCTTCTAATAAGATATAAACAAATAAGGATTAAAACAACAAGTAATGTCAGCTCAATTATCAATGGGTTTTGGTGTTATGCAGAATTAAAATCCATAGTAAAAAATAATAGTTTTGAGGCCCGGAATGATAACTTTGCATAGATCATGGAAAATGTTCAAATATGAATAGTTCAGAGCATTGAAGGCATCAAAGAGATTAAGATGGCAAGTGAATGAAGTCAGAAATCAAATGTGGATAAGATTTCATATGAATGATAACTTGGGTGCCAAAAACGATAACTTGATGCCATAAAAATGATAACTTGTCATAACTTTGGTTGTGGTTATCCAAATGTGATCAAATTTGAACAGCAATGAGTTAGGATAATAAGATAATGATTGTCTAAGGCCTTTGTGCATAATTGATAGTTTTCCATATCAAAATGATAGTTTTGCCCTTAAATGATAACTTGGCATTAGAAAATGATAACTTGTTCAAATGGATTGATAATTTTGCACAAGTTGAAATATGATCATCCAAATATGATTCATTCATAATGACAATGAATTTAGGGCAAGAAAATCACTAGAAATCAACTCAATCAAAATAATGATAACGTGTGCACTTGGAGTGATAACTTGCCCTACAAATGATAACTTGACATATAATTGTCATTTTTATGGATTTTGGCAATTCAGAACTTCTATGCACATGGAATTAAGTATAAAATGAGAAAGATCAACTAGTTATCATAATCCATGCATTACAAGCATAATTGGCCAAAAGTTAGGCAATTTAGGAGCTCGATATGAGTGATTTGAATAGAAAATGGGATAAAAACATAATATGATCAGCTAGTGATCAGAACTCCACCGCCTCTTGCCACCATTAGCTGACTTGTTGGCATCACAACATATCCTCGACAACACTTGCACCGCTAACGTTGCTTTGTTGTGATGATGGCTACAAGCTAGATGACATGACGATGTTCATTTCCAACATTGAGTGCCTATCTCCTCACTATTGCGAGCCATCCACTGCTATAACCATTAGCATTATCCGCAACCAATGAAATTTGATATTACTATTCATCTATGTCTCGTGCATCTTAAATTTAAGAACATTGTGAACGCTTGTTGACATCTGTGGATCAGTAAATTGCGACCTCCTTCTCCATCACTATGATGATGTGGCAATGTGTGGGAGAAGGGAGTCAAGCAAAGGAGACTTTGTGTGAAGAAATTCGAATGCTGCCTGCCAAATGTTCATCACAAGGTCTCAAAGAAGTGTTTGCAATCTAAGTTGGCTGATTGAAGTATCATTGTGCACATTGTTTACTCAAGTTCAACAATGATAGGGAAAGAGGTTGGAATGCAAATCATATCGCCGAGAACTCCATCACCCGTGAAGAATCAATTTGTTATTTAGACATCTTCAATTATAGTCCCAAAGACGTGGTTGTAGGTGAAGGCCAAGGGTGGCTATCAAGATGGTATCATTTTTCATGACAAAGACTAGAAAGAAAAAGTATAATGTGTTGAAAACTCAGGAGATCATAAACACCTGATATGTGAACGATGTTGCAATGGAAGCACTAGGCATAAAAGGATAACATTTAATAGCTATGTTGGTGGGCCGAGTGGATGAGTTCATGGTCGTTGCCGCAATTATGAAACTTCCACTTTGAAGTTTCTTAGTTTAGTGGCCACCAAATTCAAGACTTTCGAGCTTAATTCAAGTTATGTCTCGTTTTGTCTATTTAACAACAAGCATCAATTGTCTTTGCAAGAATTCAAAGACATATATCATTTGCCAAATCGAGGGCCAAGAACTATCACACACTACTTAGCATTCAATAGAGAAGATTTCTATGGTCAAATTGGAGGGTACCCATACAAAACTCGACACATAAAATAAAGCCACATTGGTGCGCAATCAATGGTCTCATGATCACTAACACAATGTATGCCTGAGGTGATAGTGAAACATTGGTGCGGGACAATGAACTCTTTATAATTTGGATCATTCTAAATGAGCGCATGATGAACACCGGGATGTTGTTGATCAAGCATATGCTGAGACATGTGAAACATTTGGGAAATCTTATTAGTGGTTTGTTCACTCCTATCATTTTAGCACCGATATATAGTATAAAAGGTTTGATCGAGGTCCGTGAGCATGATAGAATCACAATGGAAATATGTGTGCATTGCAAGATGATCGTAAAAGAAGGTGACTTGTATTATCTTCAAAACAAGGCCCTGAAGGTAGCTCGAGTTGGGTCTGCTATCATCATCAACTATTTATTGACACAAGATTACTCGGGCCAGGTCATAAGAAAGGGTCCACAAACCCGAAAAGTATTGTGGCAGAGCTCGGGCTGGGTTGCTAAAAGCCCGAGCCAAGTTGCCGAAAGCTCGAGCTGGGTTCCCTTCAAATCCGAGTACGGTTCGAAACAAAACTCCGTTGAGTTATTATTTTACTGAAGAACCCATACCGGATTCTTCTCTACATGGACTAGATTCTTCTCTTGCGGGTCGGATTCTGGTTGCCGAAACTCCGGCGTAGTTCTCCCGAGATTTTGGTGCATCATAACTTTATGTATATTACTCCTTTCGGCACAAAAAAAAACTATATCTATTCATGCATTATAGGGTAATATAAACCAATCATAATCCATCCACCATCTTACCCATTTAATTAAGAAATCATACATCTAAAAGAGAATACCTTCTGTCTGTCTAATTTGTGTTGAAAATAGTCGTTTTCGGTTCCAACTTAATTTCAGTAGGTAGGGATGGGCAGGTGAATTAGAATGGAAGTTATTCCAAAAGGTCGTGAGAAATGAAATCTCATGTACCTTTACTGTTTTAGACTACATAAAACTCGAGACTTTTTGCACATTTTTTTGTGAGATCCGTTGTCTATCGATCAGGAGTCTAGCATCTTTGACAGAGCTTTATACCACGAGTAGAATGCCAAGTTGAGCAACCACTACAAGAAAACTGACGATTAGCAACGCACAATAGCGTCTCGAAATATGGTGACGCTAAATCGATGCCACTAGCGTCGTCATGACGTCTCAGTTGAGTCCCAAATAGGAGATGCTACTTGACTCCAAATAGCATCTCATTAGCGTGTTCTTAACGTTTCAAAAAATAGGCGCTAATGCAGGCGCCATTGAGATGCAAGATAGACGCTATTATTGCACCATGAAGAGAAAGTGCGCAGGAGAACCTAGCGTTGTTCTCACGTCGATAGCTTTCGACGTGAACCTAGCGTCGCAAGAACTGAGACGCTATTGAGACTCTATGAAGAAGCTAACTGGTGTCACATTCAAGGCGACACTATGTAGACTCCATTGTGATTACTTGGCATACCTCCATACGTTATTTAAGAAAAACATAACACGACGCTTCGTAGACACCAATGTGATTACTTGGCATATCTATATATGTTAATTAAGAAATAGATAACTATATATAGGCTATCTATATTTATATCGCTATATGTTATCTATTTTGAGGCAACCCTATATATTATCTATACTATACGTTAACAAATAAATAAATTAAATATTGTATATGTACCTTCAAGATATATATGTATTCCTACATGATTGCTTATATATGTCTACATCATAGTAGTGTTATTTATCCATATATATGTATTCCTACATGATTACTTATATAATTTGTTACCTATATTATATATGTTATTTATCCATACAATATATATCATATCTTAATTATACATATATTTATTCTTAATTAAAAAATTATGATAGTTGAATTAGCGTCTTCGTGGAGGCTCAATAACGTCTAAATAGCGCCACACTAGAGCCACAGTCTTGGTCGACGCTAGGGAGACACTATTGGCGTCTCTCTAGCGTCGCCTTAATGAGACGCTAAGATGCGTTAGATGCTACTTGTCGCTATTGTGTCGCTAATACACTTTAGTGACTCCATAGCGTCTGTATTGCGCCATAGTATCCAACTTTTTATCACACTTGCTTAATGGGGCACATATAGTGTCATGACCCCGATTTAAACTGGAGTTCGCGATTTATTACGGACAATCAAATAAAATTAGAAAATATTGCGGAAACATGATGTAAATTTTTTTTATAACACACATAAGAATGAAAATATCATAAAATGAACTACACAATTTATAATGATCCTTCAGAGAAAACCAATAATCCTTAAGTTTTATATTTCATAAAATGATTTTGCCTTCTTACAACATATAAAATATTACATATGCATTACGCATAACCAAACCTCTCAACATCCTAATAGAAGGATACGATGGACTCAAATTTTTTCATCTTACCACGAACCCTTCAAATACTATCACCTCGCATGATTCCCAAGAATTATCATTTTCAGGTGATTCTAATTTCCAGTGAAACGGAACCTCAGTGTCTATAACATCCTAAATTATCAGATAATTCCATGACATATTCGATTTTATCCATAATTTAGAAAATCGGGTAATAATTTTGGAAGAAAGAATGATAGTACCTTAAAGATAAGAACATAACGTTCTCTACATAAATCACATTAACTTGATTACAATGCTCAACGAAAATAAATTCAGAGAGGATCAATCGGAGTAATTTTCATAATTTTTGGACCACCCGAAGGAATGAAATTATGTAGCTAAAGATTCGGCAACCAATTGAACATGACTAGGGTTAATTTTGTTCATGAAGAACATGAGTTTTGCCCCAAGGTTAGCTAAAATCCAAAAGTGAATGAGATGAAAAAGGTTCAGAGAAACCCTAATTAGGAATGTATGAAATTAAAATCAAGAGAACGTGAAGTATGAACTCACCACATGCCAAAACCCTAATTCCCTTTCTCGTCTTTCAAATTCCTTCACTAGAAGCACATGATCCTTTTTTTCCTCTTGGATTTTTGGATGGGGGCAAGTGAGGAGGTGAAAAGATGTGGTAGATCATGTAGAGGGTAAAAATAAGGAATGTGGAAACCGACCTTAGGTCGGCCAAATATAGAGGTAAGTAATTGGCCTTAGTATTGAGCTTATTTATATGTAAATAAGGAACTACCCCCCATTTGGATTCAAATAAAATATTTATAAAAATAAATAATCAAGGAATCGAAATCTAAATTTTTGTCCGAAGAACAAAAATCACAAGTTCACATATTTTCCGATTTTGCATCTATGTTTTACCCAAGTAAAACACCTCCAAAAAATTGTTAAAAATTACATATATAATTCTTTGATATATAGGAACAATTACTGTGACTTTAATTTTCTTAATTCTAATATTTTCAAAAATCATGTTTTCATGCCTTGGATGAATTTTCGTCAAATTTCAATGATCAAACACTATGAGTTATAACTCATGCCTTTAACACATATATCAATTTTGTTATCAATAATATGATATAATATTAACCCATGTGATTACATGTGAATTAAATTTGGGATATTACATATAGACATATACATACATGTATATACTTATACTTATATATAATAAGTACATATATACATATTATTATCACTTAATCTCGCACATATATAGACATATACATACATGTATATACTTATAATACATATAGATAAACACATTGTTGTGACTTAATCTCTCACACGTAGACATATACATACACACATATTACATATATATATATATATATATATATATAATTTTGTTATATACACATATACATATAGACTTATAATTTTATATACATACATGATTAATTATATATGCATTCCATAATTTTTAGATTGTGGGAAGGAAACAAAACAACTGGAACGGGGCACAATGCGATGAGACGCTATCTTGATAAATAAAATTACATACATTATAGAAAATTAGAAATGGAAAAATCAATATTGAGGCGCTAGGTCGACGCTACTACGATGCTATTGTGTTGCTACAAGTTCTTAGCGACGCATTAGCCTCTCTATAGCACCGCATTAATCGACTTTTTTTTATTATCCTCACTCAATCTCACACATATAATGTTAAATTAGGAAGAAAATTTGATATAGCGACTTTACAGCCACGAAATTGCATCTCGATGTTGGTGCCTATGTAGCATCTAAGTAGCATCGCGTCTTGATGATGTGCTAAACACTTAACTTAAATCCCTAACCCATCTTCTACATTTTCACTATTTACTATTACCACGACTGACAATGTCGTTTTCACCACGATCGACGACGTTGACGGCCGACGCCCTCCGCTCTGACGCCCGACGTTCGACGTCAGCTACTCCGATGCCTGACGCTCGACCCCGAGCCTTCGTCGAACTTGCCATCTCCACCCGCTGCTCCGACGCCCTTCCTCTGACGCCCGCCGTTCGGCGCCCGATGCCCGACCCGAAGCCCTCGTCAAACTTGTCGTCTCCGCCCCCTGCTCTGACGTCTGACCCCACCCTCATCGACCTCTGCCTCCTTTGCCTTCGCCTCCGCCTCCTCCACCACCATCGCCGACCTCCGCCTTCTCCGCCACCCTCCGCCTTTCGCCTCCTTCGCCGCCCTCCGCCTCCTCCGCCGCCTCTGCCTCCTCCGCCTCGCCTCCTCTGCCACCCTCCGTCTCCTCCGCCTTTCGCCTCCTCCTCCGCCCTCCGCTTCCTCTGCTTCCTCCGCCCGCCGACTGTGCTCCTCTATCCGGTGTCGGCCGTCGCCCGCCGCCTTCCTCCAATGCCGTCTGCCGCCATCCTTCTTCAGTTATTCAGGTACGAGCCCGCCGCCATCAATGTTAAGATAATTACTAATGCATCTTAAGTTAATTACTAATGCATGTTAAGTTAAATACTACTTAATTACTTGAAACTATTGTTGTTAAGTTAATTACTAATGCATGTTAAGTTAAATACTACTTAATTACTTGAAAGTAATGATGTTAAGTTAGTTATTAGTAAATTAATAGTGCAGGTTAACTTAATTACTAGTTAAGTTAATCTAATGCATGTTAAGTGAATTACTAGTTAAGTAGTTGAAAATTATCTAAGGACTAGTTATTGCTAATTTTTAATCTTATATCATGTTAAATTAGGGTAAATGCATGAGCAGAACAAATTTGTTCCACGATTAGGAGTTATTAGAAATCAAATACTGATAGATTTTTTCATAATTCTAGTATCTCTTTTTTATCACGTTCTCATAAATTTTATTAAGGATGTACTTACACATTCTTGATAATAAAATGAGATTATGAAACGATGATGAAGTATTTGAAACATGTGATTTTGAAATTCATAATTTCAAAATCACATATTTTAAGTACACAAATTTATTAACATATGACTTAATATTGTCCGTTACAGAATTGACAAAGCTAGATCGTAGTTGGATTTATCGTTGGAATGATAAATGTGGTGTTATAACTGAAGAATATAAGGATGGTGTTGATGAATTCATTAATGTGGCATATCAAAATGAAGGTGTTGCTTCTTCATATGGCGAAATCTTATGTCCATGCTGTAGGATCCCAAAGGGCACCAAGAGGGGGGGGGGGGGGGTGAATTGGTATTCAATCGAAAATGTCGATTTCACAAAAATACGTTGCGAAAGCACAAAACTAATTCTTTAAAACTTTTAAAATAAAGCAATTCAGATCATATCAAACTCAATCTGAGAGGGGGAGAGAGAGAATCAAACGCAAAGGCACGGTGGTTATTGACGAGGTTCGGCCACACCTTGGCTTACGTCCCTGCTCCGACTTCTCGACCTCGAGACCGCCAGAGATTCCACTAGCACTTCCTTTGTTCCAAATGGGGCAAGGAAGAAAGCCCTTTACACCACCGCCTTTTCTCCGCTTCGAGAGGCAAGGCAACCTCTCCTCTTAGGAAGCTAATCTATTTCTCTTGCTCAAGAGGTAAGATTTAGAACCTCTTTTACACAGGAGCTCTCTCTAATTTTTCTGACCAAAAGTGTTTCTCTCTTTTACAAAACTAAGCTCACAAGAGAAGAAGAGAGAAAGAATGAGAAAGCTATAAAATGAAAATTTCAAGAAATGATCTATCTTTGACAACGTGAAGCTTTTCTTCAATGAGTGAATGTGGTGCTTTTGTCTCTGGCTTTGGCACTCTTTTTATAGCCTTCAATGTGTGAAAAATTCGTCCAGAAATCATTCCACAAATTTCTCCTTCAAATTTGACCGTTACTGTTCATTTGACTCGGAGGCCGGTCGACCGCACTTCTGGACCGATCGACCGCACTTCTGGACCGGTCGACCGGTCTATGTAACTGTTGCGCATTTTCTTCAATTTCTGCGCTTGATCGGTCGACCGGTTCGTCGACCGGTGTCTTGATCAGTACAGTCTCGCAGTTTTGATTTGTAGCCATTGAGCTGATCGATCGACCGCTGCATCGACCGGTCTGTCGACCGGTACAAACTCGCAATTTTTATTTGAGCAGCTTATGCCTTGATCGGTCGACCGGTTTCATAGATCGGTCGACTGGACTATCTTGACCGGCCTTTTTTGCTTCGACCGGCAGTTTGACCGACTTGCACTATTTTGATCATAACTTTCTGCACGGTTATCCAAATTAGATGATTTTGGAGTCTATGGAAAGCTAACAGAATTCTCTACAACTTTGAGATTCCAATTAACTAGTTAGATCAGTGATAATTGTATAATCAAAGCATAGTGCATAAAGTTATCCATTTTTCTTTAAACTTTTTTTTGCAATTCAACTTTAATCTTTCGAGGTTTGTTTCATCAAAATATAATTTTATATGTCATTAAAACTTTGACCCAACAATCTCCCCCTTTTTGACGAAGACAAACCGAGAAATATGAAAAGATATAAGTTGGCGAAAAAGTTGTAAAATCTTGTTAAAACAATCTTAATCCCCCTAACAGTTATAAAATATATTCAGGTCATATTTCTCCTATTTTTCTCCCCCTTTTGTTTAATAAAAAAGTCGTTTGTAATTGAAGTATATAGAAACCTATATGTAACTCCCCCTTAATCAATTTTTCAAATAGAATATTCTTCCCCCTTTTTATCATATAATAGATATGTAGAGTATTGCAAGTTTTGAAAGATAACTCACCCTAAATTTATGGCTATTTTATAATGAAAACTAATTTATGACAGTCATAGAAAAATATGTTAAGCATCAAAATATGGCATAAAACTTTGATACAACAATGATATCCGTGATATGTTAAAAATAGAGTTGAACATGCACCCCCTATCACTATGATCAATTTTCTTTTGTTCCTTTCCTTTTTTTCAAAAAAAAATCATTTTGAAATTTTTGAGTGAAATTAAAAGAATAGGCCTAATAACTTAACGAATATAAGAATGCAACCAATGATACTTTTACCATAACCTTTGTGCCTTCACATCTCCAACTCTATATGTCCTTTGTATGTGAGGCACACTTGAAAAGCAATCAAGTAATTTTTGGTATCCAAACTTTGTTGGGTCCGTTTTTGTTAGATAATGTTTCTTTGGGAACCCAAATCATGCCATGTTGTAATGATTTTCTTATTTTACATTGATATGCATAATGACCATGAAATCCACATGTAAAACATTTGAGATGTGATTTTCTATGTTTGGATTTCCAATAAGAATTTTCGTGTCCAAAATGATTCTTAAGATTATTTATCGTTAAATGAGTAATAGTCTTATTTTGTAAATTTTTCAAAAGGTCATTTTCCTTCTTTACCTTTTCTAAAGAACATGCTAGTTTTACAATTTCACATGCATGTGTAATTTCCAAAGTTTCAATTTCATATTTGAGTTTTTCAATCTCATATAGTAATTTTTCATTTTCCACTTTAGTTGAAAAATATCTTTTTATGAGAGATGAGAGTTCTTTATTTACATCTAAAGGAAGAATTTCTTCGGAAGAGTTTGATGAGTCATAATTTGAGTTTGAAGGACTAGAGATTACCTCATCGTCGTGTGCCATCAAGCATATGTATGCTTCATCACTAGAAGAGCTTGATGAACTACTTGTTTCACTTGACTCTTCATATTTCTTCTTTTTACCTTTCCGAAATTTTTCTTCTTTGTGGTGTTTGTATGATTTTCTAGTTGGCTTGTCGTTCTTGTCTTTCTTTTTAACCAACTTGAGATACTTATCTAATTTTTTTGAATAGAGTGCGAGTTTCGTTTCATCCACTTCCCCATCATTTGAATCTTCTTCTATTGTATTTGCCTCCAATGCCAATGTTTTCTTTTTGGGGGCTTTTTTCTTCTTGATCTTCTTGGATAGAAATCTCATAGGTTAAAAGAGAGCCAATAAGGTCGTCAAAATCTAATTTGTTCAAATCTTTTTCTTCGATCACGGTCCTCTTCGTATGCCATTTGGAGGAGAGAGACCTGAGAATGTTTTTCACTTTTTGGGGGTTAGATCTTGGCTCGCACAAGGAGGCTAAGCCATTCAAAATATCATTTATGGATTCATTTTCATGCATCTTGAAGGAATCATATTGATGATTCAAAATATTTAATCTAGATTCTTTGACATTATCCGTTTCTTCATAATTAGTAACGAGTTTCTTCCAAATTTTGGTAGCATTTTTGCAATTGGAAATCCGATTGAAATCTGTTGAATCCAAAGCACAATAAAATATATTTTTGGCTTTCCACTCAAGTTTTGAAAAAATCTTTTCTTTTTCTTTATTGTCAGTAGGTAACTTTTCATTGACATAATAACATTTTTCAACTATGCCCCACATGTCGATATCAATAGAACAAATATATGCTTTAATTTTAATTTTTCAATATACAAAATTTGATGCATCCAAAAGGGGAGGACGACTAATTGATTGCCCTTCGGCAAAACTAATTCCACTTGATGCCATGGCTCTTGAAGATTTTTAATTCTTAAAACACGATGATTGAATCTTAAAACGATTAGATCTAATGAAAATTAGATCTGAAACAAGATGATTCAAAAATCCAAAACAAGAGCAACCCGTTATGATACCAATTGTAGGATCCCAAAGGGCACTAAGAGGGGGGTGAATTGGTGTTCAATCGAAAATGTCGATTTCACAAAAATACGTTGCGGAAGCACAAAATTAATTCTTTAAAACATTTGCAATTCAGATTATAAACACAATATGAAGGGGGGAGAGAGAGAATCAAACGCAAATGCACAGTGGTTGTTGACGAGGTTCGGCCACACCTTGGTCTACGTCCCCGCTCCGATTTCTCGACCTCGAGACCGTCAGAGATTCCACTAGCACTTCCTTTGTTCCAAATGGGGCAAGGAAAAAAGTCATTTACACTACCGTCTTTTCTCCGCTTCGAGAGGCAAGACAACCTCTCCTCCTAGAAAGCTAATCTATTTCTCTCGCTCAAAATATAAGATTTAGAACCTCTTTTACACAGGAGGTCTCTCTAATTTTTCTGAAAAAAAATGTTTCTCTTTTTTACAAAACTAAGCTCACAAGAGAAAAAGAGAGAAAGAATGAGAAAGCTATAAAATAAAAATTCAAGAAATGATCTCTCTTTGACAACTTGAAGCTTTTCTTCAATGAGTGAATGTGGTGCTTTTGCCTCTGACTTTGGCACTCCTTTTATAGCCTTCAATGTGTGGAAAATTCATCCATAAATCATTCCACAAATTTCTCCTTCAAATTTGACCATAACTGTTCATTTGACTCGGAGGTCGGTCGACCGCACTTCTGGACCGGTCGACCGGTCTATGTGATCGTTGCGCGTTTTCTTCAACTTCTGCGCTTGATCAGTCGACCGGTTCGTCGACCGGTGTCTCGATCGGTACAGTCTCGCAGTTTTGATCTATAGCCGTTGAGCTGATCGGTCGGCCAGTATCTCGACCGGCCTTCTTTGCTTGACCGACAGTTTGACCGACTTGCACTATTTTGATTATAACTTTCTGCACGGTTATCCAAATTAGATAATCTTAGAGTCTATGAAAAGCTAACAAAATTCTCTACTTAACTAGTTAGATCAGTGATAATTATATAATCAAAGCGTAGTGCATAAAGTTATCCATTTTTCTTTAAACTTTTTTTTTGCATTTCAATTTTAATCTTTCGTGGTTTGTTTCATTAAAATATAATTTTATATGTCATTAAAACTTTGACCCAACACATGCCAGAAGTACAAATGTTATCACTGAAAAGTAAGATATGATGTGTAGAAGAATTTATATTACAATGGTTTATTAATGACATACACAAATTGGTTCTTTCATGACGAAGAAAGATGTGTTAAAGAAACAACTAATGTAGATACCGTTGTGGATGACTCGAGCAATCCGTACAGGGACATGATACGAGATGCAATGTTAGGAGATCGAGAAATGTTAGTGAAACATTAATTGAAGAAGACCCGAATTCTTCGGCTTCTAAGTTTTATAATCTTCTCAAAGAAGCAGATGAATCTTTATGTGATGGATGCGTGAAGCAAACTACACTTTTTGCAGTGGCACAACTAATGAACTTGAAATCAGAATTTAACATGAGCGAAAGTTATTTTGATTGGATGCTTGCCATTATTAAGAGTATGCTTTCAGCTTCATAGAAATCATCTAGACATTTTTACAAATGCAAACGATTGATGAGAGATTTATGGTTGGAATATCAGAAGATTAATGCATGTCGCAATTATTGCATGTTGTACTACAAGGAAAACAACTCACTTATGAGTTGTTCTATTTGTGGCGAGCCCAGATACAATCCAAAAATGAATTCTCAAAGTTCGAAAAAAATGTGGCAAATGCAATATTTAGATACTTTCCCATTGTTCCAAGATTACAACGACTATTTTTTTCTAAAAAACTGCATCATTTATGAGGTGATACAAACAAGTAGCACGTAGTGATCAAAATTCAATTACACATCCTTCGGATGCAGAGGCAAGGAAACGATTTGATGCGCTTCATCTGACTTTCTGCAGAATCACTCAATGTTAGATTAGGACTTTGCACCGATGACTTCAACCCATTTGTCTCATCAAGTACTGCTTATTCATGTTGGCCGATTTTTGTGACATCTTATAATTTGCCTCCAAACATGTGTATGCGACGAGAGAACATATTGCTTACTTGTATGATCCCGGGTCCTCGATTTATTGATAAAAGTTTAAATGTTTACTTAAGACCTTTGATTAATGAACTCAAGATGTTGTGGCAGGATGGCGTGGTTACCTATGACAAATCTAAAAAGCAAAATTTCATTAAGAGAGCCACATTAATGTGGACCATAAGTGATTTTTCAGCATATAGAATGTTGAGTAGTTGGAGCATAAAAGGTAAATTTGCTTGTCCCGTATGTGGAAAGAATACAAAATCATTTTATTTGAAAAATTGTAGGAAAGTTTGCTGATTTGAATGTCATAGGATGTTTTTGCCATTAGAGAATTCGATGCGTCGCGATCGAAACTCATTTAAAAAGAATACATCCGAGAACACTTTGTCTTCAACTCATTTGACGGGACAAGAATTGCTATAGCAAGTAAACAAATTTAGTGAAGTCTCATTCGGATAGAAGTCCGATAGTTACAAGCAAATTGGGTTTGGAAGAGAACATAATTGGAAGAAAAGAAGTATTTTTTGGGAGTTGCCTTATTGGTCTTCAAACTTGGTACGTCATAACTTGGACGTCATGCATGTGAAGAAGAACGTATTTGACAACATCTTCAACACTATTATGGATGTAAAAGGAAGAACAAAAGATAGAATACAAGATCGCGAAGACATGAAATTAATATGTAAAAGACCAGAGTTAGATATCATTCATCTTCAAAATGGTAAGTGCAAAAAGCCAAAAGCTACTTATGTCTTAAGCAATGGTCAAAGAAAAGTGGTTTCGAATGAGTAAAGTAATTGAAATTCTCCGACGGATATGTATCAAACATATCTCGTTGTTTTAAGTTGAACAATATGAGGATTATGCAAAGGCTGCTTCCAATTGTCTTTAAATAACTTTTGCCAAAGGCCATATGGGAGGTTTTAACAAAATTATCTATGTTCTTTAAAGAGCTTTGTGCATCCAAAGTTCGGGAAGAAGACATCACTCGATTAGAGATTTCTATTGTGATTACCGTGTGCAAGGCTGAGAAGATATTTCCATCTTCTTTCTTTGATGTGATGAAGCACTTAATTGTACATCTACCATATGAAACAAAAGTTGCGGGTCCAGTTCAGTATCGATGGATGTATCCTTTCGAGAGGTGCATGTTATATTTGAAAAGGAAGGCGAAGAATAAGACAAAAATTGGAGGTCCATATGTGAAGCATATTTTATTGAGGAAGTGTCAAACTTCACTTCTTTGAGCTACACATACAATCACGACACACCTAAGTTCCAAGAAACAATGATGGTGGTGAAAGAGAAGTTAACATGAATATTCTATCCATCTTCAAGTACCCATGTCGGTTTCTTGGTATATGACACAAAGTTGTCTTGAATGATAGAGATCTCACCCAGTTGAGAATTATGTTCTTGCAAATTGTAGCGAAGTGACACCGTATCTCGAGTAAGATAATTTGTTTTAATATGTTATATAATTTAAAGTTAATTGTTGTTATATATGGTTACCGATAATAAGAAAAGATTGTTACTTTTTTTCAGTCATAGATTACTAGAGGTCGAGCATCTGGGTCATCTCACTCTTCTAGTCGTTCACTCCAGATGAGTCAGCCATCACAACCACTAGGTAATATATTTATTGTCAGTTGCTTATTTATAGTTGATTATAATAGTTAAGTTCATTTTTTAATAATACCAGTTCCTCCACCGCCGATGGGGCACGTAGCCGGATCGTCACATAGTAGGTGATCCATTGGCGGGTCTGCTCCGCGTATCACTCTAGGCACGTGTCACATTGTAGGCTATATATAGTAGGAGATAGAGTATTCTAAATATTTTACTTTTGTGACAGTTGCTCCACCATCGACGGGGCACATAGTCGGGACGTCTTGGTCGCACGACGATGATCAGCATGTCACACTAAGTTATTTTCTGTATATTCTATAATTTAAATATGAGGCAAATTTTATGTATTTTCTTATGATGACAGTTGCTACACCACCGCCACCGTCGAGATTATCAGACGCTTCACCACATTCTAGCATTGACGAGCGACATCTTATCCTAGGTGATATATCTATTATTATTGACATTATATTTCTCAATTGATTATGTTAATTATTTTTTAATAATGTCAATTGCTACATCGCTGATAGCACAAGCACCTAGCTCGTCACAATGTGACGAGCGGACTGCCACGGATCATACTGCGTAGACATCAATCGAGGTGAGAATATTATTGTACATATATCAATTATCATAACTTTAATTTGGTATGACACTAATGATTTATTATGTATTAGGGCCCGTAGATGATGTCGGACCTTCTCAGCCCACTCCAATTGTACCGGATGATGATTCCTCTTCGAGTGATGAAGATGGGTTACACGATAATGGGGTGATAACTGTGAATAATATTGCTCGACCATAAGTTAAATAAGTTGTACAAATTTTGTTATACTTTTGGTTATCATTGAAAATTATTCTTCTTTGTAATTGATAGGACCACTTTCATACCCGCTAGTACAGTGCGGGATGTCAGTGCTCTCATTCTTTACCACTTGCCGGAAGGGGCAGGATCCTGGAAAGATGTCCCAATTCAAGTGCGGGATGACATCTTTCGTGCCTTTACGGTACGATCTTCTATTTGGATTACATAATTGGACTTATATTATTTTAAAATTACTAAGTTTTAACGTATTTTGTAGGAGGCAAATTAGTTTCATCCGGATCTCAGTTTAGGGACGATCCGGAGAGCTTCTGAGGAGCTCGCTGCAAAATGTCTCCAAAATCGATTATACAAGTTTCGCAAGGTCGTCACATCCGACGGCCTCACTTTGAAGCAGGGCATACAAAGATGCCCAATGCATATTAGACGCTCGATTTGGAAGTCCTTATGTAGGAAGTGGTAAGTATGTTTACTTTTAAATTATTTTTATTAAATTTATAGTTTTTGAAAGTCTAAGTATTTGATATTCATAAAGGATGGATGAACGATGGCAAAGAAAGTCAGAAAAGGCAAGAGTTGACCATCTTTCGAAGCCCGAGGCCCACATCCACACAAGGGGTTGATGCGATTTGACGAGCATCGACGACGCATGGTAATTTACATACAAATTCAATTTATCAAACTTTTGACTTATACTTATGTTATAAAATTTGAAACTTTATCGTAGTAGGAGAAAGAAGGCGGTCCGTAGACTTTCGCGTGGTTTATGAGGTCACGCATAAGAGCCGGAAGACAAATGACTTGGTCACGCCCACTGCTCGTAGGCTTCTGGTAAGTCTCATGACATGTTCATTTAGTTGTTAACATTAGTGCACTATTTTTTAAATGCACAATGTTCAAATTTTTTAGGATGAGTATAATACGAAAATGGCTGAAAAGTACGAAGATCATCCGAGTACTCAGCCACCAGGTAATGTTTCTTGGTTGGTTTTGTCATGTTTTTAATTTATGTGTTTTTTGATATATAATTTATATATTATATGATTATATAATTTTTCTATTTTATAGAGGATCCTGTTGTTTGGGAGGAGGTGGTCGACACAATATAAGGGGATACTTGTGTGGCCTCGGCACAGCCGCTCAGGTACCTAGGAGGATCGGAGGATATGCAGGCGGCCCATCTGCTCCGAGCTCATCTGTTTCACCTGATATAATGCAGCTATCACAATAGCTATCGGAGCAAATATCACGACGAGTGTCGCAGCAGTTGGCTCCGCTATTGCAGGTGATTAAGGGATGATCCCGACTCAGAATCCGTCCCGGCGAGGTCATGGACCGAGCACGTCTTGGTCGAACGTCCGGAACGATAACAATAACTCACAAACCTAGGATAGAAACAAACCATGGACATAAACTATGCTTTTGTCACTTATAGACTTAGATATACGTATAGTTTATTAATTCAGTTTATTACTTTTCATTCTTATCTTAAATATTATGCCTGTGATGAATATCAATGTATCAATGCATTTATATGCATTATATAATTGTATGGTGTGGGAAGGAAAAAAATGCGGCTGGTATATGTAAAAAAAATTACAATTAGCGCCTCCATATCGTCACATTAGTGTCGTCAAAATATGCTATGTTAAATATATCGTCCTTAGCGCCATATTAGCGTCTCATTGACGATGCAAATACCATCATGTTTGCGTCACTTCCACGCCGAAGTGCCATCAATTTAGCGCCACGTGAGTGCCGACTTAGCGACGCATTTCTACTGCTCTCAGCCGGATACCATACATCTTAATAACGTCGAGATAGCATCAACAACTTGCACTAATAGCGTCTTCATTTTTGTTGGCTCTATTGCGACGTCATTAGCCACCGATTTGCGGTGTCGCATATGTGCGGTGCTAGTTGGACGTTAAAGTCACGCTATATGTCACGGAGACGCAATAGCGTCTCCCTAGCATTGCGTCTCTTGGGTCGCTATTCCTCGATTTTCTTGTAGTGAACTGCACATGCACACTGAAGAGAGAGTTCTAAGGGTCTAAAGTTGTAGGAAAATTCTATTTCTTTTCCAACTTCTTTCATTCCTTTATCGAAAAAGGATTTTTGGAATTAAAGAAATAAATATTTAAATTATCTATTTATTTAAAATCAGAAATTCATGGGTTGTTACGCTTATACATTATGATAATTAAGTACAATTGGATGCACATGTTCTTGCATCGTGAATATATATTTAAACGACTAAGGTGAGGCTGCTCGTGACAATGGAATTGCAGATGGTCATTTGCCATGGGCTAGTGGCCGAGTTCTTAGTCAATGTGATCATCTTATCTTGAGTCTTCTGTCATCAAATCATTGTTCAACCTATGGGCCTCTAAAGCTACAAACGTTGTTTGTGGAATATATTAACAATATGATGAATGTATGCATGTGATCTTCTAAAAGGCCCATGGGCAAATGTGACGCCCCTTAGAATCAAGTATAATTATATTTCCCATATCACGTTTAAGTTTATTATTATAATGTTAAGCTTCTATCGTGATAATTTTATTATTATGATGAATGCCAAGTTGTGAAGCTAATTTAATTACTCCGGATGCAAGAATCCTAAAGCACATTTTTTCGAGTGTCACAATAGTACTTATATTTGTGGACAAAATTGTAAGAATTAACTGTTCATGTGCAATTGAATGCCTTACTGTGGTGTGTAAGGGACTTACGCTGAGGACCAGAGATGAAAGGTGCACAAAAACTCACGTTCCTCCTTAGTAGTTAGTTCGTACGAATAAATGTCATGTGCTTGTAAAAAAAAAAGGCATTTCTTGCAGACGATTCGATTTGGTTCACCTTGATCCCATCGATATGATTGAACTGGTATGTTCTCTCCCTCCCATTTGCTAATTAGCATATCTTGACAGCTGTTTATAAACACATCTAGTTAGCTATTAACTTGTAGGGCATCTCAACAAGCCAGTTTCGAAATCCAAGATAGTGATTTTTAATTGATGACTTTAGCAAGATTCCAGATCACTTGCTTTAACAAAAGGAACAAGTAATTATCCTATAAAATGGAATTTTCTAGTGAGCGAGTTATCCAATTGTACTTGTGACATTTTACATTGTATCCTTTTTACACAAAATCCGTGCAAAAATATATATTATTATGAATGCACATGTGACTGGAAGTGGAAACTAAACACGTTGTTGAACTGTTTAATTAAAAAAAAAGAAGAAGAAGAAGCACATAGTTGTCATACGAATACGTGCGATGGCGGAGCTACGTGCCTTCCCCGCCTGCACTCACTCACATGCATATTGCATGTCTCCTCGTGTTTACCAACAATGTGAACCATGTGTGATTGATGGCGAGGTCGATCGATCCTTTATTCCTGCTAAGTTTTTAGTTAAGTTTTGTTGGGTGGTTGATACTTTTAGTTTTCATTTAACGTTTTTTAAACACTTCATTAACTTATCATTAAGTTATCATCATACATCATTCATATATGTAAAGCTTATATATGATAATTTACGTTTAACTTCATATCTATGTTTTATCATATATATAATTATTTTAGATATATGATTTGTGGTTTCTTGAATTCGAATGTTGTTGTTTGTTCAATAATTTTTTTTATTTTTTATTAGAAATGCATAAGATTAATGGACGTATTCAGTGAAATATTTACATAAACATATGTTAATTATGTCATTACTGAGCTTATTTAGAATGAAAAATTCATTAGAAAATATTGTTGAGAATTAACGTTTGGTAACCTTCAAAATTTTTTAAAGGGAAACGAATTATTGAGTATATACATTTTTAAATGTTATTTAAAGCTCTTAATATATTGAAATAAATTATGTGTTTATTGAATGGTATTTAGTTATGGAAAGTATAGAATTATAAATACACCACTTTTTTACTTCACCCTCAATTTCATTTTGAGAAAAAAAATACCACTTCAGTTATTTTTTAAAAATTAATGGTTAAGAATATAAAATAAATAATATTACTTTTATGATTAACACATTAAATTTAACATAGTATTAGAATCAGAGGTTAAGAGTTCAAACCTCTTAAGCTCTTAATAAAAATATTTTCCTTCTTTTATTGTTTAAGTGATGGGTTGAGTTAGATTTAGCAACTAACATATGTAAAAAAGTATTAAAAATATAAAATAAATGATATTATTTTTCCTAACATTTTAAATTTTAATAAAAAATAATTAGCACATAAATTTAACATTAATCTCTTTGTATCCCGAGACAAAAATGAATTGAGAAGTTTAGAGTGGAGATTTCTATTAATTGCTTATAATTATTTTATCTAGTATTGAAGATTTTCGTTATCTTTTAAGCGGTGAACCCATTATGAATGGTTCTGACTCGTATGTGCAAGTGGCTCTCTATTGATCGATCATGGTGGCAAATTAATTGATTAAAATATGGCCAAAACCAGTTGTCAGATAAGGGGGTTGTGTCCATCTTCAGTCCTCAGGTTTCACGTGATCATGAGATCTTCCATTGCATCGCTCGAAATGATCGAGAAAAGGAAACTAGTTAGTTTCAATGAATGCGTGGACACTGTAACTAATACAGTATTACAGTGACTTGTGGTTGCGGGCACTTTTTGGTTGGGTGAAATGACGGGATAGGAGGAAAATTCATTTATCATTTTCGTTTTAATTGAGTTTTAAATTGAAGAAGAACGAAGAGAAAAGTTTTTTTTTTCTTCTTTAATATTTTTTTTTCCTCCATAAAGGAAAAAATATATATTTAGTATGTATTTTTAATTTTGATCAAATAAATTAAATATATAATTATATATGTAAAGGATAAAATTGTATAAATAAATTAACCACTTAACATTTATTTTCTTCTCTTCCCTTTAATGATATCAATCAAACATGGATAACTATTCAACTTCATTCTCTTACATTTTCTTCTTATCATTTTTCTTCCCACTCTTTGGCTCTGTTTGGCAACACCAAAATTAGCGTTTTAATTAGTGTTTAGCAGTTCAAATATTAATTCTTTTGTTTGATAAATGATAAAATAAATATTATTTAGTGTTTCATATGAAAATATTGAAAAGCTACTTTAGCGTTTAAAGGTTAACGTTTTATAAAATTTTCTAATTTTACTCTTATTCAAATACATTATTTCTTTCTAACTTATCTTATTATTTTCTCATCTTTTAGTTTATAATCATTTAACTATATTTCTTTTTATATTAATGCTTACTTAATTGCAAATTATTTATATGTTAACAGTGAATAAAAAATAATTTCACAATTAATACTTTTTATATCATGGGTGCACAATATAAAAATTATTGTCAATATAAATTTCTATATATTTTAACAAAAAAAATAGTTGTGAAGTTTTATTTTATTTAATTAAGATATAAGTATTTAATTTATTTGTATTATAATATAATTTATATAGTGCTTAAATTAAATAACTTGCCATATTTTTTATTATGTCATTTTATATTCATCAGCTAATTATATTGCTAAATTTATCAAATATTTATTTGTTACAACCTCTAATCGTTAATCATCATTCGCTACCCGCTATCCGCTAGTTAATCCGCTATCCACTAGTTAATAATGTCAAACATTTACATTTCCTTCCTATGAACCGACCAAGACCTTAAGCACATCAAATAATATAAGAAGAAAAGAAACTAACTGCTTCGGACTTGACCAGAAAATTTTCTTAGATGATCAATTTATGAACTAGAACATATAGATATTTCAAAAGGTGTGTATATATATATATATATATATATATATGTACGCAAATCATTAAAATAATATATTAGTGTTACTTAGGCTACTGATTATTTCATCAAATAGCAAAAAATGCATACAGTAGAAAATGGTTAGCAAACATCTTTTTTAAGTAGATATGAATTTTCTGTTTTAAGTAGAGGCAAAAGTGTCTGTTGAGAAAAGTAGTGGTAAAAGATGATACGGATCGATTAGGCTCGTTTTAAAATTAAAATTTTCAACCATCTTTTTCAAATGTCTTTTCAAGTAGTAAAGAAAAGTTTGATTAAGCTTTTTCCCCATGTAATTTTTTGGAGAACACCCTATTTTTAATAATCTTACATTCGTAAAAATATTAACTAATATTTGATGATCCCAGAAATTGAGAATAATTAGATATTAATTCTTCCGCATTAGATAAGTTTATCGCTATAATTTTAATATGATCATTTATTGTTTTTATTTTTGTAAATATGTATCTTCATATGAATTAATTAAGACATTCCAAATGTAAAACACACATGCAGCTTTCATATCACGTTTATTTTTTTTCAGCATTTTACTGATTGGCTGATTATTATAGTTTCCTAATTAAGTAAGTGAAAGAACTTCACATAGAATGATATAATAAATTATATCATTATAAAAATATAAATTATAATAAATTATAATGTAATTTTCACAATAATACTTTGTTATTATGATTCTGTGTACTTTTCATTAAAAAAATAATCTATTAGTATTAGCTACACGTGAAGAAATATTTTATCGCAATTAACGTCGAGCGATTGATTCATCTCGCACGTGCCAAACGTCTTGTCCCCTCTTATGGGCCGCGAGCCAGCCGCAAATCTTTGAAGGTGGCACGAGGCGGGGAAGGGCGGTAAAAGGAAGGCGGCGCCCACAATAGGTTTCCGCTCTAATGACTGGACCACGTCCATTTGATCGACGACGCGTGTCACGTGAATTGACTTGCCGACATCGCGATCACCGTCTATTCCTGCGATGCTCAGATCCGACATCGGAGGGAAATTTCTGGATTCCCACGATTTCTATTTTATAATTTTCTAATTATTAGATCAGTATTCATGCCCAATGGCGGATTCGATCGTATTAATTGTGACTATTTTTGTTCCAAGATTTTAGTCATTTATGCTTTCCATTTTTCTTCGAAGGGTTTCGATTAATGATGTCACGTATGATTCAATTTGACATCTGACATAAGAAACTTTGATCACTATCTTACCAACTGGTGGTTGATGGATCATGGAACCCCTAAATTTTGACACGCCATCCCATCCACCCCCCGCGAACTTTATGCAATGAAACCCAATTTGGAAGGAATATGATTCATGGATGAGTCCAAAGGAAAGGAACATGATTCCATGCATTACAGACGGCATTAAGATTAAGCCTTTTTAAAAATTAAAAAAAGATTGAGCCTTGTGATCATAATACTAACCATCCTTGACAGTTGACATGATGGTTCATACGTCTTCTTGTATTGAATCCCAATAAAAAAGATGGTGGAATTTTGGAAATATCATTCCTGGAGAGAGAGAGCGAGCGAGAGAGAGAAGGATTAATCGACGCAAAAGAAAAAGATATGTAAACTTTTTTTTATGCTAATATTGTATCCATTTGTAAAGATAGGAGACGAGAGATACCAAGTCCACTTGTGAGAGGAGGAAGTAAAAACAAAAAAAAGTGCAGGCAATTTGGTGAACAAATTTGTGAACGGGGAGCTTCGTATTGTGATAAGGCATGCATATAGCAAGATATTGTCATTCAACATGCGCATAACGACATGCTACTACTTTTAATCCTGTCATGAGAAGGGAGGACACTGCAACTGTCGTTCTGCTTGCTTCAATTGGATTCTTCCATTTCTTTCTGCTATCAACTATCTAAGTTGACAAAGATGTATACTGTATACAGTACAAAGATAGGTAATTTCCAATGTACATGCTCAGCTTACACCTAGTTCGAACCATATGTTTTTTGCATCTTTCCTCCTATGCCTTCAACTTTTCTTTATATATACTTGATCTTTCTTTCATTTCTGTCACGCAATAATTGTTTATTAATGTACAGTTGAGAGATCCTCTTCTGCCGACCATTAACTCTTACCCATCAAGCCAAGTTAGATGGGGAGCCCCATTTATGCATGTTAGTTGCTTAATTGTCCGGTTGTCCACTTGTTAATGTCAGTTGCCCCGTGATCGATCTCATATCATTCGTATACAATATATCCATGGGTTTTTTTTAACCCATCCTTTATAGCATGCATCCTTTATTGCATATATACCAGCAGGTAAATAATATATAAACTCAAGGCTACATACACGTGATGCAAATTGGACAGCGGAAAATCGACAATTTGACCACTATTGTTTAGTCCAAGTAAGTGGAGTGATAGAGATGGCAAGCGTTGAGATCGCAAACGATCGCATGCCAAAATACAAGGTTTTGATGTGACCAGTATACTTTGAGACAGTTTTATTATACTAATAACTGGTCTTGCATTAACCATTGCATGCAATAAACCACATCAACTGTACCAGAGGCGTGTCCATCGGAATCCCTGCAGAGCCAACGTGAACGATCATGTTGCACAAGTGGCCCTGCAGTGCAATTTGACAATATTAATTGGATCACTGTAATATATACAAATAAGGCCCGCGTGCATATATATATCGCAGGAGTTGCTCATAAATTATTGGCAAATTGCACGTACGAGTGCTGTGAAGATGATCGATGCAAAGCCACATGTGAGTTCCTGGCCATTTGTTAATCGTCTGGTTTCATGTGTCTATTTTTTTTCCTCTATTTTCTTTTCTTTTGATTGTGCTTGTGTGCTCCCCTCGTTCTCTTCTTCGATTTAATGGCTCAATTAGTGTGTCTCCATCCGTTTGACATAAATGGCATGCAGCTGGTATGTATGGCACTATTGAAACCTATTTTTTTTTTATTTGGCAATTGGGTGGGTCACGGTCAGATCAATCAGTTTCCGAAGGATTTTATATGAATATATTATTTAAAAAACGATGGATAAAAGCAATCTAAAATAACTAAAACACTTCAATAATAGTCATTTTATCTTCAATATTAGTTTAAAATCTGGTATAAGTGCATCGTTAAAAATTGTATAACTGAAGAAGTTAAAATATATAGTTATATGATTATCGTTAACTGATAAAATAAAGTTCCACTCGACACTGTAAAAAATTCTGGAACTTTCATAAAAGCTATCTGAAGATTAAGAAGCCAATATATTGCAAATAAAGGAAGAAAACATATAGGTTGTGTCAACCGGAACCATTTATGACCAGAGGATTATCATCCGTATGTCAAGAAACCTTCACTAATTAATGGGATCAAGTGTGTGTTACGCAATGAAAATCCAACCAATTGTGACCAAGAAATCATGCATTCTTTATTTCTAATTCTTTGTCATGTTTATAAACTTTCCTTTAACAGAAAAAAGGAAAATTCACGATCTATCGATTGATCGATCTACCAAATTGTGCAAATGACCATGTGCAATTAATCAACGCGCAAGTTGATCCATTGGAGCAAACGCCAAAGAACCCAAAGTAAAATTTATTAAAAGTTCCATCACTCGGCTCCTTGCCAATAATGGATCACAACCCAATAATGGAAAGTGGATGTGCATATACGGACATAATGGTAAATCAAGATACGACGAATGGAGCTAAAAGTCCTAAATTTCATGAGCAGTCCCTGTCGGATTACAAGTCTTGATCGTATCTTCGTGATAGCTGCATAACTTTGCAAACAGCTACATCTGCAACTGTCCCCATATGCGATAAAGACGTCAGTCATTTCTAGACTTCTAGGAGTCGTTTGGAAAAGAAATCGTAGTTACCTATGTTTGAGAGTAAAATTTTGCTCAGAAACTGAGTAAAGTAGTCGAACTTTTTTAAAACTTTTCCATTTCTCTCTCTCCCTCTTCCCTCTCTTCCTTCGCCTGCAGCTTTCTTGCCGCCTCCGCCCTCATCATCTCTGCCACTGTTGTCGCCCCAATTGTTAGTCAAGAATATTATATCTTTAAGTTGAATCTTGTGTGTCGTCTGCACGACGATGGTGCGGAGGGAGAGGATCTTGAGCTGGTTGTCGAACAAGTCCTTAGCATCGGCGATTAGTGCTCGGGAAGGCTAATGTCGTGATGTGGTCCTTCACCAAGCGATCGAGGCGGCAAACAATATCTTCATAGACTGCAACTTCACCGTCGCCGCCATCGCTATTGGAGGAATGAAGGATGGGGCGAGGAGGGAGGAGAGGTTGTGAGAGAGGTCGCGAAGAGGCAGACCTGTAACACCTCAAAATTTCATCCTCCTGTCACGTTACATTTGGGCTTATTTGGACTGGCGTTACCTACTATATCATCTCTATCCGTTGGGCTTTCATAGAAACCATAAGAAAATAATAAAATGAACTAACAATTAACTTTCATTAACTAATCATATAAGAATGCGGAAGCTAACATAACTAACATCATATGAATACGGAATCTAACATATCAATTGTTCTTAAGTGGTCTCATATCTAATCTATAATAACAAAGTATCAATTAAAATAAAAATAAATAACATAAACTAAATATCTATCTCATGTGCAATTGTATCACCACGAACATCTCTAGCTGCACACACCTCCATCCTTGTATGTTCAGTCATCTGTGGGATTCAAACACAGGGACATAGAATATCCATGAGTATAAAATACTCAGTACATAAGATAATACAATTAGGTATGAATACTTAACAAAAATAGGCAAGCTTTCAGTATGAGAAAACAATTCTATTCTTTCATTTCTAATCATTCTCTTTTCTATTATATTCCATTCTTCCGATTTTGTACCTTTCGTTTCTATTCTTTCTCTGCATCTTTTATTTTAATACATTCCTACAAAACCTATGTGTGTTGTCCTAATGCGAACTCGACTTCTTTTATTATGGGCCTTTATGGTACTTTCATGTGAGGGTCAAGGTGGATCAAACCAAAATCAAAAGTGGACAATTACATGCCCAAATAAAAAGAAAGATTGTTTACTTTGGTCTTAAGGGTGATGGGGTATTATTACCCATCTCCCTTTTTTCCGTTCCATTCCATTCCATTTCCATTCCATTCTATTCCATTTACAATCAATACATATAAAACCCCGTTTTACATCTTTTATCTATTAACCTAATTCATATCCTTATTGTTCTCTGTTTAGCATAATCGTCATGGAAAAATCATAATCAGATCAAAATTTAAAACAATAAAAAGAAGAACTCTAATCTGTTCAATAGAATCCGGGCTGGTTACTTGTAAACTCAGGCCCAGATTGGACTGAGCCTGCCATGCTCGATTGAGCTTGGATCGGTCTCGACAATGGAGAGTACTTTACTTCACTATTTATCAAAACTCGGACTGGGTCCGAAGGTGGCTCGGGTCGAGTTCAAACTGACATCACCCCTTGGGTCATGACATAATACAGCCCGGGTCAGGTGTGAATACTACTTGAACCGAATCGTCGAAAAAAGGGATCCGACGCGACGCCTGTAAAATGATCGTGAAAAAGCTCGGGCCGAGCTGCCAAGATCCCGGATTGGGTTCGGAGCAATGCTGTGCTGGATTGCAAATATATAGAAGAACCTGGGCCGGGTTCTTCTTTACATGGGCTGAGTTCCGTCGACTAGAACTTTGATGATGTTTTACCGAAACTTTGGCATGCTATAACTTTATGTACATTACTCCTCTCGACACAAAACGATCTAGAACTATTCATGCATTATAGGAGAACATAATCCAATTCTAATTCATCTATCATCTTATCCATTTCATTAAGAAATCGTATCTAAAAGTGAATTTGAAATCTTACGTACCTGAACAGTTTTAGACTACCAGATACCTTAATTAACTTTGGGAAGCGATTTTTGAGAAGCCAGAGATGTTCTCGACGAGAAGTCCAACGTCCTTTGGTAGAGAGTTGACTGGAGATTAGATGGCCGGCCGGAGCTCTCATGCATGCACACCGAGATGAGGAAAACAAGGACTCAAAGTTGAGAGAAAAATTTATTTTCCGACAAAGGAAGGTTGAAGACTGAAAAGGGCTTATTTATAAGGGAGGATACTTTGACTCTTGGTGGATTAAGAATATAATCCAGGATTAATGTTTAACCTCCCCTAACTCTAATTATGAATCTTATCTATAATCTTGTTTAATAATCTATTTTAAATACTTTATCTATTTCTTTTCCTTTCTTTTCTTCTTCTCAAAGTCCTTTCTATACATAACTTTATCTTTAACTCTTTAATCTTTTATTCTTTTTCTTTTAAACTGAATTTTCGTAATTAAATAAGTAAATAAATAAATATTTGATTTATTTAATTATTTAATTCAGAAAAATCTTGGGGTGTTACATTATTACCCCCTTAAAGAAAATTCATCCTCGAATTTTACTAACCAAACAAATGCGGAAATTGTTGACGCATCTCCTCTTCCAGCTCCCATGTGGCTTCATTGCCTTGATGATGTCTCCACACAACCTTTACTAGAGTCACTTCCTTATTCTCTTGCGTTTGTGTTTGAAATTCCAATATTCGAATTGACTGTTCCTCATATGACAGATCCTCCTTGAGATTTGGCTCCTCGATCCGGATTACATTAGCCTCATCATGATTATACTTCCTCAATACGGACACATGGAAGACATTGTGCACCCTCGCGTATGATGGAGGTAAGGTCAGCTTACAAGCCCCTTCTCCTACTAAATCCAATATCTCGAAAGGCCCAACATATCTAGGGCTTAGTTTCCCCTTCTTACTTAAACGCATCACCCCCTTTGTAGGATAAACCTTTAAAAGAACTTTATCACCCTTCTGAAATATTTGTTCTCTTCTCCCTCTGTTAGCATATGCCTTTTGTCTACTTTGAGTTGCCTTCATCTTCTTATTTATTACTTCCACTTTATCTGTGTATTCCATGATCTGCTTTAGTTGCTTAGCAGTCAAAATCTTCTTTTTGCCTACCTCATTTCAGTATGTGGTGGCCCGACATGGCCTATTATATAGGATCTCGAATGGGACCATGCCTATACTGGAATGATAACTATTGTTATAGGCAAACTATATGAATGGCAAATGATCATCCCAACTACCATGCCAGTCTAGCGCACAAGCCCTGAGCATATCCTCTCATGTCTGGATGGTCCTTTCAGACTGACCATCAGTTTGCGAATGGAAGACAGTACTATAATTTAGCCTTGTGTCAAAAAGTTCCTGCAAACTTTTCCAAAATCTGAAAGTGAATTTAGGATTCCTATCTGATACAATACTCGTGGGAATGCTATGCAAGCGTATGATCTCCTTAACATACATGTCCATTAAGCTTTCAATTGATTGCTTCATCTTCATTGGAAAAATGGGCCACCTTGGTTAAACGGTCCACTACGACCTATATGACATCGTGTCCCTTTTGTGTGCGGGTAAACTGGACACAAAATTCATAGTTATTTCTTCTCGTTTCCATTGAGGGATCCCTAGGCTCTTGGTGAGTCCATAGGGTCTTTGATGTTCCACCTTTACATGCTGACATACTATACACTTCGAGACATATTTCGCTATTTCTCTTTTCATATATGGCCACTAAAAGCTCCTTTAAACATCTTATACATCTTAGTACTTCCTGGATGTATAGAAAATTCAGATTTATGACATTCATCCAGTACCTCTCTTCTAAGGGCGGGGTCATTAGGGACCCATAGCCGATTCCTATATCTAATTTCGACATCATTGGATACTTGCATATCCTCTTCATTAGATGCACACATCTTTATCATATCTTTATATTCGGCATCTGTCGATTGGGCCTTGATGATCCTATTAACCAAGTTCAACTCGATCCGCTGCATCATCATAAATGCACCATTTTTGCCTGGTCTTGGATTCCACTTTATTAATTCTTGGATCATCTCATACCTTCTCAATCTAAGGAAGGCCCCTTCCCACGTCCGATTCAATGCATCTGCCACTGATTTGGCCCTCTATGGATGGTAATTAATAGAGAACTCGTAGTCCTTCATCAGTTCCATCCATCTTCTCTATATCATATTGAGGTCTCTTTGAGTAAACACGTACTTTAGGCTCTTGTGATATGTAAAGACAACAAATTTCTCTCCAGGTAATGTCTCTATGTCTTCAATGCAAAAACTACAACTGCCAATTCCAAGACATGGGTGGGATAATTTACCTCATGCTTCTTTAACTTTCTGGATACATATGCTATGACTTTACCATGTTGCGTCAGTACGCATCCCAGACCTATTCCACATGCATCATTGTACATTGTATAACCATCATTCCCAGATAAGATGGTGAGAACTGGAGTTGTAGTTAGCTTCTTCTTCAGTTCTTGAAAACTCTGTTCACACCTTAGAGACCATACATACTTCTCTCCTTTCCTAATAAGCTTGGTGAGTGGGGCTGCTATATTGGAGAAATTCTTGATAAACCTCCTGTAGTATCCTGCTAATCCCAAACAACTTCTAATCTCTGATGCGTTCTTTGGTTGAGGCCACTTTACCATCGCTTCCACCTTTGATGGATCAACTGAAATTCCATCCTTGGATACTATATGGCCTAGGAACATAATCTCATCAAGCCAAAATTCACACTTTGAGAATTTTCCATACAGTTGATGTTGCCTCAATGTCTCCACAACAATTCTCAAGTGTTCTCGGTGTTGTTCGTGACTCTCAGAGTAAATCAAAATGTCATCCCCAAATATAATAACGAACTGATCCAATGGGGCCAAAATACTCGATTCATCATGTCCATGAAAGCCGCTGGTGCATTTGTCAGGCCAAATAACATTACAACAAACTCATAATGCCCATATCGCAAACGAAACATCATCTTCAGAGTATCCTCTTCGTCCACTCGTAGTTGATGATAACCACTTTTGAGGTCTATTTTTTAGAATACTTTGGCTCTTGACAACAGGTCAAACAAGTCGTCGATCCGCAGAAGAGGATATTTGTTCTTGACCATAGTCTTATTTAACAATCGATAATCGATGCAAAGCCGCATGGATCCGTCTTTCTTTTTAACAAACAACATTGGAGCGCCCCATGGGGAGACGCTCGGACGGATAAAGCCTTTATCCAACAAGTTTTAAGCTGCTTCTTAAATTCCAACATTTCAGTAGGTGCCATCCGGTATGGTGCCTTAGAGATAGGAGTAGTTCCTAGAAGTAATTCAATGTGAAAATCCACCTCCCGCCTTGGTAATCTCGAGATATCTTTCGAAAATACATTAGGGAAGTCTTCGACCACTTCCACTTCACAAAGTTCCTTGATCGACGAATTAGATGTCACTACGTTGGCCAGAAACCCCCTGCATCCTTTCTACAATAGTTTGTATGCCTTTATTGCTAGAAATCATCAGCTTATGATCTTTCACTCTTTGAATGGTTCCTCATACTATCGCTTTTGGTTTACCCGTTGTCCCTACGATCACCTTCTTTTCAATACATAGTATGGATGCATCATGGTAGACAGTCCATACCCAAAATTACATCGTAGTCGTACATCGAAATGATTATCAAATCTGCTGAGTAATCATGTCCATCATACCTTAGGTAAGTACTTAGTGGTATTCAACATGCCCGTAGGAGTGATGATACCCATCTCATGTTTAAGATCCCTCATTGGGACCTTCAATGCCTTGGCACACTCTTCAGATATAAAAGAGTGGGTAGCTCCTGAATCAAAAAGTACAATAGTAAGTAGACCAGAAATAGAGAGGGTAGCTCGGATGATGTCGGCATCCTCTGTGGTTATTCGGCCTCCATGTTGTAGACCCTTCCTTGAACAAGTTGACTAGCACCTCCTACACCTGCCTGATTCCGTGCTTGTCGAATTGGGAATTTCCCAATTCTCGAGCGAAATGGTCGGGCTGCCCACATTCGAAATAGGTTTCATTCTTGGCTCTACACTCTCTCGGATGTATACGTCCACAAAAATCACAAGCCACCTTTCCTTGAGGGGCTGCACTTGTTGCCTGAGCATGTGGTCGTGGGCCCCTCTATTGTTGAGCTTGTGGGGCCCACTGTTGTTGTTGTGGGGATTGTTGTTGTGGTTGCGGCCGAGGCTGGTTATATGGCCCTGGCCTGTTATTGCGGCGACCATCCCGTAAGCTGACACCATCTCTTCTAGGCTGACTCTGTCCAGCCCCTTGTGCATTGCCAATTGTCTTTCTTTCCTGTTGAATCCTAGCCACACCTCGTTCCATCAATGTGACCATCCTAGCAGCTTCATTTAGGGTTTTATAGTTCCCTGAGAGTGTCTTCAATCTCAGTCCTAGATTAAGGTCATCTCTGAATTGAATAGCTCTGGTCTATTCACTTTCGGGAGGAGATGCTTGCCAAGACGAATGAACTTAGTTAAGTATTCTGACACCGTCATGTTACCCTGGGTCAAAAGTAAGAACTCCCTCCACCTCAAATCCCTCTGGTATGTCGGGAAGAAGCGAGCTCCAAAGGCTTGTTTGAAGTCAGACTAGGGGATTACCTCCATGCCAGGAAAAGTCGCTTTTTGAGTAGTTTCCCACTAGTCATGTGCATCATCTGTCAATTGTGTAGTGGCGAATAGGACCTTCTTTTCCTCCACACAATCCATTAGCCTGAACCTCACCTCGATGGCCCGTATCCATCGATCAGCAGTATCATAGTCATCCACCCTGTTGAACTGAGGTGGTTTTAGCTTCAAGAATTCCTGAATTGTGCTTTTAGTAGTGTTTCCCTACTGAGGACCAATATTTCCGTTATCTAGCAATGTGCTCAAGCCTAGGTCATTCCGGGACCCTTCTTGTTGTGGCCTACCGGAATTACCCCCTTGGGTTAAACCCGTGGGTCCACTTTGTTCATCTTGTACCGGAATCATCGACAATGACAATAATTTGTAATTAGTAAGGCAATTTAGTCGAGTTGAATTTTTCCACTTTACTTACTTGGATAACATGGCAGCTGTTTGTGATGATTGCACATGAGTCCTTAACTTTCTATTAGCCTATGAGGACCTAGGAACCTTACGCTCTGATGCCAACTTTAACACTCCGAAATTCACCCTCCTGCCACGTGGCATTTGGGCTGGCGTTACCTACTATATCATCTTTATCCATTGGGCTTTCACAGAAACCATAAGGAAATAATAAAATGAACTAATAATTGACTTTCATTAACTAACCATATAAGAGTGTGGAAGCTAACATAACTAACATCATATGAATACGGAAGCTAACATATCAATTGTTCCCAAGTGGTCCTCCTATCTAATCTATGATATCAGAGTAGCAACTAAAATAGAAATAAATAACATAAACTAAATATCTATCTCATGTGTAACTGCATCACCACGAACATCTATAACTGCACAGGCGTCCATCCTTGCCTGTTTAGTCATATGTGAGATTCAAACATAGTGACATAGAATATCCATGAAAATACTCAATACACAAGATAATATAATTAGATAAGAAGACTTAATAAAAATAGGTAAGCTTTCAGTATGAGACAATTCTATTCATTCTCTTTTCTATTTCATTTCATTCTTCTGATTCTATTTCTTTTGTTTTTGTTCTTTTAGTTTTGTTCTTTCTCCACCTCTTTTATTTTAATACATTCCTAGGAGACCTATGTGTGTTGTCCTAATGCGAGCTCAACTTCTTTTATTATGGACTTTTATAGTACTTTCACGTGAGGGTCAAGGTGGATCAAACCAGGACCAAAAGTGGGCAATTACGGTCCCAAATAAAAAGAAAGATCGTTTACTTTGATCTTAAGGGTGATGGGGCTATTAATACCCATCTCCCCTATTTCCATTCCATTTCCATAAAATTTACAATCAATACACATAAAGCTCTGTTTTACATCTTTTATATGTTAACCTAATTCATATCCTTACTGTTCTTTGTTTAACATAATCGTCATGGAGAAATCATAATCAGATCAAAATTTACTAATCAAACAATAAAAAGAAGAACTCTAATCTGTTCAATAGAATCCGGGTTGGGTAGACGTAAACTCGGACCGGGTTTGGACTGAGCCCGCCCGTGCTCGGTTGAGCTCGGGTCGGTCTCGACAATTGAGATTACTTTACTTCACTATTTGGCAAAACCCAGGCTTGGTCCTAGGGTGGCTCGGGACGGGTTCGCTGACATCACCCCTTGAGTCGCGACATAATATATCTTGGATCGGGTATGAATACTACTCGGACTGGGTCGTTGAAAAAAGGGATCCAACACGATGCCCGTAAAACGATCATGGCAGAGCCCGAGCCGAGTTGCCAAAAGTCCATATTGGGTTCACTATGAATCTGGATCGGGTTCGGAGCAACGCCGTACTGGGTTGCAAATTTACAGAAGAACCCGAGCTAGGTTCTTCTTTAAGCGGGCCGAGTTCCATCAGCTGAAACTCCGGTGATGTTTTATTGAAACTTTAGCATGCTATAACTTTCTGTACATTACTGCTCTTGGTACAAAACGATCTAGAACTATTCATGCATTATAGGAGAACATAATCCAATCTTAATTCATCCATCATGTTATCTATTTTATTAAGAAATTGTATCCAAAAGTGAATATAAAATCTTATGTACTTGAACAGTTTGAGACTACCAGAAACCTTAACTTTGGGATGCGATTTTTGAGAAATAGAAGATGTTCTCGATGAAATTTCTGGCTTCCATTGACAGAGGGTTGAATGGAGATTAGATGACCAATCGGAGCTATCGTGCACGCACATCGAGGTGCGAAGAACAAGGGCTCCAAGTTGATAGAAAAATCTATTTTTTGGCAAAGGAGGGCTAAAGGCTAAAAATGGCTTATTTATAGGGAAGGAGACTTTGACTCTTGATGGATTAAAAATCTAATCTGGGATTTAATATTTAATTTTCCCTAACTCTAATTCTGAATCTTATCTATAATCTTGTTTAATAATTTATTTTAAATACTTTATCTATTTCTTATCCTTTCTTTTCTTCTTCTCAAAAGTCCTTTCTTTACGCAACTTTATCTTTAACTCTTTAACCTTATATTCTTTTTCTTTGAAACTGAATTTTTGTAATTAATTAAATAAATATTTGATTTATTTAATTAATTAATTCAGAAAAATCTTGGGTTGTTACAGGAGCTGTCATGGATGTCTCAAACTTGAGCTTTTGGGCATGGGAGGCGTAGGCCGTCACGAGCGCGACATGGTCGCTGTCTTGGTTTTGGATTACCTCTGTCCGCTGCCGAAGAGGGTTCAAAGACTTCAAGGCCAGCATGGATCGCGTGGCAAGCTGCTCCACCGGCGATGAGATCTCCTCTAGGGGCGACGTCACCACCATTGGGAAAAAGCATCCAAAGGGGAGGAAGAGGAGGGGATCCACGATGAGGAGAGGGTGAGGGCTGGAGGAGAGGAGGAGGAGGCGGAGAAGTGGCTGTCCAAGGTTTTGTGTTCAAGTTCTACATAAAAAATTACATCCAAACGTCATAGAAGAACTTTTATTTCATATCACAAAGCTCTGGAACTTTGGGGAACTTTCGTTCCCCAATCCAAATACAGGCCCTAAGTTCTTGGTGCATAGTTCAATTGACAGATTAATTCGGATTGTGTCTGGTTGGAGTGGAATTTGACGATGAGGAATAAGATTGTTGATGTGATAAGAAAAAATAGATGTGATGGATGAATTTTTGGTGAATTTTAATTAAAAATAATTATAAAGTATAATTTTATTATTAATTAAAATAAACTTATAAAAATAAAAAAAATATGAGAAAAATTTTGTTAAAAAAATATATTATTGAAATATGAAAAATCATTTTTAAAATTAATTATACTTAACAAAATATTAAAAAAAATTAATGAAATAATAAGTAATAAATAATACTATATTTATCCCTTATTAAAAAATAATTTATGTTTATCAATTTATTTTATGAAAGATATGGTGTGAGAAAAAAGAAAATGAATTTAAAAAAAGAAAACTGTCACGTCAAACTAAAAGAAAAAAAGGAAAATAACTCCCGGAGAGGTGGAACCGGGGTCACGTGATACCTGTTCCACCCGATTGATTTCTGCCCCGAAACTCGATTTCAGGAAATGTTCGGCGGAATAGGACGGAACAAGGGTGTGGATCCGCCTTGATTATGCAAACAAACACCCTCTAGTGATACTTACATACGTGTGTTTATATATATATATATATATATATATATATATATATATATATATATGTGTAACGCCCCGAGATTTTTTTTTTCTTTTGCCTGCTCAGAAGGCTATCTCGGCGACGCCACTCTATTCTATACTCTGACTTTGACCAGTCAACAAACTGGTTTACATGAGTGAAAGATTAATTTACAACATTCTATTATAATACGCGGAAGATATCTATATCATATCCAATAACCTGTGGGTTAGGGCCCACATCTATACAATAATGAACCCTATATCCATGTGCATATCACTCGTCAAAGGAGCCACCAACCGTCTCACCATCGCCATCACGATCATCTGTATGGATCCAAATACAGGGGCAAAGCCCAATGAGATAACTCAGTACATAGGGTCACCCATAAAAAAATAACTATATGAACTATGGTAAATATCAATACAATCAATACTATCAATAAAGAATAATATATAATTGGTCAGAATATATAACATTTAACAATAATCAATAAATCATAAGCAATTCGACCAATGATAATAATTATCCATGTCATTAATTATTGATGACCAATATCCATTCCATTCGATTCAATTATCTTGAATCAATTAATAATTGGTCATAGCTCGGTGAAGGCCACAATAAACAATTATCAATTATCATCTCTATTAACGATTTATCTATTTAATTTTTCCATCATCCACTATGGAGCAATTCAATTATTAATTAGCCACTAGGGCGCAATTCAATCAACAATACAATACAATTCAATTCAATTAACAATTCAATTAATAATTCAATTCAATTATGAACACATCCATCGACCATTACAGGTCTCCATCGACCACAATGGGCCTCCATCGATCATAAGGATCTCCGTCGACCACAAGGGCCTCCATCGACCATAAAGGCCTCAATCGACCACGAGGGTCTCCATCGACCGAAAAAGGTCTCAATCGACCACAATGGTCTCCATTAACTATTATGCATTAACAATCGACTCCATGAGTGTCCATCGACCATAAATGCCTCAATCGATCACAAGGGCCTCCATGATGCATCAACAATCGACTCCATGAGCCTCTATCGACCCAATGGGTTTCAATCAATCACAAAGATCTCTATCGACTACGAGGGCCTCCATCGACCATAACAGCCTCCATCGACCATGAAGGTCTCAATTATCAATTTAACAATTCAATTGTAGCAATTTTTCATATCGTCACTTGGACGATGCACAATCAATATCAATAATCCCATTACTAATCAATTTATGCCAATTGAACAATGTGTCATGAATCCATAATCAATTATTATCAATTAGTATATTACAATTATAGTTGATTAACATTAATCAACATAACAATCACAATCACTAGACCAATACATATCAATGCATGGTCATGAACAATCAATGCAATTAAACTTAAATAATTATTTAACAATATATTTTAAGTCCTCAAAATTCGTCCTGCACTAGGACAAACTCGGGCCGGTTCATCTATTTCACTTTTTTTAATTTCTATATCAGAACTCGAGTCGGGTCTGGTAAAATCCAGGCCGGGTGTCTTTGTCTAATTCCATATCAGTCATTCAATACCCGGGCCGGATCGGCTCGATTTCAATCCATTATAAATGAGTCTTCAAAATCAGGTCGGATAAACCGAAACCCGATCCAATTCTATTGATCTAATCTCATGTCGCACTCGGGTAAGGGAACTCGAGTCGTGCCTATGGAACTCGGACCAGATTCATGGAACTCGGTCCAGTTCCTACTATGATTCGTTCGGGCAGAACAAAACCCAAGCCGAGTTCTATCGTCATCGGGAAATTATGTTTCCGACAACTTTCGATCATCCTATCTATATCATACGATACCTAATATATGCAAATAATATATAATGTAATCTTTATAAAATGGAGAAGAGATTGGGGTCCATGTCGCGGAAAAACCGATGCCATGGGGATCCCCCTACGTACCTTAAGTTGGTTGAAAAACTAACTATATTCCTATTATCTATGGACAACACGTATGTCATGACTTTGGCCGACAATTCCACCCTATAGATGTTCAGAAACTATCGGATACCATTTGAACCTTGTTCTCCTCTATCGGGGCTTCGAAATGGTATATCGCACGCGCTCTCAGGTGGCTCGGTTTATGAAAAATAAAGGAGAAAGAAGGGCTCTTGTGCAGAATTTTTGTGGAGGCAAATTATACTTTCTAGCCACCCTATAGGCCCTATTTATAGATCTCAACTAGAGTTTTTGACTTCTATTGAATCTTGGGCTATTTCTCCATCAATCATGACCATCCATAATTAGTTATCATATTTTAAATATTCAAATTTAATTAAATTCGAATTTCAATAATTATTTCATAATCATATTTATCAAAAATCCATCTCTACTCAAATTCCTTTTTATCTCCTCCATAACTTCTCTCAATCAAACTCTATCTTCATCTTTATTCAATAACTTATGTTAACCAAACTATACATTTATTTTATCTTTTTATTTCTTCCTTTTCTCTAATTTTCGGAATTATTTAATTCCATAATAATTTATCATTTAATTTTCGGATTAAAATAATAATAAATATCATTTTAATAGCTAAAATATTTTTAAGCCATAAAACTCTCAATCCTATCTTATGTGGGAGTCCTATGTTCATTAATAAATCTTTTGGATCTCAAATAAAAATTAAAATCCCTAATATCAATCTAATTACAATTCCTACTCTCATTAAGATTTAACTTTCTTTCTTTTCCTTTTTTTTCTTTCTAATCATACTTTTAATCCTACTCTAATTCTAATTCCTTCACCAAGTAGGAGTACTTTTTCCTTCTATTCATATTTCATTTTCAATTATATTCTTATTCCTTCTCAAATTCCCCTTTTGATCATCTTGAATTCATCAAGGATTCTAATTACTTATGAAATTACTATATTTCCCTTGATGAAATCTTGGGGTGTTACAATATATATATATATATATATATATAAGGTATTTATAAATACCATTCTACTCATTGCATCCTTGTGCAATCTGCATTTTGGAATTGTGATATTTGTTCTTCGGATCCCTTCGATCTTTCAGATGACAAAATATATATTTGTAAACGAAATTTAATTAATCGAGATCCTAATTAATTTTGCCTCTTTGTGGTTTCCAGAAAGAAGGTGTGCATGCCACATCAACTTCATTTCTTTTTGTAATTATCATTATAACGTTAACGTAATTGGTCGCAGCATGTTTTTTTAAAAAACATATTCGTGTAAGGCATAATACATAAACTATAATCCCTCCTCCAATTTGAGAAATTATATTCCTATAAAGTATTTTGTCATGGTTGACACCACCACCCATCCAGATTTGCAAGATCATAGTTCCAGTACTACTACCATAATAATGAATATATTGATTGATATCATGCACATCTCAGTGAGGCTCCAAATTAAATAATACATACAATGTGTCATTGTACTACAAATATAATATGTACAATGCGTCATTATAATAATTGTGTAGAAAGTGTCATTAGGAGTCAAATAAAATATAGTAACAAGTTTAGGATTAAGAATTAGTTCCACATCTAATCATATAATGAGTCTTATTAAGAGGCTAAGCCTCTTTAAGAAAATAGGCTTTATTTAATATTTTAGCCTGGCTTATTTTGATAATAGGCCGAGCCACGAGTTGCTCATGAACGGCTCGGCTCATTTCCAGCCCTAGTAACTGTCAATTTTAAAAGAGAAATTTGTGAAACAAATTATGGACGAATTTTTCACATACTGAAGGCTATAAAAAGAGTGGCAAAGCGAGAAGCAAAGACATCCATCTACTCGTTGAAGAAAAACTTCAAATTATCAAAAAAGGACTTTTTCTTTGAAGTTTTCATTTTAAAGTTTTCTCTTCTTTTTCTCTTCTCTTCTTGTGAGCATAGCATTGTAAAATAAAGAAACATTTTGTTCAAAAAAAATGAGAGAGCTCCTGTGTAAAAGAAGTTCGAGATCTTACCTCTTGAGCGAGAAAAAAGATTAGTTTCATTGGAGGAAAAGTGTGTCTTATCTCTCGAAACGGAGAAAAGACGATGGTGTAAAGGGCTTTTCTTTCTTGCCCCATTTAGAATGAAGAAAGAGTTCTAAGAAATCTTTGATAGTCTCGAGGTCGAGAAGTCGGAGCGGGGACGTATGACAAGGTGTGGCCGAACCTTGTTAACATCCATCGTATTTATTTGTGTTTGAATTCTCTATCTCATATTGTGTTTGATGTGTTCTAAGTTATATTGATTTAAAGTTTAACGAATCGATTTTAAGCTTCCGTGACGTGTTTTGTTAAATCGAGAACTTTTATTTTTGAACACCAATTCACCTCCACCCCATACTCTTGGTGCTCTTTGGGATCCAACAATTGGTATCAGAGTAACCCGTTCTTAAAACATGAGATTTGGAATTAACTCATTACTACTTATGAAGGAACAAATAAAGTTAAAGAATATAAATTGAGTATTTTAAATTATCAATATAATTCTTTTAAAATGCATTATAATGAATTCATAAATGATATGATTGCACGATTTACCGATATCTTGAATGGTTTTGCCTCCTTGGGTGAGCCAAGAACTAACCCCCCCCCCCCCCCCCCCCCAAAAGTGAAAAAGTTTCTCAAGTCTCTCTCCTACAAATGGTATACAAAGATGACAGTGATTGAAAAAAAAAAGATTTGAACAAATTGAATTTTGATGATCTTATTGGTTCACTTCTAACCTATGAGATCTCAATCCAAGAATATCAAGAAGAAAAAGCCCTCAGGAAGAAAACATTGGCATTAAAAGTAAATAGAAAAGAAAAAAACTCAAGTGAAGAGAAGTGGACGAAAAGAAACTTGTACTCTATACAAAAAAACTAGATAAGTATCTCAAGTTGGTAAAAAAGAAAAAGAAGAATTAGAAGCCAACAAGAAGATCATACAAACAACACAAAGAAAAGAAATCTCAGAAAGGAAAAAAGAAAAAAAATATGAAGAGTCAAGTGAAACAAGTGATTCATCAAGCTCTTCTGATGATTAAGCATATTTATGTTTAATGGCACACGATGATGAGGTAATTTTCAACCCTTCAAATTCAAGCTCTTCTAAAGAAAATCTTTCTTTAGATGTAAATAAAGAACTTTCCTCCCATATAAAAAGATATTTCTCACTTAAAGAGAAAAATAATAAATTACTACATGAGATTGAAAACTTAAAAGAAGAAAAGGAAACATGTTTTATGGAAAATGAAAAACTAAAAAATGAAATTGATGCTTTGGAAATTACACATTCTTGTGAAATTGTAAAACTAGTATGTTCTTTAGAAAAATTAAAGAAGAAAAATACTCTTTTGAAAAATTCACAAAATAAGACTATTTTTCAAGTAAGGAAAAATAATATTAGGAAATACTTTGAAAATAAAAATTCTTATTGAAAATCTAACCATTCATTTAATAGAAAATCAATTACGCATATCAATGCAAATAAAAAAATCAACTCAACATGACATGATTTTGATTCCGAAAAGAACAGTTTCTAACAAAATTGAATCCAAAGAAATTTAGGTACCAAATGTTACATAATTATCTTTTCAAGTGTATCTCACATGCAAAGCAAAGGACAAGTGGAATTGAAATTGTGAAGACATGAAGGTTATGGTGAAAGTATCATTGACTTTTAGATTCGACTCAAAATTTTAAAATTACTATCTTTAAAATAAAAAAGGAACATATAAAATAGAAAAAAAAATTGGTCATAGTGATAGGGAGAGCATGTTAAAATCTTCCTACTTTATTTTGACATCATTATTGTATCAAAGTTTTATGCAATATTTTGATTCTTAACGCAATATTTTTTTAAACATGTGACTTTCATAACTTATAGATAAATTTGATTTATTTTTTTAAAAATAGGCATAAATTTAGGGGAGCTATTTTTTTAACTTTATGAAGTAACACTTTTTATATAAAAAAAGGGGAGAATAATTTTTTCTAAAAGACAACAGGGGAATTACATGTGGTTTCTTATGTCCTTCATGTGCAAATCACTTTTTTATGAAACAAAAAGGGGAAGAAATATAGAAGAAATATGATATGAATATAACTTTATATTAAGAGTGTCTTACAATTAGTACTTATACAAATATCTATCATTGTAAGGAAAACTAAGTTTTAGGAGCAGTACAATTGATTTTATAAGATTTTACAACTTTTTTGCAAATTATATATTTTTCATATTTTTCGATTTGTCTTTATAAAAAAAAGGGGAGATTGTTGGAGCAAAGTTCACTAAATAAAATTATATTTTGATGATACAAATTTCAAAGATTAAAGTTAAATACTGAAAAAGTTTAAAGAAAAAGGGCACTACACTTTGATTAAATAATTGACTATGACCTAATTAGATTATGGATTAATGTTGAATATCAAAGTTGTAGAGAATCCTATTAGCTATTCATAGAATATAAGATTATTTAATTTGAATAATTGTGCAAAAGGTTAAGCTCAAAATAGTGCAGGTCGATCAATCTGCCGATCGAAGTAAAGAAGGTCGATCGAGACAATATCGGTCGACCAAATGGAGATGTCAGTCGACCGATCAAAACTGAGTCTGGCCGATTGACGCAGAGACAATACCGATTGATTGACCGATTGATGGTCCGGTCGATTGATCAAGCGCAGAAGTTAAAGAAATCGCACAATGATCACATAGATCGGTCGACCGGTTCATATGTGTAGTCGACCAGCCTCCGAGTCAAATGAACAATAATGGTCAATTTTGTAAGAGAAATTTGTTAAACAAATTCTGAACGAATTTTTCACATACTAAAGGCTATAAAAGGAGTGGCAAAACTAGAAGCAAAGGCATCCCATCTACTTATTGAAAAAAACTTCAAGTTATCAAAAGAAGAAATTTTCCTTGAAGTTTTTATTTTAAAGTTTTTTCTTCTTTCTTTCTTCTTTTCTTGTGAGCATAGCATTGTAAAAGAAAGGTATATTTTGTTCAGAAAAAACTGAGAGAGCTCCTATGTAAAAGAGGTTCAAAATCTTACCTTTTGAGCGAGAGAAAAAATTAGCTTCATTAGAGAAGAGATGTGCCTTACCTCTCGAAGCGGAGAAAGGACGGTGGTGTAAAAGGCTTTTCTTTCTTGCCCCATTTAGAATAAAGGAAAAGTTCTAGTGGAATCTCTGACGGTCTCGAGGTCGAGAAGTTGGAGCGGGGATATAGGCCAAGTTGTGGCCGAACTTCATCAACAACCATCGTGTTCATTTGTATTTAAACTCTCTCTCTCTCCCTCTCATATTGTGTTTGATGTGATATGAGTTACCTTGATTTAAAGTTTAACAAATCAATTTTAAGCTTCCACGACGTATTTTGTTAAATCGACAACTTTTAGTTTTGAACACCAATTCGCTCCCCATCCCCTTGGTGTCCTTTGGGATCTAACATATTGCTCTATCTTTCCGACTCTAGATTAATCGAGTGCTAGTAGCTTCGAACACCAGAGGCCTCTCACAGGCTTGGGCCGACATAAAAAAAGATCTATCACGATAAATCCATTTTAAATTATCAATTTACAAATGTTACGTTACAAGTAATTAAAAGACTCTTGATATTTATGGTGTAGCTGTAGTTGTATATTCTGTTTCAGTATTTGCTATGCCAATATTTTTCCAATCTCATATCTCAATAAATAATATAAAAAACTAAAAAATATAACTACAAGAAGAACACCTCTAATCAATCCACTCAGGAACACCAACAATTGTGGAGCTAAATAGTTAGAGTGTTGTAGGGGGCTTTGTTAGATCGAACGCACCAAGAGAAGGTTGATTCGATTTGGAAAGATCAAATTTGTAAAAATCAATTTACAAGCATAAAAGCAATGCAAGAGTATAAAAGAGATAGAAGTACAAGTATAGCATATAAAAAGAGTTTTCTTGATGAAATTTAGCTACATACTTTTGTTCTAAATGTTTACGTCTTTAAATCAACGGATATATTCTTAAAAATTATTGTTTCTCTTTTTAATGACTTAAATTTTTAATAAAATTGATCAGTATTTTAATTTCAACTTGGTATCAAAGTTAAATGTCAAGAGTTTAAACCTCGTTAAGTTTTCATTAAAAAAATATTTTTTTCTCCCTTAGTTGATGTCTACATGGTCGACTGGACTAAATCAAAGTTGTCACTCACACGTGATATGGAGTGTTAAAATATATAAAAAATTGTTCTTTCTAACTGTTTAACCTTTTAAAAAATTTGATTAGCACACTAATTTCAATAGATACTCAAAACATTTTTTTATTTCAAATAGAGAAAGAAAAAAAATTATTCCACTCTTTTCCCGTTTCCTCTTTGAATGGTAAGGTCTCACCTCTTTGTATAATGAATTCTGACAAATATTCACAATACAAAAAATCTTTCTTCAAACACTGTGCTTTTATAATGTAATCACACAAATACCACAAAAGAAAGAGAAATTTGTAAACGAAAGATCAAAAGTGTGCTCAAGACTTAAAAAATTCTCTTATATTATTTAACTTGTATAATAATATTTCTTGGAGACTTTGGGATGGGTTTTATAAGCTTATTGGTTCAGTTTAGTTGTAGGGGATATTTTTTACATTTCACATTATGTAGTTGTTAACATAGCCATCACAATTTTTCATCCTCAACAATTTCCCTTGGCTAGTTAGGAAGACATTGCTTGATTTATCAATAGGTATGATGTAACGTCCCGAAATTCGACCATGTCACGTGGTGAAATTTTCTCTCAGTCGTTACTTTCTTCGATTTTTCTTGGACTCTTTCGTTGACCCAAACGGTCAAGAAAAATGACACATAAGCGAAAGACTTAACAACTAAAATAATATAACAACAAAAGAGGAATGCAAACACAAACTAGATAAAAGTACGTCAAACTGTCTCGATATGAAGCAAAGTGCAGAAGCAAAAGATACATCCAACTATCTTAGTATGAGGTAAGGAAAGAAAAAGTACTAGTGCTAAATATAAAAAAGCCTACGGTGACTTGATATGTCCCATCCAAATAAATGTACCACCTAACATAACGTAAAAATATGCGGCTCATACTGGACTCAACTATGGCTATGTGCACATGCCACCCGAGCTGAAGTTGCCGCGCACACACCAACGTGTCATGCGTCATCATTATGTAACTGTGAGGATCACACAAGGAGCAAACTCAACCGTTAGCAAAAAGTTAAGTATGAGTTCGTATAGGTGAAAGATGATTCCATAAGAATAAGCAAGGAGTGAAACATATAAATCATATATGAGAAGAGTGGATCAATATGAAGAATAATTAAGGGGATCATGAGTACATGTTCATTCATCATTTCCTTTCATTTTCATGCTCGTGGTTTATGTTCATCGTTCATATCATTCATGTTCCTTGTTCATATTCGTTGTTCATATTCAAGTTCATTTTTTATCATTCATGTTCTTTCATTCTTAGAAGAGCTCTTCGACTTTTCAGGGAATACCATTGTAGGCACACAATGGTAGAGCTATGTAGACCATTGTGAACCAATGGAGGATCAGTGCTACGACTAGCCCCATTGGGCGGGATGACCTCGCGCAATGCAAAAACATCCATAGGGAGAAACTCCCATCTAGATAGGTAAGTGGTAATCCTTTATTATTCATGGACTTTCTTTCAATTCGTGAATTGATCAAGGTCGTATGGAGCATAGCTTCATTCCATCATTCATGGACCTCTCTTTCAATCCGAAGATTAATCAAGATCGTATGGAGCATAGCTTCATTCCATCTTTAAGTTCATATCATTTGTTCTCAATCGGGTGGACAGACGTTTATCAAATCAGAGGTTCAATTAAAAGTCGTATTCCTTCTGTCCACATATTAGATGCTCGAAAGTCAAACTATCGTCTGCTTAGGTCCATTATGTAGTCATCCGAAAAAGAGTAGATGCTCATTTATAGGTGTCTTTCGATCGTCTGAAAAGGTAGAGGGCGACCGTCTTGTGTTCATCCTTCATCCATTTCATGATCACATTCCTTCAATCGGTCGAGAGAGATTCAGTTGTCCATTTTCACATGAGTTACCTTTCAGATTTGTGATCGACCAAAATTGGACCGATCGTCTGTTATGAATAGTCATCTTCTTCCTACGTCAGTCAAACTTCAATGTCGACGGTCGAAAGTTCTTCCGACGAGATAATTCAGATCGATCGATCGAACTGGTTATCCTCACCATTACCGGGTCTCGACATTTTCCAATTTAGTCATCTAAAAGGATTTCGGACTTCCATTCTGATCCATATTAGTCGAACGATCGGGTTTCGATCATCCGATATAGTTATCGCTATACTCTTGCCGAACTTAATCGGACGCCCAAAAGAGTTTCATTCGACCGCTCTAGTTCGATAGAGCCGCAAGTCATTGCGGAATTATTACGTTTTCAATTAGTTTACACAAAACAATCCTAATATTCTACTAGCATAATCTCTAACATATATCATGATTCAGAAGCATATCTAAATCGAAATCTCCTTCTTGACCATGTTGTTTCTATCAATATCTTTCAATGAAACAATTTACTGATACACTTATCATTTATCCTAGACATATTTCAACCAACCTCAACTCGACAGCAAGAAAACTATTGATCCAACACATGTAATAATCACACAGACAATTATCTACATCATGAGTCAAGTGATCTTGTCATTCATCAAAAGAAAACATATCATGTTATCAGACAATACCATTCGGCCAAGACATATATCGAATGAAATTAGATCATAGTCACCTAAGGATTGTAAAGCATGATTTGCAAGTTATCGTGTGGGGTTCGCCTCATATCCTCATCCCCCCCTCCCCCCGCGTCTCGAATGGAATTGTTGTCGCCTCCCTCTCGTCCTTTGTCAGCAAGCAACAACGAGCACACGGACAAAGTGAGGAAAATGGGAGAGGGAGGAGGGAGATGAAGGTTTTATTTCGGTGGATTTGCCCCTTCATCTTCCTTGTTCGTGAGAGAAGAGGGAACCTATAGTGCAATGATGAGGGGAGAGAGAGAGAGTCAGTCGTATGCTCTTCAGTTTCCATTTTCTCTCTTGTTTTCAAACGGTACGTGCCTTACATATGATTCACAATTTCTACCTTCACAATCGCTTCTCAACAGGTCGACCAAAGTGCAACCGATTCGTAAACCAGTGACACAATTTCTTTTGGTTTACACTTTTTTCTTTCTTGAATAATTCACCGTTTTCTTCTTTCTTGACATTATTTAGGTACTTATCCCTATAGTGTAAAATCTTCTTACATTCAAAACAAGTGACTTAAATTTTATTAGCAGTTTTGTCTTTGGAGGTCTACTTTTTATTTCTTTGATTTTGCAAACTTGAAATACTTGTTTTGCTTTTGTGGACAAAGAGTCAGATTTTTTTATTAATGTCTTTATTCTCTTCACTTGTTTGATCATAATTATTTGCCTCCAGGTTTATATTCTTAGGAGTATTTGTTTCTTCATCTTCCTTAATTTTAATATCATAGGTCATGAATGACTCTATAAAATGATCAAAATCTTGTTTAAGTCCTCTTTAACCAAAGTACACTTGAGAAAGATATACTTATACACTTTCTTCATATTTCATGTATTAGCCTCATTCAAAGACGCGAGATCATTCACATTGTCACTAAATCTATCAAAACATTGTATTAATACCTTAAATAGAATCATATTAGTAATTCAAAATATTTAGCTAAGATTCTTAAATCTTATCGGTACTTTTATTTGTGATATTGAGTTTTCTCAATTTATGCGTATTTTGATAAGTAAAAAAGCAATTAAATTCATTAAAGCATAGAGCACAAAAAAAAATTTCTTTTGATTTTTTTAATTTGGAGAATTCTTAAGGTAATTTTCTATTCAAATCAAAATTAGTTTCAATCAAATTCCAAAGGCCAATATCAATTGAACAAACATAGGCCTCAATCCAATTTTTTGAATATAAGAAAGTTAAAGCATTGAAAAGCAGAGAAGGATTACTTTTTAATTGACCTTCTTCAAGGATAAAATTATTTGATGTCATAATTATAAAAATGGTTAAATCTTAAAGCAAAAGCAATGTTGCTCTCATATTGAATTTTGGATCAAAGACACTAAGAAAATGACTAAATGATGAGTTATAAAATTTGTCTTAGAAAGATAGACTAAACTTGTAAAAATAAATTCACAAACAAAAACAAATGCAAGAATGTGAAAGATACGAAATATGAAAAAAAAATGTTGACATAGCTTGAGAATATTGGATATGCACTATCACCTTTCTTTATTCATTAAGAATAAGAAAGAAACTCTTTTACACCTTCACTATGTTCTTTTTCACTTAAGATGTAATGCCACAACACTTCTTATAATGAGTTTTCACAAATATTCATAATACAATAAAACTTTCTTTCAACACTCTCCTTTCATAATGGGTGATCACACAATTACCACAAAAAGGGAGAGGGAAAGAGAGTAATTTGCAAATAAGGGCTCACAAGTATGTGAGACTTCATTATGCTTGTAAATGATTAACTTGTATAACCATATTTTTTGTAAACTTTGGAATGACCTATTTCGACTAGACTTCTTATTGTTTTAATTGGAAGATGGACCTATTTCGACCAATTTTTCACTTGGACTTTTGATTAGTAAACACCCTAAATTTACGTTCTTGATCATTTTCCTCGAACGGTCGGGGAGATGTCGACTTTTGATATGGCTTCTCAATTTCATCTTCACTATCGCTTCTCGATTGGTCGTTCAAAGCTAGAGTGGTCCATAGATTGGTGCCAGAACTTGTGAAACATTTTTTAAGAGTTTCTAATTTTTAAAGCTATTATGTGTTATGGAAAAGATTACATTATAAATCTTAAATCTATCTTGTCACCGTGTAAATAATAGTGTCCAAGTCAAAAATTTAATTCATTATCATTAAAATATGAGAATGAGCCTCAAATACAACAAATTTAACAAAATAAGCCTCCAAATTGCCCTAACCTGTCAATTTTTTTGTGAAAACCAATGTGAAATTACACTCATTCTCTTAAGAAAAATATTATTTAGATAATCTATTTTAGTTAAAGTTTTATTTATACAATTTTTTTTTCTGTGAATCCTATTGTTCGGTAATTGACAAAGTAATATCTATAGATATCCACATTTAATAAAGGATTCACTCCTCCGAAGTAAAATTAATGGCTGCATGAGAAAGATCTTTAGCCTCTTGGATTTATTTAAAATTACTAAATTACATATATTTCATTTTCATTCAAAATATTTAATATTTTAATTAAATAACTTAAATTTTTAATTAATTATTAATTAAATTTGGTCTCTGCTAAAAAAAATTGAGATTCACCCTTGAACTATGTTTATATTATATTTATATGAAACAATAAAACAACAACAACAACAACAATAATATTAATATTAATAAATAAATAATAATAAGAATAATAATAATAATAATTATTATTATTTCCATAAACTACCTCTAAATTATAGCAATTTTTCTCATCTAACCCTAAATTACAAACTTCTTTTTTCATTCCTAAACTATTGAGATTTTTCCAAGAGGATATATCATATCCTCCTAAATTAAGAGGATTAATCCTCCTAATTATCTCACAACGGTGCTATATTTTTTTCCGAAGAGTTTAGCTGCAACATTTATGTTTTATTTGGTAAAATTAATGATTCCATTAGAGTTCAGTGGTTAAATATTCATGAATTTGATAAAAAAAACTCTGATAAAATGGGCGTAGAACTACTGTATATATTTACTTTTATATGCATTAGATTCATAATAATTAATTTATAATATTTTATTTTGGGTAGTAATATTTTCTAAAAATAGTATTTTAATATAATTTTTTATTATTTTAAAATAAAATCTTATTTATGTTTAAGCAAAATAAGAAATGTGAAATATTAAAATAAAAAACAATTTATGATGTTAAAAATGGACAAATAAAGTAAAATTTATTGAAAAGAACAATGGCATATTAAAAATAAAACATAGTATAAGTTACTTATAATGTGCCACAGTGCCCAAGTATTTAAGCATGCTTTCAGTTTTTGTGGTAATAACCAGAAATAAATAAGATTAGATTAAAGCGCACTTTCTAGGACCTGATCACTTGCTTGACTCAAAATTTATTATAAAAAATTGCATGATTTTTTTTGTCTGTTCTGTTCGTTACACCAATATATTATTTCACTTACTTTTCGTCACGTATATATCCAATTATAATGAATTAATTGATTGCTCTGCTGACTTGTATTATAAACAAAAAAAATTATAATGATTTTTTACGTGTATAAAATATTAAATAAATGGAAGCACACGGAAACAGGCCACTTTGCAAAAAATGCATTATTCTTAACTTATTTCATTTGTATGGCAGGCAAGTAACGTGTGATAACCTCGACCACACCTTAGTGATTTATTTGTGCCATGTGCAGTGGTTTTAATTATCTCCATTTCCTCCTACTGAATTCAAAATACTGAATGAGGAATTAAATAATACATTATGGAGCCGTACCGGAATGTTTAATAATATGTTGGGAAACATTGGTGCTATATGTAATCAATTGTGTATCTTTCATCAAGGCATCTGTCTCCATATAATAAAGCTTCGGCTGTGATCTAAAATGGCTTGAGGGTCCACCAGATCATGACACAGGTCGAAATGTTCAACCTTCTCTCCTTAGTTTTTTTTTCTTTCTTCTTTTCTAGTTTATAAGTTGTGGCCTCTTGTTAGGTACCATTAGATTCTAATAGCACAAATGATTTGGTTCATATTATTCATGACTAATGGACATCTCATTTTAGAAACCCTACTTTACTTATTTATACTAATTAATGCAACTACTCTACTAAACATGATGTCTTATTCATTATTTTTTTTTCCAAGCAATGCCTGGTTATTATAATTTACCACAACTTGAGATTTTAAAACGAAAATGGTTATTTATCTCCAAAGCTGAATTGAAAATGGTTCTCGTGGCCCGATCAAAAGGTTTGGTGATAAATAATATATGTACATTTTTATACGTACGTACGTATTTTCTTTTAGTTTATGTACGTATATACCTGAGCAAAAAAAAAAAAAAATCGGCTATTAATCGCCGCGGCGTGTTGTGTGGTCAGCGTACGGCATACGACGCACCGAGTCATTCGCCGAAATCCTCACATCGACTCGGTCCGATTCCCATTTGGATTATGGCGGGTGTAAAAAGTAATGGCCACATAAAGTTTAAAATAATAATAATGCTATTAAAAGTCAACACATAAGTTTAATTATGCCATTTCTTATTAGAGGAGAATTGTTATTAGCCAGAATTATATTTTAATTTCTTGAACTGAACTGGTGTCATTTTAATTAATTCAATTTTAAAATAGCCGTACAATTTAATTACGCCAAAAAATGCGTCACTCCCTGACAATTAACACACGAGGGGATAAGTTGTGATGGCTACTACGGAATGTCATTTGTAATGAGAGGGTGGAGGTGATGGCCAATCTTTCAAAAATAGAGGTATATGTATATAAAGATAGTCTTGTAATTAATTAAATTTGTTTAATTAGGTAGATGTATGGATAGATGGTCTAAATCCCGGATTTTAAGGTTCGAATGAGATACTAACTACACTTCTCGAATCAGAATTTTTATTCCAATTGGCCTTTCTACTTCCACCGAATAGATTTGAAAAAATAAAAGCAACCCCTCAAATTTTATGGTCTATTTCACAATTAACTAATGGAGGAGGGGTGGTGTAGTAAGAGATGGGTAGAAAGATAATGTTTGGATAATAAGTTAAAAAGAATGATGGTATAGGATATGAGAGTTATATTTACTAAAAAATTATTTTTAATCATTTATTATCTATAAATGATTTTAATATTTAATGAGTAATTAATATTTATTACTTTACCACTTAATTCATTTTATCTTTGATATTTTGTTTTGCCTATTTTTCTATTTTTATTGTATTTTTTTGAACAATTTTATTCATTTATTTTAAAAAGTAAAAGATAATATATATATATATATATATATATTCATATAAGAGGAAAATATAATTTATCAATGAGAGAGATGATTTAATTTGGTAATCAGATAAATGATTTTATTTGATAATAAAAGAAGGATTAATGTTAATTTGGTCTAAAATTATTTATTCCTACTCATTCTACTAATTTGATGAAATGAAAAATGTGGTTCTTGAAAAACTTAGATATTCCACACCATCTCTCTTAATTTAAATAAAAAAAATATAGCTAAGCTCGTTCATCTATATTCCATCCCACTCCTCCAAATTTCTCAATCCAAAGAGCTCCTTGTTGACATGGAGGTAAGGCGATAACATCTTGGTTCAACACAAAGAGGTGTATATCTTATTGTGTTATCTACAGAAACAAAAGCAAGAACCCTTTCAGTTCTTCCTATCAATATCACTGTGTACAATTTTGATTAATCTCGTTTGTTCTTCTTCAACATTCGTCAACAAATACTGGTCTTAATAGAATGATTAAATGAGAGGAAACAGGCAAACGAACGAAAAGGAAGACACAAAAGTCATGCACAGACAATGCACGGGAGACAGATTCTGAAATAGTAAAAGGAAAACGAGAAGAAAGAAAGTTGAGCCCTTTAGCTGGCGCCTGTAGAAAACAGTAGATCATCTAGAATTGTTTAACGTCACACGACGTAGTCCCAAAGAAGGGCTTCGTAGTTGGCCAGAAGGAAAGCGTCCGACGCGGCACCGAAGAGCTGATCCGGCGGCCCCGTACCGAACTCGTTCCACGGCGTCGGGAACTGCCACAAGTCGAGCGGCTCATCGTAGTACACGAGTTCGCACACGGAAGAGTTGGCCGAGTCGACCGCGTAGCCGTCGAGTGGCGGTAGTGTCACGATCTCCGCCAGCCCATCGGACTCGGCGGCGGCGGCGGCAACCGCCTTGCGGGAGGCCCCGGCGGCCTCCATTTCCTCCGACGAAGGCCTGATCCCCTCCCCAGCAAAGGACCCAGGATCCATGGCGGCCGCCTTTGCCGCGGCCGCCTGCACGTCTTGCGGGGACAGCGACGCCGGGCGTGGGAGGAATTCGGCGAGCTCCGGGAAGTTGAGGATCGCGGTCGCGCCCTTTATGCTGATCGCGGCCACGTCGTGGGCACGGGCGGCCATCTCCGCCGTCGGGAACGTCCCCAGCCAAATGCGCGACTTCTTGCGGGGCTCCCGTATCTCGGACACCCACTTCCCCCAGTTCCGCATCCGGACGCCGCGGAAAGCCGGGTGCCTGCTCCGGTCGCGCGTCCTCTTGCCGCTGGCCGAGCCCTTGTCCGCTGCCGGAACCGTCGGGGACGCGCTCCCTGTCTCTTCTTTCTGCAGCATGGTAGTAAAGAGACATGGGGAGGGAGGAGAGGAAGATGAAGTGGACATGGATTCAGCGCAGCTCCCTCGTTCAGGGAAGCTCGAGGAATCGCTCATTGACGTCTTCGAATTCTTTTCTCTTTGACGCAATTAGAGCAATTAATATGCTACTGATCACTGAAGGCTTCGATGCATGGGCGACGAAGCTTGTTGACTGCGGTGGCCCTGAGTGGGAGTCATGGAATTAAAGTAGCTTTCCGGTGATTTTGCTGCAGCTAAGGAAAGATCAGACAGTTCAGGACCGGATGATGATAAAAGAAGAAAAAACGTTGATTCGCCTTCTTCCCGAGCAGTTCAGGACCGGATGATGATAAAAGAAGAAAAAAACGTTGATTCGCCTTCTTCCCGAGTAGAGGATAAAGGCAGCTTGTTGTATTTAGATATAATCATATAATTAAGAGAGAGAAATGGACTAGCGATGGGGGTATCTCTCTCTCCACCTCCTTATATAGAGGAGGATGGCGTGAGATGCTGTTTAAAAAGTGTTTTGTTGGCCACAACCGGGAAGAAATTGTTTTTTATTGTTCCAATCGGCGAACAAAATCGAAAGCTTCTGAAGTATTTGGAGTTCATGGAGGCCAACACTTCTCATATATGAGAACAAGAAGTATATACTATTTCATATTTAGATTGACTTCTTACTTATATTATGTCATATCATCATCATATATATATTAATGAATTAATATTTATAAAATAATATAATTTAAGACACTAATTATGCATCTTTAAATAAATTAAGGACATTTTTTTTAGCATGTGTCAATTTTCAAATGTGACATTTTAAAATAAATAAATAAATAAGAATTGAAGACACAAAATAAAAGTGTCCTTAAATTTACAACATTGATTTATAACGTTTGTTATAACATTCTTAATTGGCAACACTCGACAATGATGCATATATCAATGTCCTTACATTAGAAACGCTAATGATACAATATCAAATAGCATCTTCAATTTAGCAATACAAATTAACAACGTAAATGATAATGTCTTCACCGTATGATAACGGTACAAATATTAGCATTTTAAAATTTTTGAACAAAAAATAAGGATACTTTGAAAAGTGAAGATGAATTTGTTAACGACGCAAGTTAGCAACATAAGCTAAAATGTCTTTAACTTGACAACGTAGGACACATGTAATTGCATCATTAAAATAGAGTTGCAAGTGGACAACGCCAAAAATAACGTTTGTAATTTAACAATACTTATTAGAAATAGAGCGATAAATATCTTAATATTTGAGACGCACGCTAGCAACACAAAATGTTATGTCTCTAATATTAATTTCGACATCAAGAATAAAGTCGCTTTTAAAAGCGCATGTGACCAGTTTGAAGATGAAAAAAATGAGTTCACAAGAATATAAATTTGCGTTTTTAGATGTAATTTCTCTTGTAGTGGATGCACAACATACACAGCCACGGACCAATTTAATTGGTCTTTTTTGTTCTTAATTTGTTTTCTCCTTTTCTCTATGGCCTTACCTCTTGGCACTAAATAGACTATGTTTGACATAAAAAAAATTGTCCAATTAAATTATTTACTATCAGTTAGTAGACTGTCTAACCATGACTCATCATGATTAACTAAAATTGATGACTATTACAAAAGGATATAATGTTTATACTACCACCTCAATGTGTAGCACCCTGCGACGCCTCTCTAGGACCCGTCAGATCCTTCATCAACGGTTCATGATGATGTGCGCCCCAACTGCATCTGTGAGTCCTCCGAACGAGCGATCCGCTGAGTACCTGTTGTTCATCTTCTTCTCCCCCGACAATGCATTCTACCTACTACTCGTCGACGGGCCATAACGAAACGAGGAGGTCGGCTCGATTGACATCGAACTTGTCAGCGACTCCAGACACATCTTTTGGAGACCCAAAGTCTGAGTGATTGTGTCTTCTTCACCCCGACAATGCATGCTACCTACTGCTCGCCGGCCGGCCACGACGAAGTGAGGAGGTTGACTCGATCGACTTCGAACACGTCGGCGACTTCAGACGAACCGGTGGATCTTCTAAAGACTCCGAAAGCTCGTGTCTTCTTCTCCTCCGATGACGAATGATACTTGTTGCTCACCGGTCGGGCACGACAGAGGAGGGTGGCTCGATTGATGTCGAACTCGTCGACAATTCCAGACGAACATGAGCATCTTCTGGAGACTCGAATGCTCATGTCTTCTTCTCCCCCGACGACGCGTTCTGCTTGCTGCTCGTCGGCCGGCCACGATGAGGGGAGGACATCGCTCGATGGGGACCGAACATGCTCCCCCTTTCGTTGGCCGACGTTCGTTCAGCTCATCCGGGGGATGCGCACAACGATCACAGGTGTAGATGAAGAATCAAACGGCTCGCCCACGTTGGTCGCAGGATGCTACGCCTTATAGGTGATAGTATAAACATTATATCCATTACAAAATGTCATAAAGATGTATTTATAATGATTTTTTCATAATATACACAAGATAAGCTAGTATAATGGAATACTCTTGTGCATCAAATAATTTAAGTGTATTGCAAACAAATTAGTGTCTACGAATATATATCGCTCATTTTTAAAAATCTTTGTACTGTGTTTTCGTTATGTGATTATTTACCTTGGACCCTTGGACATCAAAAATATTGTTGGCAAAAAAATACAACGGACGACCCACTAAATTAATGTGTATGAGATTGTGTAAAGGAAATTTAACCTTTATAATTTTTACTTGTGATTTGATACTAGATGGTGGCATTTGGTGCAATCTTCATCTTTTTTATTTCAAAAATTCTAAAAGATCTTTTAATGTAGTTTCTAAGAGAATGTGCATGATTCAAATTTTCTTGGCAGGTCTTGTTGACATTGAGATTGTTAGTTTTCTATTTTTAGATATGACAATATCATTTTTTTATCTAGTTATCCTTTACCCGTCAAATACTGATTACCTATTTTTAAAACTAAATCAAATACCATGTATAAACAAGCAAATTATGTTCTGGTAGTCTTGAAAAGTTCATTGTGTCATGTGCTAATCCATCGCCTATATATATGTAAATTACACATGTTAAAGTCACATGCAACCATTATATAAAATTAGGGATACTTTTCTTTCTTACATAGTATAATTGAGCTATTTCATGAAGAGAAGCCATGGCATGGATGCATATCATTTTTTTCTTTGTATGATGGCATGCATGTAATGGCATGCAGTGTTACATATCAAAAGTATTTACAAGTATATAGCAAAAGAGTGATGCTATAAAAAAAAAGTGTATATATGCTACAAAGAAAACAGTTGTACATATCAAACTATGACATTACATGCATGCAATAAAAAAAGTGTTCACCAAGAAAAATTGCGTGACATGCACATAAATGTATATTCCATTATTGTCTATAGAGATGATATGGTTTTGAAGTGTGAATCTATAAAACATAATGTTACATAGTTTATGTATAAAATCTTGAGCAACTATTACACTATAAGAAATATGCGTAATAGCAACGCAAATTAGCATCTCAAAAGTTGTGGCGCTAAAGCGATGTCTATAGTGATGCACTAGAAGAAAAAACACTATTTACAATGGCATGAGCCATCGAAAATTGTCAAAAATCCATCGCAAACTTACTTTTGTGACGGATATTCTGACGAGAGAGAACCACGTTGCCTTAGTGTTGGCAAACTAGAGATGCAAATATCCTCATCTTTGCCTCGATTTAGTGTCAACTTAGCGTTCAAAAAATGTGTTGCCATCTGGGCACCTTCTCGATGCTACAATGACACTATAATGTGCGCGCGAACACAAAAACACACGGCAAATATCAACGCCTCTTTAGCGTTGCATACGCGAAACGCTACGTTGCATATTTCAGCGCCTCAAACGGGAAGACGCCAAAATGATGCTAAGGTGAGAGCTTATATTCAGCGTCGCCTTCACGTCGGTGTTGCATATATTTGAGTGACTATTTGACAGATTTCTTGTGGCTTTATATGACATATAAACACATTGAAATCAACATATTAATGAATAGGAATGACAATCTATTTGCCTCTCACATAGAACGATGGTATCAAACTATAACATTTGATAAGAACTAGTAGTGATGAATAATGATGATCACTCATGCAATAATTAACAAAATAATAGTATAATAAGAAAAATCATGTTTGAAAACAAATAAAACACAATAATTTATGCAATTACACATTGACCTACATCTATGACTAAGTCTCCACAAACTTGTTATTATTGTTTCAAGACAATAAGAATAACCCAAAAAAGTATAGAGATGAATGAGTTAGAGGAAAACCCACTATTTTCTCCTCTCTCGCCAAGATGAGAATATAAAACTCTCCAACTATTCTCATGTATTTTTCATATCATTAGAAATACAAGTGTGAAATAAAGTCTAATTATAATATAAAAAGTTCTAATTATAAACCCAGAGTATCCCAATGTATCTTTTCTTGAAGAAGTTCCCTTATTGTCTGAACAATTTTCTGATTTAAGCGTCAAACGCGATTGAGACAACAACATCTTTGCCTGAGAGAGTACATCATTTCCCATCACATGAATGTTGAGAGGTGAAGTGACTGTTGAACTACGTCTAAGAGATGTTGGTGGTCATTGCCGATGATGTCGAGAGGTGGGCTAAGAGCATTTTCTATATTTCCCATTGAGATGCTTCTTTGATCGGATGATTTGAGTTTTTGGCATTGATGACCTTGGCTCGAAAGGGTAATAAATTTCCCATTCGTCGCATGTGTGTCGAGTGGTGGGTTGACGATGAGGTTATGTCAAAGGGTTATCAATAACTAGTGTCGAGCAAGGTCGAGAGGAAAGCTCGAAGCATTTATTGTGTCTTTCTATTATTGTCCTTTTCTTGTCCGAACTATTTTTTTGGTTTTAAGGTGTTGTTGACCCTCATCTGAGAAGGTAATCTATTCCTCAATCATCACATGTGTGTTGAGCTATAGGGTGATAATTAAGTTGTATTGAAGGGGTCACCAATGCCATTGCCAAGTAGAGCCGAGAGGTTTGCTTGGAGCTTTCTTGTGATATTCTTTGTTTTCTCTCAAACAGGACATAAAGGACTCCACCCAAGAGGGAATATCACTTGTAAGAACTCAGTGCGGGTCAAAAGGTTGGTTGAGTCTCGACTTATGATTCAAGTTTCCTTTAAGTCCAGAGATGGGAGTATGTCGGCACATGCCCCATCTAGTTACTCGACATTTTAGAACGTCCCATCATCATGAGAATGTGATGGGTATGTTCTAGATGATGACTTATGCATGTAAGTGCATCAACTGATAAGCACGAGAGTGACCCGATCGCCAGATGACATCCGCCATGAGAGTAGGAATGTCCATGCATGGGGACATCTATTGCTACTTTATGTGTTTTATATTGGTTCAAGAAACAAAAGTCCTCAAACTATCCCCCTAAGCTATCCCTAGTGTTTATTTACTCTAATATTTGTCCATGCTTATATTAAAAATTCCTAAAAATTTAATGTAGTTTCATTTCCTACAATTTCTTGTTTAGTAGTATTATACTTTTCATTTCAAATGACTTTCTTGGACTTAAACATTTTCATTCAAAATGGTTTCAGTCAAGTGTGAACTTTTCAACTTTGTCCTTAGGAATCGACCATCAAGTACTACATTGACTGTTGTGCGCTTACATCCTCGTCGTGTGTAGTAAGAATTTCATAAATTTTAAAGCTTATTCGAGATTTTATGTCAAGTGAGGGCATGTCCACAAGTCAGAGCATATTGTGACTTAAGGGCCACTCGATCCTTTATCAGTTTCTCATTATTTATACGTCATTTTACACTCTTGCACCTCACACACACACAAACACGACACAACAATAAAATTAAGAAAAGACACCCTTCAACATTGATATGCATCAAGGGGACCTCCATTAAAAAAGAAAGAAGAAATAAGAGAGGGGACACAAAAAATTTCTACAAATTTATGAATAATACCTTGTATTTGTGACCCATTACTTCCCTATAAGGATGAGATAATAGTCCTAAAATAAACTCTGTTATGAATTTGCATAAGTGGTTGTTATCATCAAAATAATTTTATATCATGAGTATGATATTAGAGAAGTATAAAAGTACATAAGTATTACTTCATAATTTTTTTTGGACTAACTGGACAAGACCGAATCAGACCAAATCGGACTAAGTCAGCTTAGTTTGAGTAAGATATGTACTAGATGTAATTTGGCACATATATGATAATTTTCTTTTATTATAGACTGTTATATTATATCATCAATAAGTCTACCATATATGTGCAAAATTATATCTTGCACATATCTAATTAAAAATGATCCAACTTGGTCAGTTCAATTCAAATTAGACCAAAACCAACATTAATTGAACTATTGCATATGTACTTTAAGACATCTTCAATATCATACTTATGATACATAATTATTTTGATTGATATATTTCTCTCATCTTGTGTTGCTTGGTATCCAAGTACAATCTATACCAACATATTCATTCTACTCAGACTCTTATAAGTAGTCATTTGCATGTGACCCATTAGGTTCACGTTATTATAGTCATAATGATTATTATTAAATGAGAGTGGCACCTAAGAATGCATCAAGTTCTCTATTTTAATAAGAATTAATGGTGAAATTAAGATGTTACAATCTTCAAATATGTTTTATCCTTTTCATATCACATATAAAATAATTAACTTGTCATCTAGGTATGAGAATAACATTCTTTATTATGGTCACTAACTTAAGTTAATTATCATGCTTTCATGAAATCTCATTAGAAATGTTAGATTTAATTTACACGTCATTTTTATTCTCTTACTAATTTGATTCTACACAAAGAATTTTTATGATTAAGATCAAAAGTATTGAATCTATATGCAAACACATCTATGGTTCAAAGGATCATATGTTATTGTGAAGATGAGTTCTAAATTATTGGTGAGTCAATGATATACTTATAGTGGGTCAATTCGATTGATTCACTTACTTCAGTGTCACCTGCAAGATTTAATTTGGTGTACCTCAACATAGTTCCCCTAGGAGTTAAGTCCCTCTTGCATGTATTGAAATCACCTTATTAGGATTAAAATTGTTCAATCTTTTTATCCTATTATAGTGATGAATATTCTTACAGTTTGATCATATCATACATCACTTATTCATGAAACAACTAAGGAGTATGTTGTTGAATTTAATTATTAACTAATTATATCATAACACATTAGCAATTAAGAAGTATCATTACTTGTTAAATGTCAACATGGTCCTATTTATTACATTAGATTTTGAATATACCACTTGATCTTACACCTTTATCTTTAAGAATCAAAATACATTCATCACATTCAAACACACCAAAGAAAATATAACCAGGAAGTTTTCTTATTCCAAATCTCTTCAATAATTTGTAGATTGTAACTATCAGTGATCTACTATTAAATTTAACACAGTGTTCACAACTTTAGATCCTCCAATTTAACTAATTTGATTGAAGTTGTATTCATCTTTTCTTCAACACCATTCTATTAAAAGTGTAATTAAAACTATCACATTCCGTTTTTCATATTCACTGCAAAATTATTAAACTATCTAGTACAAAACTCTCAAGGTGTTTGATTTTGGTACCAATTTGATTATCAATCGATGTTTTAAATTCATTAAAATTGTCAAAAATATATTTTTTTGACCATAAAACTCATTACCTTATGTAAGTAATTATCAAAGAAAATAACATGTACCTCACATGTATTAGAATGAATGAAATCATTTCTTTTACTCCCACTAACATACGAAAAAATGACAATCTAGTCTATATTCATTAAATAATAATCTTCACAAAAATTTAGCATGCAAGATAAAAAAATTAGGAAGAAGATCGCATTTTGAATATATCTAACGCTCATGTTTAATACTCATGTGCCTTTGAAACTTATATTTCTGTAATTAGTAATTATGCTATTAATTTGGCAATAAAAGTTCTGTAATTTCAATAAATTTTAATTATTTAGGGTTAGTGAATTTTTTTCCTGAAAGACGATGGGAGATAAATGGTACTAGGGTGAAACGGAAAATAAGATATATCTTACGGGAGGAAGATAAAATTAACTATTATCTTCTTATAAGCATAATTGTGTCTCTTTCTTTTCAATGAAGTAATATAACTGTGTTCACATAAGCACATACTCAAGTGTCTATTATTTATAAGTTTATTAAATATTTTTTTAAAAAATGAATGTTATATTATTTTAAAGTCCATTAATTAAGATGCTAGCATATAAGTGTTTTTTTTTTTGTTTGAGATATCATGTGGCAGGACCATGGCCGCTAAGCAGTTAACATGTTTTCCAAGGAAAGAAAATGAACTAGAGGGGATTTCATATAGTAAGATGTCACTCTTATGATGGCAATTTCTTTAATTATTAATAAGAAATTTGGGAGAAGGTTTCAAAATTCAAATATATACTAAAACTTAATAAATATCAGATTAAAAAAAATTCCAAACACAATATATACTATTGTAATTAATAACAATTACTTAATTGGTCTCTATTGAAACCCAATAACCTTGACACAATGCAATTAAATTAAAACTCAAATACTGTGCCGAAAATGAAAACCAAAAAGTTAAATACTAAAACATTGTTAAATATTGTAATTCATCTCAGGAGTTATATCATTGAACTCAGATTTGAAATGTGACATCTTTAAAACCATTTCTGTATATCAACAAAGAAATAATTATTAAAATTATGGATTTAATTAATTTTGAAGTTTTTGGACACCTAAATTAAATAATATTATTTCGAGTAGCTTCGATTTGATTTATCTACTTGTATAAAATCCCACGATTAATGTAGAACACTAATTTCTGAGATCTCTATTGCTCAATTTTTTTTACTTGCCATTGTGTCCCTTTATTTTTATTTATTCTTTTTTTTTAACTCTTATTAATTTAGTTAATTTTATTTTTTATGATAAAATAAAGAACAACTAGCCAATAGTTTGTGGTTTGTGCTTTAAAATAAACAGGAGTTACTAATCCTAAATTTAAATTTTAAGTTACAATCAGGATTTATCATTTCGTTCTTCATAGACGATTAAGATCTAGGTAAAAAAAAATCTTACAAACATTATTTTGCATTTCTTTGTTTTTTATTTAGGGTGCCTCTATTGCCACTCCAAACATTTGTTTTGGACAACTTTACCCTTCAGACTTTCATTTTTCTACTTTTTTATGTTATTTCTCTGACATCGGCTTCTCATCATATTTTTCCTTTTTTCCTTCATACATGATGTCACTTAAATTATTTTAATATTTTTTATCTCATTTTTTCCTTTTCTTCATTGTCAACGTTTAACCAATCGTGATTAATTTTTTAAGATAAATGAAGCATGCTATAGTGCGGAGACATTTTGTCAATTTCTAACTCAATTTGCACTTTTTTTGGTGGGATGATTTGTAGATAAAGGAAAAGTAAGAAAAAGAATAAAGTTGTCCAAAATAAATTTTTGGAGTGGTAATAGTAATTTTAGGAGTGGCAATAGGGCACCCTTTATTTAATGTATGGTAAGATGAAATATATTAAAATGTAATATAAAGAAAAGTCGAAATTTTGTCATTACACAATGTGTAATAGCTAATTTGCTAAGTATAATAAAGAGCACATATGCAATGAGTTTTTATGTTGATGAATGACATTTCAATATTTCTCCTATACGTTTAAAGTTAATATCAACTATGATTTAATTACTAAATTATTTGTAAGTTATGATTAATTTATCATGAAAACCAGTACATTGTTTTATCTTTATAAATTCATAAAATTTCATCGTAAAACAGTAAAATAAGCAAACAATATTTTTGAGAAATATAGACAGGGTTAGAAATGAGATATAGAAAAACTAAAAAATAATAAAAATAATAAACGAATGCCTATATATATATTCTTTGGAGTGTAAAAGGATATTTAAATTTTTTTGTGGGAACTTTGTTGTGAAGAGCAACCACAAATTTGTTTTGGGGGTACATAATTTAAAATTTATTTTATACCAACTAGGCCTTAGTATTATTAGCATCTGATTAATATAAAATTAAAATAAAGAGCAAAATAGTATTCTCTTGATCAAGTGATGCTTTCAGAAATCAAATCTAGAACTAATAACTTCATGTGATTCACTAGGCACAATTCTTATAATTAGTCACGCCAACTGAACTTGATTTTATAAGTTTTAACTATTGACTCAAGCAACGTTGTCCGACAAGGTAATTATGTGTTTATTGTTTTATTATTAGAAGAAGGTAAAAAAAAAACATGAAAAAAATACTTTAAGAATAATAGAGTCAAATCACTTCTTTGTCTTTGCAACATTCGCTTGTTATCTTTGTAAGATGATTTCTTTTATTTATTAACTGGATTAATAATTAGGACGACATTAATACCGGGTTGTCATGGATCAATAAAAAAATACTCACGAACCAATTAACTCGGCCATTAATCGCCGCGTTAATTACATGCTGGCCAAGCAAAAAATAGTACAGCCGAGTCGGCCAGATTGACATTTAGATTTTGATGGAAGACAAAATTAATTAAGATGATAATAATAAAATTAATCATACTAGAAGATAATTAGATCTAGAACTGAGTAGGTATTGCTATTTTACTACGGGAAAAAAGGTGGTCACCAAAATTAATGGAGAAATCTCCCTCCACAAAGGGAGTGTGGTCACGTTATGTTATTTCAATCGTCTTCATTAATATTGAGATGGCAAGGAAAGTTAAAATCATAAAGAAATATGGACCATTTCCACTCGGATATTCCTTGAATGGAAAGGTCGTTTGTTTGTGATCGATTACAAGTCTCACCAACATCTTATTCCCCTCTAATCCTGACGGAGGGGGAGGGGGGAGAGAGAGATGGATATAATGGAAGGCCATCGGCCAACACGTTGAGGCAAACCATGGAGAGAGACCATGCATGCTTGCATGCACCACAAAAGACTCAGGTGTGTATAATTGCACATCAAATCCACACAAAACAAAAGCAAGGGAAGGGCCGGTACTAGCTCCCTTCTTCCATACATGAAATATTCCACCCCCACGCAAACGAAGGCTCACTGTACAACCTAAATTGATCCCATACCTTCTTCTTTAATCAAACCTCAAATCCTGGTCTTAATAGATGGATGGATCAAATGAGGGGAAACATACAAACATCAAGAAGAAGAAGAAGAAGAAGAAGAAGAAGAAGAAGAAGAAGAAGAATGATTGAGGAGCAATCAGAATTTTTGAGGATTACACCACGTAGTCCCAAAGAAGAGATTCGTAGTTGTGGCCGGAACGAAAGCGTCTGACGAAGAAGTGAAGAGCTGATCCAGCGGTTCGTCACCGAACTCGCTCCACGGCATCGGGAAAGCTGGCCACAGGTCGAGCGGCTCGTCGTAGTATACGAATTCGCACCCGGAAGAGCCGGAAGAGTCGAAGACGTAGCCATCGAGTGGCGATAGTGCCACGATCTCCGCCAGTCCGTCGGACGCGAATTCGCGATCAGCGGCCGCAGACGCCTCGGGAAAGACCCCGGCGGCCTCCACCTCTTCCGAGGAAGGCCTCCCCATCCCAGCAAAGGACCCGGGGTCCATGGCCGCCGCCTTGGCAGCGGCCGCCTGCACGTCTTGTGGGGACAGCGAAGCCGGGCGCGGGAGGAAGTCGGCGAGCTCCGGGAAGTTGAGGATCGCGGACGCGCCCTTAATGCTGATGGCGGCCACGTCGTGGGCGCGTGCGGCCATCTCCGCCGTCGGGAACGTCCCCAGCCAAATGCGCGACTTCTTGCGGGGCTCCCGTATCTCGGACACCCACTTCCCCCAGCTCCGCATCCGGACGCCGCGGAAAGCCGGGTGCCTGCTCCGGTCGCGCGCCCTCTTGCCGCCGGCCGAGCACTTGGTCGCAGTCGCAGCCGTCGGGGACTCGCTCCCTGTCTCGTCTCTCCGCAGCGTGGCAGTCAAGAGGCATGGGGAGTCAGGAGAGGAAGATGAAGTGGACATGGATTCCTCACTTCTCTCTGGTTCGGGGAAAATCTGGAGATCGCTCATTTGGCGTTGAATTCGCGCGATTGATGGTCTTGGCTCTTACCAGTAACAGAGGGATACGGTATTGATCACGAAAGGCTTCAATACGTGGACTTCAAAAAGCTTGTTGCGAGAATCTACCGAAAAAAAAAGGTGTGTGTGTGTGTGAGAGAGAGAGAGAGAGCTTCTTTAGTAGGAAGCTGTAGCAATGGGGTTCTGCCCAGGCTTCCCTTCCTTATAATAGAGGAGGAAGAGAGTTTCTATAATGGTGATTTGCTCGTCCGCTTGCTCAGTCATAATAATAAAAAATCTCTAACAGTAACACTCGGAGTTTCATGGAAACAAATACTATATGGAAGAAATTTACCACCACCAACCCCCACCCAAAAAAAAATTATGGAAGAAGAAATCACAGAAGAGAGAGAAAGAGAGGCGATCAAAGCGACCCTCCAACGAGGCAAGACCACTCTAAAGAGAAACGTCGAACCCACAACCCCACAACTTGTAATACCTCCACGGTCCACCACCATATGAACAATAACGCACGAGGCAATTTTATCAGCTCTCTCTCTCTCTCTCTCTCTCTCTCTCTCTCTCTCTCTCTCTCTCTCTCTCTCTCTCTCTCTCTCTCTCTCTCTCTCTCTCTCTCTCTCGGTCTTCCCCAGGTTGTCTCTTTTCTTTCAGCTCACTGTTTCGGTTCAAATAGCAAGATATCATAGATTAATTCTAGCTCTAAATTATATTAAGTCCTGAAAATTAAATACGGGTTGGTACATATATATGTACAATCTGAATATATATATATATAGAGAGAGAGAGATTATATATCATACATATGTAGAGATACATCTCATACTTCAATATCAACTACTTCTTTACGGATTGAAAGCTCGTGGGGTCTGCTGTCGATGACTTGGTTGCAGCAATTTGCCCTTCCAACTTGCACTGCTTAATATTGCATGCATATGTGAACACATTCGGCATCCTCTGACATTACTGCAACTTCTTTAATTATACTTGGTAATTAATGTGTCGAATTTTAATTTTTTTTTCTTTCTAGAAATGACTGTATTTTTATTATTATTATCATTTCTACGAATTGAATTAATTAAGTTTTTTTAACTTGTTTATTTATTAATGTTTGATTCTTAATTCTTTTTAATATTCCCTGTGGAACAAGGGCGGCACATACCTCATACTTAGTTTTTGAAATTTCTGAAATTTGATCTTAGCAGTGAAACTTTCATTATGTAATTTTTTTTAATTTATACTGAAATCCCTTGTGTAATTTTGTAACATTGCAGGTTCAAATTCACTTGAGGCAATGATTCCAAGGTGGCAAAATAAATGAGAATCACTAACAATAAACTTCTATTCTACTAAAAACCAAAAAAATGACATCGACAAAATTGATATTTAAAAAATAATAATAATCCCGATAAATAACGACTTTTTGGGGAGATAAAATTGATGTAATAGTTAATTCTTGTTTAGGCGAATGGACTAACAAAAGATTATTCTGCCTAGACGCCACCTTCGAATCCGCATCTTTCTCATATCACCATCAGTCGTATGAACAACGCGTCCTTCAGCTCCCAGGTCAGTGCTGCTGCATGCAGCTGACAAAGCTTGTTAATTGAATGGGAGCGGTACATTTCTTCTTCCTCAATTACCACCACCATCATCATCATCATCATCATCATCATCATCATCATCATCATCTTCTTCTTCTTCTTCTTCTTCTTCTTCTTCTTCTTCTTCTTCTTCTTCTTCTTCTTCTTCTTCTTCTTCTTCTTCTTCTTCTTCTTCTTCTCTAATTGCGATAATTCTTTCCTCATCTCTCTTTTTCAAGAGCTGATAGTGGTCTCAAAGGACATGCTGAAAGGAAGAAAGTTAGCAGCAATGGGTCCGAGATATTCAAGACGAAGAAATTTGTCCGAGGATGAGACCCATAACATAAGAGCAGTACATGCAGAAAAAGGGGACACTGACTTTTCCTTTTAACCTCTCTTTTCTTACTTTGTGGTGTTTCCGTGTGAGAATCGATGCATGGCCATGTTTCGTGATGGTACTTACTCTTCTCTCTCTCTCTCTCTCTCTCTCTCTCTCTCTCTCTCTCTCTGCACGGCTGATCCATAAATTACTTCCTAAAAAAATTGAATTACTTGTGTGCCTTTTGGGCTCTTCCGTCCAATCTGCATTTGCTGCGGTCTTTTTCCTTTTTTCCATATATGAAAGCAGTTTAGAGTGCCGAGAATATTAACTGAATTTCCTGATATATGTTTCATGTTCAACCTCGTCAATGTTTGCATTAAGATCCCTCCAGGAAGTAGTGAATGAGGGTTGATATAATTGCAAGGAGATAACCCAAGTTCCAATCAATATATAAGTTCAAGAAAACTAGCTAGCAAGTCATTGAGTCGTATAACTAACATAATTCAATTGTTATACATATCAAACCAAAAAGAAAAAAGAATATGAGGTACACTTGAGCTATTCTTTGAGGATGGTAGAAAGTAGTTAAGATCCTGATCTTACATAAAATCGGAGGACATCGAAGATCAAATCAAGGATCGTAAGATTCTACTTATTAATAAAACATATATTTTAAAAATAACAAATATTCTTTTGATTAATTTGTCGTATTTAAATCATAAATTACATCTCACTTAGTCATACTTTTATTAATTTTAAGCAAAATCCTCCAAAACATATTAAAAAAAATATATATATATATATTGAACTTCGTATAAATCAATTATTACTATCATAAATATACAATTTTATTAATATTTAAATGATTATATTAATCTATGGCCGGATCGTATAAAATTGAATCAGATCGTATGATCAAAATTAAGATCGAATTACGATTTTACACATAAGATCCTGGAAGTAAGATCGAGATCGGTGAGGGGTATAAGATCGTATAATCGTAAGATTTAGATCGAGAAAACCATGGATGATAGAGTATACTTAGAAATTTTTACGTGAGTCTGAAGGGTTTTGATAGCATAATTTTTGTTTAGGAGTTGTGGTCCGAAGAAATGGATTTAAGGTCCCCATAGATGAGTATGGAGAGGAGAAAAAGAATGTCCGGGTAAAGAGGGCGAGGCAGGAAGTAAAAGTGATAGTAAATAATTCTGCATCAAAAGTGGGGTGTGTGGTTGGATTGGAGATTGAGAAATGCATTAATGCGACATTGACAAGTTGTGGAAAGGCTCGTTAATTAGAAATGAGTTGTCAGTAGGCCAATATGCATCTACCACTGCCCTTGGTGAGCCGTCAAGATATATAAAGGACTCTTTGAATGGGTTACATGGCTCCTAATTAGAGGACATCCAAATGAATGTGTACACGTATCTAAAGTTATTATTATCATCCTATATGTTAAGCTGATTCTATCAATCACAATTGTCATAGGTAAATATATATGATCACGAAATTAAGATAAATGAGTACGTGCACTCATTCAGTTTAGATTGTATGGACATACTAAATAGTTCAATTAATTCTCCTGAAGATCTATAAATATAAAGAGAGCTGTTTGTAATTTGTAAGTGTCATATATAGAAATCAACTACCTGAGCTAGGGTTCATTAACTTCTTGACATTGCATTAGGTTCCAGAAGGATGATAGCTGTTTGGTCTGTCCTCCCATCCCTCAAGTGTTAATTTTCTACTTCCATAAATGATTTGCTACAAAGATGATATGATGAACCATATTGCTGGGGGATCAAGAAACATGTTTACGAATATTTCAATGAAAAATTGTGTTTAGAAGACAATCTTGACAATGTCAGAGAGCTTTGTTTCGTCCTATCCACTTGATGATATTAACAGGAACTATGTAAAAGAAGTTTGCTTAATAAATATCACTGATATTTCTTTTTGATATCCACTCGGAGCATTCGATATTCAGGACTATTAGTACCGAATTAATTCAGAGTTATATTCTCTTGATCAAATGATAACTTTAAAAATCAAACTTAAGACTTATTGGAACATAACACTACTAACCTGCCAACGTCAATCAAGTTTTTCCTAGTTAAGCAATTTAAGTTGGCCAAGTGGGCGATGAGTCTTTGTAGTTTATTGCTGTCATTTTTCTCTCATTCCAGCAAAAAGTTATGAACGTTTTAAAGAACTATATATGCTCGAGGATTAAAATTTCTGAAATATTTGCGAATAAAAAAATCACTGAAATAACTCTAATTTCTTACTTTGTTCTTTTGACAAGTTTGATGCATGGCATGAATAACGAGGATGGACATTAGTTTGATAATGAAGAAATTAACATCTAAAAGGTAAATAAAATGCTGTAACAAAAGCAGTAGAAAACAACAACCAACAATGATTGAGAGTAGAGTAGTAAGCGACTTTACCTCACTTAAGCAAAGTCTCGAGTTCGAGTTCATGTTAATGCAAAAAATTCTTGTTGAAAGTCTCACCTGTCATTATTAGGTACGCGACGCGAGACGACATAACTGAATTACTTGAGCTTGATGGTGGGCTAACCTCCAACATTGGATAGTGTGCTCTTTAGCGCCACGTCGTCGGTACCGCTTCTCAAATATCTAAAAAACAAACTAAAAAAAAGCAGAAAACAACAATTGAGATGCAATGCAATTTTTCACAAAAGCACATGCCCATTTCGTATTAGCCCAGAATTTGGCAATAAGTTGAAAAAAAAATTGTAAAAGATTGTCACATATTTAAAATGATCAATGAAGTTCATATTAATGCTCTGGGCCAAGTATCAGAAATTGGACTCTTGACAACAAGCAACATGTGTGCTTGGGCTCCCAACCAACAACTTATTAGTATCCCAATTTCATGTTATTTGGTCTCCCCTTTTATCCATCTATTTATCAATGTTTTTTTATAATTAGACATCATATTGAAAGCCTTACTGGGTCATACTGGTTCACGGTCCGATCGACTTCAATCGAATTAAATTAATTTTTATTAAAATAATATTTTTTAAATAATATTAAATATACACATCATAGTTAACACAAGATAATATACAAATAATAACAAACCACCACTAATGATAAATTAATATGAAATACTATTTGTTATGTTTTAAAAAATAACATTTATTCAAAATCACTAACACTTATATATATTTATTATTTATATAATACTAATGATGCAATATTATATACTTATAAATTTCCTATTAGTATATTTTTAATTCTCCTCCCATAATTATTTCTTTTTTTTCTTATGATTTCTCATTGAAATTCTTCTCTTTAAGAAAACAAAATTTTTGTACTTTATAATGTTTTTTACCTTTATTTATTATTTTTATTTTAAATTTTTTCAAAATATCTATTATGTTTTAAAAAATAATGCTTATTATTATTATTATTATTATTATTATTATTATTATTATTATCATCATCATCATCATCATCATCATCATCATCATCATCATCATCAAATGAATTAACTTTCCTATTATTCAATTTTACTTTTTTTTTCTTTCCATCAATTATCAATTATTATGTTTCCTTTTTTTTCTCCTATTAATTTTCAAATATCCTATCAATTATTTCCTTTTTTGCTCTAAGAATTTTCAAATTCAGCTTTAATACTTCCCATTTCCTCTTACTTACTTTCATTTTTATTCAAAAAAAAGATAAAAAAACTGGGTTGAATCACTACTCCCGGTTCAACTCAATTTTTTCGGTTCTCCTTGGTTCATCCCGATTTTTAATCAAAACCGAGTTTATGTATCAGTCCGGACTGGACTGATAGTCGATTCGCAGTTCAATCGGTCAGACTGGCCGGTCCGATCTTGTTCTCAAAACATTGCTATTTGTCAATGTTATTATAATCGGACCAGTCAATGAACGGGTGTGTCAATTGGGTCGTGATTGGATCGGTTCAATCGGGTTCAACCGAATTTTTAATAAATAATATTATTTATTATAAATAAAAAATAAATAACATATCAGCATATTCATAAATCATAATTAAATGATTTATAATACAACAATATATTCAAATCATAAATAAATATTACTCTAAATACACTCATAATTGATAATAAATTCTAAGTATTTACAAAGTAAGTTTTAAACAATGATATATTGATTATTAAATTAATTTCAAACACCCATATATGCATGAAGAAAGTTTCAAACAAACTCCAAACATTCATATATTAATTTTTAAATTAATTTCAAATACCCTTGCATCAAGAAAGTTTCAAACAACATAAACTTTGAAGATTTGAACAAAAGTTAATCTTCATACAAAAGTTTCAAAATTAATCAAAGTCTTCAAAAAAATATAGTTTAACATTTACCTATAGTATCTCAATCATCTTCATCATCATGATTTTCATTTTCATCTTCATCTTGAGATTCTATTGGATCCAACATGTAATCTTCAAGATCTACAAAATAAAAATAGCACAAATTTAAAATCCTCCACCAAATTAATATTAGAAGTTTAGAACATTAATATAATGACATCAAACCAACATTACATAGTAAATTAAGACAAACCTTCAACATTTGACACTTCAATGTCCTTTGAAATTTCCTCTTGAATCATGTTATCAAGTTCATCATAATCAAGTTCCCCTTCTTCTTCCCTTTCCATAATCCAAAATACTGTTTTGTCTATTGATTCAATATCAATGGGATCATATGATTTTTTGAACATTGACATCTTAAGAATAAAAACATAATTATTTTGATGTGTGATATAATATAGAACTAAAACTATATTAAAAAAGAACACTTACCTTTCTTTCAACCTCAAATTGTAATGAACATAAACAAGATCATTTAACCTTTCATGCTCCTATCTATTTTTCTTTTTAGTATGAATGCGTTCGAATACATTTCAATTTCGTTCGCATCCGGAAGAAGAAGCAGTTTGACCAAGTATTCTTATAGCTAGTTTTTGTAAATTTGGAACATCATGACTGAATATTCGCCACCATTCATCTTCCATTGTGTATGAAAAGAAAAAAAAATAGTTACAATCACAAACTTTGAAGTTAAAAAGAATACACATTAACAAAAGAGCAATGAGACTGAAATTTACCTGGTTGAGCAATTTTACTAGATGCAAGAGCTTTAGGATGCCACGTTCTCGAAAAAATTTTATCTCGTCCAATAATTATGTGTTCATAGATTCATCATCTATCTTGTCAATCACATTTAGCAGACCATGCATCACATCAGTTTGTTGGCAAAAGGATGATTGATCATATTGAATAGCAGGATTAAGATAATATGCCATTGCATGAAGGTCTTGACGCAACATACGATCACATCTCTTATCTATATTAGCATCATAGGTCTTGTACAATTTTTTCTTATTCTTAAATATTGCCATAATTTTTTAGCGTGCCCTGTACATTCCTTCATAATCATAACTCAAAGATGGCTTGACATCAATATCACAAATCCTCAACATACATATCAATGGAGTCATCACCTTGACAATTAACAAATAGTTATTCCAAAAATTTTCATCCAACACAATTTGCTTTACTTCTTTACCTTTCTTTCTTTCAAAAACTTTTTGAAATCAACACTGATTACCAAAACTTGTAAATCATCTTTATGTTGATGCAAACTATGTAAAGCAATAAATGTAGTTGCAAATCGAGTTGCACCTGGACGAATGATTTCACGCCAACCTTCTCTCTTTCTTAACCAATTCAATGTCACATTGTGATTGTATACAAATACAGTCACTTTAGAAGCAAGGAATGCTAAGCTTTCCATAGTAGGCATCTCTCCAACATCTTTTAAAATCAAATTAACACATTGAGCAACACAAGGTGACCAAAAAATAAAAGGATATTTCTCCATAAGTTTACTACATGCAGCTTTGTAATTTGCTCCATTGTCTATAACCATATGAACCACATTTCGAGGGTCAATCCATTCAACAATTTCACTAAAAAGATTGCACAAATTTTTAGCATTAGTGCAAATATCATAAGCATCAACTGACTTGATAAAAGAAATTCCCTTTAGACAATAAATTAAAAAATTAATTAAAGGTCTTTGTCTTTGGTCTGTCCACTCATCTCCCAAAATAGTGTAGCATGTTTCACTCCAAGTATTTCTAAAGGAATTAATTAGTAACCTCAATTGAATTTTAATATCATGCAATAAATTTACACGCAATGCATGAAAAGAGGAAGGCTTATATCCATGTCCCATACTAGCAATATTATCAATAGCAGCATGAAAATAGGGTGAATTACAAGCATTAAAAGGAATGCATGCATCATAAAATCACCTTGCAATTGACAAATCAGTGTTCTTCCATTTTTTTTTACTTTACATGCATGCTTTGATGCTAGGTTGTGAATGATCACTTACACCAGTCTGAAAATATGATTCAATTTCAGAATTCTTTCTTTTCTCTGTAGCATTAGAATGAGACTGAGAAACAGGACCTTCGGTGGTTTCATTAGAAGCAAGGTCTTCAATCAACCCTTGTCTATTCTTATTTTTCTGTGTTATAGTTTTTAATGTGCTTTTAATCTCAAATTTAACTTCAGCAGGAACATTTTTGCATGGATCAATATTCCCTTTTATCCCAGCTATGTTGTTTCATTCTATTGATGCCTCCACCTGCAACTTGCTTTTGACAAAAACAACAGAGCAATATCTTTCTTCCCTTTGCATTTGCCGCCTCACTAACATATTTTCATGCTACATCTCTTTTCTGCCTAACAGGATCCAGTATAAGAATTGTAGAACCTTGCGCTGAATGTGGTTCTTGAGAAGTCATACTTTTTTTGCAATAGCAAAATAATTAAATTAACTAATCCATAAAGTAAATTAACTAATCCATAAAAGTAAACTAAAAATAACAAAAAAATAAAGTAAAATTAATTAAGCAATGACTAAACTAATTAATAATGTTGATATTCAGGTAAGAGAGTAATTAATTTATCCCATCAGATGAATTATTGAAGTGAGCCTCCTATATAATTGCAAAAAGTTAGGAAATGTAATGCATTGCTTTCTGAATAAATAATTAAAATGTTGATATTAATTCCAATCTTCTCATGACAACAACACAAATATAAGTGTACAACTATGGGCATGTTGCTTTAATTTTTTTTCTATTACATCTCCTTCATCTTATATTTAGTTTTCTAATTAATGAACTAACTAACATTTGACTAACAAAATAATATGGCTAATTACTTAATTAGTAATTAATAAATGCTACCGCACTACACTAAAAGGCTAAAAGCTATTAATAATAACATTTGACAACTAATTGCTGTGTCTGCTAGTTGTAGCAATGCAATGGTGATTCTCCCTTTGCACTGTAGAATTGAAAATAGTTATCAGTGCATCATCAGCCACTAACAAATGCATCCATGTCCTTACAGGCATGTTTTGGCAATAAACGTGACTTCAAATATGAGACATGCAAATGCCGAGCAAAATGTCAGAGTAAAAATAGTAAAATACTAAACCAGTGTGCTAAGTACTGATTAAGTGATTGAAGAGAGGATCGATAAACATTAGTAACTAACCCCTATTTTATAATATATTTCGCCAGACAACAAATAACGGATTGCTACTGATTGTGCAATTTCTTGTATATTTTAGTTTGAACAAGAAATAATTTCACTGAACCCATGTAATATATTCTAAGTGCAGAGCCCCACTGATTGTTAAGTTCATAAAGAGATCTAAGAAGAAGCCTTAATCATGAGAGAGAGAGAGAGAGTTCTGAAAGAGAAAAAAAAGAAAAACAAGAGTTTCATTGGAGCTCCCCTCTGAGCTACAGAAATTAAAGCATTCATGTTCCGTTAAAAGAGCCCCACTGATTGTTAAGTTCGTACAAAAATCTAAGAAGAAGCTTTAATAATGAGAGAGAGAGATAATTCTGAAAGAGAAAAAAAAAGAAAAATAAGAGTTTGATTTGAGCTGGTCGCTGAGCTAGCAAACATGTTCCGTTAAAAGAACTATAATTGAAATTTAGATAAAGTCATTATTGGGGGAATATTAAAAGTTAATAATCGCAGAAAAAATAGAGATGCTGGAGACAGTTGCTGCATATGCTCGAGCGAACACAGATCGCGGTTAACATGGAAGAGGGGAAGCAAGAGAAATGAAGATCGCGTTTACTCGTGCACTCACAGTCCATGTGTAGGGAAAGCAGCCATGTCGGTCTGCATGCATTCATGGCCATACTAAACGAGAAGCAGTGAAGCACACGCTCTTAGAAGGTCATCGATATACAGATTCATGTACATAGAAAGTTGTTTACTAATCAAAAAGTGGGCGAGACACATACTAGGGATGGACATGTCGCTATCGCCGGAGAACGAAGATGCCGTAAGGTCGCTGCGTCGGTGTCAGAAGGTCACTGCGCCATCAGAAGTCGTCGTGTTCCAACCTCCAAGCCAAAAAAAACTCTTTTCTTTTGGCCGCCGAAATGCAAACTACAGAGCACAAACAAATTAGGTTAGAAGCCAAAATTTTTTTACTTTTTTCCCAAAGTGCCCGTCGGCTTTTATGAAATGCCCAGGAAAAGAAAACTTATATTGAACCGGGTTTAGTCCAGTTCGCTGCTTCTTGGCGGTTCGATCCGGGCCAATCCGGTCCAATCACAATTCCAATTTTGAATGTTGGCTCGAACCGAATTTATTGCCGTTTCGTAGATAAACCGGCCGGATCGGCCGGTTCGGTCCGGTTTTAATAACATTGCTATTTATTTATCTCCCTACTTGCCTTTTTTTCCCTATACTTGGTTATGTCCATCAATTTAGGGCTCTTGCTTTGCTAAGAAGTCTAGATGTGATGACAACATGTATACAATGAAAAGAGGATGAGGGGCATTTTAGTCTGCATATAAATAAATAGATGGAGACGTGAAATAAATTGAAACTTGAATCAAAATAGCAATTACGTCAATTTAGATGATGAGGATTTTTTTGGATTAAGGGTAATGCATATTTCAACATATATTTAATTTTGTAATAATTTTTTTATGATAATGACTTTATTTACTTTAGTTTTATAAAAATGAAAATGTTTCCATATTTTATGTTTATTTGTCTAGGAAGTACGAGAAATAGATTCAAAGTCACGGAAAAAATGACCTTTAAATCAAAGTCAAAATAGAGCTAGAAAATAGAAATTAGTAAAAATTATCAATAGGGGTGTTCACGAGTCATCCCGACCACCTTTTTTTTAAATGTTTTCCTCACTTTTCTATATTATTTAATGTAAAAATATTTGGTATCTTATTTTTTTCATAGCAATGATATGTCACAAGAAGATAATCAGTCCATACCCAAGATTATATCATAGTTCATCATGGGTATGACTATTAGATCTGCAGTGAATTCTTTACCTTCCACTATGACAGGGGCATTAGCAGTATACTTCATGTCATAGAGGATGCCCATCAATGTGGTCACGCTCATGCGACAATTCATATCGGACAGTGGAAGCTCAAGGTCTTAGCGCAACTAACATTTATAAACAAATGTGTAGCCATGAATCAAATAAAACAATGACCGTTGTCAAGAAATAATGAGGGTACCTATGATGATGTTTCCATCATTGTACTCACCTTGCATTTTATAAACACATCTTGGTACGAGGGCATTTTCGCCTCTGACACCTCTCTGATCTCAACCTCTCCTCCAATGGTTTGGACAATCATGAATGAAATGACCGAATTTGTCACCGTGAGTGCACACTCCAGTTTTCCTTCTGCATTCTTCTGGATGAATTAGCCCACAATATTCGCAGGTGCCTTCATTTTGAGCAGATTATTGCCACTGATATGGCGACTATCTATGTTGAAAATAATGGTTAGCATTCTCTACAGTTATTCCATTATTCAATGCAATGTTATGATTCAACGCTCTATTTATTTTAGGATGACTATGTGCCAACAACTAATTTCGTGGCTGAGGAGGCCTCTACAATTGTTGTTTCCATGGTGGAGGAGCATTGTTAGGAGGGTAGGGCCTTTGACAATTGTTGCGACATTTATCACATCGCTCTTGGCCTCTAACTAGGCGGCGATCCTCACATCTTTGTTGTTATTGCTCTGTGGGGCGTACTAGTGCTTTGCCTGTAAGTTCCTTGAGCTCTTCTTGCTCTCTTTGGTAATTGTTTTTCTTCTTTGTGGCTAGTTCCATTTTGTCTTTGAGAGTTTTATAGTGACTTGATAAGGTGTTCTTTTTTATGGTGGGATTCAGGACTTGTGCGAATGGTATTTTCTATGACTCTCGCTCATGTGTAGAGAGTTATATCTTACTAGTTGCATAAACTTGATGTGGCAATCTTCAATTGTCATTTGATCTTGATGTAGCGCTAGAAATTTTCGTTGCTTATGAGTACACTGATATTCGCAAAAATAATGACCCTCGAATGCGTCATAGAAACTCTACTAGAGAACCACTTCTTGGTCACCAAACTTTGTTACTCTGATGGTTTCCTACCAATGCAGTGTTTAGTCTCGCAGATTGCAACATACAATACTTTTTTATTTTATACACATCGCATAAGTGCAAGCATTTTGTTCAGGATCCAATGCTTAGTCTTGTCAACATCTCTCTTGCCATCAAGCTATGGAGGCTGGAGCTTCAGAAATGCCTAAATGGTGTCTTTAGAGGACATTGAGATAGTCGTGGCAGTGATGGTGATGGTGGTGTTGGCAAGAACTGGGTATCTCCAACATGACTATGCTGAACAATGGTGTCCTCATGGTGCACCTCTTGGTGCTGAATCCTTTGTCTACAACCACGGCCCTAACCACGGCCTCTACCTCGGCCTCGCTCCTCTGCTATTTGTAGGCCCCTTTGGTCCTTAGTGTTATCAATGACATTTTTTGGCGATTGTCTCCATGACCACGCCCAATATTCTATGTCAGGTCATCATCTAAAGGTAAAGTAAATTATTAAAAATAAAGTCTATCAATGCAATGAATTCTTACTTGATTGGATCGAATGACACATCGACTTGTTTGGAATGAGTGCACATGAGACTCTAGATACTTTAGGAACATTAAGAGAGACCCTACGTTTGACTTTGATACCATAAATGTAACGCTCTCAAATCGTCCTTGCCACATGGCAAAACCTAACCTAAGGGGCATTACCAACTATGCAATGCTCTAACTATAATCATGACTTTGATTGGTTTTTTACTAGAATAATATACAAGCGAAAGACTTAAATAAAATATAGATGAAAATGATAATATATGCAGAGGTCCAAGAAAGTCTCTAATATAAATCAATAATTACAACAATAATTCATAACACTAATGATCATCAAAATAGATTGGAAGTCTGATAAGGTGAAGACAACTCAACATATCTAAGATTTAATGTTCCTACTACCCACTTAAGTAGCAAGATGCTCCCCACATTGGAATCCGTTCGATGAAAAATTTGTGGTTGATCAATTTTAGGCATGGTTTATTGCAGCTAATCGGCGATTTTGTTCAATTCAAAGAATTTTTCGACCGAACCAGTTCACATATTTTAATGATCGATGCCCTAGCCGCTCACTTCTCTTGGAAAGAATGTGGCTCGTTGGTGACAGGAGGATGAACCATCTTGTGCGGCAGACAGTGGCTCACTAGATGACTGAACCATCTCGGGCGGTGCTCGCCTAGACGGACATCATCGCCTGGAGAACATCATTGCCTAGACGGATGGTTCATGACAGACTCGCCGGTGCCCTGCAACTAAACCATCTCGTCGTGCCGTGCTCGCCTAGATGGACATCATCACCTACACGGACGGCTCGCGACTGATTCCCATCGTCACTTAGACGAACTACACATGACAGACTCGTTGGGATCCATTGGCGAGGCGAGAGTGGGCGGTGAAGGCGAGATCAACCGTCGGTGATGCAAGCGTGTGCGGCAAAGGCGATGGGAGGCAAGATCGATCGTTGATAATGCGAGCATGTGTTGCGGAGGTGAGATCGACCGTCGGCAAGGCGAGCGTGGGCAGCGGAGGCAAGATCGATCGTCAGCGTCGCAAATGTAGGCGACGAGGCGAGAGCGATCGTCGACGATGCAAGTGTGGGTGGCGGAGGCCACAGGAGACAAGATCAGCCTTGAGCGATGCGAGCTTGGGTTGCGGAGGCCGAGATCAGACCGCTGATGATGGAGGCAATGAGATGCAAAGAAGAGGATTAGGGTAGTGAGGAGAGAGAATGTGAATGCATTAAATATTCACGCGCGTGAACCGGTCCAGTTGAAAAATTCACTAAATCGGACGAAATCGTCGGTTGGCTATAGTAAACAGAGACTATAACTAATCATCCTCAGATTTTTCATCAGATGACCTCCAATGTGGGGGAAAGACAAACGGAAAATGTTTAGTGAAAACAACAACTAGAAACATTAAAAAAAAGTCCAACCATGGCGGTTGCTCATCATGTCGTCTCTAGCGATATCTTTGACGGCGGTGTACTCTGGGTTCCTGGACGTGGGCACACGAGAGGAGACGTGAGGGCGATGACGTCTAGAGCAAATGTGGTTGGGATAGATGGGAACAAGTAATTATAAGGGAGAGTTTGTTATATCTTTTTGTTTAGTTAAGCTCTTATTATGATTTGATTTGATTTTTTTTATTCTGAATGTTACAGCAAATGTGTTATCAGTCTAAATGGATGCTAAATGGATCCTTTGTGAAATAATTTTTTAAGCTTATAAATAGGCTTCTCCTCCAATCATGTCCCTTGACATTTGTCACCTTCCATTCTCTTATCCCTAATTGTCCAGAACTAAATTTAATGAGAAAAATAACTCTCTTGATAACGTATGACGACCATCCCTTGATGATAACATTTATACTATCAACAAAGTATTGACAAATCATCGTTTGGTCTAAAGAACAATTGAAAATGACCACGCTACTTAATATGTATGCATATACATTGATAACATGCAATAAGGAGGCCTATCATATGTACATGTTACTGTTGTTATAAATAAATATAATTGCCCAATTAATCTTTGGTGTGTACATGTCACATGCTTGGTTGGGAGGAGCTTTAAATGCTGGCGGAAATAAAAGAAGGGCATGCAACTGTTGCACATCACGTGAACTCTTGTTGAGCAAGACAAAGTGTGTGTCCTGTCCTGCTTCACACCCACCTCATTCCACCACCTTCCTTGTGTGGTATTCGTGTGTATGCCATGATAATTTTTTTTGTGATATAATTATCCACTTCATCCTATTTCTTATTATTTACTTAGAGGAACGAATATAATTATAACATATGTATGGTGGATAATAGATGAGAAGAACACTTATCAAAGTTTTAAGAACATCACCATTTAAAAGAAATAACTTTGAACACTTTCTGTACCATCTTATCTACCAAAAATTTAATCTTTTACATCTAAGATTATCGTATACTGTTTTGGAAGAACCCTTCTGTTAACTAAATCGAATGCAGAGTTGTTCATAAGTTCAGAAAAGACTTGATTTTAGTAAAGACTTTTTTTTCTGTCAAAATTTGAGCTTTGCTAATTTGAGGCCTTTGTTGTCATCTCGCTTATCATTTATTAAAAGCATTAGAAAATTATTCTTTCTCAGTCACTTCATTTCAAACTTTTATTGTCTGATTATTGCAAAGAAGAGTTTACAGACACAAGTAGTATAATTAATAGTGACAACCCTTTCACCTCCAAGGACCTAAGAGACATGACACATGTTTGGTTCTGCCCCACCCATATAAGGTGATGATGTTTGAGGGCCCTGTCTCACAATTGGCACCCTGGTGACCTATAAACACAACAAATACAGTTGGACTTGATGTCATCTATTCCCAACCATGAGATGGAAGCATTTTTCTGATTTCCTAATCCATCTTGATGTCCAATCCTCTGAAAACAAAGTAATAAATAAATATTATTGAACTGAATTATGCACATTGTCAGTCATGAGTTGTCAATAATGCAAATAACTTCCTTAATTCTGTATAATTTGTTATTGAGCTGAATCATGCAAATTTTGACCAAGGTTTTCCACCAATTAACTTCCTTATCATATTTCTTCATTTCAATAATACATACACTTTATCTCCACCTTCAGTAGTGATCGATTGCACTAACTCATATTCACTTATAATGAGCAGCAAAAAAAAAAACACAAACCGAAATGAATATATATTAGGGCGTGTATTTTACACAAAAGAATTCTTGTTTGTCTATCAGCTAAATCTTGCACTGAAGAATATTATGATTTTACTTATTAGGCTACAGTTCTAGTTCTTGGAACAATGTAACTCAAGTTCTTACCATTACTTATAATTAGTCAAAAATAATAATAATAAAATTTTGCTTGGGAAGGATACTTAAAAGCAATAATGTTCCTATTTACAGTGACAGTGGTCAAACATTCAGATTGCATCTCATTATTTTTGGGATTGCTTTTATCATTCTGATAATTTTAAGAGTACGATCCATTCAACCTTCCAAGTTCCATAAAAGTACTGTGAGGATGTGAAGGAGGAGGAAGAAAGGAGCCATTTTGCTGCAACTGAGACCTCCTTGTACAAAGAATTCCTCTATCGTCGTCGCATTTTGCGCCCCAAAAGGAGCCGAGAAGAGCTCGAGGAGCAGAAAAGTCCGTCAAAGATCAGTCCTTTACGACTTTTGCCCTCGTTTTGGTCCCGCATTCGATGCTCCCTGGTGAGAGCAAGCTCTCCGGAGCATCCATAGAGGGGCGGAGAACTTGAACCGCGGCGGCGGTCCTCTCAGGCAGAAACTCCATGGGTTGCGTCTGCGGCAAGCCCTTCGCTATCGAGGACTATAGAGATAGCCCCCCCGCCCAGAGGCCGCCTGCGCCACCACGGGCGGCATCGCAAGGGGCGTTTCGGGCGCCTGTGCCTGGGAAGTGGCCCGCGTCCGTGGTGGCGGCTCCTTCGTTGAGGCGGGAGGAGGCGACCGCTGGGGGAGATGGGACGGGCGGGGGAGCCGTGGTGCCGACTGAGAAGAGGCAGCGGAGCGGACCGCTCGGTGTTGGCGGACAGGAGGTTGAGAGGAGGAGGGAGAGGCAGGGACATGGGGGCCACCCGGCGCGGGTGGCGTCCGGTGTTCCCAAGGCTGTGGAAGGGGAGCAGGTAGCGGCCGGGTGGCCCTCCTGGCTGGCTTCCGTGGCCGGAGAGGCCGTCCGTGGCTGGGTTCCTCGTCGAGCTGATTCCTTTGAGAAGCTTGATAAAGTAAGTAATTTTTTTCATCTTTGAACAAAGGGTTGCTGTCTGGTGCTACTATGAGCAGTTTGAGTTGGAAATTATAACATGAAATGAAAACCTGCGCTTGTTCACTTTAACATGCTTTGTATCCTGTCCATATCTACGCGTGTTCTGGGATAGTTTCCAGTATGGGCACAATTATATTACATTCAGCTGCCTTTTTAATGTTACTTTAACTCTCGCCATTGCATATGTAATGGCATTTTGGTTGCAGATAGGGCAAGGAACGTATAGTAATGTGTACAGAGCTCGTGATCTTGACAATAACAAGATTGTTGCACTGAAGAAAGTTCGGTTTGACAATCTGGAACCTGAGAGTGTAAAGTTTATGGCTAGAGAGATTCTTATTTTGCGGAGACTTGATCATCCAAATATAATAAAATTGGAAGGCTTGGTTACTTCACGGATGTCGTGCAGTTTATATCTTGTCTTCGAGTACATGGAACATGATCTTGCTGGGCTTGCAGCTTTTCCTGGTCTGAAATTCAGTGAACCCCAGGTACTTAGTATGAAACATCTCTTTCACGATGCTTCTTCATTGTAACATTGATAATGCTGTCGGAATAAATTTATGAAAAGATTGACATAATGGATGCAGTGGCTTTCAGTAGAATGCTTACATCTTTTGTGTGCTTAAACTTGAACAGGTCAAATGTTATATGCAACAACTTCTGCATGGTCTTGATCATTGTCATAGCCATGGAATCTTGCATCGAGATATTAAGGGTTCCAATCTCTTAATTGATGACAGTGGCATATTGAAAATCGCAGACTTTGGCTTGGCAAGCTTCTTCGATCCTGAACAGCGAATCCCACTGACAAGTCGTGTGGTTACACTTTGGTATAGACCTCCAGAGCTCTTACTTGGTGCTACTAATTATGGTGTTGCAGTGGACTTGTGGAGTACTGGTTGCATCCTTGCTGAACTTTATGCAGGCAGGCCAATTATGCCAGGAAGAACAGAGGTAAACAATCCTTTGCGAATAAAGCAAGCTTGCCTATTACTAATTTATAACACTTGTAATTCTCTTAGATAACGGTTTATGCCATTTGAATGCTTGTCCTTTACTCTAGCTTCCTCCAAAACTTGGGATGACTCTTGTATACCATTAAATGTTCTAAAATCCAAATCTTTAAGTACAAACTTCATGTGTGCCCTAACTCTTGGCCTTGAAAACTTAGGAAGGTAAAAATTTTCTAATATAATGTAATAGTACAATTAAAACTAGCATTTGCAGTGTGGAGGCATGACTGAGTTATAAAATAGAATTACTTAGTATATGAGAAAACTGTTCTTCAAACTCATTCATAAAATTGACATTTGACAGTGTTGTAACTCAACCAGAATATCAAATCTGTATTCTCATAATTCGTTTTGCATTTGGCAACTGCAAATGTGGGAAGTGTTACCTTGCATGTGAAAATATATTCCTTAATATTAATCAGTTAATGGTTGCACAACTACACCATGTGTCTCTATAGGTTGAACAGCTGCACAAAATATTCAAGCTCTGTGGATCACCATCTGAGGATTATTGGAGAAAGTCTAAATTGCCACATGCAACCATTTTTAAACCGCAACAACCATACAAACGATGTGTTGCAGAAACATATAAAGATTTCCCCCCTTCAGCTCTAGCCCTCATGGAAATCCTTCTTGCAGTGGATCCTGCTGACCGTGGAACTGCTGGTTCTGCTCTCAAAAGTGAGGTATGCAATCTTTCAGCAACTCCTATCACTCAAAGCTTATTGATGAGGCAATTTTTACTCTTCGATATTACTTCTGCAGTCTTCATGTTATACTAGGTTAGTTATTCATTGGTTGCCCATCGCATTAATTAGCACATTAAATAGGATTCTTTTTTGGTTTTGTAGATTGGTGGCATCTGGACCAAAATAACATTTCCCTAGTTACTTTTAAGGCTGGGATGTTTGTAAGAATTGCCATTTTGCTTTTGAATAATTACTCCATACTGCCCAACACATCAGCCTAATGATGCAGTTCATATTCTATCGTCATTAGACAAAACCCACTATTGTCTTGCACCCTTCTTTCTTTGAGAAATTGCAATTTTGTCAGTTGTATTTGTATTGGGCCATCGAATTCTGTGTTAGAAACTTTACTATTATACTCATGTTGCTTGCTAGTCATGATACGTAATATTTGACTCTTCTACCTCAGGCAAAAATGCCTGAATTTATTACTTATTTTCTGTTTGTGCTTCTTAAAAGTCTAGGAAACTGCTTATTTTGTAGTTCTTTACAACGAAACCACATGCATGTGATCCTTCAAGTTTGCCAAAATATCCTCCTAGCAAAGAGTTTGATGCAAAAAGACGAGATGAAGAAGCTCGAAGGTTCGTGTCAATGTCGCACCCAAGCTTTATTTTGGACATGTCATTTCTGAATGAAAGTGGATTTGCATCATTGTTTTTGTCATGGCATTTTGTTCTCTAGTTATTGGTAGTTTCTCTGCTTCCATATGTTGAAATGTTACATGATGCCAGCTCTCAGTCATAGTACGGAAACATCAGCTGAGTTTAATTTGACAATTTGGCTTTAATCAATGTTACTATAAATTAGAAGATTCTCCTCAAAAAATAAAATAAATTAATAAATTCGAAGATTTAAATCAGAAACCAAGGAAAAACCGTTCTTGGGTGCTAGTAGAGATACAGATCCAAGATTTTGTACCATCATGATATTTCTTGTAATGGTACGAAGATCTTTCAAATATTACTACAAATTAGTTTCTACTTTTTTTACCAATTTATATTATTTACTCTTAAAGAATATGTAAAACTGTTTCATAATGATATAGAAAGCCTGTGACAGAATAAATCTTAGGCTTAACTTAAACCAAGGCATCTCAGGAACCATTTGAAATGGTCACTACCATTATGTCTCTCCATACATCAAATATGCTAGATAATTGCTCCTCAGCTATAACTGTTATGTTGACATACTTATGTTTGCTAATGAGTGATGACATTGCAGACAAGGTACCACAGGAGCGAATGTTTTTAGACTTGATCTTGAAAGGAGAGGACAAAAAGAATCCAGAGCAATGCCTGCACCTGATGCAAATGCTGAGTTGGTATCTTCGATTCAAGTAATACTCTCTTATAAAGTTTTTGTCCTTTCTTCATGCATGTGCATCTTTTGGATTCCTAAACACACACACCCACACATATGGATGACTAGCCTTTTCTAGTCATCTTTCTCTCACAAAACGAATTCAGAATTCCTAACTTTGCAGTGTTTTCTGATGAATTTATTTTGTTTCTTTAAGTCTGCACGCACATGTAGGAATTCTAATAATGTTCATCTCCATCATTGTTCTGTTAAATTCATGCTGAATCGCCTCTTATATCTCTATGACTTACTAACATTAATGATATTCTTTCCATTCGTCAAGAAAAAATTAATAAATGATATCATTTCCTCTATCCCTTTGTTGCGACCATCAGATATTTGGCATATGTAAACGAGGCTATTTCCATAATCATATTTGGTGATGTTTTAGATGATGCATAGTTGCAGTTATTATCTTTGTGAAATTCGCTTTCAACAATATTATATTGAGCATGTCAAATAGAAATAATTTACAAGCAAATCTTCAGTACTTAAAAATTTGCACACTTTGATCAAAATATTGTCGGCAAGGAGTTGATGGATGCATTGTGATATGCGGGCCCTGTAAAATTCTTTATTTCCCTTATTAGGAGAAATAATGTCTACTCAAGGTCAAGAGTCCAACTTTATTCATTCTCAAAAGAAATACTACAATATGTCTGAATCCCTACCTATTACAATTATTGTTCATAACATCAAGATCCTCTACCAAACCCAAATAGACAAAAGTTATAGTACACATGGAGCCCTTTGTCACCTAGACTATAACTATAAAACAATCGCGTATCTCTTCCTTAAGCTACCATGGAACTCCTGGTTCATCGTCACATTTATAGTTGGATGGTGCAAAATATATTTTAATGTTCTTCATTTATCCCTTATGAAATACTATCAATTTTCAAAAAAGAAACCTAATAAGGAGCATAATACATGAGATAAATTGAAACTAATTTGCTTTTCTTCGACACATGCATTTGTCGACTTATTGACATGTATCTATAATGCCACCCAATTTTTCTGTTCATCTACTTAGTGCAATCTCACACGAACACTTCCAAATTGCATGTGAACGCTTGACATAGAAATTTAGGTCCATATTTTAGGCCTTTTGTTTTAGACTTGCTTTTGAGATCACTGAAAGCATGGCAGGCCTTAACAATTATCTTCATAATGTAATTTCACAACTGGATTGTACGATGTTGATTATTGTTCATTTCGTCAGGATACAAGTACATTCAAGGTTTCAATCTTGAATTGTCCAATACAAAAGTTTGTTTAGAATATTCATGCAGTTTATCATTTGATCCTTGCTTCTTGATATTTTCTATATCCTTATTCCAGAAAAGACCAGCCCAGCTCAACTCTAAAAGCAGGAGTGAGAAATTCAATTCACAACTGGAGGATGTGGCATCTGGTTTTCCTATTGAACCACCTCGAATAGTTCCAGTACTAGAAGCTACTGAAAATCCTCTTAGCTATTACTCACATAGGGCCTCCCATTCTGGGCCTTTAATACATCGAAGTCAATTGTCAAAAGCTCAGAAAAATGAAGATGATACGCCTAAACTCTCTGCAGTTGCCAACACATCAGCTTTTCCTGGACATGCAACTATGCGGAGGAAAATTCTATCAGGTGATGATTCTCAAACATTCACTGGTCAATTAGAAGGGGCTCCTTCGGCAGGTAGATTATCTGAGTCGGGAACTGGTCATCAACTGTATCAGAGAAAAGATGAAAGAAGCAGCAACATTGGCCAACAAAATGTAAGTAAAGGAAAATATGATTTAATTAGCTCAACAACAACAACAACAACAAAACCTTATCCCACTAGGTGGGGTCGGCTACATGGATCATACGACGTCATTCCGCTATATTCGTTGATCCATGTTCATAAGATTCGACAGGGTTTTACGCTGGCTGTCGGGGCCTAACACAATCCTCCTCCTTTATCCGGGCTTGGGACCGGCTATAAAACATAGGCGGAGTTGATTTAATTAGCTCAATCTGTTTATTTTTTTTTTGCCCTTAATTTTTCTGGACATGATAATATGGATTTAGCTAAGACTGTCCATTCCTTTATCCATCCTCATTTTGCTGGTTTTAAAAATGTTTCTTGGGGGTAAGAAAACATGGCGCTCATATTATCACTTCATGTCAAAATTTGAACTAAACATCAACGCATAAAAGTCTGTCAGCTGATAAAAGTAGTTATTTTGTATGAGACATGAAATTGAGTCCTACTACAGGTGCAAATCTATCGCCTAATTTCTTATTTGGTAGAAGTTTTGTGTTCGAAAGCCTAATATCCTGACTTATCCTATTCGAAATGAGAGCATCGATAAATGTCTTTCAACAGTAATGCTTCTTGTGTTCGATCCTATGACCTCTCTTTACCTAGCTCCAATATCTTTGGTAGAAGTTTATATTTCTCCCTTTTTTTAGTTAATCTTGCTGTGGATTTGTTTGCCTTTATCATGTGAACCATGAACAAAATATACCTCCCCCTAGATTCTGACGGTGTTTTCATGTATGAAATTGATCATCCTCTTGGTTTCTTCTCTTGTCCTGTAGATTCAGATATTAGATTGAAGAAGTTAAAAACATACTAACCTTCATGATTAAAGTCTATTTATATGTTTTATGCTAATTACAATGCTGAATATTTGTTCCATAACATTGTGGTCCTGCCTTCTAACTAGTAACCTCATTCAAAATAATAGGCGCAGCAGCATGACTATGGAGCAAAAGGAAACAAAATCCATTACTCTGGACCATTATTGCGATCATCAGGAAACGTTGACCAAATTCTCAAGGAACATGATCGCCAAATCCAGGAGGTCTTCCGGCGACGCGTACGACATGATAAATCAAAAGCTAGGAAAGCTCAGGGTGAAGGAAGCCAATTTGCTACCAAGCCGAGCAGCCTTGGAGTGATTCCAATATATCCTTCTAGCCGTGGGTCTTCAGTTTTAACGTATACTTCTGCTCGAGGATCTATGCAGTAAATAAATTTGTTTTGAGCTGGATCTTAGCAGTTGATGTCAAGGTAGGTTGAAGGGGAAGTCAAGCGTCATGTATTCAATTTCCAACGGAAGCTATGGGTTCTTTGACTATGATTTGTTGGGATTAGATAAAGGTTATGTGTATATTGCTTGCAAGCGAGAGAAACTGATTGGGTGTCAAAGCGAGCACCCTTAAACACCATTCAACTGAGCGGATCAATTGTAAAGCTTCTTTGGTTAGCATCTGATTCACCTTATGCCTTGACCCGGAGCTCTCAACATTATGGTTCAGAGTTCATGTACCCGAAGATTTAGCTGTTCAGATGGGAAAAGTGAACAAAGGTAAACAATCTACTATGGAATTATCAATCTTGTGTAGATTATTTACGTTGCAATAAATTGTCAGCTGGTAGGTATATCTCTAGTATGTATGAAAGGTCAAAATCTTTCAGAAAGAATATGCCGATACACTGGCAAACTAAACACATGGTAATACTCCAAGGGGCGTTTGGTTGGAGAATAACTTTTAAAGAATACCACATTTTATTTTAGAGAATATAGTATTCTTATCTTATTCTTATTCTACTTCTTGTTTGGTTGAAAAAAAATAAAATTTATATTTTATAATAAAAATATTTTATTATAAATAGTTGACATTTATTATTATTATCATTATAAAATTTATAATAAAATAATATATAGTAAAATAATGAAAAATAAAAAATGATGATAAAAATGACAAAACAAGAGAATATCTCTATTTTGCTATTTTAAAAGAATAGAAATATGATGTTGAATGGATTAAAAATGATGGTTTCACATTCTTTAAGATGATTTTGAGAAAAATGAAGTTTGGTTGAATCATGGGAATTATTAAAATATTCCAACTTCTATTCTACGACCAAACAGTCGCAAGTGACAAATTATCCAGAGAACAGACTTTGAAGGCGGAGACCTATGCCTGTTGACAGTCATATTTCAGTATAAAAATTGTAGAAAGTTTCCTTTTCAGAGGGTTTAACTTTTTGTCTCCAAATATGAAAATTAGAAAAGTAAAGTCGGGATAAAATTTAAAAAAATGAATTATCAAGTCTCTTGGTAGATTTAAATCTGGTTCTCTTAAATGGCAAAAATTCAAGCAATCTTAAGAGTTCATATATCTGAAACAAGGTATTGCTATGCTGTAAGATAATTTCGATTTTACGGCTTTCCATTTGATGATCTTTTCTTAGATGGTTGACAGCATCTTATACCATATTCCTTTATCACTAGCAACTAATCAATAATTTGTTCCCAAGTCCACGGTTTAAAACGAAGTAACCAACTATCAAAGTGGAGATTGACAACATGTCAGGCTCTTTTATCAATGGAGACGATGTTATGTATCCGTGTACATGTTTCTGTACGTGATCTCTCCAAACCGCGTGGACCAGGGAATCTGAGCATTGGCGAAGTCTTGGATTGCTTTCTTCATATACCCGTTCTCAAAGACGCCTGTCGGTGTCATGAGATGATGGTCGCACATTTTGCTCAGATTGATGAGACCGATCAATCCTCACAAGTGAAACGAACTATTCATAAGGTTTACAAGTAAAGATTATTATGAGAGAGAGAGAGAGAGAGAGAGAGAGAGAGAGAGATGTGCTCAGGTCGTGACATGTTGAAAGCTGTGCAGTCCTTTCGCCAAAATTTCCTCTGTCACACACTTATTACCACATAACTGCATCCATTAAAGAGTTGTCAGCAGGAAGGCGGGTGTGTCCTCTTCCTAACCTTCATTTCCCCGGGCCTGCGCGATGGAATCTTGATTCATAGTTCTTACTATTCTATTCCTGATCATGTGCATTAACATCCAAAAGACTTTGCAGAGTTTAGCTCCTGAGCTCACTGATGAGAGAGAGATGGATGAAGAAGAAGTTAGGGAGGAGGAGCCCCTTTAGATCAGGGAAAAAAAAGTTAAGATGCTCTTCCCGTGATCATCCAAACATCTCCTGACATGTACATATCTCCAATAAGTACCACAGGGAGTAAATGGAGCTGTGAGTGTGGGGGATCTCCTTCAATCCTCTTACAAATATTTTTATTTTTTGGGTGGGGAGCACCAATTCTTTTGTTACTGCATGCAATAAGATTAGGTCCATTCCGTCTTTCTCTCACATCAACTTTATCACGTCCATATTATTCCAGCACCTACGTCCCTACAGAAAGTAGACGGCAGTGGTATCACACTGTATATATGCTGTAAACTGAGCTATAAATACGGGCGCATGAACTTTTTTACATCTCATCATAACTTGGGACCATCGTTGCTTTTCTTTTTTTATCGATCATGATCTTAATGTTTGAAACATTTCTGAGTTGCTGTGTAGATAATAAATAACAGATCGAATTAGCACTTGTTTCTGTTTCGAACTACTGTTTGATGTGCAAAAACTATGTGATTTTTGTTTGATAATCGATTGGTGACTCTCATGTCGGAAGGCATACAGAAGTATACACGATTGCAGAGCAGAAAAAAAGATTCTTTTTTAATGGCGATGCGTGAACAATATAACAGCATCGGAATTGATACAAGAGGCGAAGTGCGTAATTAATGCTTATGGAGAAGAAGGGGACAACACGGCAACGGAGGAGGGACTGGAACTGGTGGAGGCCCCAGGAGACGTCAACGGGAACAGCGGCAACAGGCGCGGGGGCTCGGCGCCGCCCCTCGGCGACGGGTGCAGGTAGAACCCCTTCTCGGCGATGGCGCGCTCCTCGGCCCACTTGGCGGCCTCGGAGCTCGGGTGCGGCGGTCGGAAGTTGAACGGGTCCGGGATCAAGGGGGTGACCGGGCTGAGGGACAGCGCGGTGAAGTCCAGCGTGCTCGGGGACGGGATCTCCGGCAGCCTCCTCGGCGAGAAAGCGGCCGCGCCCGCTCCGGCGCCGGGCGAAACGAGGTTGGAGTTGAAGAAGGCGGGAATGAGCGGGCTGATCATCTTGAGGTTCTTCAGGCTGTTGCGCCGCTCGTAGAGCTTGAAAGCCGGCTTCTTGGGCCCCGTGGCGGACTTGGCGGCTGGCGGAGAGGCCGCGGGCGGGGCCGGGGCCTTCCCCGTCGGCGGGCAGGCGGCTGCCGCGACCACGGTCTCGGCGGAGCCGGTGAGCATTTGGACCACCTTCTTGAAAGACGTGGCGTCGGCCTGGACGAAGGTGGTCGGGTACGTCTCGCAGTACTTGGGCACGGGCCTGGGCGTCAGCGGAGGCGGCGGACGCGGCGACGGCGTGGCCTGGTCAGCGTTTGCCCCGCCATTGTTGCTGCCATGGTTGCTGGCGGCAGTGGGAGTGTCCTGAGGCCTCGGATACTGACCCTCCATTGCGGAGTGGGAGGAAGAATGGCTCAAGAATGGACACTCGACAGGAGGGTCGAAAAGGCGGCGAAAAAGGAGAGAAAGAGGAGCCGAAAAACAAAGTGGAGGTGGAGAGAGAAAGAGAGTAGTAGTAGTAGTGTGAATGTGTGATTGCTGGTGGTGGGTGGTGCAAGAGAACAAAACGAAAGGGCATTTGTTGTGGCTTCTCTTTGCTACAATATATAAAGGCGCGCCCCGCTTGCAGCAGCTGCTGCTGCTGTTGCTGCAATGGGCAACCCAAAAGGACTTGAAAAATTTAAAGCTCCTCCTCTGCAGTGGACCATTGACTTCAGGGGGGATGGTGGTGAGTGACCTTTTGGTGCCATGCCATGCCATGCATGGCTATATACTCCTTAGATACAAGGCAGCAAGGCCTACATGGCCTCTCAGTCTTATATATGCATGTATGTTATATATATATGAACGAATCACACTTGACATGCTTGCAATGCAGTTTCATTTGATTTTTTGTGTTAAGTAATGAATAAAACATCAAGTTTATGCGTAAGCTGTTACTTATTAGAGAAGAAAGAAAGAAGAAGTAGTAGAGTGGCGTGATAGTGATGAGAGGGGGGGACATGAGATTGGTCTGAGTGATAATTAAGCTATCAATAGATTTTATTATTGACTGGCTAAGACTCACTAGATCTTCCAATATTATGTGCCTCCTGCATGATTTTGACTTGGTATATGTGCTTTTTTTTTTAAATTGAGTTGGATTATTATTATAGAGGGAATATATGTATCATATGGAGGGGGAAAAGAAGGTGATTGAATTAAAATCTCATGTGCTGGCATTTGGGAATCACGAAGGGAAACATGAACAGAGCATCCAATTCCCATTTAACGGTCATCTCTTTCTCTCTCTATGAGGACCACTGCTGCAATAACCTATCACTTATAATAATAATAATAATAATAATAATAATAATAATAATAATAATAATAATAAACTGCAATTAATGTAAGTGGAGGAATTCTATCTAATCATACAGTTAATGGCCAGATGCATGAAATGGTTGCAGTATGTCATTCTATGAGGCAAATCAACGTTCAAGAAGCCTAATTGTAGTTTTATTTTTGTTTTCTTTATGCTAACTCTAATATCGAGAAGAGTACCCTCATAATTACAGAGATGGACCTGAACTTATGGGTGCAAACTATAGTTTGTTAATTAACTTCTGTAATAGCAACATTAAAATTAAAACAACTAAGAAATTGATCAATTCGGGAATTAGCTTATGAATTATTATTTTTTCATATGCCATGGTATTCATAAAAAAACTATTTATATTTATCTTTCACAATACCAAGCTTTAGAGGAACTTGTTAGTTAATTAATAATTGAAGTTTTAAGGTCTCATTCATCTTTTTCTGCCTTTTCACAATTTTTCTTTTGTAATAAATAGGAAATGAGTTTTGGAAGAGACAACATATTAAGGGAGTTTAGGGGCCGGGGGAGAACTTTTTATCTATATTTAATTGGGACATGTGAAAATTAATTATGGAAAGTTATTTATTAAGTTTTTAGCTTAAATGAGTTGTAATGGGATCAATAGTGTTAATATGGACTTCTGTTAATAATATGTGACATATTTTCTTAAATAACTAAACATGTTCTTGTAATTTAATGGGATCAATTGACCCATTAATAATCTTGCAAGTCAGCTTCTGATCGTAAAGATGTAGCTACATGGGTACACACATCCAAAAGATTATATTACAAATTCGATTGCATACATTCATATTTTAAGACTGCACTTCCTTCTTTATTTTCTTTCCTATATTTGTTGGTACCAAGATATATCATTATGCGTCTAACTCTTCAATGATTCATTCGGTACAACTTTAGGCAGGCAATTTAACATCTAACAATTTTAAACACTGATCTTGACTACGGCGACAAGAAATTATTCGCAAATTTTCTAATTATGATTGCTTGGCATATATGTTGTTGCTTGATCACATGTCTGGATGGAGTTATTGGAACTAATTCTAATCAATCTGCTATGAACAGACTTACACATCACCTAGTCCATATATATATATATATATATGTATATATATATATATATATGTATATATATATATATATATGTATATAATGATATTGATATTGTTTGCAAATGTGAGACTGAATCATACATAATTGCATATATATACGCCACAGTCCTTGGTTCATCAATATGTTTTTTTCCGCTTTATTAACCTCTTGGAACTTGAATGATGCATGCATGGGCGTCCTTTTATTCACAAGTGGCATGCACATATGATTCTTCCACCACCTCATTCCTAAGATATATATGTAGCCACAAATAGAGGGGGCGAGAGAGAGAGAGATGTGAATGAAATGTAGGCACGCATTCTTGTTGAGAGCATTAGCATATATGGGGGTATATGTAGCTAGGCCTCGTCCCTTTTATCTTTATTAAGATGCTAACTTTGTGTGTGCATGTGGACCAAACCCATAAAAATGTGATTCTCCAGGGCACCCAACACCTCTTTGGAGGGTCAAACGATGTTGAAATGAGTACATATATACGGAGCACATATATATATATATATATATATATATATCTGTGTCATGTAATCAATATGCCATCAGAAGCTGCAGGCAGTTCATATATAGCTGCACAGTTACATGCACCTCCTAACTCTTTTTTCTTTTGAGTGATGCAGCATTAATAGATACCCTAAAAATTTTGAATTTTAGGTATTACTGTCAGACGTTTTTATGTCTACTTTTGTTTGAAATAATCCGAAAACGCTTCCTTAAGAAATTGGATGTGCAGTATCTTAATTCAGTCAGTTATGCACTCCATGTCTCATGTCATAAGAATTTGTGTTTGAGGCCAGGGCACAACAAATTACAAGATTTTTTTTTTTTTGTAAATTTTAGTGCAGCAAAGTCCATTCTTAGACGGCAGAACGAAGAGGTAGGTCTAAATTATTTAGCAGTGGACCAACTTACATGGAGATAAATTTGTCCATCTTAGATAAGCCTTTGCAGCAAACTAATCAGATCCCCAGATCTGCACGCCATGTCATGTGAACTTTGGCAATCTTTGTTCTTTGCATTAGGGGGAAGAAGAATCCAAACACATCCTCCATTGCAATGAAAAGACTTGGAAGCATCAAGCTTGACATGCATATGCATTGCTTCTCTAGAAGAGCAGCAACATCCAAAATGCAAAGCATTTTAATCAATGCTCCATCTTGTTCCATATAATGTTGCCGTTGTTTTCTTGTGCTTATAACTTGGAAGGTTTTAGTTTAATCAAGTTAGTTTAAGGCAATTATTGAAACATGTTGTAGGGTTTTGTTGCCATGCATGCTAATTAGTAATTACTCTATTAAGCCATCAAATTGGATGTGTATGGTATTGCAAGATCTCCGAGTACTCAATTAATTGGCTTTCGGAGTGTATCTTGTCCGGGATCCAAAAGTGAATAAAAGATAAGTATCTGGATGCAGTTGTGTTGCACATGTGGATCTGTTGCATGCACAGTGAACTGTACTTGAAATGGGGCACACCTTAGTTTTTTTATATATTGTATAAAGTCACATTCGTTGCTCCTAGCAGTAAACGAGTGTGGAGAAAATGATAGTGGGGATAAGAGCAACTTAACTAGGTCCATTTGCACCAAGCCATGAACATGTTTTCAGGCCCCATATGTTCTTCTCTCTTAAATAGTGCCTAATGAACCACTGTATTTCTACTTTTTTTTATTAAACGTTTGATAATTGATTTACTATGAGAATTATTCATGAATGTAAGGAGATGTATCAAAGTGTGAATCAGATTACCTTTTTTCCCGTTTGTTTGTGTTACAAATTAATAAGAATTATTTAAATCAAATGAAGAAGTTTCTAAAAGAGATTTTTGTCTAAGCGGATTTGATCTATATATATTATAGCACGAAAATTAATACTCTGAATATTTTTTAAGACATATCACAAGCAATAATGCGCCATTTGACTGATAATATTGTATTGTGTTTTGCTAGGGTTTATTTTTCTTCTGTGTGTTAAAATAATCTTGAAACATACAAAAATGATAAATGCTCTCATTTCTTTATTATACTTTATAATTTGACTTCCATCTTCAATTTTCCAACAGTTTCATTTTCTCATTTTTTTATTTTATTTAATTATCTTTTTTATTCATTTATGACTCCAAAATAAATGGATTATAAAAAAAAAGTGGGGCTCGCCCTCCTTGTGAAGGAGTTTTTTCTCCTCGTTTTTACAAAATTTTAATTCATTTCATATCGAATGGTACAATTATAATTTGATAAATAAAAAAGGCAAAATAATAATTTGATAAATAGAAAAAAGACTAGCGGAAATGACATGGCGGTGAGTAATATAAAACATATAATAAAAAGTAGACATGATAATTTCTATGCTACATGATTAAATACTACATTATGTTATATTTAAAGAGAAGACGAGATTAACCAAAGGCGCAGTGGTAGCCTATCATTGGAGTCGCCGCATTGGTCAGAGATACTTATTTATTCTTTCCTGCTTTCATTCCGATATTGAATTAGTCAGATGCTAGTAATTTCGAAGACCGGTAGATTTGATACCAAAAAAAAAAAGAAGACGAGAAAATAATCTTCTTTTTCCTTTGAACATTTTGTTAACTTTTAATGCGCAGTTAATACTTTCGGAAGAGAAATTCTTTAATTTATCTTTTAAAAAACATCTAGTTCCTTTCTCCTAGCTACTCAGAATTAATTTATCTTACGGTCATAATTGGTAATAAGTTTTCATGCACGATTGATCAGTGGCTGCAATTATATGTGCTTCGACTTTTCTTTTCTCATCCTTTTGAAAAGAAACCCTAAGCTATAGTAGATGGACTCTATGCTGGTTGATATTGCACAAGAAAGGAGGAACAAAAAGAATGTGAGCACTAGCAAGCCAAAATAACTTTTACGAAGTTGAACATTGTTCTTCTTTAATTTGTGTGCTAGCTCCTTTTTTATCTTATTTGTTTTTTTTTACTTTATATAAAGGCGTGCACATAACTAAAATAACATCATATGGCTTCAGAATCTAAGATGACTACGTCTGCTGATCCTGACGTATGGAATTCACTTATATTTCAATCCCCTTCTTATATGGATGAGTTAGGTGCCTGTTCTTGTTACATTTAGTTCATAAAAAAGTATAAACCTCAATTTATTTATTTGGTGTATATCAATATTATAGGGAAATCAATGTACGTAGACTTTACAGTTTGTTATCAAAGAAATAATAGTGCTTGCCTCCATTGTCAAATTCATGAAGTAATTTGAAATAATATCGAAGATATGCCATGAATCAGAACTCTTCTTATTTTGTAATGGAAGTTTGTATATAAGTTTATCATCAATTTTCGCTGCACCCCAGGATGGCAGGGCATAACCTATTCTGAATAAACTTTTAAATTTTTATTTTATTTTTTTGTATAGTTTGTTCCATCGTGTATAATATCCGTACGTGACCAAGAAATATGAATGATGGAAAAAGACTTCTATCATTTATTAGTTATTTATATTCATCTGGACAATATATAATAGATCTCGTTATGTTATCTGAAGTTTCAAAATGATCGTAATTTTTTTCCCAACAAATTAAGTAGTAGTGTTCGAAGGACTGTTTTCATCGGTGACAAATAAAGAATGCAGGTCAAGGGTGATCACAACTCAACTACTATATCATTCTTTTCTTTCTTTTTTTTTTTTTCAGTCGAGACGTATGGCATTCTTTTCTAACGACATTTGCGTAACACCTGGCCCACTAACCATATATATATAATATATATATAATATATATATATATATATTAAAGCTAATCAAAACATAAAATTAAATTTAAGTTGGGAATTAAATAAGAAGATAAGTCCATACGAAAAAAGTTATAATCGATTTTATCTTTTGATTTCTACTTATATAAATTTTTGTCTCAATCATGTGCAAAGTCCAAACACATCATGTGCAAAGTTTTCGTCACGTGATGTACGGCTGGAACATTTAGCCAAATGTTCCAGCTATAAAGTTCTTGCTATTCATCCTATTTTTTTATTATAGATCTAAGAGTAGGTGGAGCTATTTTTAGGTACATAACTTAATATTTTAATAATATTGTTATATGTATATATTATATTATATACTTATAATATATATTATATTATATTATCATAAATTTATAATTTATTTAGGTATAATAACAAAAGAAGTACATTTATTATTTATTAAAATTTACTTAGTGTTAAATTAACTAGTATGATATTAGTATAATATAATTAAATTATTAATTATGGTATTCTAAATAAATTACAATTATATAATAATATAAGTATATATTATTTAATTATTTATTAATACATTATTAATCATATTATAAAATAATTTATTAAATGTTATTAATTAAAATTTATAAAATATTTACTTCTAATAATTAATAAATATTTTATTAATTAAACTATTCAAATTTTTTAAAAAATATATTATATTTAGATCTTAAGATGTACGTAAATTATAATATTAATAATATTTAAAATATTTAATCAAAATAAATTAAAATAATATTAATAATATAACGATTTATGTAAATTATCATATTAATAATATTTAAAAGATTTAATCAAAATCAATAAAAAATAATATTAATAATATAAGGATTTACGTAAATTATAATATTAATAACATATTCTTTTTTACTATAATTTTATACCTCATAAAATAATAAATTATATTCTTAGTTCTTATTTTTTTATCCTAACATCCCCTAAAATTTATCCATCAAATCAACTTTTTAAATGCTCATCATTATACTTTTTCATCCAAACACCAACTCAAACTTTTCTATCAAATCGTCTTGAAAACTAACTTTTTTCTCAAAATTCCCATTCCAAAGTCTAGGAGAAAATAGGACATTATGTAGCAGCAATAATAGGACATTTTGTAGCATCTTCTGGCCACTTTTATCATATCTTCTTCTCGGTTTTCCCTCATTCGACGTGACCAATATGTACCAAGGATGAGAGGTGGTCGAAGTCGGAAAGCCTTCAAGGACGACCGACGTGGAGAACGAACCAGAGAAAGAAGACCGAGATTCGCATAGAAGTAGGTGAATCATTGTATCAATCTTTGGATTAGTTTTAACAATAGATTTGCATGATGCTAGGGTGCAATTAGAGTCGTAGCACATATTGTCCATGATTCCTCCAATATGATTACTTCGTTACTAAGAGGTTTATTCAAATCAAACCAAGCAGCCAACGTCACCATTTTCGTCATAATCTGACAACCCAGTCTGAGTATGTACATCGCCAGGCAAAATAGGCACTTAATTCGGCCCGAGTTCAATGCTGCCCGGCCGGCTCGTGCCCGTCGTCGATGTGCGTGTATCACCCAAACCCAATCTGGGCTCCCTATAACTCGGACCGAGCCGATCGCCAGCAAAAACTAGAGATCACCCCAAGTTACACTTGACCCGCGTCATGGCCGAGTTGCCAACATCACCGAACCCAGACTAGGTTTTATCCACAGAGAATTAATATGTGTTTATATTTTAGCTTACTATTATTTTATCTTTGATTCATGAACTACGATCCATCTGAACACAATGATATTATCATCTAGAGCATCACATTGCATGGTCTATTATCCATCTGATTTTATCGGAATATAGTTTATTTTACTTGCTAATTATCCACGAATCATCATTTATCTGATTCTACTGATATCATGATCTAGAGCATTGCCATCATAGAAAATGATAATTTTATATTGGAATATTATTGACTTGCATAAAATATAACGTGATGCCAAGAGCATAGAACAACAAAAAACAGTATGCCTTGTAATGAAAGAGTCAAGTGTCAAGAACGATTACCTTAGACGTATAACTACCCCCCCCCCCCCCACACACACAGGCAATTACCCTTACTTCACCAGCAAAAATATTGAGTTAAGTTTTAAAATTTATAAATTCTCTGCACTATCACTATGAGAACCGTAAGTATACGACATATTATTGTAGTGCTTAAGGGTCAATCCACATGAACAAAGTTGAAATGTTCATGCTTAATTAAAATTATTTTGAAGAAAAAGCTAAATTTATAGATGATGTTCAAAACGAGAAAGTGAAATGCTACAAATAAAAAATCATAGCAAATAAAACTACTCTATTTTTTATGAATTTTTAATGCAAAAGTAGATAGTGTAGATAAACACTAAGGCTAGAGTGATGTTTTCACTCTGGATTATTGCCCCTCACATGATAGACATCACTTGCTCATCAATGATACTCTCGTGTACACAGATGACTCAGCTCGTGCATGCTAATGGGATCATCTATTCAGTTCAGGCGGCACTTTTGTGTGCAATGAGCTGATAGTTGAATCGAATTCTTAGGAATTGAGCTAGTTTCGCACAACCTCTCGGGTGAGAACCTTCGTCGAGAATTATGCAAAATAGAATGAGTTCATGCAATTAAGACCACATCTATAAATGAAGATCGTGACTAGATGATCTCTTTAAGGATGACTCTATTATTGCGTGCCCTCTCGGATCCTCTCGGGTAAGAGGCCATAGAATCAATAAGAACCGAGCCAAAACAAAAAGAGGATGGTGATGAGAATTAAGAAGAGAAATGAGTTTAGTTCTAAAACACACAACCTTTGATTCCTTTTTTGTGATTGAAGCCCTATCCCACCTCTCGGCATGTATACATGACTTTAATGGAAAGCATCCCTCTCGTGCAAGGAATCAAGGAACATGCATTGACTAAACTAAAAAACTACCAATCACCATCATAGTAACACCGAACATAGAAATAGCTTGTCCGAGTTGTAAGAAGATAACTATGTTCAACTTCTATACCTCTCGGCATTCAGCTGAATAGAGGGTAGAAATCCCTGACGAGTTGCATTCAAAATAAGCTCTCAAGCTCAATCAATAACAGAATCATTGCAGCAGGTTAAACCATATGAAATAGGAGACAATTCATTAGAACAATAGATGAATTGAAAAGTCTAACAAAAGGAAAGATCAGAAAATAAACAAAGAACGAGAACATCCGAAGTACTCACATCCCCCAACCACTAGCTGAATGTTTAACTACACATTATTAGCAAGAAAGAAGAAAAGATAAAAGGGAAAAAGAAAGAAAAGAGGAAGATGGTACAACAACTTCCTCTTCCAGCATTCTAGCAGCAATGTCGTATGGATTAGATGATTGAGAACCCCCTTGGTTTGTTTCCTTCAACCCCTTTTTATAGTCCATTTTGCTCCTGCCAGTTGCCCTTTGTTTTTGTCCTTTTGTCATCTCAATATATCTCAGACGAAGTTTTCTCCCTACCAAGAATGGAGCATCTGTCGGCTGGTCCTGTATAATTATAATGATTTTTGCTTAGCTGGACTGAAGCTGTCTTTTATACTTCAAGGGGTTTGTTCCACCTGTCCAGCTTTTGTAGTTGTTTCTTTGTCTTGTTGTGTTCACTTTTTCAACCAAACAAATCTCATGGTTCCTCTCTCTCAGTTGCCAACTATCCAGTTTTTGTTCATAAACTCCCTTGTCTTTTCCTGTCATAAAATGTAGAGGAAGCTTCCTCCTTCTAGTGTAAGGGAATCTATAGGCATGACGTGGAAACACATCTTTCTCTTGATGTTTGCTTCTTTGGACGAGTTGACTTCTTGAAGTGTACTGTCTGGTATCGAATTCGTCGAATTAATCTAAGTGTCCAAGTATGGGGTATACATCTATATTCCCCTATGTGTGTGAGGGGGGGCATATATCCGCATTCTCCCATGTGTTATCCACTAGAATTTCTTCATGAAAAATAATCAAAACAAGTAATAATATCCCAAAAATGTATAATATTTAAAAATTTGATATGGAAAAATCATAAAAGTTGTACTTCGACAATAAAACATATGTTCGAATATGAAAATATATCAAAACATGAGATAAATGTGGGCGAGTTTTGAGCATCTTTCGATCGATGAAAAGAAATGTTCTTTTCATAATTCTAGAACAATATATTTCTACATCAGTAGCACGCCTTTTCTTCGCTATTAGAACTACCGGCCACTAGACGACGTCCGCTTCATTTGATTAGATTATTATTTCGAATTGTAGACTAAAGAAGAAGCTCTTTTGAATCAGCGCAGGGCCAAATCGGCAGTAGGAGAACAACACTAACCTGCAAGGTAGCCGTACTGGAAGGTGCGACTGGATCACCTCCTTTTCAGGGAAAACTAGGCTCAAGAAAGACTCCACAAGAAGTTAATGGTAAATAAGGAGATTGTTTACGAAGAAACACTAATAAAAAATTGCATTCATATATATATAAGAATTGCTTCTTGTAGTTGACCATCCATGTCTCCGCTTGCTTGCCTCCTTCCAGCCCAAAATGCATACTGATGTTAAGCTAACCGCCAGAAGCGACACACGAAGGGTGAGCTTTTGGCACAGGAGGACAAGCATTCTCCCAGACATCCCGGCCTAGGAGCCCGTTCGCCTTTTTAAATCAAAAGTATATATAATTTCTCCACATTAGTTATATTATTGAATTATGGATTATGATATGAAACGTGTTGCTACCCTACATTGTCATTGGACTCGTACCTTATTATTCTTGATTCATTCAAGGGTTAACCACTATTGTACCTATTTAGAGTATTGATATTGCATAAATTAAATGCAAAGTTTAACCTCTCTTTTTATTCCATTGATTATATGATATTTTGATCTTGATTATTGTCATTATGACTAAGTCCCAATCTGGGCGAATATAAGAACTTAATTAATTAAAGATAAAAGTTAGAGTGTTCATATTATGAATTGATGGGAGCTCATGGCATAACTTAGCATAGCAGTGTTTGAGCATAATTTGTCCCCGTTGCACGATTCCTCCTCATCGTGTAACAAAAGAGGATAATCTTTCCTTTAGAAAGGATGATCGACATGATGTGCAATGAACATGTTAACTAATGACATTGCATAGAAATATCATATATATAAAAGTTGGCAACAACTTCTTACGCAGTGACTCAGAGCATAGTACATGCCATTGAAATATGTACACTGATTCAAAGCATAGTATATGATATCGAAATACGACCATAATCTCCATCTTATATTATTATTGTTCTCACCCAATGATTTATTTAATTGTTCCTACTCAACAAATTTTAAAAAATATTTAATTTGATAAATTATTGTGTAGTTTAAGAGGGTCAAACATTAAATTTTAAATATTATGTATATTTGAAAGAAATATATATAATATCTAAAAGTTAATGTTTGACCTTGAAAGAAAGATATATAAATATTGTCTAAACTTATTATTTTCTTTAATTTATGGGATTATCATACATACATACATACATACATATATTAGGGGTAACAAAAAAATTGCGGGTGGGGGTCAAGGCCTCCCTAATTGTACATGAGTCCGTCCCTAATTCTGACCATTTCGTATTACATCAATCACGTTGCTTGGAAGAAATCCTAGTCCTAGCTCACAGTGAGCTGACATATACAGTGGAATCAAATTGTAACGCCCTCAAATCGTCATTGTCACATGGTGATCACCCGAGGGATACTACCAATTATGAAATATTTTGACTAAGATATTGATGACTTTGATTGGTTCTTTGACCAGAACATTAAATAAGTGGAAGACTTAAGAAGAGTATCAATAGAAATATCATTAGTTACGAAAAACCAAAAGAATCTCTGATATAAACCAAATAGTAATAATCCTCAATAGTTAAAGTGGAAGTATAATAAGATAAAGAAAAATATATGACATAATAGCTAAAGTGCAATGAGGACAATATCCTAAGATCACTCCACGTGCACATCACCATCATGAACAGTGTCCATCGCTTGAGCTCATCCTTCATTATTACTTTAATTACCTGCAGGATCAATGCAAAGGAAATAATAACCTATGCGCTTCGCATTCCAATAGGTGGATAATAAACCAAAGGATAAGGGTTAAGGGTTCAATGTTGGTGTAGATCTGCATGTGTAAATCAACCATTTTAGGTAAGTTATAAGGTACACATTGACAGCTTTTTATTTTGGTATATGCACTTCATTTATTAAAAAAATAGCACCTACTAAAAATGGCTGATTTACACCATATAGATCTACACCTCCATTAAATCCAATGGATAAATATAAAAAATAAAGAAGCATGGGGTCACTAAAATCACAATCATCAATGTAAATCAGTGGACATAAATCAACCCCATGCTTTAATGAAGATAAATGAAACAAATCAAGATTATGCTATGATTAATATCAATGGAAAAGATCAATGTTATACTCCGGGTAGAATCAATATAGTAAATCAATACCATGCCCTGGATAAAATCAATGAGAGAATCAAGACTATGCTCTGAGTGAATCAATGTAACATCTGATATGGTGAAATGCTTTGTATGGTTCATTAATACAATGTTCATGAATAAAATCATAATTCTTGATAGACACTATTGGGGATCCAATGGAAGGAATCAATAGCAAACGTCAATGAGATAAAGATCAATGTGATATCTATAGGTAGAAACTATCAAGTAGCCATTGTCAATTGACTCATTATCAAAAGGTCAATATCAACACCAAACATCAAATACCAAGTATCATGTATTATCTTATTTTTGGTGTGAACAAGTATGATGCTTTTATTTATTTGTTTCATATTTCTTGCACTTGTTTTAGGAGTCGTCCACCAACTCATCCATAATGTTCATTGTCATTGCGAGAGCTCTTCAATTACTAAGAATGATATGAACTTTCATGTATGGAGTTAGTGGAAGATCGAGCCACGATAAAAGTCTCATATCAAATATAACAAGAGTATCCTCAACTCCATAGGTATTATTTTAATATTAACCTAACATGTTCTTTAACCCAATATTTCTTTGACCCATAGAAGTGAATAAGTAAAGAAATGAATTTTGTTTTTATTTAACTTCTAACCTGATTAATCCTTTCTCTAGCTCAATGTCAAAATGAACAAACTCATTTAGGCTCAATCCAAATTCGTTTGATAAGTCATTGAACTCGGAAAGATAATAGGTCAAGCACGATTTTCAAATCATTTGCTTGATGCTCTATAAATTATCTATTTTTTTTTAAAGTTGTCTGATTGTCCATTAACAACTTTAAGTATTTAAATATACTTAATAAATAATTATATAGTGTATATAAATAACAAAAATTAGTAAGCTTCTATAATAATATACCTAATAACAAAATATGAGTTGTTGGTTCATTATTAATTTTGGTTTGTTTTACTATTAATGAGAAAAGTAAAGTGAAAATAAAAAGATAGTGAAAAAAGTTGTGTGGAAATTAATTGTAAAACGATAATGATCCCCTACTTATTATATTATTTCATTAATGAAACAATAAAATGAATAAAAAATGAATTCACAAAAGAATCGTACCAAATTTAACAAGAAAATATTTGAATATATAAATTATTTGTAACAATTATTAATGGGCTTGTTTGATGTTCACTATTCCGTCTGTCCTTTAAACCTTATGGGCTTTGATAAGTCGAGAAAGCTAGAAAATATATTATGAGGTCACATAATAGCCATCAATTAACTACTCATTCCAAGTTTGGTCAAAACCTAGTTGATTGGGTTCATTGTTAACTTTAATTCCAACTGATTAAATGTCACTCAAATGAACAACTGATACTTAGTAGAATATGGTTATTCATGATTTATATTTTTTGTAAACTATATTTGGGGGTTTTCAATAAATAATTTATTAAGTAATATGGTGCAAGTATAAGCTATTTGTCAAGTGGGAGACTCAACTACATAGAAATTTCATCAAATGCATAATCAAATAACAAGGTAAATAGGTCAATCGAGAATCAAGCAACCAACTATATAACACAGTTTTCCTTTATCTTCTAACAAAGGCAAGAAAGTTAATTCATAATCAAATATACAACTAGTTAACTATCTCAAGCATGTCTATCATCAAATGATCCATCGAATCATAGAGTACAAGGTCAATTTATTATCAAGCAACTAAATCAACCATATCTCTCGTTACATGCAGACTTGAATGGATTCCCTAAAATTCAATCAAATTAAATTGCACTAGAACATGAATTGCATCACATTAAACATGGATCATGTTTCGTTCCAATACATATAAAAAACTCAAACAAATCCAAATCAAGCCCTTAGAACCTGACTTGGGTTGTCTTGGTACACAAGTTAGGTCATGTTCCAACCAAGTCTGAGTTCCTAAACAAAATAAATTGGTACATTTTTGAGTTGACTAGGGCCTATCGACTAACAACCAAAGCTTTGTCATCTTGGGAGGCAACAATTTTATAGGAACCTAGGGCAATTCTTGTGTTTGTTTTGACTTCTGCCTACATAAAACTTGATGCCACATCCCACACATTTTCTTGGCCAACACTACAAGAAAAACTCAAATTTGCGACGAAATATTGCAATGATTAGATATCCTTCCCAATTTTCTAAAGATTTTATGTACGCAAACTATATCATTATGGAAAAAATGAATTTAGCATTAATATTTCTGACAATTTGTCAAAACTTTCAATGACTAAATAATACGTCAAAAGTTCCAATGGTTAGGATGATTAGAAATTAAAATATCATTAAATATAATATATAATAACATAGTTATAATGCTTAATTTTTATTTAAATATATATCTTATCTTCCCAATTTTCTAAAGATTTTATGGCAGATCACATTCATCAAAATTACCAATAGACACAACTGTTGAAATGCAAGTTATGTTATCACAATAAAAATGAATTTAGTATTAACTATTTCGAAAATCCGATCCGTCAGATCTTTGAATGACTAAAGAATTAGTCAAAAGTTCCAATGGTCGCGGACCAAAAATAAAACAACATTCGATATAATATAATAATAACATAGTCATAATGATCAACTTTTATTTAAATATATTATCTTATGTCTAATGGTCATAACCATTAAAACTTTGATGGTCAACAAATCCGTCAAAAGTTTAGGTGGTGCTGACCATCGGAAGTTATGACATTAGATTTTTATTAAAATGTCATCTATTGAAACTTTTGACGATGGGAGAATCCATCAAAAGTTCTAACAACATCGACAATCAGAATTGAAGATACTAAAGAGTAAAACCATTGGATTTTTATTAAAATATATTGACATATTTCCAATGGTATTAGAGCTGTCAACATCATTGGCCATTGAAATTTATAGTATTATTAAATATAATATGATATTAAAAATAAGGTTATAAGGTTGGGTTTTTATTATAATATATTGATATTTTTTATAGCCACCACTATCGAAACTTTCGATGATTAGATAATTCGACGGAACTTCAGATGCGGTCGACAATCATAATTAAAACTAGGGTTATTTTTTTAAACACCCCTTAAACTATAAGTTTTTTCTGCATCTAATCATAAATTATAAATTTACAAAATTTAGTTCCCAAACTTGTCTAAATTTGTCACTTAGATCCTTCAATTAAATTTAATCTAAAATTTGTTCAATAACTATGAAATATCATTTTTGTCCCTTACTTCTTAGTTTAAATTTAACGTATTGACCTAAGTGTCAAATTTGGATAAGTTTGGGGACTAAAGTTTGTAAATTATAGTTTAGGGTTAGATGCGGAAAAATCATAATTCAAGGAGTGTTAAAGGAAATAACCAAGGTAGTTAAGATCGGGATCTTACATATGAGCGAAAGGGGGTCATAAGATTGAAGATCGTAAGATCGGATCGAGGATCGTAAGATATTACCTATTAATAAAATATTTTTTTAAAACTAATAAATATTCTTTTGATCAATTTTTCATATTTAAATAATAAATTACATCTCACTTAATTGTACATTTATTGATTCTTAAGCAAAATTACGTCAACAATATTAAAAATGGAAAAAACATATTACGCTTCATATAAATAAATTATTATTTCCAAAAATATATAATTTTATTAATATTTAAATGATTATATTAATCTATGGGATCATATAAGATCGCAAGATCGTGTGAAAATTAAGATGGATAAGATCCATATCCTGAAGATAAGATCGAGATCGGTTAGGGATGGTAATATCATAAAATCGTAAGATTTTAAGATCGAGATCGATATCTTGATAACCTTGGAAATAACCCTTAAAAATATGATAAACATAATATAAAATTAAATAGTTATAGTGTTCAACTCTTATTAGAAATATGTTACTTATATTTTATGAGAATTCCAAAATGTGTCGAATGTTCTAAGATTTTCGACCATCAAAAATTAAAATATTATTGAATGGAAGTCTTTTCAGCCATAAAAAATACACGGGTAATCTTTATTAATTAATGTTTCCTCCTCAATTGCAACTCAAACTTAATTTTGTTTCCATGCACTCTCTCTCTCTGTTGTGACTCCTTTGGCGATGATCTCTCCCTCTCCGGCAACCCTCTCTGTCTCTTGGCTCCCTATGTAGCAATTATCATGAGCAGATCATGCATAGCCTTGGCTTCATGAGTAACTCAATGAGATCTTTTTTCTCCCACTCTCCATCATCTCCCTTTCTTTCCCCCATTTTGTGAGGGTGGCAATGACACTGTCCCGCGACGGGTGGAGGGGATCTGACTATCAATGACTAGACTCATCCCAAATTATGGCATTGGGCCCTTAGTGAGACAATGGTGGTGTTGCCCCTCCAAGGGGTGGATTCAGATGTTATCCACATCAACTCTTAATTGACAAAAGATGTTGGTTATGGTGGAGTTAACGGTATGTTAGTAGTGATGTGGTAGTTATGATCATGTGTTATAGTGTGATGATGTTAGTGATAATGATGTGTAAGTGGTGTAGTGTGTCCATATTCTCTTTGACATTTCTAACCACTAATTCGATATTCTCCTCTTGGAATTTTTAAAATTGTATTCTTCTTTATATGCCACTTCATTTTAGTTCTTTAATCAATCTACTTATGAATTTTATCTTCTCCAATTGTTGCTTGTGGACTCTATTTTATGGTGAATTATTTTCTTTTTTATCTTTAATATACAACAAATTTGGTATCAAAGTAAGTTTTGACATGCTTGGGAGACTTTATGCAAATCTTGAAGTTTCTAATAAGTACAATGAATCAATGTTCTAAGAAGTAAGAAAGTGGAGCAACATATGATTAAAAGCGATGGTGGTGTAATTTTCTTTCAGCCTTTGATTCCTACTTTCAAAGGTGATAACTGTGGTTGTTAATGATGTCATAAATCCTATCCCAACTAGAACCTATATAGTTCCCAAGATACTCCACAATAAAAGATGCTCTCTCACTACGAAAGTTTCGCTGCTCAGATAATGAGCTTGTGGAGGGTCAAGGGAAGATCCAATGGGATCCTCCTATAAGGGTGAAGCTCCCTAAGATAAATTTCTAGGATCTTATTTGTGATTAAGAATTGATTTATTTTCATCTGACACGATAAGTGTCCTATTTTTTAGTGATTAATGTCAACTTCTAGTCAAACTAAAATTTCTATCATCTATAAATGAATGCTTATGTAAACTCCTTAAGAGTCAAGATTAAAATTAATTTGGTTGTAATTCTCTTTCAATTTTTTAAGAGAAAAGGTTTGGTGAGGCCAGTACATTTGGCTTCAGCAAATGACCAAGGAATGTGAATCTTCATTGCTAGATGTGTGTCCAAATTTGAATTATATACCAACACCAAATAACGATTTTGATCTCGTTCATCAAATCAAGATTTAGGATTGAGATTTAAACAATTGTTAGCATCATATGAGATCCCCATTCTTCTTTTTTTGTACTATACACCTTGTTAAAATGCAGTCTTTGAGAGCTCTTACAGATATTCATCGCGGTGGTCTCCCATGGTGGTCCAAGTTGGTCGACTTCTCAATCCAGGTGTAGATGGATGAGACAGGCTTTGACATCTAAAAGAAAAAAATACGAGCACATGAGAGAGGATTTTGTTGGCTTGTCTCCTTCCTTGGGGCAATGACGCTCACGCCTTGAAAAAAAATTCAGCATAGGATTTTTGTTGGATGTGTTGGATAGTAGCAGTGTTTTGGCTCTCATGTTTTATTAATTTTTTTGAGATTTTACTATTATTGATTGGATATTTCAGGCTCCAAAGAACACTTTTTATTATATAAAAAATAGTGTATCTGATGCGAGAATTAATAAAGTGCAATAGTAGAGTGTTGAACTCATGAGAAATTAACTTACTTAACTAATCTAATTTTGGAGACAATAAGAAACAACATAAAGTTTGGGTAAAAGTATGCAGAAAATAAAATAACAAAAAAAGGACTAAAACTAAAGATGCGTAGATCCTTAGGACGATATGTAATGATTAGAACAATATGTAGAAACGTGAAGTTCATATTTAGTTTTTAGACGGATTAAGGACACCGAAGATATGATGTTCTTAACTGGGTAAATCAACTATCTTAAGACAATAATAATATGAAAGTATTTCACATGGATATACCCTCAGTTATATTGAAATCAAGATGTAATATGTTGTAATCCTTAAACTACTTAATCGCCTGCATGGGACAATTATGCATACCGCATAATCTAATCTTTCACACGGTTCTATTAGATTATGACATGCATTTTTTCAACATAAAATTTAAGAATAAATTCGAAAAGAAATTTATGAATTAAGAATTGTTTATACTACCTAATTAATAATCAACCTAGAAATCATTAAAATCTAAAGAAAAGCATTGAGAATAACAACCATGTTCATAAAAACTAAACTAGCTATTATTTAATTAATAAAAAATGAGAAATTATTTATACACTGAAACTCTTGCAATTAAAACTAAATGATAAAATGAAAACTAATAATCTAGAGTGCTTAAGATAGATAGATAAGATATGAAAATATAAAATATCATCCCAACAATATGTAGAACAAAGACTATTCTACAAACAATGATGAAACCGTTGCTCAATACTCGCATGAGTCTACCACGCAGAAGTCTTCTCCTTTGTCCTTCAGAAGTTCTCCTTCGTTCTTGGCCTGAAAGCTTCGGTCGCAGGCTTAGCATGATTATTTTTGGCTGTCAGATGTCCCTTTTTATAGAAGCTTAGGTTTCCATGTAATTTTAGAAGAAACAAAAACTTTTCCTTCTAAAATAAGGTAAATTCAGAGTCCTATTAATTCTGAAAGTTTTGCCTTGTAAAACTTCAAAATTTTTGATCTAATTTGTTTCCAATTGATCCCTGTGATATATGGTAAGAGTTGGAGTCCTCATGCATTGAGAATTCTTTCAAAAATAGGTTTCCTTATTAATTTCGGTGTCCGTCATGCCCCTTGACTAGGTTTTAATGACTCCATCAGAGACGGAGTCGGAGTTGACTGCAGTCATCACGGGGCATGAGAATAGCTTCACGGCCGTGATTCGGGCACTTTTCTATTCAGCCGCGTGACTTAAGTGATTTCACGGCCTGTAACACAATGTTAACAGCCCGTGAAACTCAATTTTGAAGGCGTAATCATTCTGTGATACCCATGAAGTTTCGTGGCGGCCCATTAGAGATTCATTTTGAAAACACTTCGACTTGTAACGGCCCGTTAGAATGTATCACGACCCATGAAAATGTTTGTTGGGGACCCGTGAAACTGTGATCTGTGAAGATTATCTTTAATGGCCGTGAGGAATATGTAACGGCCCATAAGTTGCTCAATCAAAAAGTAAAGTTTGTCCGATTAGTGAAATGAGAAAGTTGGTACATATATTTCTTTCTAAGCATGACTATTTACTATGAAATTCATAATCAATTGTTGTTATCTTATATATTGTACATTATAGCTCACTAAAATTTTATTTGACTATATATATTTGAATCTTAGAAATTACTTATCATATTAGGTGGATGGTGGTGTGTACTAATGATATTAGTAATGATGCAAATATAACATGAGTCAACTTCATTTTCGTGTAACCCTTTTTTTATTAACAATAGTTATCTTATTATTTTATTTGTTTAATCTTTGGGGTTCATTTTAGCATAGATATTTGACTTCACATTTCTATATGATGATTTATTTTATATTCTTGGAATTTGATTGTTCTGAGTTGATTAGTCAAATTTTTGCACAAAGTAGAAGCATTTGGGTTGATATCATCTTTCTAAAAATATCTAATTGTCAAGTGATAAGATAATATTTTTGGGTTTGTTACAATAATAAGCTAGAAGTGTCTATCTATTGTAGAAACTAGATGTCATCATACTCTAGTTGAGCGAAGACAAAAAAAATGAATCTTAGATAACCTTGCTAAAGTTTTCAAACTCAAGTGTTTATGTAAATATGTTTTGTCCTTAGTAAACTCGAATTGTAAACATTAGAAGTCAACTCGTAGAGTTTATACATAAAATTTAGTAAACCAAAATGTTAATCTACATTAGAAAGTTTTAATCATAAGTAGTTTCATGTTCCATCATAAAGCATAAAATTTCACACCTGGTACTTTTAAACATAAATATAAAACAAATTATATTCATCCCATTCCCAACATATACATCTCAGCATAACCTTCCTTTCTAGTATGAGGTCACACCATACAGAGAGATTATTGCTTCTAAACTTAGACACTGAAAGAAAGGAATCCGAAAAAGAATGTAATATTGATTAAGCAAAAAACTAAGGTTTAAAAACTGAAACAAGAATTATACATTTTTGTTTTATATATATATATTTCTTTTATTTTCAATAAAGTGATTTAAGAAAACAAGAAAACTCTAATGGCTGTGTATTAAACTCTAATGAGAAAAATACGATTAGATTCCAAGTGATGATAAACATTAGGTGTAATATCCCTAAGTTAACCATGCATGATTAGATGTATGAATGTGATGCTATATTATCTTATTGATAAGCTCTATGAATGTGATGTTAAGATTTACACTTCAATGTCAACTATTGGAGTACGAAAGCGATGGAAATTTACTTAAGGCATGAAAATGTGATTTTCGAAAAAGTAAAAATTTAAAAAATTAAAGTCCTGGTAATTGTTCCTATATATGAAAGGATTCTAAAAGTGATTTTTAACAATTTTTAGGAGGTGTATAAGTTAGGTAAAATGTAGACACAAAATCGAAAAATATGTAAAATAGAGATTTTTGTTCTTTAGACAAAAATTTAGATTTCGATTCATTGGTTATTTATTTTTCTAAATATTTTATATGAATCCAAATGGAGGGTAGTTTCTTATTTACATGTAATGTCTTAAGTAAATGAATAAATAAATAAATGGAGAAATGCAAAAGCCATTTACATCAAGGGCATTTTGGGAAGAATCACATGCCCAGCTGAAGTCGGTATCTCCATCCCTTCTAATACTTATTCTTTTACATTTTATTACCTTTCTCTACCCTTTTCACCACCCTTGGCCGAATAGCAAAGGTAGAATAAACCATACTACATGTTGAAGTAAATTAGAGAAAGAGAAGGGGAAATTAGGATTTTGGCATGTGGTGAGTTAATACTTCACTTTATGTTTATTTTAATTACATAACTTTCTAATTTGATTTTCTCTGAATCTCTTCCATCTCATTCACTCTCGAATTTTAGCTAATCATGGGGCAAAACTCATGTTCTTCATGAGCAAAATTAACCGTAGCCATATTCAATTGGTTCTCGAATCTTTTTCTATATAATTCCATACCTTCGGGGGTTCCAAAAATTATGAAATTTATTATGATTGATCCTCTATGATCTGCTTTCATTGAGCTTTGGAATTAATATAATTTCTATAGAGAAAGTTATGCTCTTATCTATAAGGTACTATCACTCTGTCCGCCTAAATTGCTACCCGAATTAGTAAATTATGTATTAAATCCAATATGTCATGTAATTATTTGATAATTTACGGTTTTATTGAAATTGATGTTAGGTTTCAGTGAAAATTGGAATCACTAGAAAATGATATGTGTAGCGAAAGTTATAAATATTTTACCGAGCCTTACTCAATTTTACCGAGCCAATACTCAATTTGTCAATTTGTCAGTATTGGTTAAATTTATTGTGCTAAGTACAAATAGATATAAATTCAAATAATTTTATGAGTTTCACCTTAGGAAGTCTACTATTCAAAAAAATTAAAAGTAACATAACAGGGAATGTTTATTACGTTATATAAATCATAAAAGTAAAGTCACTCAGTCTGTCGAAACATAGAAATAATATAAAAGTTAGGCTGAATGTTGATTTTCATAAGAATAAACCACAAATAAATAAGATATGAAACTTTTACAAATTAATATCTCTGTAATATGGAACTAAAAAAAATTGGAATAATTCCATTTGATTATGTATACCAGAATATATAGATTTTCTTTACTATGTGTGCAATCTGTTATAATATTAGGTCAATCCTTATGTTAAATAGTTACTTAAGTTATAAGAGTAAATACCTAAGGTTCATATACCTATGCAATTAATTATGTTTCATGTGTGATAGGATTGTGTTCAGATAATAGTAGTAATGTGTTTCTTACTATTATTGTTCTAGGAGTAGAAGAGTAAAGTAGTGAACAAGGAAAGAAAAATATTTTGTTAGCCCTTATAGGTAAGTTGGTTTCTCCTACTCTATGTATTCACCTCTTTTAAATTTGGTGTGGCATTGATTGTGACATTATTGAATATGTTTTGGATATATTATGACTTGATTTCGAGAAATGCAATTATGAAAAGTATATATGAATGATTGTATGATTGCACATTTGAAAAGCATATATGATATGATATGAATGAGTGCAATCTTGTTCGGTTTTAAATGATATCTGATACGATTCATCTTCTAATATTGAGATGTAATTGTTATATGATGAATCATGCATTTGCATTGCATGATGGTTGGAACTAAGTGTTACATCGTGATGGGAGATACCTCTAGAGTCCGATCCATCATGTTGTTTCTAAATAATGGGATGAGATAGGCTGGAGCTAAGTGCTACATCGTGATGGGTCGCGATGGGAGCCACCTCTAGAATTCGTAGGGGCCACCTCTAGAGTCCACCTATCACTATATGATTTGTTCTTCGAAAGGGATGAGGTAGAATGGAGCTAAGTGCTACATTACTGATTACAATGAGAGCCACATCTAGAGTCCACCTACCGACCACTGGTCAATTGGTGATCCGTGCATATATATGAGAGTGTTGCATTGCATATACATGTTTGATATGTTTAAATGACAATGAATGTAAATTGAGTGTAATGATTTTGATTAGAATATTATATATATCTATTAAATGTATGAAGATATTGATTTGGATATTATGATTAATGCATGTATTTTTATTTTTTCTCGAATTTATTAAATGGTAACACATAGCTCATGAGTTATCAGTTTACTATGCTATTATTTGCTCACAGTGTTGTTGTACACTTTTTCATATCAGTAGAACTTTTGGGATCGCGAGAGACAGCCTTAGCATGGTGTGGATTTCTTTTGCTGCTAAGATATTAAGAAGTCACATGCCCCATCGCGCGCACTAGATAGAAGATTTGTAGCTCTCATATTTCTCTGTTGGGATATAGAGAGAGTTTGATATGTGCTACATATGAAAAGTAATTTTGTTTGTAAAATATAAATATTTCATGACTATGTGGTGGTGTAAACCCTAGGGTTGTTACATACTCTGAATGATCAATATAAATTGTGTGGTTTAGTTATATGTGTTGTCACTTTCTTGTAGTATTTAGAGGAGTTATCCACAAATTTTTTTAAAAAAATAAGAAAATATATTTGATCGTCCGTAATAAGTCACAAGCTCTGATTAAACCACGGTTTAAATTGGGGTCGTGACATTAGGACATGAAAACTCTTGTCAATGAAAAGCATCTAATGGCTATGTATTAAAAAATTCAAAACACTTGGATGTCGAAATCATACAATCACTAAAAATGGATCCCCTCACTCTCATGTTTGAGATCACTCAAGTGTCTCCATTAATTTTCACTTTGAGACTCTAGATTTCATGCGAATAAGATTAAAAAAATACCTCTCAAGATGGTAAAAACATTTATCTAATTAATACCATTCAGCAAAAAAGTCATTAAATGTGGATCCTCTCACTCTCGTATTAAGGACCTCTAAAGTCTCTTTACGGTTGTATTGAAACTCTAGATTCAGCTCAAAATTAATGATAGAAAATATGCTTCACAGTCTCTAAAACCTAACCTAATCAACACCATTCAACAAAGACAAAAAAATGGTTCTCCTAAACGTTTTCCTCTCAGTTTTAGCCTAGAGCTCTTCTTCTGTTTAATACCTTGTAATAACTAGCTAACCTCTCAAATAATCATTGACTTCCTTGAAACATAAGCCCTTCTCAAAGTCTTATTTGCAGGAAAAGACAATTACCTTCTGGAGGTTTCGTTCCACATTAGTAAGGTACTTTATCTTATTTTTTATTTAAATCACTAGATTTAACATTTTATGTATATGTTTGATTACAAGTTTCAACTTTTTATATGAAGAGGTGATCACAATTCGTCAAAGAAAAAAGTGGATATGTTGTGTGGACAGTTTTGGTTAAGTGACTACAATTTGCTCAAAGTTTCATTATTAAATTTTGATAATCAAAACTCATGTAATGGTTTAAATATTTTGAATAATTTAACTACAAATGTTTGAACTATATGATGTTTGACATGTTTAGAAACGGAAATTTTAATATCATGCATTATATGATTTTTATTTTATTTTGTTTGCGTGTAGTAGATATTTAGAAAATAAATAGTCACACGTGTCACAATGAGTCACTAAAAAATCTATAAAAATTTATCACAATAATTAATTGCATAAAGTTCTATCACATTGATAATGAATCATCATAACTTTATCTCAAAACGTCAACGCAAAATTTGTCACAAGTCTTTCAATTATAATCGACATAAAATGATCATAACTAATCATCACAAATATGTCATAAAAATCATCATAACACAAAATTTGTAGTCATCCATTATAAAATTGTTACATTTGTGCCGGAATACTCATTTTATGAGTTCTTTTGCCAAACTTTTGTGACAGAAATTTTTTAATCTTGTGATAGTCCTAACCGTCACAAATAACATTATGTTGAAAAAAACCATCATAACATAATTTGTGGGTAAAAAATTAGTGATGGTTGCACATTGTCACAAGTCCATCACAAAGAAACATCCGTGACATAATAGAGTTATATTGTGATAGAGTTATGTATCATATATACTTTGTTTTGTTGGATTGTAAAGAGAAAGAATGAGATATTACAACTCAATACATGAATAATTAAAACAACATAATTCACTCATAAACATAAGTTAAACAAGATACACCAAGTGTTGAACAGTTTGAAAGAATAAATACATCCAATCATATAAGTAAACATATGGGCTCCAACCTTAATGGCAAGTTTAGCTACACATAATTATAGAGATTACATAACCAATTATCATCATCCAATTACTAAACATTGTTCAACAGAGAAAAAAATAGTAAAAATCTAGCAGAAGGTAGGCTTTTCCTCTCGAATCTTGCTTTCCTTCTGTCTCTAAAAAATTATCTTATCTTTTGCAAAAGCATATTTCTCACTTTTTGTATTGTCCATGTCCTCTTCCATCCCACCGTGGACACATATCCATTTGTACAACACATTAATTATATTTCTTTTTCATCCAATCGATTGATGTGTGACACCTGTCCATGTAGAAACATTTTTCTTTTAGATTCCTTTTCCTTTTCATCTTACCGATTGATCCTTCACACCTATTCACAATGTGCAGGTGTAGAAAGTTTTTTATTTCCTACTTCAACCTTAAGGCGACATGTAGTTTGTCTTTTTCTAAACTTATTTTAAGGCAATTGTCAGATATTCCCATGTGGATAAAGGCTCATCCACATACAGGTATCTTCTAAAACGCAAAATCTCATAAGTTTATTCTCGCATTACCTAGTTTTTCCATACAAAATGACATGAATTTCATAAAAAGGAGTAAAATAATAAAAACATAAATAAATTTTATATTGTGAAAATACAGTCAAAGGTAAAAAAATATGCTTTATCTCAGTAGAAATGGGCAAGAAATTCAAATCATCACCATCCGATAAGGAATCTAACATTATTCTTGAAGCAAGTAAACTAGTAGGTTGATGGAGGATGACTATAAAAGGTGACAAGAGAACCTTTAAAAGGGAGATTGAGTCCTTAGTGAAGAGAGCATTACAAGAGATGAAAACAAGGAGGACAAGCTCAGTTCTATTGTTCTATCAGTTGGGCTTTAACATTTTTATCTATGATTTTATGTAGTAATGAAATTTTATTCTACTTTAAAACATCTTGTAATTTTGATGTGATAATTACTCTTAATTTCGGAGCTAATTTAGTCCGTTCATATGCATGAATTTTAGATACTTTGATTCTCAATTTTAATATCAACATTCACTTTATTTATTTGATGTCTCCTACAATGTTCTAAGCATGTCATTACTGTTGATTGTCATGAAAGATTGAGAGATCCTCACTTTATCTTTGTGATTTATATTATTAGCCAATCATCGCATTAAAACATGATCAACCTATTAGCATCCAGACTGAAAGTTCCTTGTGATAGCATTTTAATGTGGCGTTTCTTGTGGAACCGCATTATAAGAACTCACATGAGAGGTGTTATTGATTTTTGAATCTATGAGGAGAAAGCTTAAGAGGGACTATTCTCTCCGCTTTTGATTTGGGTTATGAGAGTAGTTAGATTAACTTCTTATGACATTATTGTAACAAGAGTGAATGAGAGTGTGCATGTTAATATTGAAACTTGTGATATAATGATTAAATTCAATGCAGACGAATGTAAGAAAATTACCCTTTTCTATTAATTATCTATTTGCACTTATATTTTTATTAGATATTTTCTTCAATTAGACTCATTCATTTAAAAATCTAAAAGATATCAATAGTACTTGGCTTTTCTACATAGTTGCAAACTCTTAACTTTCGGATCTTCCATTAGTTGTTAATATCAATTAGGATACTTAATTTTAATTTACTGATAACTTTTCTTTATTTAGATTCTATACTTTAAATGTTATAACCGATATTAATTATTTATGCTTGCGACTATCTTAATTAGTGTAAAATTTTAAGGATTGCAATATATTATTACTGTAACAAATTTGAAAATTGACATTTCGATATGTGAATTCTGAAAGAAAAAGTAAAGACGGAAAGGAGAAAGTAAGAAAATTTTCTCTTATTAAAATAAAATTTTAATGAAAGAAAATGAAGAGAAATCTTCAATTTTTTTTCCTTTACCATTTCATTTCAACCCCCAAAACATTTCATTTCCTTCCTCCTCTTAACGAGTCTTCATTCAGAACATGCATGAAAATAGAAAAATATTACCTCGTGCTATTGTCACATCACCTACAAATAACACAGTCCATACCAGACACGAGGTCACTCACTTTTGTACACCAGACTCTAAAATTGTACAGAATTAGACTCGATAGTTCAAGAACCACGAAGCCCATTGGACCCCGCAATCGCAGCCAATCGGATCCTCAGGAAATGCAGTTGGGATCCCAGATAATTAAATGCACATGCACAGAAATCATAAAACCATGAGATTCTTTTTTTCCTTGTACCACTCGACATGTCCGGTATTTAGATCAATGAATATGTGATTAATTAAGAGTCAGAATAAAAAGCAAAACTGTATTCTTCTAATCCAATATGTGATTACTAATTCACTACGATTCATTGGAGCACAACTCTACCGACTAGTTGTCCCAAACAAACTTAGTTAAACTCTGAGATTCTTTACTCACATTAATTGGGTGCCACCTCTGCAATTGGGCTTTTCCTGGAGTCACGAATATGACAAGAACAATACACATGAACTTATTCCTCTTGCTGTCAGATGCGATTTCTTTTTCCAATGTCAATATCACAAACTCAAGTTCCCAACAAAATGATCGATCTCTGTTCACTTCAGTATCGATTTAGTCAACAACCAAGTCACAATGCCTCTAGAATATATTATCTCGTTGTAGTTTTCTACTTTCTATAAGTTTTAACATGATCATATCATCTTCTTACTCGCATGTTACCTTAAGCTCTACCAGCTACATGTGATATGTGCATGTTTCTCCAAAATCATCTTATCTTCTTTAGTTAGTAGGAGGAAGCCAGATCGTTATCTTTGCACATCTCTAAGTTACAAATACTTTTAGACCTTATCTTCAATATGTGTAATGGCATAAAAAATGCAGTTTTTTTTCTCATGTAGTCAACGTGAGTTTCATACGCAGCCTAGATATCATACACAGTGAACAAATATATATTGTGTAAATTGCATGAGAAAAAGTTAACTTCCACATTTGATCTAGATCTTAGTCTATCTAGTCTATTTTTTCTTTTACCTAAACAAACATCAGCCAGCTTTTGAATTTGTTAAACTAACTTTTCATTATGATTTTGTTCAAAGGGAATCATTCAAACAATTATGTATCACCAGGAAAATCGGATGTCATAATTTTAACTTATTCTAAAACAACACTGAAACATTAACTTTTAAGATATAGCGTAAATTTTGATTGATTTTGACAATTTCCTAAGTGAAATGAGAAAATGCTAATATTTAATTTCCTTATAAGTGAAAATAAAAACTGTAACATGACATTCACATAATTATTGAATAGAAATTAACTATTTTCTCTTCAATAATTTAAATCATTTAATACTATTTATCCAAAAATATTTGGTCATTTTTATCTGGTTGTGAATTGATGCCTTCAGCTGAGTTTGGAAGGTGAACAAATAAATATGCCCACCAACCTACCATGCCTTCCATTTAATTTACTGCACCCCTTTTTTTTCTTTATTCAAATGTTTGTGAAGGGCACATTTTTCGCAGTGCAGTACACAGCCTGAGGTTGCTGTTTCACTCATGGTAGAGTGGAACCAGTCGAACAAGCCTCATTAATGGCCTCCCTGCAGCTGCCTTCTGTGTGCTGAATTTGGAGTATAAATCGGCTACCTTGACCTCAAGAATGGGATGCAGACTGCAGAGTTAACAGCAACTCGATCAATCGCTTAGCTTCTTTACTTTGGTTGGCCTCAGTGCAAGGTTCAGTCGACTGCACTGGTCGCGTTCAAAAGCTGATTAAGCAACAGAAAGGAAAAAAAAAAAAGAATGGTGCCAAACAAGGAGCTCAAGGTGGCGGTGCCGGAGAGGGAGGAGGTGGAACACAAATGCGACGAGCCCGTGAGTCCAACTGGTCAGTACTTCAACAGCTCCGCGCTGTCCGTGTGCATCCTGGCCGTCTTCGAGTTCGACGTCCCCGTCGACGATTCGCCGGCGGTGTCGACGCTGCAGGACCTGTTCTTGCCTCTCAGCCCACGTTTCTCTTCCATCATGGTACGTACCTCTCGCGCTCGAACCATCACATCATATATACTGATTAAGCTTACTATTCTCCATGCATTGAACTGAGAAGGAGAACAAAATGAACTCGATCTGAGCAGGTGAAAGATGAGAACGGCATTCAAAGGTGGAAGATGGTCGATGTGAACTTGGAGGATCACCTGCGTGTTCCCGTCTTCCCTCCCGGCCGCGAGTCCTACGACCAACACTTGGAAGAGTACCTCCACCAGGTGGCGCTGGAGAAGCTGCCGCAGGACCGGCCGCTGTGGGAGCTCCATATCGTCAAGTACCCGACGAGCGGTGCAGCGGGCACAATGGTGTTCAAGCTCCACCACGCGCTCGGCGACGGCTACTCCCTCATGAGCGCGCTCTTCTCCTGCCTGCAGAGGGCGGACGACCCATCACTCCCGCTCACGTTCCCAGCCGCCCGTCCGAAGCCAACCAAGGACGGCCGGTGGACGAGGCTCTGGAGGAAGGCGCCGAGGGTCGTGTCGCTGCTCTCGAACACCGTCCGGGACTTCGGGTGGAGCCTCTGGAAGAGCAACTTGGCTGAGGACGGCGTGACGCCGCTGCGGTCGGGCGCCGCCGGGGTCGAGTTCAGGCCTATCACAATGGCTTCTGTGGAGTTCTCACTCGCTGACATCAGGACGATCAAGGACAAAGTTGGCGGGGTAAGCAAATTTAAAACCCACACAATATTTCTTATCGAACCAAGAGGAAATCTAACCAGGCCATTCATGAACAAAAGTCTTATTAAGTTCCAGCCATTTAAATTTCTTATTATTTTATTTCTCTAAAATATCTACCAAAGATACAGCAAAATCCGACAAGATCTCGTATGTAGTCTTTTACTCTGTTGACATGGTCTCTCATAAAAATTGAAGTCTAGCTAGCAAATTAAAGACCATATTGAATACGTCTGAGCTCACCAGATTCCGAAACGTCTTTGTCCCATTAATGAACGAATTGTTCGTCTTTGTCTCAATTAACGAATGAGTTATATAGATGCGTACTACGTTGTCTAATTTCCATTCAAATTTTAATTACACCATCAGCATACAGCAATTACTTCCGTTAACCCTGAGAAGTTTTTGTGATGCAAATAATTTTCCTTCACGTAACAGACCGTCAACGATGTCATCAGCGGCGTGGTATTCTACGGCCTGCAGCTGTACATGGAGGCCATGGGCGGCAACGAGGCGGCGGCGTCAGCGGACGTGACCGCTCTGGTGCTGCTCAACACCAGGGCGCTCAAGGGCTACCAGTCCATCCAAGAGATGAGCAGGCCCAACTCCAAGACGCCGTGGGGCAACCACTTCGGCTTCCTGCACGTCTCCCTCCCCAAGTGCAAGAACGTGAGGGACGTGCACCCCCTCGAGTTCGTCCACAGCGCCAAGAAGAGCATCAAGACGAAGAGGAACTCACTTGCGGTCTACCTCACAGGCCAACTGCTCGACATCCTTAAAAAGTTCAAAGGCCCGGAGGTCTGACTCTGTTGATGCCCCCCCGAATTGCAGACTTTTATCAATGTGAATTTGTATCTGATCTTTCTGGATGATCAAATTACAGGCAACTGCTGAGTACATACATGGAACGCTGAGGAAGACAACCTTGACGATTTCCAACATGACGGGACCGAGGGAGAAGATGATCATAGCTGGTCATCCTGTCAGGAGCTTCCACTTCATGGTAGTAGGAATTCCCCAGGTGCAGTTGCAGCTGTTTCGTAACAGCTTTGCTGATTTCTGCCAGTTCTCTATTCGTATTAAATACTCAAATTGATTCTTTTTGAAGTGTGATATTTTTTTCTCTTTTGCTTGCAGAGTCTAACAATAACAATGGTCAGCTACATGGGGAAGCTGAAGGTTACTCTGGGAGCTGAGAAGGGCTTCATAGACTGCAATCTCTTGATTCCAAGCATGGAGAAATCCTTCCAGAGGATCCTTGAAGCGGCTTATGGAAACAAAATTTGAAGTAGCTTTATATACATGTAATAAAAAGTAACATCTTTGTTAGTCAATTCAATTCAATTCTTGTTCACAACCTTCGGTACAAATCGGAACTGATATACAGAAGGGTTAAGGAAATCAATCGAGGTTTCTGATATGCATCAAGTGTATTTCTTTGCTTCTTAGCTCATTTGGTACATCATTTTGCCTGATCCAAGAAAGACTGATAATATCCTATGAAAATAATTACAGAAATAGGTTTAAAAATACCCAAATGTCAGGTATATATAAACAGGTTTAGACTTAAAATCATTGCACAAAAGGAGAGGGGAAGATTGAATTGGTTTGTTTCACATACAGATACAAGTAGCTTGTCTTTGTTAATTCGGTTGCTGCTGTTGCTAGTTACTGCATGTTAATCTTTAAGTGAGCCAAAATTTGAACAAGTCAAAGAAATAACCACGAAAGTTCTTACCGTATCTACAACAACACTGAATCTGCTTCCGAATTAGATTCTCATGAAACAGAAATCAGCATGACACATCAAGAAGCAAAACTTAAACTAGAATGTTTACTAGAATTATTGCAGATTTGTGGTAAGATGTATTGTCATAATCTATGTAGCTAGTTAATGATAAAAATAAGCTTTCGATCTCATCGATACATTAAGCTTCTTTTATATGGTATCAGAGCTTTACTAGATATATTTCCTACTTCATTCTTGAACATGACTTCCTATTCCACTTACCAAACAAACGACAATGGCATCAAGATCTCTGTTTATTCCATAAGTCATCCAACTAGTCCACAGAATATTTTGAATTTGTGCTAACTGAATGGCACAAACTACCTTGCACTCTGTGTCATGAAAGAGTTGGGATTTGTTAATGAGACAAGGCTACACCCTAATGCAAATGCAAATGCAAATGTTGCAAATCATGATCAATAGGAAATATGTATTGTAATAATGCCTTGGATCCTTGGAAACTCATATGAACACAAACTTTGAAATAAAAGAAAATATGCATATTATGTATATTTCCTTATCATGTGATTGATTTATTTTCTTATCACAAGGTATGTGTCCTATTTTTTAGATTAATATAGACTCTCAGTTGATCTGTAATTTCTATCATATGTTAAAGGAAGTATCTATATAAACTCTCTGGAGGTCCAAAGAGAAAGCAATATGATCTTGTAATCCTCTTATGTTTCTTCCATTTAATAAAATTCTGTGTCGTCTTAAATTTCTCTCGTACAGAAATCCTAACAAACTAGTATCGGAGCGATGCTTCATCGTCAATCCTCCGTCCGCCATAGAGATGGCATCGCACAACGTCAACATCGAGAAATTCACATGCCGAAATAGTTTCAATCTCTAGCAGATGAAGATGCAGGCACTTTTGAAACAACAAGGAATCTGGACGCCACTCGCGAACGTGTCGAAGAACAAATCAAAGGAGGAAGGCTCCAAGAATAAAGAAAAGGAGGTCGACCTCGCAAATTTGATGGCACAAGAGGAGAAGGCACATTCTATGATCCTGTTGTGTCTGACGGATGAGAGATTATCAAAGTCATTGATAAAAAAATGGCAGCTGGTCTGTGATCGAAACTTGAAAGTCTCTACATGACCAAGTCTTTGACTAACAAATTGCTATTGAAACAACGTCTGTTCGCCCTCTGCATGCAAGAAGGTACCCCTCTGAAATATCATGTTGATCAAATGAATAATTTGTTGATGGAATTACGAAACATAGATGTGAAGATTGAGGATGAAGATGCATCCCTACTTCTATTGGTGGCTCTTCTCCTGTCATACGAAAATTTTGTTCAATCTGTTATCATCGAAAGAAATACAATTACGAGTTTACATACTCGTGAATTTCTTCATAGGGCGTCTGGAAAGACTGTGGAGATTCAGGCCGTAGGATCGGTAACAACCGCAGAGAAGATAAACCCTAAAAAGGATAAGTCGAATAAGAATGTCAATTCGAAAGATATCTGCAACTACTACAAAGAATCGGGTCACTGGAAGAAGAACTGTCATAAGAAGAAGGAAGACACGATTGTTATAGTAGCTCACAAGAATAGCGAATTTGATGATGATTTGACTTTTATAGTGTTTGATTAGAGATGTTTGGAGGAGAGTTGGGTTCTTAACTCAGGATGTTCCTATCATATAACTCCGCACAAAGAGTGATTCTCAACTTATCAAAATATTGATGACGAAAACGTCATCATGGGCAATGATGCAACTTGTAAAATAGTTGGAATCGACTCAATTCATATTAGAAGTCATGTCAATCGGATGAGGACATTGATAGAGGTCCGTCATGTTCCGCAACTAAAGAAAAATCTAATATCATTAGGAGTTCTGGACTCCAAAGGATGTCAAATGGATGTTGCAGGAGATGTTCTTACGATCACCAAGGGTGATGTTGAAGTCATGAGTGGAGTCAGACAAAAGTTTTTATATCTACTACAAGACATAGTAATTTCTGGCATGACTGTAGTATGTAGTTCATCCAAATCAGAATAAAAAACATCCAAGTTGTGACACATGCGACTTGGACATATGAGTCAGAAAGGGATGGACATCTTCAGCAAGTGCAATCTTCTAGATGGTCAGAAGATATCTAGAATCAAATTCTGCAAGCATTGTGTATTTTGCAAACAAAAATGACATCAATTCAGCAAAATCGTGCACAAGACGAAAGCAACACTCGATTACATCCACCTGACTGTTGGAGCCCCTCTCTTGTTCCATCTCTAAGAGGTTCTAGGTACTTCCTATCTGTGATAGATGATTACTCAAGAATGACGTGGGTATTCATGATGAAGCATAAGGACGAGACATTTGAAGTTTTCAAACAGTGGAAGGCTCTAGTAGAGAATCAGACATAGAGAAAAGTAAAACGTCTTCATACCAATAACGACTTAGAGTTCTGTTCGTCTGAATTTGATCAGTTCTGTAAGGACGAAGGTATTGCTAGGCATCGCACCATCAGAAATACACCGCAGCAAAATGGTGTAGCAGAACGAATGAACAAAACTCTTATGGAGAGAGCACGGTGCATACTCTTTAATTCTGGTCTGAACAAGTCATTCTGGACTGAAGTTATTAGCACAATATGCTATCTTGTCAATCAGAGTCCTGCAACCGCGATCGATATGAAGACTTCTATTGAGGTATGGTTAGGTAATCTTGCTGATTATACTAATCTAAAATTTTTTTGATGTCTAGCATATTATCATATCCGCGAAGGAAAACTAGAACCAAGGGTCAAAGAATAAGTTTTTGTGGGATATGGTACATGTGTAAAAAGCTTCAAGATCTGGCCTCCTTCAGAGCACAAGGTTATTCACAATAGAAATATATCTTTTAATGAGATGTTTATGCTCAAACTTGTTGACTCATCAAAGGAGGATGTCGATAAACAAGTGGAGTTTGAAATAACTCCAATTCAAAATCAAGCTTATCAGACCGAACAAACAGAGTTTGAGGAGCAAGCAGAAGAAGCAATGAAAAGTCTAGCTGCTAGATGTGCACGCAGACAGGTAGGTCCTTCTAAGCGTTATGACTTTGAGGGCATGGTTGCATATGCATTCCAAGTAGTTGAAGAGGTGGAGTCACCAGATCAAGCTACAAGGATGCTATCGTATGTGCAGAATCAGAATAGGAACTGACGACGGAGAGTGTTAGATATCTGATTTGAGGATTCAATTCAAGGTGGAGATTGTTAATTATGCCTTGAATCCTATTCCAACTGAAAACTCATTTGGACCCAAACTCTGAAATAAAAAAAAATTGTCTGACATATTTTGTATATTTCTTTATTATGAGATTGTTAAGGAATTAATTTATTTCCTTATCACAAGGTAGGTGTCATATTTTTAGAATTAATATAGAGCCCCAGTTGGTCTGTAATTCTTATCATCTGTCAAAGGGAGTGCATATATAAACTTCCTAGAGATCCAAAGAGAAAGCAATATGATCTTGTAATCCTTTTCTATTTTTTTCATCTAATAAAATTCTACGTCGCCTTAAATTTTTCGAGTTTTCTCGCGGTGCATAATTTCTCTCGTGCAGAAATCCTAACAATGTATTTGTATGTTAATTGATGGATCTATAACTCACTAGACAATGATCTACAATGGAGTATCTCTTATGCTGATTGTAATATCCCTAAGTTAATCATGCATAATTAGATGTATGAATGTGATGCTATATTATCTTATTGATAAGCTCTATGAATGTGATGTTAAGTTTTGCATTTCAATGTCAACTATTGGAGTGCGGAAGCGATGGAAATTTACTTAAGGCATGAAAATGTGATTTTCAGAAAACTAAAAATTTGGAAAATTAAAGTCCCGATAATTGTTCCTATATATGAAAGAATTTTAAAAGTAATTTTTAACAATTTTTAGGAAGTGTATAAGTTAGGTAAAATGTAGACACAAAATTGAAAAATCTGAGAAATCGTGATTTTTGTTCTTCGGACAAAAATTTAGATTTTGATTCCTTATTTATTTATTTTTCTATATATTTTATTTGACTCCAAATAGGGGTAGTTCCTTATTTACATGCAATGTCTTAAGTAAATGAATGAATAAATAAATAAATAAATGAAAAAAATGCAAAAGACATTTACTTTTACATGTGAATAAGCCATATACCAAGGGTATTTTTGGAAGAATGGCTTCCACCAGTTGAAGTCAGTTCCCCTTCATTCTAATACTTATCCTTTTACCTTTTATTATATTTCTCTGCCCTTTTCAACACTTTGGCCGAAGACTTAAGGCAAAAGCAAAAACATCAATACTTGTTGAAGGAATTTGAAGAAGAGAATGGGCAATTAGGATTTTAGATTTTGATAAGTTCCTACTTCATTTTCTTTGGATTTTAACTACATAATTCCTAATTAGGGTGATTCTGAACCTTTCTCATCTATTCATTTTCGGATTTTACTTGAACATGGGGCAAAACTCATGTTCTTCATGGGTAAGATTAACCCTAGCCATATTCAATTGGTTCCCGAATCTTTAGCTATATAATTCCATACCTTCGTCTTGGTCCAATAATTATGAAATTTATTTTGATTGATCCCCTCTGAGCTACTTTCATTGAGATTTGAAATCAAGTTACTATGATTTTTGTAGAGAAAGTTATGCTCTTATCTTTAAGGTACTATCACTCTGTCCGTCGAAATTGTTAGCCGAATTTGTAAAGTCTGTATTAAATCCAATATGCCGTTAAATTATTTTATAGTTTAGGGTGCTATAGAAATTGATGTTACGTTTCATTGACAATTGGAATCACTCAAAAATGATATGCGTAGAGAAAGTTATAAATATTTTACTGAAACTTACTCAGTCTGTCGAGATGAAACTTAGGGCAGATTATGCTAGTATTGGTTATATTCAAATAATTTTATGAGTTACACCGTAGTAAGTCTACTATTAGGGAAAATTAAAAGTACCAGAATAGGGAATGCTTATTATTTTATATAAATTATAAAATTAAGGTCACTCAGTCTGTGAGAATATAGAAATAATGGAATAAGATATGAAACTTTTACAGATCAATGTCTCTGTAATATGCAATTAAATAAAATTAGAATGCTGACATTTGGTTATGTATACTAGAAGATATGAATTTTTTTTACTATGTGTGCAATCTGTCATAATATTAGGCAATCCTTATGTTAAATAGTTACTTCAGTTATAAGAGTAAATACTTAAGATTCATATACTTTTGCATTTAATTATGTTACATATATGATAGGCCTATGTTCAGTTATAATAGTAATGTGTTTCTTATTATTATTATTATTATTATAGGAGTAGAAGAGTAAATTAGTGAAAAAGGAAAGGAAAACATTTTGTTAGCCCTTATATATAAGTTGATTTCTCCTACATTATGTTTTCATCTCTTTTGAATTCGGTATGACATCGATTGTTATATGTATTTAATATGTTTATGATAGATTATGAATTAATTTTGAGAAATGCAATTATAAAAAATATATATGAATGATCGTATGATTGCACATTTGAAAAGCATATGTGATATTATATGAATGGATTACGAAAAGTGCAATCTTGTTCCGTTTGAAATGGTATTTGAAATGATTCATCTTTTGATATTGATACATAATTATTATATGATGAATCATGAATATGCATCTGCCTACATTGCATATTTGATGGTTGGAGCTAAGTGCTACATCGCTTATCACGGTGGGAGCCACCTCTAGAATCCGTATGAGTCACCTCTAGAGTTCATCTATTGCTATATGATTTGTTCCTCGAAAGGGATGAGGTAGATGGAGCTGTACATTTTTTTAGATAACTTTTAAGATCACGAGAGACAACCTTAGTTTGTTATGGATCCTTTTTGCTGCTAAGGTATTGAGAAGGCACGTGCCCCACCGCGTGCACTAGATAGGAGACTTGTAGTTCTTATATTCCTCTATTGAAATATAGAGAGAGTTTGATATGTGCTATCTATAAAAAATAATTTTGTAACTTGTAAAATATAAATCTTTCATGATTATGTAGTGGTGTAAATCCTAGGATTGTTACATGATCTGAATGATCAATATAAATTGCGTGATTTGATTATATGTGCTATCATTTTCTTGTATTATCTAAATGAGTTATGCACAATTTTAAAAAAAAATAAAAAAATATATTTGATTGTTCATAATATGTCACAAGCTCTGATTTAAACCACCGTTTAAATCGAGGTCGTGACACTAAAAATGTGAAGGTTCTATGGGGTGATTTCAAGGAGCATTTTTTTTAATTAAGACAATGAGACAAGAATCTACCCCTTGGAAGTTTGAAATTTGTCTTCTTAGGTAGGAAGGCGAATATGTCACTGAATATGATCCAAAGCTACAAGGATAGCAGGAAGAACTAGATAACTTTCTAGAAGCTCCTTTGCCTACTTCTGCCTCTTGTACACGGGGTGTTGTAGTGAAGCAAGCAATAAAAAGAGAATGAGAAAAAGCACATAAGTTTGTTATGAATTTGAATTCTATGTATTTTGCAATTCAACATCTGTAATTCATATCCTTTGTCAATGTTGAGCAAAATTTACTCTATACATGAGGAATAACAAAATCACCATCTCAATATGGTACCTTCAACTTTCTTTTCATAGAAGCTATCTCTCTTCTTTCTTTTTTTGTAAATAAATATTTATATATTAATTTTTATTAGTGCGCATAAAATGTGAGTATATTTATATATATTTTTAAAATGTTAACTTGGTATATTCTAAAACAAAATAAAATATATTTACTAAATATATACTATGTGAGATTCACATCCAGACCCTTACGTCTCTCTCCTTTCTCTTTTTTTTTATTTTAAAATGAATAATTATATATATTTTTTACTAACTATATTTTATTTTAATTGATTTTAGTAATAATTTCAACATCCTTTTACCGCGTTCTCTTTTTAATTTTTTATTAGATAAATAACTACATATTATATTTTAATAAATATATAATATTTTATTTGAATTCAGCTTATATGAATGCCACATCAGTATCCTAGACAGCAAATTAACTTGGGAACTTGTCATTATAGGTTGAGATTTTTTTGTTACAATTTATAACTTGGGGACTCATTTGTTACAAAATAAAGTTTGGGAACAAAATGAGATGAAACAAAAGTTGATGAACTAATGGTGACAATTATTTGAAAAAAAATGTGAAAAGTTTAGAAGACAGGCAATTTGGCCTCATACAAAAAAAAAAAAAAAAATCTTTGAATCCATAAAAAAATCTAAGTTAGATTTAAATAGGAAAAGGACTGAATAAGAAAACTATGATACAAGTTATATCCATGCACATAGGATAAAATAAAATGTTCCTTTTTTAAAGGAGGTCTTGTTTCCTATCTTTTGAATTTTTTATTCTAATCTATTTAATGATTAAAAAAAATTAGAGAATACGATGTTCTTAAGGGCTTATTTGGCAAATAATTAATGACGGATGAGGTGTAGAGATATGGTGAGTGATGGAATAATAAAGTACGGCGTGTCATTAAAAATTCATGTTTGGATAGTTGATTATAAAAGATGTGGATGAGGTAATGAAAATTTTATTTCTATAAAAATAATTTTTATCTAGGTGTAAGAAAGATCCGATCAATCCTAAAAATCCACCGACCCAAAAAAATAAAAATATTAGGGATGTGAATATGTTTTAGGGTGACTTTTAATATATTGAAATCCACCCGCTAAAATTAAAGTCCCACCTGAAAAATCGTAATGGCATGAGGAGTTTGTTTCTTATTTAAAATTTTTTATTTTTACAATTATTTCATAAGTTATTTTATTATAGATATAATAATTTTTGTATATAACTTCATATTTTATATTACATTATGGAACTTTAAAATTTTAGTATTATATGTTATATTTAATGTAAAATTAAATATGTTTATTTTAATTTATTATATGCCTTTTTAAAATATAATTATACAAAAGTATGGTCGCAAAAAAATCACCCAAAAAACTTGACCCACCGTAGAGTGATTTTTATTTTTCAAAATAATTGAAGGGCGATTATCTTAATTTAAAAGATTGGCACAAAAAATAGAGGGTGATTTTTTTGACGATTCAGACTATTTTCACTCCTATTTTTATCTCTCATTATATATTTAACTACTGATAAGTATTTATCTCATAGTTATTTATCACTTAATTTATTTTTTATTTGAATTTTTTATTTTTTATTATATTATTTATTTTCTGTAATTATCTTATTAATCTATTTTAAAAAATAAAAAATGAGAGATAAATATAGATTAGAAATAAATAAGTATATTATTTATCCATATGAGAGGGAGAGAGGAGAGATTAATGAGAAAGAAAAAAAAAAGAAAGAGGAAGAAAAAAATGGGACTGGAGACTTAAGTTAATTAAAAAATATTAATTCTTTTATATTCCATCAATTTAATAAAATAAAAGATATAATATTAAAAAAATAAATACTCCACTCCATTTCTTCTAATTAATATAAAATAATTATTCAAACAAAATTCTTACTCTCCTATTTCATTCCACTTCCACTTCCTCAAACTCAATAAGGACCAAGCCTCCACTGCACCACCGTTCTCCATAAGGGAGCGCAGAATGGAATAGGCGTGGGAGATCGAATGCAGAGCAAAGCGCAAGGAAACTTAGTGAGTCCAAGGCGGGGGAGGGTGAGGAAGAGGAAGCTGCAGCGATTGCTAGAGGGACGCGGCAAGCTCGTAAAGAAGGCGCGCCAGTGGGCGGAGGTGCAGTACAAGGTGCTCCCGGCGTGCTACGATCACCAGCTAATGGACCTACTCGACCACCCTGTCCGCCCCGTCTTCTCCCCTTTCATCCCCGCCTTTGACGTCGCTGGATCAGGCCCCCGGGGACTCGGGATCCCTGAACTCGTCTCTAAGCTCTCTTTCTCCGCCATCTTCATAAGAAAAAGATCTCCTGTCTGCGCCCGTCTTTCTCTCTTGTATGTTCACCAACCGTTCGACCTTTTACATTTGAGGGTTGTAACTTGTACGCTTGGTTGATTTTGTGGCTTGCAGCTTATTGCGACCCTCGGCACATACGACATCGCGTTGGAAATAGGGAAAAAGATGATATGCCAGAGGTAATTTGGACATGTACACCAGCTATCGGGTTGGTTTCTTTAATACGCCACTTCACCTAGCATTGAATTATAGGTTAATGTCATGGTTTTGCTGCTTCGGGCTTGTCGAGTTGGTGAGCCACTTGTTTGGTGACTCTAGACAAGTCCTTCTTTAAACCTTTTCTCTGAGGCTGTGGTTTCACTCTAGTGTAGTTCTTGAAATATACATGTCTGATAGATGATAAAACGGCAGGAAAATTGCATCATAAGTGGATGGATCTTTTACTCAGATGCTTTCAGAAAGATACACCTTTCTGTTCATACAATCATTTATTATTAGCTATAAGGATATGTGCTATTGCATTTCCTCTTTATTTCTCCTTTAGGGACTTCTGTAGCAAGAATTCAAACATTTGATCAAAGAAGCAAATATGCTTTTCATTTCAGATAGCATGCTTGCCCTGTGTTAAGTAATATCATTTTTGGAGTTCTAGGAATTTCCAGACTTGCAATGGATGGCAGGCATTGTGGTGTAGCATGTGCAAGGGATTCGGAACAATGCACCATAAAGTGAAAATTTATTGACCAAAATGGTGTATATATAAAACAACAACAACAAAGCCTTATCCCACTAGGTGGGGTCGGCTACATGGATCATACGACGCATCGTTGATCCATATTCATGAGATTCGACAGGGTTTTACGCTGGCTGTCGGGGCCTAACACAACCCTCCTCCTTTATCCGGGCTTGGGACCGGCTATAAAACATAAGCGGAGTTCAAAATGGTATATATATATATATATATATATTTCATGACATTATCCCTCAAAAAAAGGAAAGAAAACCTTTTGTGGCTCATGATCATGTCGTTTACTATTTTTCTTTAGTTCTGGTATAATACTGTTCTTGGTAAGGATTTGAAAGGTTTGGTTTGCGTCTTTTTTTTTCTGATCGTGAAAACGATGATTACAAATTTTGTAGCATCCCAATTTTATTAACAACAAAAATCAGTACAACTTTGTGAGGAAACTATGTACAACCACAGTCTCCTATTTCATAAATCCCCCGGCCATAGCTTGGCCAAATTAACTGTGTACAAACAAAAATTTTCCCCAAAACATCTCTCTCTTCTGAAGAAAATAGCATTCCACTTATATTATCTTTAATATGAGTTGATATCATTGAGACTCAAGAAACAAGGAAAATTCCCTTTTTCATTTTATTCTTTCTTGGAGAAGCTTTACGAAAGTACCCTATGTTGATATTCTCTCTCTCTGACATTTGAAAGTTTTAAAGAAACATTTAATAACCTTTCAGAAAAAGAAATATTGAATAAAAACTTGTACTAGAATATTGAATCTATAGATATCATGACATATAAAAGAGAATTGAGTTCTTTCTTGGTTGTTCTTACCTATAAAAACTTTATAATGATTAAAATAATCCATAATATATTTTATGGAACAATCTTTTCCAATTTAATAGCTCATTTAGGTGCTGGATACTGTGAATTTTTTCCACTGGTATGTATGAATCTAAGCAATTTCACAACATAGTACTACTTAGTTACTAGATATTCTATGCAAGCTGTTACTGAAGGGCTGATTTCGTTTTTCTAAATTTTGCAGTGGGGAGCAGGTGGCCACTGAATCTGTTTCAGAGGCCATCTTTGAAAACCAAGCTGAGATGGTCCACCTTCCAGCTGCTATTGGTTTTTCAGTACCACTTCCATCTAAAGAGTGTTCAACCTGTGATGGTTCAGTAAGTTACATTTTATCTCTTTGATGTGATAAACTTTCACCATATGTATCCAATCCAGGTTCTTTCATGCTCATATTTGTATAATAATCTCATGTTTTTTTTGCTCTTAAGCTGACATGCTCACCAACATGGTTTGTATTTCAGGATGATTCTACTATCATGAATTGACGACTGATACTTTTTTTCTGTAGAAATTTATGTCCGATACTTTGATTTTATATATGACATCCAATTATGGTCCTATTTATCTTTATCAACCACAATCTTTGTATGAAATAACAATAGTTGATCCTAAAACCTTTGTAACAAACAAATAACAATAGTTGATCATGACCTTTTGGAAACAAAATTATATTCTTGATGTCTCTTCTGAACTATCTAGCAATAACACATTCTATAGGTAAAAAATTCCAAATTAGTGAAACTTCTACAGCTGTCAATTAAGCTAAATAAGATATGGCTTATTGTTTCCAAGTGATGATCTTATTTTCATTATGAACTCGTATGTTCTTGACTTCATGTCTGAAGTCCATCGCATAGCAAGATATTATAATTATTTAAGTATAACAACTTGTTTGGATACAAAGTTAAGATGACAGTTTATTTTAATAGATAACTTAATAAGTATAATAACTCCGCCTATGTTTTATAGCCGGTCCCAAGCCCGGATAAAGGAGGAGGGTTGTGTTAGGCCCCGACAGCCAGCGTAAAACCCTGTCGAATCTCATGAACATGGATCAACGAAGTCGTATGATCCATGTAGCCGACCTCACCTAGTGGGATAAGGCTTTGTTGTTGTTGTTGTTGTTGTTGTTGAAGCTAAAAAATATATGGCATAATATTACTAATGACTTCACATTTAACTTTACAAAATGAGTTAATTAATTTTTTGTGCTTTTTAATGTATTGTTTAATCACTAGCACAATTAACGAACAAAAAAGAGAATAGTTTGTGATGGCTGGAATTGGTAGTTCCACCCATTAGCAGGCATTAAAAGTCAGATACGAGATTTAGTCCCCTTAAAAAAATGGTACAATGCTTAACATGGGGTTTGGTTAGAGTGGCAAGTCTGGGAGAAAACGTCATGGTGTTTGGGTATAAAAGCAGAAACTGGGGCTTATTCTCACTGTAGTTCTGCTACCAAACATTACTTATTGTGAAACTTGTAACACCTAATATAGTTTCCACCATACACATTTATAAATTCCAATATTCTATGGAGGTTGTCTGTTGTTCTCGAGTTAATAGGGTTCTTAAAGAAAAGAAAAGAAAGCATAAAACTGTTCCGTATTAGGGGTACAATCATAAAGACAATTTTCTCCATATTTTCTGTAGATATGAAAGGCCATTAGATGGTTTGAGATGGTAGAGAATCGTTTGAGATGGTTTGGTCATGTTCAGTAAGAAGAGTAGATCAAATAATCTGGAGTCCGATTAAAAGAGGAAGAGGGAGGTCAAGGCGGACACTTGGCGAACTAATAGAGCAAGATCTATTGGTGAATAATATATCGAAAGGTTTGGTTACTAATAGAGCGGAATGGCGTCGTGTGATCCATGTAGCCGACCCCACATAGTGGGATAAGGCTTTGTTGTTGTTGTTGTTGTTTCTGTAGATATGAAAGGATGGCTACAAGACATCTGTAGCCATCTGTTGTGTATTAAGATTTGGAGTGTGAAAATTTACATGCATAAAGGAAACCAAAAATCAAAATAAAACTGAAAATCAGTGGGAATTGAATTAAAAAAATGTGGTATCATTCTCCCACTCCCTCATAAGAAACAACTTGTGTTGTAGTTTTTATGTAGCATTGTTCCCCTCTAAAGATTGTGCGATTCCATTGCAACCAAATGGCTAACGTAAGAGCCATCATCATCAACCACAGGCATCTCCCATGTGCGTAGCAATCGCCAAAGTAAGTCCAACGTTGAAATGTCAATGCCAGGTTGTCCCACCCTCCGCCACACCTGGGTAGTGATGGGGCAACTGCAAAAGAGATGGCTGATATCCTTCTTTGATGATCCGCACATGATACAGGTGGTATCTGTGTCCGGTGCCCACCATGATGGAAGGCTATAAGGTTGCTCAATTTCATTACCATAATGAAAGGCTAATATTCGGTATTTTCACACTATGAAATTCTAAGAAACTTATAAAAGAAAGAAGGTGGATAAATTCTCATTAGATGATTAACATATAAATATTGCAGATGTTCTGAAAATATTAATTATTCAGTATCCACATGGATAATTTTGGGAAAAAAACCCGTGTCCTGATATCTTGAACTATATTCTTTTCTCTGCTAGGATAATTTTAACACACTGCAGATTTGAAATTTACTAAAACTTTTATCTTTTATTAGTCTATTTATTGTAATGACATGTTATACCACAGTCAATTTCTATAAATATTCTGTATGTTGTTTGTGAATCCTGCTTTGCTTTGTCTTCAAGGAATCTATGCTGTATGATCGACTTCGCAACTTGGTTGCAGAGAGAACCAGGATGGGAGCATCTACAGGATGTGAATACAAGAGTTTTCCTTTGATAACATACAGTTCCCAATGCATCTAATTTTTTCCTTATGGAACAGTTCTTTTTTGTTTTTAAAGTTATTTGCAATTAGCAAGCTAAAAAAAACTCATGTTTATGTCATTTTAATGTAATAGCTGCGAGAATATGTAACCTCTCTAAATCTTCTAGTATGGTTAGTATTACGGGTTTTTATGATTGGAATTAAGTTATTAGAGATCCTATCATGGTTCTTGATTTTTTTTTAATGATTCATGTTTTTACAGTAGGCACTGGCATCACTTGATCCTGCTTGTGCAAAGTGCAAATAATGATCCTGTTATCGTCAAGAATGTCCCTTATTAAGAAGCAATAGAGGGAGAAGTGATGACATTTGATGTGCCACTTCGAGCTGAAAACTGGGAGGTATATAATGCTACTATTCATCAATTATAAATGCATGTTTTCTTTTGGTGCCAGCCCGGGCCTACGGTAGGCGCCCGGTGTCCGAGGATACTAGCGCCCGAATAAGTCAGAGCTGGGAAGATAGAGCAATAATGATTTATTCCCTGGCCAAAGTGATGACTCCAAGACTCGAACCTGGATTACTAGCTAAACGTACTAGCACCCATCTAGCGTTTGGCCAAAGTGATGATTTATTCTTCATATATGCATGTTTTAATTTGATGATGCTAACACCATATGCTTAGTAAGATCAGAAGCAACTCTGCATATAAGTTTTGATATTCTAGGAAGCTTCCATAATATGTTTAGATCTTACAAATCATTATGTACTCTCTAGAGCTTCAAATTCCATACTGAGGCCAAAATAATACAACAACAACAACAACAACAAAGCCTTATCCCACTAGGTGGGGTCGGCTACATGGATCATACGACGCCATTCCGCTCTATTAGTAACCAAACCTTTCGGTATATTATTCACCAATAGATCTTGCTCTATTAGTTCGCCAAGTGTCCGCCTTGGCCTCCCTCTCCCTCTTTTAATCGGACTACAGATTATTTGATCTACTCTTCTTACTGGCGCATCTAATGGTCTTCTCTGAACATGACCAAACCATCTCAAACGATTCTCTACCATTTTCTCACTAATAGGAGCCACTCGCATGATAAGTTCAAGTTGGCAGCTTGTGAATGATGAAATCAGTTCTTATTCTCTTAGCTCGTATGTTTTAGACTAGTAATCCAACCACTATGACAGCCACTGATATGTAGACATTAGACATTGTGATGTGTTATGTTTGCTGTGCTATGAATCTTGCTTACCTTTTTTTTTCACATTTCTGTTTTATCTTGGGTTTATTTGTTGCTCGATTTTCGATCTTTGGATGTATTAAGCTGTGATTGTTCAGAAAAAGTAAATTATGTGGAAAAAGTAACAAGAAAGTTTTCTTTATATTTAACTTCAAGTCAGAACTATTCTATCACTTAAAGTGGGGAAATGGTTTTACCTTATATTGTCTCTTTAAGGGAGGGTAAAATATTTTCCCCAAGCTTGTATATAGTACATTGTGGTCAACCAGAAAATTTTTTCTGTTGATCAAAATATTCGCTATTATAGCACTGCACGGGTTGAGTACATTGCTTCCCAGAGGATTTAATAGACACGCTACCACTTCCCTATATCTACAACCATGAGATGCAAGATCAACGGCAGATGAAAAATTGCGTGGTTCACTGTAGCAAACCGCTCATTTCAGCAGTATTCCAGCCGGTTCAGCTCCATTGTTTGTTCCCAAGCCAAAGCCCTCACCGCCTCAATTGTCCGAAGCCCTCGCCGCGGCCTCATCCTCGCTGCCGAAGCCCTTGCCGCCGATTGTCGATCACCCAAGACATAAGTGGTGATCCGAAGTTCTTGCCGCCGAAGCCGTCGCCCCCTCGTCCGAAGCCCTCGCTAACCCTTGCAGCCACCTTGTCCTCGCTGCCTTGTCCTCGCCGCCGATTGTTGATCACCCAAGGCATAAGTGGTGATCCAAAGTGTAACAACTGACCAAAACAGATAAAAAAAAGAAAAGAAAAGAAATACGTGAAGGACTTGGACGGCTGGGAAGGGATAAATCCGTATTCCACTCAAAGTTAGGAAATCAAGGGGATTGCATTAAATCTCTCTCCCCTCAAACCTCACGACCCCTCTCCCTGTTTTTCCTTCGTTCTTCCCTGATACGTGAGCAGGGGCAGAACCTTCGCTCGTCTTTCTTGGTGCAAGGGCAGGCAAGGTCTTCTTTCTCTCCTAACCTGATTCCTCTTGTTCCCCTCACATCGTCCTCTGCACCGATCGAATTGCAGGCAGGGATAAAGAGGAAGATCAGAGAGTACCGAGAGTGGACAGGGGGCACGGTTAATAACTTCCCGTCAAACCGAAGAAGGGATTAATCGCGAACAGAGGTGGGTGAATCGAAATCACCTTGCATGTCCCTTAAATATAATTAAATTTCTGCCCTAATTGATTTTGTAAAGAAGAAAACAAGAAGAAGGTTCCAAAGTTATCGTTTTGGTTGTTTGATTCTTGATTTCTTTGATTGTTTGATTAATTGCATACTGTTTTATCCCCTGTTGTTATGTTCGTTGTTTGATTGATTGTTAGGAAGTAGGAACTAGATTAGGATGAGATTATGCTAGAGGTTTTCAGGAATTTTTGAGTTTTAGAATCCTTCTGGACGCCAGCCGGACCGGTCCGTGTGCTTTGCCAGAAACCGGTCGACCAATTTATTGAATCCACAGCCGAATTGTATGAACCTACCGGTCGACCAACCAAACAGCCTTTTTGACCTACTGGTCGACCGATCTATCAGTCTTACCAGCCGGCCGGTCTACCGTTCTATAGAATCGATTGACCGATCCACCCATCCTAGAATTAGAATTGTAAAACCCATCAATCGACCGATCCGAACAGACCGGTCGACCGACCTAAAGCCCATCGGTCGACCGTTCCCCAGAACCGGTCGACCGATTTCCAGTGATCATTTTTATTATATTTATCAATTAATCCACTCCCCAATCCGAGTATGGCTTGTCTAGAACTGATTTTACTTTCAGCCCTCACAGAGATCCATCCCTGATTTCAAGATCGATTATTTTAATGGTTTATTTTCTCATTGATCTTGTTGTCTCCATTGAATAAAGAACAAAGAGTAACAAGTTATTAAAAAGATTAATAAGTTCAGATATAAGATGAAATATGGATTGCCAGTCTAAGCCAAGTGTCTCAAGATAAGGGTCGCTCCCTTGGTCATAGTTTGATCACCCATCGACCCGCACAAGGCTGTATTGTTTGCTCGGCATACCCCAAGAATTAAAGGCACCTAAAAGTCACCCTGATTTCTAAACATGAATCAAGATTAACAAATATGTACAAGACAAGCAAGCATGAAAGTCAAGTCAAGTCAAGTTATCGGAATTCTCATGTCATGATTATAAAATTCCTAGCATCATTGGATTTTATCGCTTTATGTTATTAATTTATATCTCTTATGATTATATATGATGCTCTCATGCTCCACTATTTATTCAAGATAAGTATTCTACCTTACCGCTGATTTCTCTAGCATTGTATATTATATGATTCCCCACTAGGCTGTAAAGCTTACGGGAGGACCTCCTCCCATGTGTCTGATTTTCACAGGACTAGGTCAGTGACGGTGTTGAGTAGGTGCGGTGACAAAGCTCTGGCGATGAGATAGCACATGAACTACATGATTTATTAGTTTTTCTTTTCCTTCCGCATTTATAGATTCATGATGTAAAACTTTCTTTTATTCCTTAGTGATGATGTAGCCACTTTTCAGACTTCCGCAATTAAAGTTATTCTCGTCTTTATTTTATCATTATTCTTTCTTCCGCTGACGTGTCTCGATTTTTTACTGAGATATGGTCAACATGTTAGTCCAAGTTATAGTGTTTCATAGCGTCTCCAGGTTGATCTTCGTCATGTGGTGGGGGTCGATTTGGGGGCATTATACAAAGCCCTCACTGCCTCGCCACCAAAAACGTAGCCCCCTCGTGGCCGTCTCGAGCATCTGAAGATCGACCTCGTCCCGCCGGAGGAGGGAGGCTAGGTCACCTCGTCCCCTGTCACCCGAAGCCCTCGTCGCCTCATCCCCGGCCGTCATCACACGACATCCCGCCGGGCAATGAGCAGGCGATTGATGACGAAGAGGAGCGGTGAGCAGGCGAACGGCGATGGAGAACTCTGAACCGATGGTGCGTCGCAGAGGGAGACGACGCACAAAAGGAGGCGACAACGAGGCAATGGTGAGGCGTGAGCTGTGAGAGAACTGGCTGCTGAACCATATTAAACCGGATGGCTTGCTACAATGAACCACGAATTTTTTATTTTCCGTTGATCTTGCATCTGATGGCTGTGGATATAGGGAGTAGGGTGCTTAAGTGGGTAGCACGACTATTAAATCCATAAATAAACGATATTCCTTGTATAAATGGGACTACCCTGCAAAAATGGATGTAAATCTTTGATCAACTGTTGATCCTTGAAGTTCTAATATATTTCTTTTCCATTCCCTGCTTAGTATGTCTTGAACCATACTGATGTGGGTCCAGCAATTCATATTGATTATCAGCTTGGCCCACTAAATCAAATTTCACTTTCTATTTGCTTGTTTTGATGAGTAATCTCTTTGTTTACTTCTAATATACTCAAGTAGCGTGGGAAAGAGTCCAAGGATGGTCCTGGCATGTGTTTATCCATGGATATGATGTAACTGTTCAAAATGTGGATTTATGTTTATATTTGTTATAGTCTTGGAATACTTGACATCAAACTCTTTCCAGGAATTAGACCTTCAACCTAATGCATCTTCATGGATTGAGAAGGAGCTTAAAATTGTTGGAGATCCATCTCTTCTTAATGCACAAAGAGACATTGCAGACAAAATTCTGGATGCTCGTTGGGAGACTAAATGCGTCAAAGATAAGGTAATCATATGTACCCTTATTCTCACATACAGATATGTACATGCAACCTTGCATATGATAATTTAAATTAGACTTGTATACATCCTTTCATTATGAACATGGATCAACGAATGCAGAATGGCGTCGTATGATCCATGTAGCCGACCCCACCTAGTGGGATAAGGCTTTGTTGTTGTTGTTGTTGTTGTTGTATACATCCTTTCAACTGTTGTCAAGAACTTTTAACAATAAGCACAATTTTTGCAACCACATAAAATTCATCGCTTTATTGAATTGATTTATGTTCAATTTTATGAACTTTCAGTTGAAAGATCTATTTAAGGGGAAATTAAAACTATATATTAGGAGAATTGACAAAGGTATCCTGCCCAACTCAATTGTCATACCATCATACGATGAAGAAACCAAGGTATATCTCTTCTTTTCACTATAATGAATACCAAGTACTTCCAGGATATCTATTGCCTTGTTAAGGAGATCTGCTAGTCAATCTTTCTGATGGAATGGATTTTCTCTTTTGGATGGAATATGTGATATATTATAATGCATTAAATTTTCATAATAGTTTGTCTTACAAATTTTAAAGTTGATTCCAGTTGTTTGCCCATACATCATTAACTTCAGTTTGGGTTTAGTTGGCTGAAAATATGGATAACTTGAAAATCTGCTCTATTTTGCATTTGCGTATATCTGTTTATAACTGGGCCACGATTGCTCTTGAATTCTCTAGAACCCACTTTACTATCTAGATGTACACACAGTTCTACTTGTGGACTACAACGTAGATTATGCAGGCTCACCTGCTTGCCCTCCTTCCAGAAATTTAATTCTCCTTATGGAATAATCTATATTATTTATTAACAACTGGGTTTGTGACACAATTTCATATGATTCTGAAGAGTGGTCGCAAAAGAAGATGGTGGTTCTTTTGATAAGAGAAGATGCGCGTCCAGACGGTTTCTTGCCAGTAAATTTCAATTTGCCAGAATTCTTCTTAAAATGTTTTCTATGGAATTGGGAAATGATGTCAATTAACAACGATAAGAATTTGGTAAGTTATTCATGAAAATTTTGCTTTTCTTTTTCTCCTTGCAACAAGTTTATATACGACTATTTCTTTTCTTGTATCTCAGCCAATGAATATCTTTTGACTCCAAGTTGTTATTTATTTTTTTTACCAGCATTGTATTTGTTATAGTTGCCCGGTGATGTACTTTTTATTTGCATCTTATATGGTTATTGATGAACTTTGCTTTGTAATTAATAGAGAATACTCGATACCTTTCTTTTTTTCTCATTTGATTTATGAATTAGGATGATGACCTAAAGATAGGTAAGGTTGAAGGGATATGAATTTATAAGATGAGTTGAGTCAGTTTAAGTTAATTTCTGTTTGGATACAAATTATAACACATGCTAAGTTAGAAGAATATATTTATTACCTTTAAAACGATTTTATTTGTTTTAAAGTTTCGTTGAAAAAAAATAAAAAGCAGAGTGGATATAATTATTGTTAATTCCTCAAAAATTATGAAGTTGGTGGAATTTATTTTAATCTCTATGACGAGCTTAAAATCATTAATCTAATTTTAATTATTTTTTAAAAAATGTTATATTCAAATATTTATCATTGCATAAATGGAAAATTGCAACAGTATACATCTATCCACGGAAACATATCGACTGCTCATTGTAACTACAATTTGAGATATAATAAATTTGAGGTATGTTCTACAATTTGAGATATAATAAATTTGAGATATGTTCTCGGCATATAAAAAAATAGAGTATTTAGTAATGAATAACGTTAGAATTTAAAGGTTTAATAAAAGTCTAGTTTTTAAAAATTTGAACACAAATTTTATAAATTATTTCTACTAGCTTATAGAGTATGAAGATAGTGGTTTTATATTTTATTTTTATTATAGCATCATTTCTTTAAATAAAAAATATTTAATTATTAAACATCATATATACATTTTTATTTTAATATATCACATTTTTAATTTTACTTATAACTAAAGTAAGAATTTTTTTCAAATAAACAATTTATTTTATATTAAATAATATTTTTAAAAATATACTAAATATTATAAATTAATTATTATATTTATAGTGTGTATAAAAATGATAAAAAAATATATCAAACGTCTATTTTTGTCATTTTATACAAACTACTAATTTAATCATTATGTTTAAAAAAAATATTAAATTTATAAATAAATCGTTATCTACTAATAGCTGAACGTTATATTCTAATCAAATCTCTATCATCTACTCAAATCGTTATCCTCTAATTAAACTACTAATTTGGTCAAAGAGAGTCTAAATCTAAATTCATGATTTTCTTAGAGAGTGTTTGGAAGATAAATAATATGATAAGTAATCAAATATTTTTCGGAATAGTGCAATGCATAATTTCGGTGATTAAGCTAATTGTTTTAAAATCACCTAAAAAATTTCAAAACACCTTTTTTTTCATTCATTCATTCATTAGAATATCTGTTCTTCTCGTAACAAGAACAATACTATTCCACTCTTTACTTACTTTTTCAATAGTATTTCATATTTTATTCACTTCAATCCATCATATTATCATTAAAGTAGATATTTTGAGCTTTGAATATATATATATATATATATATATATATATATCCTATCTTAATGTTTTTAAAAAGATTATTCTCAAACAAAATCCAACGTTAAGAAATTTCAATGAACAAAAGCGAAGAAAGAACAACGACGGCTAAAATAATTTCCAATCTGTCAAAAGAGGAATGGAGGATAATTACTTTTCTTTCCCTCTGAAAATTTTTGAGGAAAAAAGAGATGTCGGTTTTATGTTTTTTTCACTTCAATCTAAATACATCCTTCATATTTCATGTACTCTCAGAACCATCTTTTTAAGAAACATAGCGAGTTACGGTAAATATGTCTACATCTTTAATCTCGTACCATATGAATGCTTAATCAGACAATTACAGGCGAATTAATTTAAGACGCACCCTTTGGGGAGGGAGAGAGAAAGAGAAGCACAAGCTTGGATCCCTTTCCTCCCTCAATCGAGGAACCTGGCGCACCTGGTGATCACAGTACAGGCGCGGCGGTAGGGGTTGACGCGCGCCTGCGGCTTGCAGTTGTAGTAGGACTGCCCGCGGCGGCTGCACGGCACGCGGTTCTTAAGGAGGGCAAAGTAGCTGATGTACCTCCTGCGCCCGCGCAGGCTGCGCCGGCTCATCTCGGACTCCATCGTCATCTCCTCGCCCTCGTCGATGCAGTCGCCCACGAGGCCGTCGCACACCGGCGCCGCCCAGTCCCCGGAGTCATCCAGTCCTGCGTCCACTTCGCTAGCAGCGGCCGCGGGCCATTGATCCTTAGAGGGGGCCCCGGCGACGGCCACCCCGGTGGTCGACCACGTGCCCACGAAGGCCACGGCTAGCAGGAGCAGAAGGAACGTGCGACGACGAGCCATGCATGCGATTGCGACCGTATCTAGAGTAATAAGGTGAAAGATGAATGGAGGGCCGTTCAGGAGGGCAGGAGGACGATGCGTGGTCAGGGTCCAGATCCCTTGCTTCCCTTCTCCTGGAGGGCAGACGGAGAGAAGGAAGAGGGAGATGATGAGGCAGAGTTTGTGAGTGGTTATGGAAGGAGAATGTAAGACGATGATGGGGGTGCTCGTCTTTTGTTTGGAGCAGGGTGACCGTTTGAGATGGGGCGTCCTACAGATGCATGAGGGTCCGCCGGTTCATATAATAGAGGGCTGGAATCGAGGGAAGTACGTAGAGGCAGGTGGTTCTTCTTCTACTGGCGTCGTTGGGATGTCTGCAGAGCCGATTTGCTATATTTGGGATCTTCAGTTGCTTTTCTGGCCTACTATGGGGGGGGGGGGGGGGGGGGGGGGGGGTGCAGTACGTAGATTCAGGTCCTTCGCGTCGTTGGAATGTCAGTCGAATCAATTTTGGGCTCTTCATGAGTTTTTGAGAGAGAGAGAGAGAGAGTTGATGATGATGATTTATTTGCAAGTAACTTTTCCTAGCATCATGCAAACATAAAATTTGGTTTCAGTAAGTTGATGAAGTGTAGGAATCAATTAGCAGGTTTTTGGGTCTCAAATTGTTTCACCCGATTATACGATCTATTTGTTTGCCTTCTTAATGCAACTGATACATTTTTTTTCATTATTTGTTAACTAGGAGGTTTGAGGTACCAAGATAACCTTGGGAATAACCAAAATAATCAAATACAAATATTGTTCGAAAAAGAAGGATGATTAAGACGAGTGATGCTTAATTCTTATTTTACTTTTTTCATTTTTAAGAGACCCTAGGTATTCATCTTAATTATAAAGAATATATGGGCTTAAAGGTTGGTGCTTAGCCTTAATTTACAAAACTTTAATTAATCGATAATGCTATATATTGATTTCAATTCTTTAATGCCGTATCATGCTATTATGTTGCATGTGTGGCTAATGGGAATAATATATTTTTATTATATTGATAAGTATTTCTTAAGAGGTGTAGTTTATTTTATTTTATTTTATTTAAAGATAAATTAAGTTGACAACACCATATAAGAATACTTGACCTTTTTTCATATATTCACTAAAAAAATGTGATAATGAGATTTATAACCACGATTCTTTATTACTTTTAACAATTAATAATGCAATGTTACATTGGTTAAGTTAATGAATAATGACAGAAATCTAATTATTTCTTGTCCAAAAGAAAAAATAAAACAAAAGATTGAGAGGACTAAAACTATCATTTTTTTAAACAAAAGAAGACTATGATTGGCGCTCAAGCCACAAAAGTCGCAGCTCCAGAAGCGTCGTCGCGACGCCGAGTTCATCAGCCGTCGCGCCCGGCAGCAGCGGGCCTTCGTCAGCTGGCCGGGTCGCTGCCTCGGCGGCATCGCTGTAATGAAGCAACACCATCCTCAACTCACTGCCACCAACTTGGTCACCACCTTCCTCCTCCTCCTCCAGCTTCTGTCGCTGCAGCTTCGATGTCCGGCACAACCAGACGTCAAGAATCTCGCCTTTTCCCCAGCCATTGTCCTCGACGAACCTCCAGTACGCACTCCCCTTGATTCGGTAGTCTTTGTTGCAGCCGAGCAGCCTGAGAGTCGCCGGGTACTCGCGCCCCATCCGGTTCATGAGCTTCACCCCAAGCCCCTCGCCGGAGGCCTCGACGGCGTCCCTTGGAGTCATCATGCGATGCAGCGCCGCCTTGTCGAGCTTGGCCTTGGGAAGCAGCAGCCGGTGCTGCCCCTTGTTTATATCAGCAGCCGCGATCCTCTTGCGCATCACGTGCACGGGCCGCTCGACGCCCAGTTCATCCAATCTCCGCCGCAGCGCTGGGTACTGCAAGATGGGCTCGGGGTAGTAGCTATTGGCAGCAGTGCCAACGAGAGGGGAGACAGAGGCGACGATGGTGGTAGAAGCAGTGTCAACAAAGGGAGCGACAGAGGTGATGATGGTAGATGAAGGTGGGGGCGCAGCAGAACAGCCTTGATCGGGGGCGGCATTGTTAGCAGCGGAGGCAGCTGAAACTTCTGCAGCAGCGACGACGACTACGCTCTTCTTCTTCCTTTTGCTGTTCTTGTTCTTGACCTTGGCCGTGTGCTCCTTGGTGTTCTTGGACGCCGAAGAAGAAGAAGAGTCCACCGCCGGTTCCTGCAGAACAACACCACCAAGAATGATTTTTAACTTCTTGAAACGTGGCCGAGACTCACCCCGTGGTTCTTGAGCAATTGTGTCGATGTCGGGGGCCGCGACCACCATGGACGAGGAGGCACAGAAATCTTGACGCTGATCAAGAGGCTCGTCGTGGTCGATCGTATAACGCAGAAGCTTCCTCTTCTTGACGGGCAGAGTAGAATGATCCATGGCGGCGGAGGCGGATCCTTCTCCCCTCTTCCTCAAGAAGCAAAAGCTCGATGGCGCCGAAAGAAGACGTCTTTCTTGTCCTCTTGATCGACGTTGAATCGAGCAAAGAGCATGCAGATGAATGAACAAGAACGAGGGGGAAGAGCGAATGATTTGATAGAGGCCTAAAATTTATAGGTTTACACAACACACAACGGGCAGATGTATAAATTGAAGTAAAATTAACAGAGGCGCAAAGCGAAGGTTCTAACCGTTAAAATTAGTTTAACTGAATTGAATCTGGAGAAATAAGAAAACATTCACCAATAATTAGGACTCTAAATGGTTGACCGTTAAAAGTAATAAACTTTTGTTCAGCTGAGAACAAAAAACATCCTGCTTTGTTTTCGTTAGTAGATATCAACCTGTCAAGCATGCAACTATAATTAACTAATATAATGGAAATTAATATTCCATTATACATCAAAGATTAAATCGACAATCATAAAATAAGGAGTGAATAAAAATTAACATACATAGACAAAAAAAACATAAGGGTACATTAGGGATCAATAAAAGCATGAATATTTAAACCATTGCAAATTTATTTTCTTAAGCCGAGTTTAATATTGTTAATAACCTAAAGCAAGTCCCTCCAACACCAAGATGGCTTATACTTAGAATTGATAGGGTCAGGAACTAAGGATGAAGGCATGTCATATTTATTCATAGCAAGGGTAGAAGTTAAGTTCTTAGAATAGTATAAAATGTCAAGGACTCTTTTGGCAAGCAAAGCTAATTTGCATAAGGTTTAGGTTTCTAATACCTAAGACCCATCATGTTAGACTAACTACACAATATTCCAGTTAATAAGATGGATACTACGTTTTTCCAAAAGGATGATAAAAAAATATATAGACATTTTTCAAATGAGTGAGTAAATCTAGAAAAGATGTGTATAGAGGAGAAAAGGTAATTAGGAATGGTGGATAAAGTTTGCTTTAATATGAGTTGTTTTTTTATCTTGATAGGGAGACCTAACTTTCCATCCCGCGAGTTTATCTTGAACTTCATCAGTGATGTGATGAAAGGAGTGCTTGGTGAGGGCCTTGTAGGATATTAGGGCACCAGGTACATAAAAGGTAAGGTTCCTATTTTGATGTTCATGATATTTTTCATAATCGTCTTTCTTTTATAGTTGACTTTGGGAGGGAGATCAATAGCAAATTTATCAGGTTTGATCATTTGATTTGTTAACTTTTTGTAATGATTGAATAGATCCTATAACCTGTTGGGTCAAAGTTTCAATGACATATGAAATTATATTTTGATGAAATAAACCTCAAAAGATTAAAATACTGAAAAAGTCCAAGAAAAAAAGATAAATTTATGCACAAACTTTGATTACATAATTGACTATGAAATGATTAGATTTTGGATGAATATTGAAAAAGAGATGATTTTGGATTACATAATTGACTTTGATTATAAATTTATAGAGAATTCTGTTAGCTTTCCATGGACTCCAAGATCATCTAATTTGGATAACTGTCCAGAAAGTTATGATCAAAAGAGTACAGGTCGGTCAACCTGCCGGTCGATGCAAAGAAGGCCGGTCGACAGTCCGATCGATCAAATGAAGATGCCGGTCGACCGATCCAAAACCGTTTGGCGTCGAAACTATACCGGTCGACCGATCAGCTCAACGGCTATAAATCAAAACTGCGAGACTATACCAGTCGAGACACCGGTCGATAGTCCGGTCGACCGACCAGCTGCGGTAACTGGAGAAATGGCGCAAGGGTCACATAGACCGGTCGATCGGTCCAAAATTTCGGTCGATCGGCCTCCGAGTCAAATGAACAGTAACGGTCAAATTTGAAATAGAAATTTGTGGAATGATTTTTGGACGAATTTTCCACACATTGAAGGCTATAAAAAGAGTGCCAAAGCCAGAGGCAAAGACACCCATTCACTCATTGAAGAAAAACTTCAAGTTGTCAAAGAGAGATCATTTCTTAAAGTTTTCATTTTATAGCTTTCTCATTCTTTCTCTCTTCTTCTCTTGTGAGCTTAGAATTGTAAAAGAGAGAAACATTATTGTTCAGAAAATTAGAGAGAGCTCCTGTGTAAAAGAAGTTCAAAATTTTACCTCTTGAGCGAGAAAAATAGATTAGCTTCCTAGGAGAAGAGGTTGCCTTGCCTCTCGAAGCGGAGAAAGAGACGGTGGTGTAAAGGGCTTTCTTCCTTGCCCTATTTGGAATAAAGGAAGTGCTAGTGGAATCTCCAGCGGTCTCGAGGTCGAGAAGTCGGAGTGGGGACGTAGGCCAAGGTGTGGCCGAACCTCGTCAACAAACCACCGTGTCCATTTGAGTTTGATTTTCTCTCTCTCCCCATTCATATTGAATTTATGATATGAATTATAAAGGATTTAAGAATCGGTTTTATGCTTCCCCGACGATTTTTGTGAAATTGACATTTTCAATAGAACACCAATTCACCCCCCTCTTGGTGCCCTTTGGAATCCTACATAACCTTTTGCAATTGGATGAATTTGCTGGAAGACAGACCAGAAGGTCATCTGCATACAAAAGGTGACTAATATCTAGTACTTATTCTTAAAGGTTTAAGCTTTCCTAGGCTCACATATGTGTTGATTAAGGAAGAAAATACTTGAGAAATCATTATAAACAAAAATGATGAACGGGGTTACATTGTCTTAATCCTTTGTACCTTTTAAAGTACGAGAAAGGAATCCATTAATATTACAAGCAAATCAGAAGTGGACATAGGTCATAATCCAATTGATAAAAATAGGTGGGAAATTCATGAGATGATAAACTTAGTAGATTGTGTTTCATGAAACCTTGTCAAAGTTTTTTTTTCCATATCAACCTTAAGTATATTTTTTTCCTGCCTTTGATCATTGAATGCCATCTCTTGGGAAAGGAACAAGTTATCTTGGGTTGATCTATTTTTAACAAAAGCAGACTTAGAGTCATCAATTAAATCCAACAATGTAGGTTTAAGTCTATTAACTAGGATTTTAGCAATGACTCTATAAATTGTATTACATAGGGAACTTGTCCTATTGTCCTTAACCACCTTAAGATTAAATTTTTTTGTGTATGAAAATAGTAAGGTAGAGTATTGGTTTGAAATATTGGATTTTAGTAGTAATATCATCTCCAATAATGTCCCATTAATTTTTGAATCATTGATAAATTCATCAGGCATCGGAGCTTTTCCTGAAGCCAAGTGCCAAAATATATATTTAATTTCATGGGAAGTTATATGAGAGATTAAATTTGGATCGAGGAAGCACTTAAAGTTGGGAGAGTAGGCCGTTATCAGGGGATGGGAGTGATTTTCTTGAGCCCATAAAGTTGTATAATGATTAACAAAGCAACATTGGATATCCTTTTTCTTTAGTTGAGACAATATCATTCTCTCTTTTAATTTTAGCTATCCTATTTCTCTTTTTTTTATAATAGTGATAAGATGGAAAAATTTAGTGCTCTAGTCCCCATTTTTTATCTAATTCACCATAGATTTAGGCCACCACTTGATGCTAAATTGCCTTAGATAAGTGGCATGTTGATTATATTTGGATCTTAAATTTTCAATTGACTTTCAGAAAGTCCAACTCTCTCATCATTTAGTTCAAGGGAGGCAACATCATGTGTAACCTATTGAGCTCTATTTTCTAACCTTCCAAACTTAGGCCTGTTCCATTTAGTAGTCAACATTTTTATTAGATTAAGGGAAGTTTGTATAGGCATGTGCCTATCTCTTTCCTTCCAAACATGTTCCATTATTTGTCTATGTAACGTCCCAAAATTTTACCCTCCTGCTATATGACAATTGAATTTATTTCGAACTACATTACTTATAATTTTTCTTCTTGGGCCTTTCTTTACATAGAATGTGGAAGCGAAATAATATTAAATTATTTTTTTGACAGAGTGTGAAAGCGAACTATACTTTCTAACTATTCTTTCCTAATAGTTCTTCACAAGCAATTATCTTATAATAACTTGACATCAGATAATTAATCATAAGGAGTTCTAATGACTCAACTTCCATGTGTAAATTTACATCAGCACCACCACGAACATTGTTGTTATTCATGCCTTCATCCTTACTATTCGGTTTAACTACATGTGAAATTCAAACACGTGGACATAAAATATCCGTGAGTATAAAATTTAGTACATAAGACCAATACAATTGGATTAGAAATCTTAATAAAAATAGAAAAGCTTTCAACATGAAAGTATAACCAATTTTATTCTATTCTTTTTTGTTTCTATTCTTTTCAATTTTCTTTTCATCTTTCTTTTCTATTCTTTTCAAAAAAAATTTCTTTTCTTTACCATTCTTTCTATTCCTTATCACATACAAAATGTGAACTTTACTTTTCATCAAATGCAATTGAATTTTACTTCTTCAGTGCACTTGAACTTTTCAATGTGATTATTATTTTTTAATTTCACTTTACTTCTTGAACCTTTCCACATGTGGGTTTTCATTGGCCAATGAGTTTTCTTTGTCTAGTTGGCTTTTATTTCATCAAGCAATTTTCTTTGACCCTGATGATTTTCCTTGATGAGACAAGTGAATCGATTTATGATAATCATGTTAACATGCAATTTAATGCATTAACTTTCTTTCAAACCTATTGACATTTCAAATTATCATCTATCATAAAAATAATTAATACACAAGGATTTTATTTTATTTACAACCTTTATCTTGTACCTTAATTAACCATCTTTTTTATTTCAATTTGTCATGCATCAAAATAAGGGTAGATAGTCATTTAACATCTCAAGATTTCAAAATAGAAAATCCTTAAAAAATTAAGCAGAAATCGGGACAGATTTGGTTTGGGCTCTGGCCGGGTCTAATACAACTTGGGCCGAGTTCTTGAACATTATCTTAACCTTTTTTTTTGCGGAACCCGGGTTGGTTTTGAATGGGCTCGGACCAAGTTCTCTCCAAGTTCGAATTAGGCTTGGAGAAAAACTATACCAGGTTCTTTTCGAGTTCAAATCGGGTCGAGTTACTATTGTCGAAAAGTGGTATTTTTTCGAAAGTTTAATAATAATATCAATTCATAAACTATTCTTTTCGGCATAAAGTTTATATGGAACTACTCATGCATCATAGGGGAAGGTAAATTGTGTCTTAACCATACCGGATCTTATCTATTTCATTAAAAAATCGTATCCAAAAGTGAATTCATAATCTTACGTACCTATCCAGACAAACTTACCTAGAATAAGAAATTTTGGACATGTATTTCGGTGACATACTGATATTTCGATGATAATTTTGGTGTCCTTTGACAGAAGGATGTGCACAAGAAGTTTCAGCTGCACACGTGCACCGAGGAAAGAGAAAACATATATAGCTCAAAGATGGCGGAAAAACTCAAATGGCGAAGGGCAAAAAGATGCATTGGAAGAGACTTTTGGAGTCCTATTTACAAGGAATAATATTATTTGATCTTTTAGATATTTTTGAATATAAAACTCTTATCTTAACTCTCATTTGAAGTCCTTTGTATTCCAAACTTTTGGTTAGATTCAAATTCAATTTTCGAATCCTTAAGCTTATTAAAATTTCAATTCATAATCTAATTAGGAATTATCTTTTCCTATCTATTGTCTAATAACACTTTTATTCTCATTCAAACTTTCCTTATCTTATATTTTTCCTCTTCTTTTATCCTTCCTCTAACTATACTTTTATTTTTTTTTCAAACTTTAACTTTGTATAACAAATCCTAAAATTTTGGATTTATTTTAATTACGAAATTTTTTATTTGAATAATATTTGAAGTGTTACTCTCTAGGTTCATTATAGTCGAACAAAAAATATTTATATTTGAACGACTAGAGTTTGTATCTAAAACTATTTGTATTTAACAGAATGGGAGCATGGCCGGTGGTGTCTCTGGTCAAAGTATATAATCCTAAGTTAGGAAAGTTGATTAACCAATGTTGATCGATGTGGGCCCGATAAATCCTACAATTATTTCTAGCATCTTAGAATCTATTGTTACACCAAGTGAATTGTGATCCACAAAGGGGAATATCAAGTAGACCCTAGTTATTTATAAAATTATGAAAAATTCTAATTGAATTCTTGAGAGTGAAAGGATTCCCTCGGCCCCCTTTATAATTTTCTGGAGATGTGATACAATTCATGTCCCCATGAGAGGCCATGGTATGTCATCTAGGTTATAGTGTTCTAAAGTTTTCCATATGTTAGTTTTAATTAATGAGGTATTACTTGCATAAATTGTAGTAGGAGAAGAAAATCCATTTTTATCTCCTGGAGTCCCCATTTTTTATCTTCTTCTATAGCATCTGCGTTCGAGTGATCAATACTTCACCTGTCCAACACAACGTGACAAGGTCCTTATGTGTCTTCTCCACTCGTGAGGCCTACAGCTGGAGGAGGTAGCCGAAAGTGCTAAAAGGTTTTTTAGGTTAGAAACTTTTAGAGCAAACCCATTTGATGAGTATTTTGTGGGGCACGTGCTCATCATAGTGGCAGAAAAAAGGCCTTTGCCTACGAGATGTGAAAGAGATTACTATTAAAAGATCATGGACTTTGAGTTAGAACCTTTAACTTGTCTGAAGCATCTTCAAACTTGAAGAGAAGATATTTATTTCCAAGATCCATGATTTGTAGAGAATAATAAAGGTTTCAAAGATCAGTGTGTTCAGATCTAAGTGTCTCAATCGGGATGTCGTGAGTCATGAGGCACCCCATCAAACAAAGCTTCAGCTATTTAAATCGGTGGGTGACATCTTCAATGATAATCACCACTTCACTAGTAGAGGCTTCCTAAATCACTTGTAATCTTTGCTTGGAGATTTCAGGGAGAATTGTCATGGGAGTACATCGATTCTTGACGACTTCAAATGATTTCCTACTGCCGATTTGATTGGGTATGATGGGGAGAATAGAAGTTTTTGGAGGGGGAGATTCAGGAGGAGGCATGGTGATCGGGAGTATTACACACCACGTGTGACTATGCTATTCAACTTACATATAGGATTGTACAAAATAGTTCTCACTTGATACCCCGAGCTTTTTTTCCCAAATAAGACATGTTTACTTAGTGCATGTCTGATTACAAAATGTTCTACTTTTTCTACTTTATTGTTTTAATAACAAGCATTTATTCCTCAAATTTTTATTATTTTAAATATATTTTGTTGGGTTTTGAACTTTTAAAATTTCCAAATAATCAGTTAGAAACTAATAGATAATACATAACTACCTTGCCAACACTAGCCATGATGTGCCCATTTGCCATTACTTGAATAAGTAGTTTTTGATCCCAAAAGTGTTAAACTACACATGTTTATGAGTTTAGAACTGATTATTTTATTTGATGTTCTCTCTTTGTTTCATGTTTTAATAAAAAAATCTGGATATCATACGCATGAACTTAATAAAATTATTTAGCTTATCACATAATTTAATTTCTAGAAAAATCATAAGTTGATATGTCATTTTGTTCCAGAAACATTTTAGATTTAATTTGATAGATTATTTTTTCTATTACATTGAGAGAATGAAGCAATGCTTGATAATAATATAATACTAACAAGTGCACGAGTCACTCAAGTAATAAAGTGGTAAAATAGAGAGTTGACGATCACACGAGAAATTAACTTACTTAACTAAACTAATCTTAGAGATTAATAAGAGATGACAATCCTGTGATGAAAGAAATTGCATAAACTATATAATAGATGCTAAACTAAATTAATATAATATAATCTGATGAGGTCTAGGGTCTTAGGATGATAAATTTGACTGTAGACAAATTGATTTTACCAAATCATATAGTTAGTTTCTAATGACGGATTAGAGTCTACTCAAAGCATTGATTTTCGTCTAGGATCAATCAACATATATTAATTTAAATTAGATTAAGAATACTCCATTTAGGATCATAATCTAATCAAACTTGAGATTAAGATACACTAATGTATAGTCTTTAAATTATTATCACCCATAACATGGTAATGATTAACAAATCACACAACTAATATTCCATCAAGAATCATACGAGTTATGACATACAATGCTTGAACTTTAAAGTCAATAATTAATTCCACAAAAATCATACAATTAAAAGTAACTACTTCTACTATGATAATAGTTGTCTAGAGAAGGTAATTAATCTCTGTAAAAGTATTAATTACAACATGCATATTCAAAAGAAAACTAAACTTTAATCAAATATGAAAAAGGTATAACATATTGTCTTATTAATTAAAACTATTACAAATGTCTGAAACATAAATCAAATTATATTATCAAAATTATAAAAATAGAAAAAAGTATCAATTAAGCGTGAGATCATCCTAACAGGTTAAAATGGCGAGTACTATTAGGAACTCCAAAGAACTGTTGCTCGATCATAGTCTACAATCGATCGTGCAAAAATCTTCTCAATGAGCCCTCTTAATTTCTCTCACGTTCTTGGTTTCAAGAATCTAATTGCAGATCCTAGTGTCCTCTCTCCACATTGTAGAAAGTCTCTATTTATAAGGGTTTTGTATTTTCGAATAATTGAAGAAGGAAAAAATGTTTTCTATGCAATATAAGAAAAATTTGGACTAGAATCAATTTTGAAAATTTGGCCTTGTCAAACTATGAATTTGAGTCATAATATATTTTCAAATTATCTTGGGATCATATAGTACGAGTAAGAGGCCTTGTATACTTAAAATTCTTCCAAAAATTAGTCCAAAACTCAAATTCATATTTTATGTACGGATTGTTACGGGTATTTCATAGTCTAAGTAGTGTTTGAATCGCATTGAAAATAGATTTTCATCACCCGTGATAGGCTCAAGTGACTTTTCATTTTTCACGACCTGTTATTGCAATTTCATGACCTCCGTCATGACCCGTGATGGCACAATCATGACCCCTCGTGATAGCCAATTTTCAACCATTCACTATTTTTTACTTTCTTACTTTGTTTTAACTCTGATTTAGTGTGGTTTTTCTTAAGTGACTTCATAACTCTTTTATCTTCACAAAAAACACTATTTGAGTAAATTAATATTTTTATATAAAATAAATAAAACCATAAAATGATGCATTTTATTAGAAAATGAATAAAAATAAGATTAAATACAATCGTAATAATATATTAGATTATGCATGCATCATAGAACCTTAGACATTTTAGATTTAATTTGATATATCCAAGTTTTGGTACCTTGAAAGAGCCATTCTTTGAAGTCGTCCCATAGTGTTTCAGCATCCTCGACATATGGAATACTATATTATAAATCCTTATCATAGTGAAGTGAATATCCATGCTATGAGCATGATGGTTCATGTTGCCAATTGTTCTAATCGAGATATTGTGAAGATGGACATTTTAATGAATTATTGGTAAATAGTATCTTGGTGTTCTCACAAAGAGAATTTTGCATGGACTTTGACAATGTTAGATAATTTATGCAATTCAATATGCAAGAAACTAAGAGATTCCCACGAGAGTCTAAAGTATACAATAAATATAATGTTAAATAATTGATGCCACTCAACAGGAAAGAAACTAATAGATTCCCAAGACCAACCTAAGTATAAAGTAGATCTTTAAACCTATGTTTGGCAACATGAACTTTAGTTCTATTAAGTTCTTAGAACTTTTTGATGTGATGGTTTTGTTATGGCAACACGTTTGGACAACAATCGCCCTCTAATCGGAACTTCCTACTTGATTAGACGCATAGGTTCTTCCTAGTTCTTCAAGGTGTTTGAATGGAAAGCAGTAGAACTTTCTACCTGATCCGACTGGCTCCCATCGCGATAGTGCCACTGACATGAGGGGGAAGTAAAAAATAATGCCGCTAGAGAAAAGGGGGAGAGTGTGGTACCTCGACGCCCGATGAGACCAAGGTTGTCATCTCCGAAAGAGATCGCACGAGTCGTCGTCGGTTGTGGGTGACCTCGTCTTCATCAGCATATGGAGAACACCTGACCGAAAGAGACAGAGTGCGAAAGTATGAGAGGGAGAGGTGATGCATGCAATATATAACATATTTTAAATTATTATTTAGTTAATTTTTTCTGTAATTTAATCATGGCATGCATCGTTTTAAGTCATTTTTAATAATAATTCCGGATTTGTGTAGTCTGACTATTGATTGTCTAAACATTTTAATTTTTGAATAAATTGACTTAAATTCTATAATTATTTTGCAGACGAGTCGGACGAGTCGAGATGACAAGAATTGTTCTTTTGCGGCTGAGATTATTAGGCGTAATGTGACATCAGTAATCAAGCATGGTACTACCATTATCATGATAAGTTGTTATCGGCCGAGATACAAAGAAGAAGGGCGCAAAACATCACAAAGATGGAGATTATCGACCGATAAATCACCAAAGATCTATCCTTAACCAAGGTGTATCGACCGAGAACTCCATTATCAGCCGCAAAATCCAAGGTTTTATCCTTATCGGCCAAGATCGTTGGGCACAAAATTTATCATTGAGCAAGTTTATAGGCCAAGAACTTCAATCATTGGGAACAATGTTTGGTGGCCGAGAAACATCAATAAAAGTTATCGGGTGCAAAACGGATAACCTTTTATCATTAACTAAGTTTTATCTCTAGCCAAATTTAAAATTGGCCGTATGATTTTATCGACCACGATCTGCATGAAGACCTTTCGCACCTATAAATACGTGAAGAAGCCATCGTCCCAAGGTGTGCTCTGAAGTCTAGGTTTTCTCTATGGCGTGTCTGAGCTCTGCAGGCTTCGACCAGTTTGTGGAGTGATTAATAGTCTAGGGAATCCAATTTGCTATGTCTTAATATTAATATGATTTGATGGGATGCCAGTCGTGGAGGCTTCAATTCTTATTAAATTAAGATAGTTCTGCATGCTTAAGTTGAAGGGATGCCAGTCGTGGAGACCACAAGTTAATCATATTAGATTACTTTAGGAGACTCTAATCCATCTTTAAAGATTAAATTTATCTTTTATGGTTCAAATATTTATCCTAATCTCTTTTCATCCTAAGGCCTAACTTCGTCACCATTATCTTATCTTATTTTCTTTATTTTATTACAAAACCCTTTTCCAAAATTCCATGTTTCTCCCTCTCTTATTAATTTATAAATTTAGATATTTTATTAATAATATTCCTCGTGGGTTCGACACTTTTACTCATATTTTCTATATTACTTGAGCGACTAGTGCACTTGCTAGTGATTTTATTTTGCTACATCATTTTATGCATCAAGAGGGAACAAGGGTAATCCGGCAGCATCCGATCGAATCCGACAGTCGAGTGAGGGATCCAGCTGTCAGCGGTTTGATCCTGTAGCCATCCTTAGGAAGAACTAAAAAATAACATGGCCGGAGAAATGAGCTTGTTGTCACTGAAAGAGACCGAGGGAGCCATCTTCGGTTGCGGGCGACCTCGTCTTCACGACAAATGCCATCCTAGAGAGCAGAGTGCGAAAGTGAGAGAGGAAGAGGGTGCGAGGGAGAGAGAATGAGAGAGAAAGTATGAGAGAGGGAGTCTGAAACATCTCGTGGGCTTCGAGGAAGTTTGACGATTCACGTAGAACTTTCAAGTTCTTGCGTCTCGCAAGAACTTTTTCGCAAGAACAAATTCAAACTTTTGCCGTTAACTAGAACGAAAGTTCCCGTAGGTACAACAGGAACTTTCAAACTTGTTTGCCAGAACAAAGCCAAGTTATGGTGCAAATCCCCCATCCAAACACAGGCTAAGAGGATTCCACCATCATGAATCAAGTGAATAATTAATGGCAGGTGCTAAGAATTAACTTTGTTACCATGAGAAACTTGTTAGAGTTTGGTGGGGGAAAATCTTTTGTTCCTACTTCCAATTTATAATATTGTTAACACATAAAAATAACATAAAATCAATAAGGGATTACGATGATACACTAATGCAATCTAATTACATTAGTGAGTGTATTAATCGTTCAAGTAATAAAATAATGAGTAAAGATAGTTCATTCGAGGATGGTTAACAATTGATGACCAATTTTGCTTGTTGCTTGAGAAGGGAAATACATTTGGATTTGTAAAATAAATAAAAATAATGAGAAAGAATATCTAGATTTGATGATTAAAACTTCTCCTAATATATACCATATCACATATGGATCGTTAAATATAAAAATCATATGAGACATCAATAAAGTACTTTTCCCAAAGTTAATTAACTACTATTTCAAGTTTTAAGTACTACCTTAATATAAATTAAATTAATCCTATCTGTTTTTAATTTAATCTAACCAATTTCAAGATGCATTCAATTGGTATTATATAACAAAGGTTTTTTCCAAATCATGTTAATTCTACACAATTGGGTCTTTTTCGATTTTTGCTAATTATGATATGCATGAACAAATGATAATTCCCAAGCAACTTAATATGAAATTATTAGTTTCTTATCAGATAATAAATAAATTAATAAATCATTCAAACTCAAACATACTATTAATGGGACAAATTAAACTAATAAATAAGAATCTCATACATGGATAGGGTTCGATTAGGATGACTCTTAAAGAAAAGTACTCCATAAGAATGAAGAACAACATCAAATTTAGATTATTACTTTAGGACGAAAGAAAAGAATAAACTACACCCAAAGTCAAGCCATCCTCTTGCGAATTCTTAATAAGCCTTTGTCATAGCATCTTCCGAATTTCCTCTTCCAAGCCTTCAACTCTCTTTTATGTCACACCAGATATGCTTTTCAAATGTGATCTTGATCTCTTTTTATAACATTTTGTTGTGTCAAAGGATAAGATCCAACTTCCTACTAAAAAATTGGATAAATCTCGTTGTATAACTGAATTTTGGTTCGCTATCAACATTATGATTCACCATCTTGGGCATGAATGCAGTTCACAGTCTGAAGATGCTTTGCAGCTTCTTTGTTATGGCTGTTATAAACCTCTTCACGGTCATGGTAAAACATTTTATGAAACTATAGCTCGCTCTCATGGTCGTGATGTCTAGTGTTGGGCGTGTGAAGATGCGCGAAGATCTTTCTACTCGCACTATCATGGACATAACAAATCTCTTCATGATCATGGAAAAACTTTGAAATCTTTCATTTTTCAGTCACTCCACATTATTCATGGTACCTTTGATAGAAATTATGTCTCTTGGGGTGAGGGGGTGAAGCCCCCTATGGTACAGACCGTTGTTTATAAAGGTTAGAGTTTTATCATGATGTACTTTCTTTCTCTCATAGTGAAATTTCTTTTGACAACGACCTCTTTTGTCTGTGTATGTTTCTCTATTGTACACACTGATCAAGAGAGTTTTACCACGTTAAATCTCTGTGTTCACCTTTTCTCTTCTTCATTGTTTTGATTATTCATTGATCCTCGGTGCATATTCCCAAAACATTGGTATCAGAGCTGAGTTTTTCTGCAATCAATTTTCTAAAGATGAATACAAAAAGTCTGACATCGATAATTTTCAATGAAAACACAAACTTCAACTTGTGGCAAGTTCGGATTCTTGCCAACCTAGTTCAGAACGGGATGAAGAAGGTGTTGTCGGGTCAAAATCTAGATTCTATGGAGGCATATGTTTGGAAACTTGATGAGAGATCCATGTCTCCAATATAGTTGTGCCTGATGAACTATGTTCTTCAGGAAGTTCTCATAGAGAAGACGTCGATAAATCTCTAGACAAAATTGGAAATTTTGTATTTGATGAAAACCCTAGTGAATGGACTTGTATTGAAGCAGTGGCTATACACCTTTCATATAACAGAAGGTATGTCGATAAAATCACATATTAGTGAGTTTGCCACCTTTATCGATGATTCAAAGAACGTAGATGACAAGATCAATGATGAAGATCAGGAATTATTATTTTTATGTTATTTGTCATCTTCCTATGACCTTTAAAGAAACTATGATCAACAGTATGGACAAATTTATTTTTGAAGATGTTAAAGGACTGCTCAATGAAGAACAATTGGATAGTGAATTGGAATCCAACAACAAATTTGATGATCAAGCCTTAGGTCTGATCTTAAGAGGCAGGCATTAAGCAAGAAATCAAAATCAAGACAAATCCATATCCAAGTTGAAGAATAAAAATAAATTCTTCAATTATTGTACGAAAAAGGGTCATATCAAAGCAGAGTGTTACAAATTACAGAACAAGAATAAATGGATCAATTAAAAGACAAATGTTGCATATGCCAGTGTAATCGAGAGTGAGAATGAAGATATTCTGTTAGTAACAACATCAAATTAATCAAATTAATGGATTCTTGATTTTGAATGTTCATACTATATGTGTCTCAATCGAGTTTGATCCGTGCAGTCATTCTTTTGGGCGATAATGCTGCTTGTAAGACAATTGGTAGAACATTATCAGATTAGATTAGATTAGATGATGCTTGAAGCGTGGAGACATTCTGTATTAGATGCATGATAGAATTGTTAGAACATTATCGGAAGTTAGACATGTTCCTAATTTAAAGAAGAATCTCTGATACATACGAAAGGTAACATATAATTTGTCATGCATTTAATCACATTTTTATTCATTTTCATATAGTATGCATCATTTTTCTGACCTTATTTGTTTTAATTTTATAAAAATAAAAACCTACTAAAGTTTTGGCTTTTATTGCATAAAAAGCAAGAGAAAAGAATCAGGAAGTCACTAGAGAAAATGACACTCAAATCGGAGTTAAAATAAAGTCAAAAAATCACAAATTAGTATAGTGACAACCTTGATGTAGTATATTTTAAGAAGTAATAAAATAAAATTATATTATTAAAAATTTGGTTCAAGAAAATAATGAGCCGTGAAGTTGTAATGGCCGTAATAGCAGGTGTGTTACAAGCATGTAACAACCCGTTAAACATTCAAAATTATGCAAAAAAAATTGCACAAGTTATAGGCAGTGATCAGAATGTTACGGACCATGAAGACACACAACTTCACTCCGATTTGGACACTGGAAGGACCGTAAAATTCATGTTATGGGCCGTGAAAAGCTATATTCACGCCATTACAAAGCTATTATGGTCCTTTACGAAGATGATTTCGAGAATTTTTTGAATTTTATTGAGAATCTCAATTGCATATTGATTTCAAACTTTACCATATGTCTCAAAGATCACTAAGAAACATATTTACTAAGATTTGAAGAAGTTTAGGATGGTTTATAGCCCAATATCTATTCTGAATTTTCTTGTTTTGACATGAAAGGACTCTCAATCAAGTTGAAACTCTATGAAAACCTTGGGACACTTGGAAGATATAAATAGAGGCGAGACAGAAAACATAGTACTTGAGGCTAAGAGAAGTGCTTGAGACTTGGGAGCCATGCGTTATTGTTGAGGATGAATTTCAAATTGGAAGAGGATTTTTTGAAGAAAACTGCAGAACAACTCATCGTTTGTATTTTCTAGCGATCCAAAGATCGTCGAAAGCCATAATTCACTCTTCTAATCATTGTCTGTATGCTCTTTACTCATATTTTTTATTCTTAATTAATCTTGTAATGGAGATTTTATTATTTCATGAAAACTGCATGAACTCCATTATTTAGATTTGAAATTAATATAGTTATTCGATTTCTTTTGATTATGATTGCTATGTTTAATACTTTTTATCAAGATTATTATATTCTGAGATAAGACTATTGTGGGTGGATAGTTTTAGGATTTGATAATTTTCAGCGAATTGATTTTTAATTTAAAGTTGAAGCAATCATAACATGAAACTAGAACTCATCATTTGTGCTAAATTTTGTGTGGTTTATAACTTTATACCCAACGTTGGATGACTATTAATTTATGAGATATGATTTAATACATCTTAATATCTTGCTTAACTAAATATTAACTCAACATTTGTGATCTTAAGTTTTGTGAGAGTTAAAGATGTTTGATTTACTCAGCGTAGAAGTCATTAATTTAGGTAAGCCTAATTCATCTCAAGAACTGAACATGTTTATCATTCTTATAATTCAATCATCATTGTTCATACTACTTAATCCTTATCTTTAATCATCCATGGATTAACACCAATTTATTATATTTTTTGTTATTTACTTTTTTACACATTTATTATTTTATTTTCATATCAAAACACTCTCTCTTCTCTTAATGGATTATTGAGATATATTAGATTTAACTAGTTCATCATGGGTTCGACACTCTACTCTCTACTTTATTAGTTGATACGATTAGTGCACTTGGGATTTAATGGAGGTATAACATCGTGTAGCATCCAAATCATAGCCCGTTCATTTTAGATCAACCGTCTCTCTCTCCCATGGGGTATGCATCGTCTCTCTTTTACATGTATCAAGGAACGCCGCCGACTAAACGAGGAAATCGTCTGTCTATCGGGCGATGGATCGAGGAATGCCATCGATTGCTTCGAATATGGGGGCGACACAGATTGCAGACGGTGATATAGCAGGCGACGGATCGAAGACGGGGGCCAAACGATAGATTGAGGGCTCGCGATGGAAGGATTTGGCTCAAAGGGCTCAACGATGAAAAATCTAGAGGGCAGCAGTCGACACAAGCTCGACGACGACAGAGGGGAAGATGGGAGTGGAGAGTGGGGCACCGGTCGAGAGAGGGGAGTGGAGGAGACGCTGTCACAAGGGAGTGGGGGAGACACTGTCGTAGGGGAGTGGGAGAGACATCATCAGTGGCAAAAAGATTGGAGGATGGAGGCGTCTCTCTCTCAACGCTGGGCTTGACGACAGTCAATGGGGGCTAGAGAGGGGAGGACGACCAGTGCTTGGGAAGGAGAGGTCGTAGGCGAGGGAGGTCGCAGGAACTTGGGGGTGCTCCCACAAGACGATGATCGGAGAGGAGGTTAGCGATGGTCGATGGCGGAGACAGCAGTGACAACTCTTGGAGGAGAAGGACGCGTGCTCGAAGGGTGGAGGGTGATCGGTGGCGGAAGACGACGTGAGAGAGCAGGTCGCATGAGAGAAGAGAAAGAATGTTAAAATAATCTATATCGTATATCTAAAATGAACGACTCAAATTTGGGCGCTGCATAGTGTTACACCTAAAGGGTGTTACACCTCCATTAATCTCAGTGCACTTGCTAACAAATTTATTTATTATAAATTTAACACATCAATCTCATCTCACTCGAGATATTAGACTCAAATGATTGCAAAGTTGTTATTGAGTCATGTGTTGATGAAAGACCTCAAAATCGATAGCTTATATATTCTTCAAGGTTCAACTATGATAGGTTTAGTAGTAATCTCATCTACGTCAGAAGATAATTATACCAAATTATGGCATATGTGTTTGAGTCATATGAGTGAGAAAGCCATGGAAGTTCTCAACAAGTCTTCTTCTTGGTGCAAATATTAGAAAACTAGACTTATGCGAGCATTGTATCTTCGAAAAGCAGAAGATAATTTCAGTTTGGTCACTCATAAGATGAAGGGAACCTTGATTATATTCATTCAAATTTCTGGGGGCTTTCTCAGGTTCCTTTGAAATGAGAGGAAATAGATATTTGTTGATATTTATTGATGATTTCTCCAGAAAAGTTTGGGTCTACTTTTTGAAATTAACATAAAGATGAAGTGTTTGAAACATTTAAGCCGTGGAAGATTTTACTAGAGAATCAATCTAAAAATGTTGTCAAATGATTGAAAATTGATAATGATTTAGAATTTTATAATTCAAAGTTCAATGAATTTTGTGACAAAGAAGGCTTTGCGAGACATCACATGTGAGAACTCCATAGTAGAACAGAGTCATAGAAAGAATGAATAGAATTCTACTAGAGAAAGCTCGGTGTATGCTATCAAATGCAAGACTTGATAAGGAGTTTTAAGCAAAGGTTGTCAACTTGGCATGTCACTTAGTAAATCGATCTCCTCATCAATCTTTGGATTTGAAGATTATTAAAGAAGTGTGGTCAAGTAATCCTCCTAATTATTCACATTTAGGAGTTTTCAATTGTCTGCATATGCACATGTGAACGATGGAAGTATATTTCTTGAATATAAATTTGGTTTAAAAGGTTATAGATTATGGTGTCATGAAATCAAGAAATTTATTATTAATAAAGATGTTACTTTTGATGAATATGTGATGCTTCATTCGAGAAAAGATTTGTTTGTTATTGATGATAAAACAAAAATAAAAAATTTGGAGAATGTGGAGTTAGAACTTTTGAATTCTTCTTATGAAAGAAGGATGTTCCAAATACTGATGATTCTCCTGAAATGCACAGATCTCCTCAGAAAGAGCAACCATACATATTAGCTTGTGACAAAATAAAAACACCTCAAAGGCTCGATTTTGAAGAATTAGTGTCTTATGCATTAAGTGTTGCTAAATATTTTGAATCACATGATCCTTCCTCTTATTCTAAAGCTATTCGAAGGAGGGGTGTTTAACGGGTCGGGTTGACCTGTGAACCCAATGATCCGTGAACAAAAAAAATTGGGAACTTGTAAAACAACCACTGAACAAGAAAATTGTTGGTTGCAAATGAGTGTTCAAGAAGAAAGAAAGAATTAATAATGAAGATACAAAGTACAAAGCAAGATTGATGGCAAAAGGCTATATCCAAATGAGAGCATTGATTTTCATAATGTATCTCTCTTATTGTGAAACATACTTCTATTCATACTTTGTTTGTTAGCGTAGCTTGTAGAATCTTGAGCTTGAGCAGTTGCATTCCTACATGGTAATCTTGAGGAAGATATATATATATATATATATATATATATATATATGGAGCAGTCATCATGCTTTCATGTTGAAGGAAAAAAGGCCAAGTTTGTCATTTGAAGAACTCCTTATATGCACATAAACAATTTCATCGCCAGTGATATAAAATGTTTGATTCATGTTGAGTATTAATTTTGCTAGAAGCAAATATGATAGTTGTGTTTACTTGAATCAACTTATTGATGATTCATTTATCTGTTTGTTACTCTATGTTAATAATATGTTGATTGCAGGAAAAGACATCTGAAATTAATATTTTGATAAACAAGTTAAGTTCTAAATTTGAGATGAAAGATCTTGAAGCGACAAAAAAGATTTAGGAATGAAAATTTTCAAAAACAGAAGCACAAGAAGACTATTTCTCTCTCAACAGAAATATGTTGAGAAAGTCTTGGAGAATTTTGAAATGCATAATGCAAAAGTTGTTGGTACTCCAATTACTTCACACTTTAAACTCTCAACTTTATGTTCACCACAATATAATGAGGACAAAAAGTACATGTCAAAACTTTCTTATTCTAGTGTAGTTGTAGCGTTATGTATGCTTTGGTTTGCACTCATCCAGATATATCTCATGTCATGAGTGTTATTAGTAGATATATGTCCAATTCAGGAAAGAAGCATTAAGAATGAATACTGAGATATTTAAGAGGTATTTCTGATGTATGTCTAGAATTTGATAAATATTAAGCTGGTCTGACTGACTATGTTGATTCAAATTTTACAAGAGATCTTGATAGAATAAGGTCTCGTTATGTGTTTACTATTATTGATTGTGATGTGAGTTGGAAAGTTATTTTGTAGGATACAATAATATTATTCATTACTGAAGTTGAACACATAATCATCACTGAAGTTATAAAAGAAGTTATTTGATTGAGAGGATTAGTTAGGGAGCTCACTATGAAGAAGAAAGCTATTTTATATATTGTGATAGTCATAGTGCAATACATCTTACAAAAAATCAAATGCATCATGAAAGGACAAAACATATTGATGTGAGGCATTATTTTGTTCATAATATTGTGAAAAAGTGATTTGTTCAAGAGATAAGCACTCATGACAACCCAACAGATATGATGAATATTGTGGCAGACATTTTGTAAAAATCAAGTTAAGCCCGTGTGGACCATTCGACAAAGGAGAGCATGTTGAGTTTTTTTTTTCTTTGAGAGTTTTGTAAAATTCAAGTTAAGGTGGAGATTTGTTATGTGTCTTGAATTATGTATTCTGTACTTAAAATTGTGAAAGAAAAAAAAAATAATGATATGTGACGTGAGTCATTAAGGTTTTATCATGATGTACCATCTTTTATTATAGTGAAATTTCTTCTAACGACGACCTTCTTTGATTGTGGATGTTTCTCTCTTGTTCACATTGGAGAATTTTATCATGTTAAATCTCTGTGTTCATCTTTTTTTTCTTTATTATCATAATTATTCATCATCAGTGCCATTTCCCAACATGAAGCCGTGCCATTTCTCAACATGAAACCAATTATTTTGATCTTTGTAATCTCTTTTTCGGCCTAAATTTTTATCTTTTGGTATCCTATGTCAAAATTAATTAGAATTTGAGTGAAAATCAATTAAGAATGATAAATTTTAGAATCTAATCAATTAAATGCATATTTAACTCAAATTAATTCTCAGATATTATTAAATAATAATAAAATAGTGCATGATTTTCATGAATCATACAATAGTGTGAATGACTTGGTATTTACAATTTTGTTTACCTATCTGTTAGAAATAAATTTCTATAGGAGAAGATATAGTTTCTCTCTGATTTTATCACTAATTATCCTAACATGTCCATACTGAAATTTGCTACATGATTGTTGGAATGACTATCACATAATTTTGTTCTTAGATGATACATTTTTCATGACCTTTTAACTTCCTCCACATCAAAAAAAAGGAAGTTCTTCCTTTTCTTTTCCCAACTACAAAAATGAACATTGTCATCATAAAGAAACAATGAGCAGTTTCATAATCTAATTGATCCACAATCAGTAACGGAGGGAGACTTCACAATCGGAAGGTGGGGTGGGGGGGGACAACCATATATGCATAATCTATATCTTAATTTTTTTACTTATTTGTAATACAAATTATACAGGGGTGTAAAAAATTTGGGTCCACAATCCAAATGTTTTAAATCAAACGAGGAAAAAAAAAAGAAAAGGAATTACAGTCGACTCAGTGCCGAAGGCAGAGCCCATCAATCGCTTGTCGGCAAATTATCTGCAGCAAGGAAAGGTATTAATTGTCGCTCCATGCCGTGATGCCGTGCTGCTTGCAGATGATCAATGGCCAGACACCCCATAGCTGTTGCTCTTGCAGGATCAGGAAGGATGCATCCCTGGAACAGGATGGAGCTCCAATAGCATCTCATGTGCTACTACTTGAACGTCCTGTCCTCTCAATTTGTTTCGATTTCTTAACTGAACTGAGAACAGTAGAACTTTCCCACAGCAATCTGACATGGGATGATGGTAACAGATTGGAACCCGGTAGTTTACATATGTACTTGATATGCAAAAGTAGATATTTATGAATGGCCAAAGTGATGCAATTTAGATTTTTTTTCGGACGAGATATTCAGAACCGTTAACACTTGACTAATTCGATGTTTGAGTGAAAGTGGTATGGAAATCCTGAGCGTGACTCTGAAAATTGATCTGAAGTTACTAATACTCAACGGACATGTGCAAAACCATCCTTCATTAAAGTGATGCAATTTACACTTTGTGGATGCAAGAATAGCTTCTGTCTAAGGCGTATGGGGTTTTTAATCTGCCGAACTCAGAGTTACCTGTTGGATATTACAAGGAACAAGTTCTCCTCCCCTTCGCCTGTGATCAAATTAATTAATTAATGGGAGGAGTGCCACTGCAAGGCATATGATGTTGCAGTGCAGCTAATTAAATTACTTTGGTGAACCGACAAGAAACGGGAGCATTTATTTCACGAGAAAATATAATAACTTACGACCTTTCAACCTTAATATGTCAAAATGGGAAAAGATTCAGATCTCTCAATGCCATGCATGTTAAATTTACTGTTTTTTCCGGTTGCCATCGCAGTGATGGATCCAAATTTACTATCATATTACTAAGTTGCATGACAGATAAAACTTCCAACGAAATATTTTGCATACTATATCTTTTAAGTTCGAGACCTTAAGCGAGAACCAACTTCTTTATTCCAAGGCAAAACACAACTTGCGAGACAATGTTCCTGGGCTCATCGCATGGGTCAGTAATCGTATGACAAAAGATAAAGAAGGATACTAATTGGAACAGTTTTTGGTACGTATGCGTAGCGGAGTTAAAGGTTGGGATCAGTTGGTAGACAAGAGATTAATTTTTAATACTCTACACCTTGGACAAATTTGATTTTTTTTTTTTTTTTACTTTTAGCCAGTCGTGTCTGAAAAATGATGTGGACGATCTAATCAGTGCGATACTAAAGAGCGAACTTTGATGACAGCAACAATTTCAAGTATTAAAAAGTATTCTGAAACTTCTCCCCTTTAGGAAAGCGGCACTACCACTCATGGTTTTGCAAGGTGCAGCTGCTCTGCAATTTGTGTTTTACGTTCTCGTTCGACTGCAGTCAAAGGAGAAGTAATAAATGTCATCCAACTACTCGCTGCCCTCGATTTATGACGATCCCGCTACGTGCTTTGCCTCTATATATAGCGCTTCTCACTCTTGCTTGTCACAACAGGGAGCTTTGCTAACCAAGCGAGTGATATATATCATTCCTAGTTATCTCTCTCTCTCTCTGTAAGAAATATGGAGCAGACGAAAGGGAAATCTTTCTTGAATTGTCTCCTCTTTGTTGGCTTGGTCGCTCACAATGTAGTGACTCCAGTCACAAGTCGGAGCCTTGAGGAGTTCACTGATCAGAAGAGCTACTACCCTCCTGTCGCGAGGAGCTCCCCTAAACGTAATCTCTCTCTCTCTCTCTCTCTCTCTCTCTCTCTAGGTATATATATGTATATGTGTATAGATAAAAAAAATTGGAAACTGCGTGGGGCTTAATTAATTTTGAATGCAGCTCCCCAGACGAAGGCAGACTGTCCTCCAACGCCCTCCTCCTCCCATCCCACTCCAACGCCGCCTTCTCACGGTGGAAGCTACGGCACTCCCATCGGCGGCCATGTGGGAACCACGACGCCACCGGCCTCCTCCTCCTCTCACGGAGCTCCGACAAGCGGCAGCTCCACTCCGTCGACACCGGCAGTGACCCCGCCGCATTCCACGCCCATCGTGGATCCGCATCTGCCCCCCTACTTCGCGGGCACCTGCAGGTACGTAATTGCAAGTTACTAATTAACATGGTCATAACTATAAGCATGGGCGTTCATGCACGTATGCTTCATCTTTGCATGAACAGCTACTGGAGCTCGCATCCGGACGTCATCTTTGCGATCTTGGGGAACTGGGGAGACATCAGCGCCTTCTTCGGCCCCGCCTGCGTGACAATCTTCGGGACGGGCCTGAGCCTGCCTGACGCGCTGACGAACGCCCGGCCGGACGGGTACGGCGCCCTCTTCCGAGAAGGCGCAGCGGCGCTGCTCAACTCCATGGCGAACGCGCAGTTCCCCTTCACTACTCGGCAGGTGCAGGACGCCTTCACCTCCGCGCTCGGCTCCGACAGCGGCGCGGCCGCGCAAGCGGCGCTGTTCCGGCGAGCTAACGAGGGCGGGGTCAAGGTCTAAATTATTTGTATCTTTCCAGTTCCGTATGCGCCAAGGGGAAGTGAAGTCGCATGTTCTCTGCTGATTTGTATTCGCCAATGATTTAAATTAATTGCTTTGTGATGATGTCTTCATTAAGTATTCGATTATCATATTTGGAAAAAACATTAAAGAAATGTCTCGGTTAGTTTGTTTTTTTTTTCTATTTTTCCACCTTTTTGAAGAACTATTGGATGGTTAATTGAGGAACAAGAGTATAGCACGCACACCAATAAAAAAGTCACGAGTTCGAATTTTGGATTCCCCTTTCTTTTTAATCACTAAGTTCATGCCTCCTTTTGTAACCAAAAAAAAAAAAAGAAATAACTTCGCCTAGGTTAACCTTGTTTGTCCTATGTAGGTCTCATATAACATCGAAGTAAAAAAAAAAAAAAAGAAAAAAAGTTTAATTAATGCGACATCTTAAAATGATGTGATTCATAAATTGAGCCAGTGCACTACTATACATACAAGAGGGAAAGCATGATTGACCTGTCAATTGCTTAGTTATGACTAATTGATGCATGATCTACATCGACCGTTAACCTTAATTTGAGTCCTCAAAAAATAAAACACCTTTTAGATTTCAGCAAATTAGTAAGGTGAACGAGAGTTTAAAGTTTTGTTAGGCTTTTAGAACATGGCCTGAGAAGTTAACTCCAAGAATTCTTATAATTCAAGGTAATTTTTATTAGTTGGGTTATCGACGGTTACGACCGTATGTAATTGAACAAAAATCGTCAGAAATAGGTTTTTACATCAACAAATTCCTCAGAGATGATATAATTTTCTCTTTGGATCACTGCAGCATTTCACTGATTCAATGTTCGGAGTGAAACTGACCAAATTAGTTACTTAAGAAATCAATTGATCTCGAAACTATATCACAATTTTAGACACCTTTGATATCATTACCCTGTCATAGAAAGAACCAACAAATGCTTTGTTGCATTAGGTTCCAGTGATTGTAACTAATTCCTCAAAGGTGTGAAGATCTCTTTTTCAAAAGTTTCATTTCTCTCACTTTAACTTGACATTATAAGTGAAAAGTCAGGTACCTCAATCCGAACTCTCGGCCTCAAGGGCAAGAGGAACAACAGCTTTTGATTATGTTTTCTGGTTTTCTCATAATTATTTCTTGAACATATATGAGAATTTTAGTTTGAGTGGTATGAGCACGGCCATTTGAACTTGCATGTCTCAAGACTACTCCAATATCAAACAGTCTATAAGGTATGCTACAATGCAGCAGAAAAAGTGAACTAGGCTCAGGTGTTAACAACCCACATTATCATGTTTCTTAACAAGGTTGTAGAGACCCTTTCTTAAGGTCTCGATTGCTGCTAGATCCATGAAGTGAGAAAAGAGATGGAATTCAGAACTGAATCAGAGTTTGACACACTCGATTTTGAGATATCTGAAGTAGGGAAAATTAAGGGACAAAAAAGAAAATAGAACAGCTATGAATACACATAACATTGACAACATGCATAACGATAGCTTAAAAGTAAGCGCATATATGTACATATAGTCTTGTCTTATACAAGTACTACTTGATTAACTTGGCACATTAAAGTTTAGCTACATTGCTAATTGAATCTTCCATCGATAGGAGCATTGAAAGGCTCTTAACCACAACCATTAGTTTATATATATTAAGCAGTACTCTCCCAACAGAAGACTCAACAATTATGACCGACAATATTGGATGAGGTGGTCTCCATATCCATGCAATCTTCCACCAGTCAAGCATGACTTACAAACTACGCAAGAAGATCAAAAGCATCAAGAGGATCCAGAAGTAGTCAAAGCAATCATTTCTCAGCTGCAAGAAATGATGAATTGAACTCATTAATCACATATGATATTGATATGACTCACAAGGGTAAGTACCCATGACCATTTCAATATTGAAGGGGACATTTATTTACTTACTATTAATTCTTTTCTGTTGCATTACCACCATGATTATAGAGTTTTTGAATTCTGATATGCGCTGACTAATTAATGAATAGAGATGGGCAGTGTACCATATGTGCTCACCCTAGCTGGAGTGTTGTCCGTTGGTGGTGACTGTAATCCTGATTTGGCTGCATTACATTCACTTGCAGGAAGTTTCTTGAATCATAAGGAGGAATGACTTCATATCCGGCTGTGGTGGATGGGAGCATGTTGACGGCCTGTTGCTGTGCTTTCTCATTCTCAGTTATCTGTTTGCTCGTTATATTGCAGGCTTTCATCAGTTTTTCATTTACTCACATCATAAAATAAACAAACTTCGAAATTGGCTTATAATGGCTCCTAATGATCCACTTAATGTATGAACTACATTTTTTTATGAACAAAAAGAACAAAGTAAATGAGAAAAGTTGATCAGAGAGGGTTGAGGAGAGAGACAGACCTTGTTTCTTAGGTACATGTTGTCATTTTGCAGCTCCATTTCCTGACAAGTGGAAGAACGAATATATTTTATTGAGGTGATTAATATAAGTAAATACCACAATTGAGCTGAAGTGGTCTGATATTGTTACCCTCTTCTGCATGTACTCAATTTCAGCAAAGAGCATCTCATTCTGACATGTAAAAGGCAACTAATGTATAAGCACTAATATAGTTTACAAATGTAGAAAATTTCTTCCAAGAGACGAGCAACTTAATTGTTGGATTTTAAGATGAGTACAATTACCTTCTTACTTCTTATTTTGCCCAAGGCTTTGTCTAACTTAGTCTCAAGTTGCTTCATGTCCTTGAGTGGCACCGCGCATAGAGATTCTCCCAGCAAGTGCCTGTGGAGAAAAGGACTTTTTATAAAGTTGTAGTAGGCTCCCTTTGTAAAAATTATGAAAAAAGAACATTGAAAAAATGTTGATGAGGAAACTAAAGATACATGTAGATATATTTCCATTAACCTGTTCGAGCCTTGCAAGTCGTTGATTTGCTTTCGAAGTTTTGCTGATTCTTGCTGGTAGTACTGTGAACCAAGGACAGAAGAAAACTAGGGAATGTCATCTATGAAAGCTATTACTATGACTATCAATGTGCATCGAAAGGAAATGTTGTTTTAGATTTAGTAGTACGCAGAGGAAGTCATGAATTTTTGGCATACTCCAGTATAAACTATTCCAACACAAAAAAAAAGTTGGATTTCTTACTATTATGATTTCTTACATATAATTTTTGCAATGAATTACATATATTCTGCAGACAAATTTTAGCAGAAACTTCAGACTACATGTCCAATGCATATACTTGATTATATGATTTACATTTACTGGAGAAGTAAATAGAAAAACCTTTTAGGCATAACAAAGTGTACCTAATTAATATAATTGAATTTGTTAGGACATTTAAATATCCATGAGGACATAGGGTTGTGAATATGGATTTTAACATGACATCGATGGATCTTGACATTTTGAAAGTTAAAATGGTGTACTTATGAGACAATAAAACTCAGCTTAGCGTTCACCTTTACCCGAAAGCAGAATACAGACAAATGTTAATTGAGATGCATGGCCATCATGCATATCTAACTACTGTTTCTTCACATACATCAGAAGCTGTATGCAAACTACGCATGCATTCTCTATTGTTTCTGATCAAAATTAGTTACACCTAATAAACATGAGAACTAAGTTTCACGTGCATGCATGGAATGCCCAAAATCATGAATTCCAAGATTTATGGTACTACTAAATCAATGTCACTACTTATAGGTTAACTGCATCGGCTGATTTGAACAATACCTAAATTAGATTGCTGTAGTAAATAGAAATAATATATTTAAGCAAATTTTCAAATGTCAGCTTAGTTAAAGTACAAGATGCTCCTAAAATTACAGAACTCATAACTGAATAAACATAGTATATCTAAGTAAATTTTCATGTGGCCTGGGTAATATTCCATTATAAACAACTGACTATGTTTCTCCAGAAGCTGTCTGCACATATAATTAACTGTTAACTTACAAGCCCATGATAATGGAACATATTCATCAAGATAAAGGCTTTGGCTCCTCCATTTGTCTATGGCAATGATCAGACACTAAAGAGGTTGATCTTTCTCCAGACATTTTCTTTAACATATAAACTTCCTCAAAAGAAGCATGAATTTAAGATAATTATTTGAATAAAGTTTACCTGAGCGTTAACTTCTGAGACAGACCCATTATTTGAGGTGTCACTGCATGCTTTCTTATACCTTTCAATAGTTCCCTTGACACTGAAATCAAATGAAACTCATGTAAATGCAAGGAAGACAACGCATAATAAAGAAACTGGATTCGGCCATATAAATATGATGACCATCCAATTTTCGCAGTTTAAAAATAAACTATCTATTTGTATCTGCTAAAATAAAGTTAATGTTAAATATCATGCCATATTTGTAATAGGCCATACCGAATCCTGGGCCCATTTTTTTCATTAAGATTTTGGTCTAATAAAAAATATTAATATTATTATAATATGTGAAATTATGAGTATTAGATGTACAATAAAAATATATAATATATAATTAAATATTTAGATATATAATAAAAATAAAAATGTGTGCTTCGTCGAGCTGGCTCGAGCCGAGCCTATCTAGCAGGGTCTAGTATAAGCCCGACCGATGATCGTGCTCAGGCCGAGTCTGTGTGTGAGTAGATCGACTTGGCAAAATTCTGTGCGGACACGTGCTAAGACGAGAGCCGCAAAAAATTCCATCTTTGCATGACAAGGTTAACATCTACTAGCTTTGTGGGAAATTTAATAATCTACTTCTCAAATGATCATACAATTAAATTTTTGTTCTTTAGTAGCCAATTTGTAGAAGCGATCTAATTTGTACAGCACTATTGAACGCATTATTCACAAATTAAAAATTACTCTATCATCAAACTTAATTAATACGATTAGGTCATTTCGAATTGCATATTTAAAAATGATGAATATAACTCCTAACAAAAAAATACATTCTCAAACAATCACACTCAAAATCTAATTTAAACCATGAAGTGCCCCTTCTCACTCACCCAACTCACGCATAACAATAATTTAATTCACAATCATTAGCTTATTTCACTACCAGCAAAGAGTAAAATAGTAAGCAAAAAATATTATTCTCTGAGCAGTCAAATCATCCATAAGGAATTAAGCGTGGGCATCATCATGAAAAGTGTCTCTTCTAAGATGTCCATTTCTAAAATCAACAACCTCTTTTTTAAAAAAAAAGGAAGGATACTATTCATTAATCATTAACGTCCGAGAACAAAATAGGCAAGAGCCCGAAAGGAGGGGCACTGCACCAAAAGGAGTCAGATGAAGAGATGCATCCAAGGTTGGCTAGAAGCCTCAAAAAATACAAGACAGCCAAGGATATCAGACACAAAAGGTTCAATTTTCCAATGGCAACGAGCTTTGTTCAACAGAATATCGACTAATAGTTGGGAGTTAGTCTCCAAGTGATTTTTCGGTGTTGATCAACCATGCATCATTCGACACCCATCATGAGTGTGAAGGCCTCCAACTCCATAACAGAAAGGTGATCATGCCTAAAAGCCCCTGCGGCAATTAAGTCACTATTAGAAGTGCGAAGCAGGTATCCTGCTCCCCCCTCCTCGCCGGATGCCGAAGCAGAGTCGTCTCAGTTAAGTTTAACCCAGTCGAGAGGAGGGGGCACCCACAAGATCTGGGGAGGATCGGTAGGGGGGAAGGGATGGGGCCTCAGAATGGTGTAGGAAGATGTACTCATTAAACCCTACCAGTGCTTTCTCCTAGATCACCTGAGTGGATGTGTTTTTGGAGTTGAAGAGTGAGTCATTACGGGCGTTCCAGATACCTCACAAATAGAAAGCTAATAAAGGCTGCAATTGTATTTTTGAACTATAGTCAAGGGAGTGACCCACAAAGATCCAAGAGCCCTCCAGCCAAGAGTCAAAAAGTTCAAAGGTAAAATTGAGTAAGGATTGAACTAGGTGCCAAAACTGGAAGGAAAATGGGCAAGTGAAAAATAGACGATCAATAGTCTCAAGATTGTGGCAAAATAAATAGTTGGTATTAATAGAAAGGTCAAAATGGGCAATAACATCAAGAGTGGGAAGACATTCATGGGCTAATTTCCACAAAAAAATATGCATTTTTTGGGGTATCCGGATGTTCCAAACTCGCTTCCAAAAACACTGTCCAGAAATAAGCATCGACAAAAAACATGGCCGCTTAGGAAATAGTACATAGACTTGGCATTTGCACACCCATAGGGGTCCGATGTTAACAAGATGTGTAATTAGAGGTAGTCCGCCAAAAACATCTCGGATCAACCGAGAATTCCAGAAACCATCAGTGATGAGATCAGAAACATTATTCAGAGAGTGTATGGCATTTATATTAATGAAGGTAGGCATCCAAGCAAGGGGGACATTGAAGATCCATGGGTCATTTAGGATACTTGTGTTGTGACCATCGCCGATTTGGACATAGAGGCCTGCCTTGATCTGGTCAAGTGTGGTTAAGATGATACGCCAACTCTAGGCATGGCGAGAGTTAATCGGAGGCAGGGTCCAGGGATGAATGGGATCGTATTTGTGGGCGACAAAATTGACCTATGGAGAGTTATGTTGATTTAAGATGGAGAGTACACACTTAGCTAGCATGGCTGGACGAACCAGATGGAGGCGACGGATGCCTAAACCACCTAGACTTCGTGGGGCCTGGATGGTACCTAAGCTAATGAGGTGAGCCCCTTGTTGACCATCCTTGGCCCAGAAGAACGAGTGGGAGAGCCTTTCCAGCAATTGAATAAGACCTCCGGATATGTAAGCACTAAGGGAATAGATAGGTACATAATAGAGAAAAAAATTGATGAGGGTGGCTTTACCCACCTGGTTCAAAGTATTGTGTTTCCAGTTAGAAATTCGGGAGGCAGTGCGATCAATGGGCCTACACTATAAGACTCAAGGGATAAACTTGTATGATGTGGGGAATAAAATAATGATAATTATACAACAATAAAAATATAGAAAACCATTGATATAACAAAACCAAGGAATCATGTCACCTATTGAAACAAGGATCAAATCCACACGAAATACTACTATTTTTAGTACTCGTCACAATCAAGCTAGGAGATGTCTACTGGCCTTAAAAGTTACCACAAGATTATATTGAATTATCTCCTTCATAAAAATGATACTCCACTTTCTGAGGCAATTCTCTCTCTCTCCCCCTCTCGTCCCATTGTCCTGTCTTTCCAATGTCTTGACCATTCTTCAAAACCTTTGTTTCGTCGAGGATCTAATTGGTCCCTTTCACCACGTTGGCGTACGATCCCACGATATGATTGGACAGTGTCGATTCCCTCTCTATGTTGCATTTGATTTGTGTCCATGACTCACCACATTATCTTTCGAGTAGTGTAAAGATCACCTCCCTTTTTACCTCTTCTGACCTCTTGGCTTTTGTTGTTGTAGCTGCTACTAGCTCACTATCTCTCTCACTCGCTCCCCCCATGTTGCAATCGCACGATAGAGAGAGATAGATAGGTAGAGAGAGAGAGAGCTCCAAACAAAATCAAGGAGTCAGCATAGTCACCCCATTGGCTCTCCAGTCACCTTCATGTGCGCTCACTATCCAGCAGTCTCCTCATGTATTATATGTTTAGACACACAATATATTCTTTCATCTATTGTTTTCTTTGTATTATTTATGCCTTATATGTGTGTGAGATAGTGAGAGAGAGAGCCATGTCAGTGACGTATGGGAAGGATGGTTGGTACTTTGGTTAAGGAATGGGCTAATGGGAGAGTGACAGATTCTTAGCTGTGGTTTCTTACACTAAAAGAATGAACGGTGAAAGGGGGAGAAAAAGGAGAGAAAATGAGTGCTAAAGAGAAGCAGCGGGAGCAACAAAAGAAGAAAGGGGGCTTCATAGTAGTACTTATAAGGTCTTATGTCTCAGAAACAAAATAGATACCAAGCTAACCAATTTGTGCCACCATTACTGGAGCAAACTCTTAACTCTTGCTGCTTCCACAAATCCATCCATGCTTCCCCCCGCAACAAAGAAATTAAAGGGCAAAAATCTTATCGTGCATAGCTCACTTACAGAATATAGTAATGTCACAAGAGATAGGGAAAGGGAGGTGGTGGGCATAAATAGAGAAAGAAAGGAAGAGGACCACAAGAGCAAGCAAAAAATAAATTTAACCTCAAGCTGTACTGAATCTATGTAAGCATCCCAAACTTCTGCACAAACATGGCCTTCCCATTATTATTGTTAGATCTACTGTTGCAGACTTCATCTCTTTCAGGAAATTAAATAAAATAGATTAAGGGAAAGACAATCATATTATGACTATTATTCTTGCAAGAACATCTTGATCTCCACTCTTCCTCCTATAAAGCAAAGGATGGTATCTTAAAAAAGGAGATGGCTCTCACCGCCCTCCTCGACTCCTCTATCCTCCCTCCCCTTCCTCCACCTCAACCTCCTCCACCGCCACCCCACAATACTCCCTCTAACCTAGACAATAGAACTAATACCAATGTGAGAAATCTAGAGTCTGGAATCGTGGAATGACCCGTACATCCTGGGAAAATATTGTTAAGTGGCAAAGACGCTCTGCCATGCCTATGATGTCCTTGCACCAACTTCGTGAGATCCAGGCATCGATCTCAAATGAAGTGGAGATTCCTTTTGATGTCATCGGTCCTAGAGCGGCCGAATGCGATAGCTGTCTCATTGATCATCTCTATGACGAAAATGTCTCCTTAAGCATACTACTTGATGAGTTGCCAGAACTATGGAATCTCACTCAAGCCTTGGATATCACTAACATGGGCAATTGTTACTTTGTTTTTCATTTTGCAGATATGAAGGAATGCTCATCCGGGGTTGCATCCTTAGTGTCATTGTACTTCGCCCTTTCTTTTAGCCTGGAATGGAAACTCTGTCGGTGGCACCAGTATGGATTCACGTTCCTGGTTTGACCTTTGAGTTGGACTCAATAGCCATCATCCAGCTTATTGCTGGTCAGTTTGGTAATCCGTTAAAATTGGATGAGAATATGCATGTCGGATATTCGCTAGATTCTGTGTAGAGATCGATCTCAATCGATCGCTCAAGCAAGGTACATCGGGTAAGGACTCTAGGAGAGGGCAGGTACTTTCAACTTGTTTGATATGAGAATATCCCCCTTCTTTGTTTTTTATGTGGTCTTGCAGGTCATAGGCTCAAACAGTGCTCGAGAAGAGAACCTGAGTAGTAGGCGAAGGTCCTTCTCTATGGCCATTTGAAGCAATCTAGGTCGGCCGACCAAACATTGCAACAAAGAGGACAGAGTCATTTTCACACCGGACGATAGCCTTCATGCCAATGGGATGTCGAAGACTCAGCCGTTAGGGCAGTGTGCCCTAATCTTAATGTCGTACCTGCTACGGACACTTCAGATGAGTCCACAGTACAACAATGGTCGGATTCAGAATGCATGGGCCACGAAGATAGTGTCGAGGCTCTAGTTTCAGTGGTGGGCACTTATCGGACATTTCGGAGGGCGATCAACGGTCAGACACACTTGACAACATCATGGCCTCACCGATCACTTAGGTTATGGGGCACGTGAGTGACTGTACGCTCGTAGATCTAGGCCATTCGCACACGCACATTCATTCTAATCCAAAGACACCTATCCTATTGCCTTTTCACACTTGGAAAAACCCTACGGCCTCCTCCGCCGTCGTGCAAATCCTCTTTCTTCTCCAGTCCTCTCCAAACATCTCGACAGACCTTCTTAAGCCTCTCAGCATACCCCTTCACAATTCCTATCGGATCTGCATCCCTGATCTCCTTCCCATCATGAACCACTATTGTAATCTCATCTAAAGTCTACCCAGGCCCTCTTGCCGTTATGCACCTACTAATCAGCGGGGAAAGGAGGGTCTAACTCAGCACGAGGACGTGGTCCAAGAGGTTCTTGCGGCATTCTCAGAGTCAAGTCTCCCACACATAGAAGAAGAGATGGAGTCTACTGATGAAGAAATACCACATCAAGATATTGTGCTAGCCATTCAGATGGAAAATAAGGAGAGACTTAAGGAGAAACCTCTCACCCCCTGCCCTCAGTGCAAAGAAGATAAGCACGGGCAAAGCGGGACAAATAGGTAAAAGGAAAACATCTAACATGGTTAAGCCCTCAAGTTCCTCTATTTTACATGTGCCCCTGCCGGATGGACTCGGTGCTCTTACGCCATGAAGATCATGTCGTGGAACTATCGAGGAGCCGCCCGTAGCAAAGTTAGGGATCGGCTGGAGATTTTGAAGAATCAACACCCTGACATTTTCATCCTAGTAGAAGTGCATACTGACGAAGCCAAATTCAATAGAATCATAAGTCATCTTGGAGCTGCCTGGAAGGGTTGGGTTTTGTGTAGCCGGGTAGGGTGCGGCAAGAGGGATCATCATTGCCTGGCAACAACATCTTGTCCAAGTTACTTCGCTCCATGTAACCCACAAGTGGCTCACCTAGTTGTTACAATTAATGATTTTTCCTTCCTCTTATTTGTTGTTTATGCAAGTACTCTCCCTCTATTATGCCAGAATCCCTGGAATGCTTTAGAAGACATTTACTGTGACAATGTAACCTAGGCTATTATAGGGAATTTTAATTGTAACCTCTCCCTAGACGATAAGATAGGTGGAGCACATTTTCGGACTACCAAATCCATTCGCCTTCTTCGCTCTATAATATGTAACCATGGTCTTACGGATCTGTTCCTTACTGGTAACTATTATACTTGGTGTAACAACAGACTTGGACCTACTCGAATCCTCTGTCTTCTTGATTGCTTTTTTGTAAGCCATCATTGGCTTACGACATTTCCTAACCTAGGTATCTCCTCTCTCCCTAGAACTGCCTCTGATCATTCGTCTTTGTTTTTCAACCCTAATTCTTACAAATGCATTCCAAGGACTTAAATTTGAGCACCTTGAACCCAAGAACATTGTCTAGTTTGAATAGTCTGGCAACAACATTCCACCTTCCCTTAAGGCAATTAAAGAAAAACTCTTTTGTGGCTTAGGTCCTTGGAGCAATGCGCTAAGGATGCTAGGGTCACCATTGATGCGTTGAAGGCCCTGGATAGCCACCAGATTCTGAGCTTACTCATCTTAGGATAGCCTACCACAATGCATACCTTAGGAAAATTAGTATTAAATGGTGGAGTAAGGTAAGAGTCAATTGGTTGCAGCAGAGACAGGAACTCTAAGTTCTTTCACCTCTTTACCTCTTATAGGGAGATGAGCAAAAGAATCACCTATATCCAAGACCCCGATGGCAATGCCTTAATCAATAACCATCAGATTATGAGGCATTTCTCAACCATTATCAAAACATGTGGAAGAGAGAACCCCAAACTTTAATTCCCCTCGATCACTGGCCAGACTTGCCAGTCTTGTCTGACTCCTTACATGACAAGCTCACTGCCCTTGTATCTGATCAGGAAATTAAACAATGCCTCTAGATCCTGGGCTCTGGGAAGTCTCCTGGCCCTAATGGATTCACCATAGAATTTTATACATCTTATTAGGATATTGTTGGTCTTGGCATTAGCACTTTATCAAAAACTTTTTCTCTACTTGCTCCATACCCAAGGACTGGGTTGAAACCACTCTAATCTTCATTCCCAAGAAGAAGCGAATCAAGTATATTAATGACTTCAGATCTATTTCTTTGTGTAATATGATGTATTGACTTATACCAAAATTATTGCTAATAGGCTAAAGTCAACATTACTTGACCTCGTTGATAAAGCCCAATCTACTTTTATTGTTGGAAGGGCTATACAAGATAATATCATGGCAGACATAAACACTTGTTGATTAAGGTAGACCTTGATAAGACATTTGATAGGGTAAGTTGGTCCTCTATTATTAATGTGTTAACTTTTATTAATTTTCCTGCTCAGTTCATTAATTGGATTGTTGCTTGTATTCATTCTCCTATGTTCAACTGCTCAGTTAATGGCATCACATCAAGATATTATAAAAGTTATAAGGGCATTAGGTAGGAGGATCCACTGTCCCTCTACCTCTTTATTTTGGTTTCACAAGTCCTATCCTCCATCATGAACCAACAAGTCAACTTTGGGTCTATAATTCTTTTCTCGCTTGGATCCTTTCACTCTCAGTCATCTCATGTATGCTGATGATCTTATCATCTGTATCAAATCCACTAAAACTAAATATATCAAAGATTCTCATATTATATCATTTGTTTACTGGACAGTGGGTTAACCCAACAAAGTCAGAAACCTTCCTCCATCAAAAGCTTAACATGAAGCGTAGGGATCTAATCACCAATATCTTGGGTTTCAAAATTGGGAGCTACCCTTTCAGTTATCTTGGGATACCCATCTCTTACAAGTATCTGCCTACGTGCACCCAATTATCTCTTACTAATAAAATTGCTAACAAAATCACTGCATGGAATGAGAGACTTCTCAATCAGGCAGGTAAGGCCACCTTAAATCCTCTGTCATCAACTTTGTACCTGTGTATGTCTTAAGCTCTACCCATGTGTCTCCAGGGCTACTTCGCTCCCTGGAAAAAATCTCTTGCTCCTTTTTCTGGCACTCGAGTGAAAACGATAAAGGACTTCATCTTATTAATCAGAATACTGTACAACTTCCTAAATCATAGGGAGGACTTAGTTTCAGAAAGCTTTCCCTCATTAGTCTCTCTTTACATGTTAAAAGAATACTAAATTTAATCAATGATGTACCATCTCTTTAGGCCTCCTTGGTCAAGAACAAATATGGGGTTTTCATCCTTGGAAGCACATCATTACTAACCAGCCAGCTGCATGGAGCTGGAGAATCATCCGTAACTACCTATTGGATATCAGGGATGGTATTCAAAAATTGATCGATAATGGCTATTCCACCAGCATTTTCTTTGACCCATGGATTTCTTGTATCCCTCTCTCCTAGTCACCTACTCTCATTAATATGGACAAAATCCAATCTATAAGCTCTATGGATGTTAATGATCTGATCATGAATCATAGCTGGAATGATTCTTTGCTACATGACATGTTTGGTGATGCATTGGTCTCTCGTATAAGCTCTATTTTTTTAACTGTTAATGTCAATGATGACATGTGGATATCGGAAAATGATTCCCATGATTTTGCTAATGTTTCTACTGTTTATAGTTTCCTCTGTATACATACCTTGCTGCCACCTGGGATTGGACGGACTGCTTGCCAACAAGTTTGGAACATTCTGATGCCCCCTAAACTACATCTCTTTCTTTGGAAGTTAGCCCACCATCGCTTGCCGACCTTGAATATTATTGCTCGCTTTAATTCCTTGTTAACCCCACCTGCCTTTTATGTGGACGTCATCTTAAGACTAAATCTCATTTATTTTTTAGCTACCCAATCACACTAAGCCTTTGGTCATTATTACAATCCCGATTGAATTTTACTTTCAATCTTATGGACATTTGGAGTGAAGGTTCCTGGTTGCAGGAAGGCTTCAAGCTTGACAAAGTTTAAAAATAAAATTATTGTCCATTTTCTCCTTTTGTATTTGGGGCTTACAGAATTATATCCATTTTAGAAGGAAGCACTCAACCATCACAGCGGTTTGTGAAAAGGACATCGCGGAATACTATGATTATGCTAAAATTTACACTCGTAAGGCGCTTTCCCCCAATGACCCTATTCGGTCCTGTGAGTGCCCCCACCGAGAGGTCGGGGGTGCAGGTAACTAAAGATCGGGGGTGCAGGTAACTAAAGATTTGCTTGCAGGAGGGAGGTCGGGGGTGCGGGTCTTATTGCTTGCTGTTTCTGCTATATGGGGCATAAGACATATGGCAAAGGTAACTAAAGAAGGAAATTTAAAGAAAAAATTTAGATTTTTTATGACAGTGGAACAACAAGAAGTGGAGTTCACAATTCTTGTTGAAAAAAATCCTGATTTGAAAAGAAAAAGGAATTAATTAAGGAGAATGGCAACCTGCTGTTGGCGTACTCGTAGAGGCGGCCACGACTAGAGAAGACGACGAGGGCGATCTCAGCATCGCAGAGTACAGACAGCTCGTAGGCCTTCTTGAGCAGACCGTTGCGGCGCTTGCAGAAGGTCACCTGCCGGTTGGTCGTGTTCTCGATCCTCTTGATCTCAATTTTTCCTCGTCCCATCTTCTCCGGTCGCTCCAGCTTTGCCTTCTTTTCTTTTGCCTGTTGGTCCAAAGGAAAGAGAGATAGTGGTACGATCGCAGTTGAAAGCAGTAGGAGCCCCTTATGCTGCTTCACAGACCGACAGACAATAAAAGGAAGTGGACAGTGTTTAGAAGTGTGATCTAAAGGGAGATGGGTATCGGATGCTTTCGGCTATCTTTTTCTTTGTTACATACCTGTTTAAAGATGGGAAGAAGGTGGTGGATGGGGGAAGGGGAAGTGATTGAGAGGAGGTTGTGATGATCAGGGGAGAGAGAGAGAGAGAGAGAGAGAGAGAGAGAGAGAGAGAGAGAGAGAGAGAGGAGCTAGCTGGGAGTGCAGCAATTGCAGCGAGAGAGAGAGAGAGAGAGAGAGAGAGAGGAGCTAGCTGGGAGTGCAGCAATTGCAGCTTGCTGAAGGCTGTCCTTTTCCACTTTTTTTTCTCCTCAAATGTGAAAGAATGCACTGTGATGGATATATGGTAAAGGAGAGGGCTTTAAGATGTTTTGCTTGCAGGAGTTATGGGCTGCAGACTCTTTATGGCCAACCCTCCCTTCTTCCTTGATGCTTCTACTTCTTTCTCCCCTCTTCCTTCTCCTGTTCTCGATCTATATATGCTACTCTCAACAGTAAATGCTAAGGAAGAAGACTGACTGTTTACCACTGTGGTGGAATCCCTTACCATGTGCTTCTTGGATAGGCATTAGCGTGTGATGGGTGTGGGAACGAGAGCGGGAGAGAGGAGAGAGAGAGACTTAGAGCGAAAGCGACTACTAACGGGGTCTGAATGAGACGTTGGGATGAGTTGCACTCAAAGAAAGCACGAGTTCTACTTCTACACACACGAATAATTAAGATGGTGAATGAATGGTGGATCTGCCACAGATGCCAGCCACATTATTTCGTTTAATTGGTTGTGTAAAAATTCTGAAATATGAGAACTTAACATTACTGTTATGTTGGAATCTTCCTTAACAATTAATGTTCGAGCTATTTCTCGTCAGATCAGCCCCTTGCTGATTCAGATGCTGCTGTAATGCCACAAATCAACCATGACAAGAGACAATGATCACGAAGGAAAAAGGGACAAGAACCTCCCTAAAGACTTAGTCCAAAATTCATATTTATTCTATTGGCCGGTCATCCTGAGTTGAAGTGTTGTAGCCCCACACGAAGTTGCACTGGAAAGTTCACCTCGGAATGCAACCGGAAATGTACTGCATGATTTTACCTCAATGGTTTCCCCTCACTGAGCTCGTTTATTGTCCATCTCTTTTTTATTTATATTTTTGTTGAACCTTGCACAAATGAGGATTAATAGTCTTGTGACACAAGAGAAGGCAGCTCCCATGTGAGCTTCTGCCCTCCTATCTCTACACAATTGCTGCCCCATTTATGTCCATGCAAATTTGGGAAATGCACTAGGCAACCCAAGGCGCCATGTACTCCCCCCCCTCCCCTTAGGTACATATGGAATCATATTCTTGTCGAATGCTATCGCCATCAATCCATTTCCACCCCCGTGCCGACGATAAGCGTTTGTTCATTTTCGTTCATCGCATCCTCGTCGACGAACGTGAAATCTCGATCCGGTAGGAGGCCGGCATTTTAAGATTTAACAGACAATGAATGACCAAAATGTTCCTAAATGCTTGCTTGGACTCTCGCAAGCATCATTTTCTTTCTTGGTACAGATGCAAACATGGGCTTTGAGATGTCACTGTTGGACACCAACCCGGAAGCAGCATGAGCTGTAGATGAGAACTGCCTTATACTACTACCTTGATTTGTTCTGAAATCATCATGGGCAGGGACCATATGTACAGTTTCAGATATGCATGCACCCATCCATTTTCAAATCGATCCATCTACTGCAACTATAATAGTAATAATCACACAAGATCATAAGAAACTGAACATGGTGCAATAATTTCATGTGCTTTCGTTGTCTAGGTTTTCTGTGATTCATATTTTGGTTTGTCGTGAGGCACGCAATATCAATAAAGCAGAAGCTAAGGACTGCAATATGTTCAATCATTTGGATAAGTTTCTACTCTGGAGGTAACATAAATATGAAACTTCACAATTGACCCATTGTGAAATCTTCTGAAAGGATTCCCCACTATACCAAATTGGCCATTAGCCTTGTTAGTAGTTCAAAAAAGCAAAGCATAAAGAGGTGGGTCGCCATCTCCATTTGAGGATCATATCTGACATCTAGTTCAACACTGCCAACCTAAAAAAAAATTTTTTTGGTAGAGATCACTAATTCAGGTGACAAGTAACTGTTTTCAGGTGACAAAATAACCTTTGGGAATTCAAAACTTAAGTTGTGGGATTTGTACCAACCATGACTGGTGTCTCCCCTTACGGAAGTTGACAATTTTTAGATTTAATGCCAAAGGATGTATCTTTTTCTCACAGGTTATATTACTCCAACTTCTTTGAATAATCACACATTAACCTTAATAATTTCTAGTTTTGTTAAGAAAAAGGAAGTTGAAGAGTTTCACTGGAACCCCAACCTTCTATCATATGTAAATGCACCAAGTGGAGAGGCTCTGCAAATTCATTGCATATGCCAAAGTTATTACTATATAACTGAACATATAATATAAGGAAATAAGATCATTTTGATCAAAGATTAGAAAACACTTGTTGATATTTGAACTTTTCCATGACAAAAATGGAAGTCGTACTCTAATTACATTTACAAGAGTATCAGTAAATCTCTAATGCTTAAACTTCTTTGGGTTAATGGAAGGCTCTTGGGATTAGTACATCAAAACCAGAAGCAGAAATTAGGACAGAGAAATGGTGAATTGAGCTTCTGATCTCTTCGTCTACTAGTAAGTTATCCACCACAATCATATTCTCTGCAGCTTTTTTAGCCTTTTGGTAGAAGGATATTGCAACACTGTTTAGCATTGAAGTAGCTGGATCTGTATGCTGTCCTGTAACTCCAATTATTGTACTTTTCTTTAAGGAAAAAAAAATCAAAACTAAGGGTTTCCAGAGAAGCGTAATTAATTCTAATCGTATAATTGGTGATTAGATTTTTCTTAACGAGAGAACGTTAATTATCAAAGGGAGCCAAACTGGTGTGCAGAAAGATAACAAGCACATATCGCCATTTCATTGATTCGTGAACAAAATAAATCTTCTCCGGACAGAAGGCATGATGCAAAGGAAATGAAAACAAATCGTCAGTCGTTCCTTCTTCTGCTGTAGTTCATGGAGGAGAAGTGGCTTCATGGGGTTCAATCCCTGAAATTAATATAATTTTTTAAATTTAATAACAGTTTAATATTTTTATTTTTAAAAATTTATTGTATATGATTTTGATTATTTTATAATAATGTATTATGCATTTTTTAATCACCCATATATTTTATTAGAGTGATTATTTTGTTAATTTTTATAAATATTAATTATTATTATCAAAAATATATTTTTAATTAATATTTAAATAATTATATTAATCGTATGAGATCGTAGGTGAACGAATAAGATCATAAAAATTAATATACTATTAGATCTTATCCTCAAGATAATATTAAAATTGATTAGGATAGTAAAATCGTATGACCTTTATATTTAGATTCATATCTGGATAGCCTTAACATTTCAATTAAACGTAATTGGCTAACTTTTTCTCTCTCCTATCTCTTGGGGAAAAGAGAGAAAAAAAATGTTTTTTTCTTTTTCTCCTTTAGATCTAGCCACGAGTTTATTAGAAAAAAAGGAGATTTCTTTTTCTTATAGTCAACTACTACGAAAAAAGATGCGAAAAAAAAAAGAAAGATGATATGAAAAAGAAGACAAAGAATTTTTCTTTAAGAACAAAGAATCAAGAATAGAGTCAAATTGAAAATTTTTCATAAGGTTTATTTATACTGCAATGACAAAAAATTATAGTAATCAAGCGATAATATTCCTATTGTTTATTCAATATTTTTTAGAGAAAATGTATTTATCTCATTGGATTATTATTTGGATTCGGACAAAATCTGAAAGGCATTATACTTAATTTTTGAGATAGTGACATGATTTTGTAATTACTCACTAATTATTTATTCTTTCCAATTGAAAGGGTTTTCACATAAATTTAGTATCACTTTTGTCTATTATTATCCTTGGTGCATTGTGCTTGACTTGTATTATTTAATTCATATATAAGAAGAGGAATTAAAGTTCCCAACAAGTATATCAAAAGAGATGAATTAAATGGAGGAAACTTTAATGAGATGATCAAACAAATTTTCAGTTTGAAAAGACATTACAAAGGACTTTATTTACTTTAAGGACTTGTTTGACTCGATTGATATGAGATGAAAATTTAATATAAGAATTGATGAAAAAAAGATGCATAGACATCATCATGTTGGTCAAGAGATAGATGTACAAATTTTGTAAACGAAACCTTATATGATAGAAATATTACTCAGAATAAAACATTTATGATCAGAAAATTGGTGAACTTGAAATTAAAAGATGAAAATTGTATTGTTGAACAATAAAGTGAATTTCAAGAGTTAGTAAATCAGTTGAAGGCAAAAAAAATGATCCTTAATAATGAGATGTAGGGAGTCATGCTACTAAGTTATTTACCACTTTTTTAGAAACCTTGATGATAACACTTAGTAATTCTACTTTTACTAGTGTTGTATCATTATTCATGTTAAAAATTATTTATTCAATGAAAAAAGAAGGAGGAAGATCATGGAAACATATATTATATAGGCTTTTGTCATAGAGAATAGTGGCAAAGAGAAAAGTAGAGAATCAAAAGGTCATAGGTCATCACAATAATATATCGTAGTTTAGAATAATCACATACTATCATTTTGACAAGGAAAGACATGTCATGAAAAATTATAATGACTGCAAGAGAAAATAGAGTGACAACAATTAGAAAAATGCAGATGATCTGTAGTGACATCATATTTTTTTAGAAAGAAATAAAGTATGCAATGTCACAATTTTTTTTGTTGAGTGAATCACTGATTCAGGGCTTCGTATCATGTAACACTATTAAATAAATATTTCAAGGTGTAGAGAACTAGAGTATAAAATTTTAGGAATTGAAGGTCTATGTATACGAAAGATGGTGATTGTGAATTATTTTTTAAGAATGTCAAACACATACTAGTTTTGCATCTTAATTTGACTTCTCCAACTTTTGAATCAAGAAAGACTATAGTGGGGTGACAAAAAGTAAAAATTGATTAAATGACATTGTTAAGTAAATTATCAGGGTCTTCTACATAACTCAAATGGATTTGATTGGATAGTCAATGAATGCAATAGCGGAAGAAGAGTTACCATATTTACGGCATAAAAATTTGAGACACCTGAGTGAGAAAGAATTACAAGTTCTTGAGAGAAATTCTCACATCACTTTTGACAAAAGTAATATAACGCCTCAAAATTTGACCCTGCCATATGACGAAATCTCCTCTCGATTGTTACTTTCTTTGATTATTCTTTGACTCTTTTGTTGATCTAGATGGTAAAGATTGACACGTAAGTGAAAGACTTTAAAATAAAATATTATCACCAATAAACATGATAAATGCGAAAGTTAAAATAGAATAAGTAAGGAGTACATCAACTGTGACATATAAGACTCCATGTCACACTATAACTCGATAGGTCCCATGATAGTCCAAATACAACTCGATGGATAAAAGAGAAAAACACTCCATCTAAACTCTACGATAATTATGTGCACACTTTACCAAGTTGTACTTGTCGCACACACATCAATTGACTCGCAATCACCTCATACACTTATGGGGGTCACAGAGGGAGCAAACTCAACTAGAAGCAAACACTAAGTGTGAGATTGTATAGGTCATAGATAAGTTCCATTAGAATAAGCATGAAAACAAACATATAAATGAGAATCATAATTGAAAATCAATAAAAATATCATGATCATGGTTCATGCCCTTTTATTTTATGTGAGTTTGTATAGGTCATAGATAAGTTCCATTAGAATAAGCATGAAAACAAACATATAAATGAGAATCATAATTGAAAATCAATAAAAATATCATGATCTTGTTTTATTTTATTTTATTTTATTTTATTTCCATATTCATGGTCATGCTCATTATTCATGTTCATAAAGACAAAGTCATTTTCTTCATCTTTGGTCATTTATGTTCTTTCATCTTGTCCATAAATTGGAAGAGCTCTCCACTTTCAGGGCATATCATTGCAAACACACAAGTGCATAGCCATCTAAACCATGGTGGGCCAATGGGCATTAGTATCACGGCCAACATTATCGGGCAACATGACCTCACGCAAGGCGAAAATATATGTAGTGAGAAATATCCATCTAGATAGGCAAATGATAACCCCCATTTTTATCTTATAATTCATGAATCTCTCTTTCAATCAGTAGATCAATTTTAAGGAGCAAAAGTGGCTCCTGATAATCTTTCAGTTCATAACGATCGATAATAAATCAGGTGGACAAAAACTGATTAAATAAATTATCCTTAATTAAAGTCATATACTGTCCACATATTGGACGTCAAAAAATCGAGCGGACATCTAAATGAGGTTCATTCAACAATCGTCCAAAAGGAGAGCGGATGCCCATTTTTTGTCGGTATTCACCCATCGACCGAAAAGGTTGTGGTCTCTCGTTCTTAGTTCCATTTGTCTGTCATTCCAAGGACATATATGAGCGGTCGACCGAGAGAGGTCCGGTTGCCCATTATCACATGGAGAGTCTCTCAAACTTTTGGTTGAGATTTTCGGTTGGCTGAAATTGGACCAGTCGTCCACTAGGAACAATGTCGTCTTCTTCGGTCGGTCTGGGAATGTTCTTCTGTTGGATCTAAGTTTTAATGTCTTACATAATCATATTTTGATGATACAAACCTCGAAAGACTAAAGCCAAATGCTGAAAAAGTTTATAGAAAAATAGACAACTTTATGCACTATACTTTGATTAAATAATTGAATATCATCTTATTCGATTTTGGATGAATCATAAATATCAAAATTGTAGAGAATCATGTTAACTATCCATAGAATTTAATATTATCTGATTTGGATAACTGTGCAAAAAATTATGATAAAAAAGTGCAGGGTAGTCAACTAGTCAGTCGACACAATGAAAGCCGGTCGAGAGAACATCGATCGACCGATCTGGAGATACCGATCGATCGATAAATATGTGAGCTTCTCCGGACGATGTCGAGACGATACGGTCATAATAGAAAAAGAAACATATCAAATAGAAAAAGAAAATTAGTCATAATGATACGGGGAGCATATTTTCAACCTTATTTTAACATATCATTATTGTATCAAAGTTTTATATAATATTTTGATTCCTAATATAATTTTTGACTTATGGATTTCATAACTTCTAAATTAATTTAATTTCATTTTAAAATAACCATAAATTTAGGGGGAGTTATTTTTGCCTATTTCATGACTTTTTATAATACTTTACATATTCACAACAAAAAGGGGAGAATAAATATTTTTTTGACAAAAGGGAAATTACATATTTTTTTATACCCTTCATTTACAAACTACTTTTTTATAAAACAAAAGAGGAAAAAATATAGGAGAAATATGATCTGAATATACTTTATATGAAGAGTACCTTACAATTAATATTTATGTGAATATCTACCATTGTAAGGAAAGCTAAGTGTAGGGGGAGTAAAATTGATTATACAAGATTTTACAATTTTTTCGCAACTTATATAGTTTTCATATTTCTCGATTTCTCTTCATAAAAAAGGGGGAGATTGTTGGATCTAAATTTTAATTCCTTATATAATTATATTTTGATGATACAAACCTCAAAAAACTAAAGTCAAATGCTGAAAAAGTTTATAGAAAAAGAGATAATTTTATGCAGTACATTTTGATTAAATAATTGAATATGATCTTATTAGATTCTGTATGAATCATAAATATCAAAGTTATAGATAATCCTATTAGAATAATAATTGTGTAGAAAGTTATGATCAAAAAGTGCAGGGTAGTCAATCAGCCGGTCAACATAATGAAAGCCGATCAAGAGAACACCGGTTGACCGATCTGGAGATACCGATCGACCGATAAATACGTGAGCTGCACCGGATGATGTTGAGATGATACCGATCGACCGACCAATGCATGAGTTGCTCAGATCGATGACGAGACTATACCGGTCGACGTCGAGATAATGTCGGTCGACCGATCAGGCGCAGAAGTTGAAGAAATCGTGCAACGGTCACATAGACCGATTGATCGGTCCATATGTGCAGTCGACCGACCTCCGAGTCAAATGAACAATAATGGTTAATTTTGATTGAGGAAATTGTAGAATAATTTCCGGATGACTTTCTCACTTGCTGAAGCATATAAAATGAGTGTCAAAGTCAGAAGCAAATGCATCCATCCAAGCATTGAAGCAAAACTTCAAGAAATCAAAAGAAGACCTTTCTTCTTGAAGTTATCAGTTTTAAGTTCTCTTTTCTTTCTTTCTTCTCTTGTTGTGAGCATTCTATTATAAAATAGAGAAATCATTTTCAGAAACATTGTGAGAGCTCCTGGGTGAAAGAGGTTCTAAATCTTACTTTTTGAGCGAGATAAAAGATTAGCTTCCTAGAAGGAAAGGTTTGTCTTGCCTCTCGAAGTGGAGAAAAGATTATTGTGTAAAGGATTTTCTTCCTTACCCCATTTGAAACAAAGGAAGTGATTCTAGTGGACTCTCCAACGGTCTCGAAGTTGAGAAGTCGGAACGGGGATGTAGGCCAAGGTGTGGCCGAACCTCATCAACAACCACCGTGTGTTAGTGTTTGATTTTCTGTCTCTCTCATATTATGCTTATGATCTGAATTGCTTTGATTTAAAAGGATTAACAAATCGGTTTGTGCTTCCGTGATGATTTTTGTGAAATTGAACATTTTGGTTTAGAACACCAATTCAAAATGCATAATAATGAATCCATAAATGAGATGATTGCGCGATTCAATAATATCTTGAATGGCTTAACCTCCTTGGACGAATCAAGAACTAACTCCCAAAAAGTGAAAAAGATTCTCAAGTCTCTCTCCTCCAAATGGCGTACGAAAATGATCGTGATTGAAGAAAAAAGTCTAAACAAATTAGATTTCAATGATCTAATGATTCACTTCTAATCTATAAGATCTCAATCCAAGAAGATCAAGAAGAAAAAACTCCTAAGAAGAAAACATTGGCATTAAAAGCAAACACAAAAAAAGAACAAATGAAGAGCAAGTGGACAAAAAGGAACTGCTCTCTACACAAGAAAACTAGACAAATATCTCAAATTGGTAAAAAAAAAAGACAAGAACGAAAATCCAACAATAAGATCATACAAACACCACAAAAAAGAAAAATCTCATAAAGGTAAAAAGAAAAAATTTCAAGAGTCTAGTGAAACAAATGATTCATCATGCTCTAGTGATGAAGCATACCTATGCTTAATGGCACATGACGATGAGGTAATTTCTAACCCTTCAAATTCAAATTATGACTTATCAAACTCTTCCGTAGAAAACTTTTCTTTAGATGTGAATAAGGAACTCTCCTATCTTATAAAAAGATATTTCTCAACTAAAGAGGATAATGAAAAATTAATACAAGAGATTGAAAAATTAAAAGAATAAAAGGATACATATTTTGTAGAAAATGAAAACCTGAAAAATGAAATTGATAATTTGAAAATTACACATGCTTGTGAAATAATAAAATTAACATGTTCTTTAGAAAAGGTAAAGCAAGAAAATACTATTTTGAAAAGTACACAAAATAAAAAGGTTATTTCTCATGTAACGAAAAATACCCTTAGGAAATACTTTGAAAATTCTTGGAAATTCAATCATTCCTATGGTAAAAGATTGCATCTCAAATGTTTTACATGTGGATTTCATGGCCATTATGCCTATTAATGTAGAATAAGAATATCATCACCACGTGGCATGATTTGGGTTCCGAAGAGACAATTGTCTAACAAAATAGGATTCAAAGAAGTTTGGGTACCAAAAGTTACTTAATTGCTTTTCAGGTGTGCCTCACATGTAAAGCAAAAGACGGATGGAAATGTGAAGGCACAAAGCTTATGATAAAAGTACCACCTACTTTTTTATTCTTCTCAAAAGCTCAAAATCATCTTTTTTTTTTGGAAAAAGGAACATATCAAATAGAAAAAAAAATAGTCATAATGATAGGGGGAGCATGTTTTCAATCTTATTTTAACATATCATTGTTGTATCAAAGTTTTATATAATATTTTGATTCCTAATATAATTTTTGACTTATGGATTTCATAACTTCTAAATTAATTTAATTTCATTTTAAAATAACCATAAATTTAGGGGGAGTTATTTTTGCCTATTTCATGACTTTTTATAATACTTTACATATTCATAACAAAAAGGGGAGAATAAATATTTTTTTGACAAAAGGGGAATTACATTTTTTTATGCCCTTCATTTTATAAACTACTTTTTTTATGAAACAAAAGGGGAGAAATATAATCTGAATATATTTTATATGAAGAGTACCTTACAATTAAAATTTATGTGAATATCTACCATTGTAAGGAGAGCTAAGTGTTAGGGGGAGTAAAATTGATTTTACAAGATTTTACTACTTTTTTGCAACTTATATACATTTTTCATATTTCTCGGTTTGTCTTCATAAAAAAGGGGGAGATTGTTGGATCTAAGTTTTAATGCTTTACATAATCATATTTTGGTGATACAAACCTCGAAAGACTAAAGTCAAATGCTACAATAAAGTCATAGAATCACTTCCACTAGAATAAATACTAAGAGGGGGTGTGTTTGTGATGCAATGAAGATGGAATCAATACTAATCTTTCGTCGGCTTTCTGCTCGTTGCACTTTTAGATGCCCAAAGTGTTTCGGCCGTCCAGTTATTCATCGGTTGAGTTGCCGACTCATCGAGACATCAGGTGCTCGTTTGGTTTCGGTCACCCGAAAGTCCAACGTCAGATAAAATAAAATTTTAATTTTTTTACGAGGTTTGAGTGTGTTATATTATTATACCCATAGAAAAAGGATTCGTCTTTGAATCCTATAAGGAATAAAACTTACCGAATAGATGTGGAAACTCCTTGCGCATCTTCGATTCGAGTTCCCGCATCGCCTCCTTTCTGTGATGGTACTTCCACGTGACCTTAACCAGCGGTACTTCCTTGTCCTTTCGGTATTGTACTTTCTACTCTAGAATCTTCATGGGGTACTCCGCATAGGCCAATTCTTCCTTCATATTAAACTCTTTTATCCTTGCAATGTTGGCATCATCGTGCTTGTACTTTTGGAGCATGGAGACGTGGAAGACGTTGTGAACTCTTCCCTAGGATGGATGTAGGGCCTAGATGCATACTCCATCATCGACTAATTCTAGAACCCTGAAGGGGCCAACAAACCAAGGACTGAGCTTCTCTTGTTTGTTGAATTGCATCATGCCCTTCATCGAAGATACCTTTAGTAGTACTTTGGTTTCAGCTCTGAAGATTTGCTCTCGTCGCTTCTTGTCGGCATAGCTCTTGGATTGTGCAACCTTCATTCTTTCGGATGACGTCCACTGTGTTTACATACTCCTAATCTTGGACTATCAACTCCTCGCAGCTTGTCTCAATTGCCGTGTCAATCCAACGCACAAATTCAGAGCATGCCCTCCAATGTCCGAATCGTCCTCTTCGACTGTCCATTTGTCTATGGGTGGAAGATTGTACTATAGCTCAGTTGTGTGTCGAATGCCTTCTATAACTTTTCCAAAATCTTGATGTGAATTGGGGATCATGTCCGACACGATCGAGACTAGAATCCCATGAAGTCGGATGATGTTTCGTACGTACACCTCCACTAGGCTCTCCATAAACTGCTTCCACTTGATGGGAATGAAGTGGCCGCCTTCATCAATCTATCGACCATGACCCAGATGGCTCCATGAACCTTCTGTGTCCTAGACAGTCCTAAGATGAAGTCCATCGTGATGTTCTCTCACTTCCATTTTGGTACTCCTAGCGCCTTCATCATTCCATCAATCCATCGGTCGTTGGTGCTTGATCATCTCTTTATTGTACCCTTAATCACGATAATTTCCACAAATTTTATATAAGAATTAGACATATTTAAATGTTTTTACTATTTTCCAAGGGAAAAGTTGAATGAGTAAAAGGAGAACTAACAACTTTTCAAAATTCGAATGATGACAGGAAAACTAACAAAAGGAGGCCGAAGAAGAGGGCATGAGAAAAGGGGAGAAGGGAGGAAGAAAGAGGAAGGACTGGGGCATGGAAGAGAAATGGAGAACTAAAGAGATTTTTCTTAATTTCCTTGGGATGAAACTTTGTTAAATGCTTATTATTGTTCTAATTTCCTGACGTAGTATTTTTTATTCCTTGCTTGGTATTTACGGGATGCATAGCCATAAGAACTCTACTGATTTTAAAAGGATTGAGAGATCGATCATTTTTTTTGTTTAAGCTAATTTCACCCGAGAGGGGAACTTAGTTATATCAATTGTTATGCTTTTCGTGAATTGCTGATTGGTACTTCTAGGGATCGAGAGATCCATTATACCGATTGTTATGAGATGAGAATCCTTGCAATCGTGTGAGGAACAAATCCTATATTTCTGATTGTTGATTAAGATTAAGAGCCTTAATTATAAAAAGATCGAGAGACTACATTTAACCCGACTAAAGATGAGAGTCTTGTTAATCGGTAGTCTTAATCATCGGTTAGAACCCCTGCTATTCTTGATTTTTATTAATACTTGTCGTTAGAATAGAAGGGAAACCAGAACTTAGTAAATCAGATAGGGTTATTGTTATAGCATTAACTAGTTCATTCCAAGGGAATCTCTTCTTCAAATTGCTAAAACAATCATTTCTCCCATTCCTTTATTACTCTTAATTCTTGTTCATTTCTCTTTATGCATACTTCTTCTATAATTTCGTGATACTTTTGGATATAATAGGAAAAAGTAATTGGTCTAAATCAACGGGGTTACGACACTCAGGGTTTCTACTCGACCTGTGTACTTGCAGCAACGTGAACTCTTGAGTAAAATTTAAATTGTGATTGAACTTATTTCTTATACGAAATCCATAATTCTGTGACTACGTTTAGTTCACGTCAAGTTTTTGGCGCCGTTGCCGGGGATTTTGATTAATTATTTACCTTTCATTTATATCCTTATTTAGTTTGTTAAAGCGTTATTCGCATCTGGTTATATTTTCTCATTTGATTTCAGGGAATAGTATATGCCCAGAAGTATTCGCAGTCAACTACTCGAATTAGATCCCGAAATCGATCGAACTTTTAAGAGAAGAGTGCGAGAATACAAGTGTAGAACATCACGTCCTGAAGGTACAAGTAGCACTTAATCTATAGAGCTCGAAGAGAATTTTAATCCGGAGATCGAAATGATGGCTGAACAACAAGAACCACTCCAACCGCGACCACCGATCCCATCATTAAAAGAACTTTATACTCCTACCGCAGATGGACTAGAGTCTGCAATTTTAAAGCTCGCCATTCAAGCCAATTTTGAGTTGAAATCATCTCTAATATCTACGATTCAACAAAATCAATTTGGAGGAACCCCAGATGAAGATCCAAATCAACACCTTAAAGATTTTTTGAAAATATGCAAGACAGCTAAGTTGAATGGGGTGTCTCCAGAAGCATTGAGACTGAGAGTTTTTTCTTTCTCGCTAAGGGGTAAGGCCAAACAATGGTTATAATCCCTGGAACCACGAGAATTAACTACCTGGGAGCAACTAGTAAAAGCCTTTTTGTCAGAATATTTTCCTCCCAGCAAAACCATAAGGATCAGAAATCAAGTCATCGATTTTGTGCAAAAGGACCAGGAGACGTTGTATGAAGCTTGGCAAAGATTCAAAACATTGCTGAGGTCGTGTCCGCACCATGGTTTGAGCAAATGGATTCTGGTCCAATCGTTCCACAATGGACTCAATTACACCTTAAAAATGGCACTTGACAATGTTGCATATGGTGTGTTTATAAAGAAAAATGTGGATGAAGCCTATCAACTTATAGAAGAGATCGCTCGGAATCAACATTTCTTAGCTCATTCAAGGTCTAATGAATCCGCAGCATCAACTCAAACTCGGCTTGACGGTGAAGATTTTACTTCCAAGGTAGAGTACATAGTTCAAAAAGCAATTAGTCGACTGGGGCTCAATGAAGCTACACCAACTATTAATATGATAGCAAGATGTTGTGAAATATGTGGTTCATCCGATCACATTTCTGTGCACTGTGAGCTGCTAAAATAGCAAGGGCACCAACAACAAGCTAATGCTATAGGCCCTTATCCATCGAATAATGATTCATACTCTAACACTTTCAATCCAGGATGAAGAAATAATCCAAAGTTCTCCTACAGAGATAATCCTCAGCAAAATCAGGCTCCCGGTTGGCAAAATAGATTCAATCAGAGAACACAACCTCAGAATTCCTCGACAAAACAAGGGTCTTCTTCTACCAATAAGTTAGAAGCAATGATGGAGAAATATATGTCAAAACAGGACACCCTGATGCAAAAAATGTTTGAAAAAATAAAAAGCCTCTCCATTCATAACAAAATGTTGGAAAATCAGATAGCTCAACAAGCTGCGTCGTCTTCAAGACTACCAGGCATCTTACCCGGACAACCAGAAAAGAATCCAAAAGAACAAGTCCAAGCTGTAACTTTAAGAAGTGGAAAGACAGTTGATAGTACTAAAAGAACAAGGGCAGAGCTCTCGACAGAAATAACAGATGAAGTTGGTGACCAAAATCAGATAGTCCAATCGGAAGACACAATGAATAAACCAAATAAGTCCAAACAACAGCCTACTGAGGGACAGCATAGCTATTCTTCGCGGATACCATTTCCTAAAGCCCTCGAGAAATCTAGACAAGAACAACAATTCGGCAAATTCGTAGAAATCCTAAAGAAACTCTATATCAATGTGCTTTTTGTGGAAGCTATTCAAGAGATGCCAGCATATGCTAAATTCTTGAAAGATATTTTATCGAAGAAAAGGAGGATACAAGAAAATGAAACTGTCGCGCTAACTATTGAGGCAAGTGCGGTAATTCAAAATAGATTACCTCCGAAGCTAAAAGATCCGGGGAGTTTCTCCATACCCTGCGAAATAGGAAACCGAAAGATACGAAGAGCCTTATGTGACCTTGGGGCTTCAGTAAGTGTTATACCTCTGTCATTGTGTAAGAAACTTGAAATGGGTGATATTAAGCCCACGAATATGTCCCTCCAATTGGCAGATAGATCCATAAAAATCCCACAGGGAATTCTGGAGGACATACCCATCAAAGTAGGCAACTTCTACATACCAGCCGACTTTGTAGTCCTGGACATGGATGAAGATAATCAAACTCCCATTTTGTTAGGGAGACCCTTTTTAGCTACTGCCGGAGGAGTAATTGATGTTAAACAAGATCGTCTTACCTTTCAAATAGGTGATGACACAGTTGAATTTTAACTAAATCATCTTATGAACTGCCCGGATATGGAAGACCACTGTCTTCAACCTGAGCAACTGGATTCTCTTGTACAGAAGGTGACATTAGTTATTCATATATCAGACCCTCTGAAAGTATCTCTTGAAGCTCAAGAATCATTTTTGTGGACAGAAGAAGAAGCGGGCATTCTCACAAGCCGCATACTCTCTACTGAAACAAAGCACCCTAACGCTCCACTGGAGGACCAACTGACATAAATTATACAACAACCTAGCTCCAGGAAGCTAACAAAGCCAGAATTAAAGAAGCTTCCTCAAAATCTCAAGTATGAATTTCTAGGAGAAGACTCTACTTATCCAGTGATTGTGAATGCAGATTTAAAGACAACTCAGCTTCAGCAGCTATTGGATAAGCTAAAGACTTACAAGCATGTAATCGGATACACTTTGAATGATTTCAATGGAATTAATCCTGCTATATGTATGCACCGTATTCATATGAAAAAAGATCATAAACCCTCCATAGAGGGACAAAGAAGGCTTAATCCAGCAATGAAAGAGGTAGTGAAAAAAGAAGTGATTAAATTATTAGATGCAGGAATTATCTACCCTATATCAGACAATCAGTGGGTAAGTCCCGTACAAGTCGTACCAAAAAAGGGAGGAATGACGGTAGTAAAGACAGAGTCGGACAAATTCATTTCCACATGAACGGTTACCGGATGGAGGATGTGTATCGACTTCAGAAAACTTAATAAGGCCACAAGGAAGGATCATTTTCCATTACCTTTTATTGACCAGATGTTAGAAAGACTGGCAAAGCATTCCTATTTTTGTTACTTGGATGGATTTTCTGAATTTCATCAAATCCCCATTCATCCAGAAGATCAAGAAAAAACTACCTTTACTTGTCCTTATGGAACATTTGCATACAGAAGGATGCCTTTCGGATTATGCAATGCTCCAGCCAGTTTTCAAAGGTGCATGATGTCAATTTTCTCTGATTATATTGAAGAAATAATGGATGTATTCATGGATGACTTTTTCGTGTATGACACTTCTTTTGAAGTCTGTCTTCAGAATTTAGAAAAAGTGTTACAAAGATGTGCGGAATCTAACCTGGAGTTCAATTGGGAGAAATGTCACTTCATGGTACAAGAAGGTGTAGTCCTTGGCCATGTTGTTTCAGGTCGAGGTATTGAAGTTGATAAGGCTAAAACATAAGTAATTGAAAGATTACCTCCACCTACTAATATCAAAGGAATCAGAAGCTTTCTTGGACACGCTGGATTCTATCGGCGTTTCATCAAGAACTTTTCTCTCATTGCGAGACCCTTGACAAAACTACTATCCAAAGACGTGGAGTTCATCTTCGATGAACACTGTTTAAAAGCCTTTAACACTTTGAAAAAGGCTCTCACAACCGCTCCAATCATCCAACCACCTGATTGGCCTCTACCGTTCGAAATTATGTGTGATGCCAGTGATCAAGCTGTGGGGGCAGTGTTGGGACAAAGGAAGGATAAAAGGCAACATGCAATCTACTACGCTAGCAAAATTTTGGATGACCCTCAAATCAATTATGCCACCACTGAAAAAGAGTTTCTAGCAGTAATTTTTGCAATAGACAAATTTAGATCCTATCTAGTTGGCTCCAAAGTTACCGTGTATACTAATCATCAAGACGTGCGATACTTGATTACTAAAAAAGATGCCAAACCTAGATTGATCAGATGGATCCTTCTGTTGCAAGAATTTGACTTAGAAATCAAAGATCGTAGGGGGACAGAAAACTTGGTAGCTGACCATTTCTCCCATCTTCAACTATCAAAAGGAGACATTAACTCTGAAGTTCGCGGTGAAATCAATGACTCTTTTCTAGATGAACAATTGTTTTTAATCCAGAGAACACAACTTCCTTGGTTTGCTGATTATGCTAACTACTTAGCCTCTGGAGTTTTACGACCGGATCTTTCTTACCAACAAAAGAAGAATTTTTTCCAACATCAAATACTACTTTTGGAATGAGTCATTTCTGTTCAAAAAATGTGCGGATGGGATGTTTCGTAGATGTGTACCAGAGGAAGAACAATCCGCTATATTACAAGAATGTCATGCATCTCCTTATGGTGGCCATGGAGGATATCAGAGAACAGCCACTAAGGTTTTTCAAACAGGGTTTTATTGGCCAACCCTATTCAAGGATGCAATTAATGTCGTTAAATCTTGCGATGCTTGCCAAAGAACTAGAAATATAGGTAGAAGAAATGAGGCACCTCAGCAACCTATACTTGAGGTAGAAATATTTGATGTGTGGGGAGTAGACTACATGGGACCTTTCCCTCCTTCATGCGGGTACAAGTTCATAGTTTTAGCCGTTGATTACGTTTCGAAATGGATTGAAGCTATTCCCACAATCTCAACAGACTCGAAGTCAGTGGTCAAACTTTTTAAAGACATAATATTTCCAAGGTTCGGTATGCCGAGATTAGTTATTAGTGATGGGGGATCACACTTTATCGAACGGAGTTTTGAAAATTGCTATTCAAATATGGGGTCAAGCATAGGATCCACTGCTTATCACCCTCAAACCAATGGACAAGCAGAAGTCTCGAATAAAGAAATCAAGCTAATCTTAGAGAAAATTGTGTCCATAACCAAAAAGGATTGGAGTTTGAAACTTAACGAAGCATTGTGAGCATACCGAACTGCGTACAAGACACCAATTGGAACAATACCATTCAGGCTGATTTATGGCAAACATTGTCATCTACCGGTTGAATTAGAACATAAAGCTTTTTGGGCAATCAAAACATTGAATTATGATCTCCAAACAACTTCTGGAAAACGTCTTTTACAACTTAATGAGCTAGATGAATTGAGATTAGAGGCCTACAACAACTCTCGCATCTACAAAGAGAGAACAAAGAAATGGCATGATTCACACATACTGAGAAAGAACTTCAAAGAAGGCGACCAGGTTCTGTTATTTAATTCCCGATTGTGACTTTTTCCCAGGAAGTTAAGAACGCGATGGTCTGGACCGTTCATCATTGAAAAAATTTACCCTCATGGTGCGGTGGACATCAAAAATAATAATTCAGAAACCTTCAAGGTCAACGGGCAAAGGTTGAAACATTACAATCCAGCTGAAGTAAAGTTCGAAGAGGTGCTTTATCTGCAACCAGATTATTAGAAAAATAAAGATGGGGTCGAGCCAATGACGTTAAAAAAAGGCGCTATAGGGAGGCAAACCAACCGAATAAAACGGTCAACAGACGCGTCAGCATTAGATGGTCAGGAATATCAGAAAATCACCTGAAAGTACATTCCCAGATTTAGCTGAGAATCCCAACAGAATCTAACTCCATATCTACCCAAATATCCACTTTTTCCAAGTTGCACACGAACTCCCCCCAAGTCGCTTCGTTTTCCACCTGAGCATGATATACTCATCGCCTCTCATCTATCTCTCATCCGCCTTTTTGCTCCGAAATCCCTAGCAGCTCCCCGTCACCCCCCCCCCCACGAAAACTCCGTTGCCGTCTATCTTGCGATTGCCGAGATTTTCACGCCGGACAGATAAAGCGCGCACGCACCTCGTCCGACTCCTCAGCTAATAGTTCATCGGAGTCCATCAAGAGAAGACTCCGTCCAAACGGCCTTTTGCAACCTACAACTAATCTTCGATTGCCGATGGACGACAATGAGGCTCAATGTCTTTTAAATACTAGGTCCATAGATTTTTCCTCTACCCGATTTCTCGATTTTTCTTCTCTTGAACCTCTCAGTTTATTTGAGGATGTTCGGACTATTCTCCATCGCTCTCGCCTTCTCCCCTTCTTCATGAGATGTTGGGACCTCTACGAAGAGGTATCAACAGAATTCTTAGGAATTCTATATCCCACTGGTTTTGACGAAGATGGAGTCCCAAACCATATAGAGTTTCGGCTATATAATCATGAACTCGCCATGAGTTTGGACACCTTTGCCAGTCTATTGAATCTTCCTAATACCGGTCATCGCACTCCTCCACCTTCTTTCCCTACATATGACGTTTGGTATCAACTCACTAGCAACCGAGCTGATAGCATGCTCCACCTCGTTGGCCACCACCTGAAGAACCCTGTCCTCCGATTTCTTCACATTCTATTGACCAACACTATCTTAATCCGGCCTAATGAGTATGAGCGGGACCTTGTCTCTACTGACGAGCTTTTTATCCTCTGGTGCTTGCTGGCTAACATAGAAATCAACTTTGCTTCATTCCTTCTGCAAAGTCTAATCACGGAGTCTGCCCGTGAATTCAATCCTATCCTCTGTGGTAACTTCATCACCCCCTTAGCAGAGCACTATGTCTTCTTAGCTAACACCACTTCAACTCCTGTCGCCCTTATTGACCTGGATTTTTTGGTTAAGGAGCGGGTTCTTCTAGTAGTCAATGGCCAACATTTTTTGCGACAATCTAATGCATCGACCCTCCTCCAACTACCTGGCCCAAGACGGACCTCAATTCTTGAAGGCCGGAATTGGTAGATGGACGATTTCATCCAGGTCACAAGGCCTATTTCTACACTACCCCCGCTGCTCCTTGACTATCGAATAGCTCCGCAACACCCTTCCGGTCCTCGAACCCCTCAGCGGCAACTTGTTTCGTCTTCCTCCTCTTCAGTGCCGGATGTTCCCCCAGCTGTGGCACTTACCACCAACCAAAAAGTAGATCTTATTTTGCAACATGTGACACAACTGGCAGAGGCCTCAGCCCGCCACCATCAAGACATACAAGCATTAAAAGATCACCTCCACCGACTGGAGCAGCAAAACCTGGTGCACCAGCAGAGAATTCAAGGAGTCGAGGAGGTGCATAATTTTGTCCTAACAACTCTCAGTGACATCCAATAGGTCACTGACCGACTCCTTCAGCTTCAACCAACTCCGGGTCCCTCTTCCTAGCATGATCGACACTGAGGATAGAGTCGATTCTTAAGCTTGGGGGAGAGGGCACATGGTACATTTCTACTCTTTCATTTCTATTTCTTTACTATCCCTCACTTAGTTTCACATATAAAAAAAGACAGGTGTTCATCAATTCTGAATTTATTTTAACTCTGAAATGGCAGAATACTCCCAACACCAAGTGGTTAATTTGGTCATTAGTCTTTCTGCTTTAATTGACTCAATTATTCAGATGCATTTGGATTAACTTCAGCTTAACAATTTTCTCTTAAGGGTAACACTAGCCGACATATAAAGCTTTAATTGATAATACATCATGTCTAGAGGAGAGTCAAGGTTCTTGCTGCCATGTTAAATAGGAAAACTTTACTTTTTGGACTAAGGGATCTAGACCTTACATTAGTTTGAACTATTGCTCATTTCATGAACAGAATAGGAAAATGAGAAAAAGGAAATGTAAAAAGTTGTATTTTGCATTGCATGCATGCATAGAAAAAAAATTTAAGAGAGCAAAACTTCCATTGGAATCTCTCTTAAAGAAAGCAAAGAAAAAAAAAAGAGGAAAGAAAAAAATTTTTAGGAAAGCAAAACTTCCAAAGGAATCTCTCCTAAAGAAAGCATGAATAAAAATCAAGCCTTGACCTATTTACTTGCATCTCATGAATAAAAGTCAGGTGCTAAACTTGTTTAATCAATGGAAAACCTCTTCATGAAGAGATCTGTAGTTTGTTCTCTTGTAAAGTCGACAACCCCTGAAATTCAACTTGTAATTGCTAGTACTTCTTTCATGGCTTATTATTGTTCTGATTTCCTAACGTAGTATTTTTTATTCCTTGCTTGGTATTTACGGGATGCATAGCCGTAAGAACTCCTAACTGATTTTAAAAGGATTGAGAGATCGATCATTTTTTTTGTTTAAGCTAATTTCACCCGAGAGGGGAACTTAGTTATATCAATTGTTATGCTTTTCGTGAATTGCTGATTGGTATTTCTAGGGATCGAGAGATCCATTATACCGATTGTTATGAGATGAGAATCCTTGCAATCGTGTGAGGAACAAATCCTATATTTCTGATTGTTGATTAAGATTAAGAGCCTTAATTATAAAAAGATCGAGAGACTACATTTGACCCGACTAAAGATGAGAGTCTTGTTAATCGGTAGTCTTAATCATCAATTAGAACCCCTGCTATTCTTGATTTTTATTAATACTTGTCGTTAGAATAGAAGGGAAACCAAAACTTAGTAAATCAGATAGGGTTATTGTTATAGCATTAACTAGTTCATTCCAAGGGAATCTCTTGTTCAAATTGCTAAAACAATCCTTTCTCCCATTCCTTTATTACTCTTAATTCTTGTTCATTTCTCTTTATGCATACTTCTTCTATAATTTCGTGACACTTTTGGATATAATAGGAAAAAGTAATTGGTCTAAATCAACGGAGTTACGACACTCAGGGTTTCTACTCGACCTGTGCACTTGCAGCAACGTGAACTCTTGAGTAAAATTTAAATTGTGACTGAACTTATTTCTTATATGAAATCCATAATTCTGCGACTACGTTTAGTTCACGTCAGTGCTCGGCCTTGACCTATTGACATATTAGGCACTTGGATACGTAGTCGGCTATCTCTCTCTTTATTTCGTGCCACCAGAAATTATGTCTAACATCCCTATACATCTTCGTGATGCTCGGATGTATCACAAATTTTGTCTTATGGCCTTCATCGAGCACTTCTCTTCTGATGTCACGTCATTTAGAACCTAGAGGAGGTTTTGGTACCTGATCCCTTCATCGTTGTCGACCTTGAAGTTTTTAGGCTCATTATGGCACCTCTTGAGTATCTTTGTTATTCTCTGTCTACCATCTGTGTCGTAACGATTCTGCTATCAGACTCGGTTGTAGCTAGTGCATAATCAGGATGGTCGTGTCATTTGTAGCTCGAGAATTTCATTGGTTTAGTTCCTCAATCATCTCATACCTACAGAGCTGGAGAAATTCCAAAGAAGCCTCCCATTTCTGACTAAGAGTGTCGGCTACCGAGTTCGCCTTGCCGGGATGATAGTTGATCACAAGTTCATAGTTATTGAGGAATTCCATCCATCCCCTTTGTCGCATATTCAGGTCCTTCTGAGTGAAGACGTACTTCAGGCTCTTGTGATCGGTGAACACCTGAAATTCTTCACCGTATAAGTAGTGTCTCCACATCTTCAGTGTGAATACGATCGTTGTCAACTCCAAATCATGTGTCGGGTAATTCACCTCGTACTTCTTCAGCTATCTCGAGGCGTTGGTTACTACCTTCCCATGTTGCATTAGGACACATTTGAGGTCGGTGCCGCAGGTATCATTGTAGATGGTATAGCCATCGCTCCCCGATGGAAGGGTGAGGATCAACTCCGTCCAGATGAACTTCTTGTTCTTCTTTATCAAATGAGTGAGCGGAGTTGCGATCTTCGAGAAATCTCGGATGAAATGCCTGTAGTAGCCCGCTATATCGAGGAAACTGTGGATCTCCATCACATTTTTCGGTCTGACCCAGGTCACTACCTCGACCTTCATTAGGTCCACTACAATCCCATGTCTGGATATGATGTGTTCAAAGAACATCATCTGCTCCATCCAGAACTCGTATTTGGAGAACTTTGTGAAGAGTCGATGCTGGCGCAAAGTCTCCAAGATGATTCGTAGATTCTCCGATGTTGCTCCGGGTCGAAGGAGTAGATAAGAATATCATCTACAAAGATGATCACAAATTGATCCAAGTGTTGCTTGAACGCCATATTCATAAGATCCACGAACACTATTGGGCAATTCGTCAGACCGAAAGGCATGATCGTGAACTCGTAGTGTCTATAGCACAATCAGAAAATAGTCTTCGACATATCTTATTTTGCGACTCTCCGCTGGTGATAGCCGCTCCTCAAGTCGATCTTCGAGAAAGGCCTTTGATAGCTGGTCAAACAAGTCGTCGATCTTAGGCAACGGGTATTTATTATCGTGACCTTATTCAGCATTGGGTAGTCTTTACACAGCCATTGGGATCCGTCCTTCTTCTTCTTCACAAATAGAACCAGAGCACTCCAAGGGAGACACTTGGTCGGATAAATCCCTTGTCGAGTAACTCCTGTATCTATTTCTTCAGCTCTAGCATCTTCGTCGCGGCCATGCAGCAAGGAGCCTTGGAGATCAGTGTCGTCCTTGGTACCAAGTCGATCTCCCTCCTCTACGGCAATCTGTAGATGTCCTCTAGAAAGAGTAACGAAAAGTCTCATACTACGTCAATCTGGTGTTGAGCTGGTGTCTATGCATTGGCTATCGTCTCGAATCATTCAACTTTTTTAACTAAATGCAATACTAAATATTTCAAAACTCATTTCATCACGTTGAGGTATCTTTGATCGGTCAATCATCATAATAAGGTATAAGAACAGTCATAGATTTCATCTAATTAACATGTATCAATGATCTTTTAACATGTTAACATGCATCATATAAACTCATACATACATATATCATTCAATCGAGCCCAAAATGAGTAACATAGATCATGATTTCATAATGGAACCTTATGGCATGCTTACTATCCAATCAATCATAAGTCTTAAGTCTATAAAGGTCCTTAGAACATGCAAGATTCATCTAGAAATAATCCCATGACCCAGATCCCGAAAACACACATGTTTTACTAAACTTTGAAATGTCCTCTTGTTGGATCAGGTTCTAGTCGTGTCCTCGTCGCCCTCCTACTTCACCGACGACTGATGGACCTGTACCTGCAGAGCTCATCCCCACGTCTCTTGGCCAAGGTTGAATCGTAGAGCAAGTGAGAGCAAAGGAAAAATGATGGGATTACGAGATGGAGGAGAAGAATAAAGAACGATTGAGGCTTTAACTAGGGTGTGAGATCTCTGGAGGTTTCATGACTTTTGAGGTCCAAAGATCATGGTCAAAGAAGGTTACCGATTTTAGAAGTTAATGTGATGCAATGAAGAAGGAATCAAAACTGATCTTTCATCGACTTTCTGCCCGTTGCACTCTCGGACGCTCAAAAGTGTTTTGGTCATCTGGTTGTGCGTCGACTGAGCTGTCAACTTAGGGCACCCATTTTTCATTTCGGTCGCCTAAAAGTCCGACATCAAATAAAATAAAATTTTATTTTTTTACAAAATTTGAGTGTGTTACAAGTAAATTTCTATAATGCGTATCTATTTAGTAAATAGTGGAGAGTGTCTTTTGTATCTAGTTATAGAAAAAAGAAAAATAAACTGAATTCAGTGTGTTCTCATGCGTGTCCCATTGAGATAAATTATATAAGTATCAATAGATATTTTGTTATTTTATTGATGATTCTTTACAAAATCATAAATATATTTTATGATAGTAAAAATAGGTATTTCAGATTTTTTAGAAGTTTCGTGGCATAGTGAAAAAGAGATACAAAATCATAAATTATGAAGTGTTTTTGTGCAAACGATGGTTAAAATATGTCTCAAAAATTTTAGTACCTATAGCTCCACAGTACAATAATGTTCTTGAAAGATAATATAGAACCATTCTGGATATAAAACAGATGAACGTTGAGTATATTGCTAAAATAAGTTTTAAAGTGAAGTTGCAAACAATGTGTGCTACCTTATTAACAGATTTCCATCAATTATTTTGGATTTGAATGCTCCTTAAAAATGTGGACCGGTAAGAATGCATTTTACTCTCATTTGAAGGTATTTTGTTGCAAAACTTATGCATAAATGTCAAAGGAACATGGACAAATACTAAATAACAAGGCTCAAAAGTGCATATTTTTATGTTATGGAGATGTAGATTCTCAATACAAATTATGGATCCTGAGTAGAAGACAAATAATCAAAAGCAGAGACGTGGTGTCCTACGAATCAAAAACTTTAGCAAGCTTTAAGAAATAGAGCAGTGATTTATATATGTTGAAGTTAAAATCAATGAACCATATGTGGATGTAGATGATAAATATGTGAAGGATATTGTATAGAGGGCACTGAATATACTGCAGACTAAAATGCAGTGTACATACTGCACTGTAATCTCAACCATTCATATGATCAATCGGTTGAGATTTTACCTTTTCTTTAATAAACATGTGCGCTCTTTGTCATCCCTAACATTGTTGTCTCATCTTTCCTCTTCTATGCAATTTGTCATTCCTAACGTTGTTGTCTGTTCTTCCTTCTTCTAAAAAAATTGACTGCTGCGTTTTGTTTCCTTCCTCTCCCATCAAATTCGCTTCACTGGAGCTCAATTATTTCATTTTAGTTAATTTTCTTGACCGCTGCAATCAGTGTCGCACCCCGCCACTATTTGTTTCAACTCTTGGCTGCTCCTATCATGCCACACCCTCCACTCTATTTGTTTCAACTTTTCCTTTTAATCATTTGTCTTTGTTTCTGATAGTTTAATTAATTATTGTCATAGATCCGTAAGGAACTGAGCATGGTTGTGTTGGTCTTCAAGTAGTGACTACAGAGATGGGATGAGCTCTTTGTTAGAGAGAGAAGCCTAGTTAAGTTTGGCCAGTAAAAGCAGACATCAGGGGTTGGAAAAAATGGTTAAAAAGGAATATTTATCATACAAATCACTAAATCTGAAGCTCCAAAGTTTTGCAATAGACATAAAAAGAACATAAATATTAAGATCTTGGCTCTGGTACGATGAACTTTATTAGAGAGGAATGAACTTTATTAGAGAGGAATGAAATATTAAGATTATGCTGAAGTATATCTACTGCATTTTTCCTTGCAGCATATTCATTTTAGCCTATTGTATATAATCGGAGAAGCCACTCCATCTTTGCATATAAGATAGCCTTGTGCTTCCACCAAATATACAAGTTCTGAATAGTCAATGAGTATTAAATAGGGAGAACTAAAAGATAAATGCAAGAAGAAAACAGGAACGATGAACCGGATCAGCCAACATGAAGGTCGAATGATAATTTTTTTGTGGAATATCTTCTTTTCATGGGCTAGAGGGGAAGATTGTTGAGATGTGTTGTCCAACTCATTAAGAAGATAATTGTATTTATGAGTTAAACCTAATTAGCCAACATCTCTGAGGAAAAAGAAAGAAGACATGTTTTTTTCTTTTCTCTTTTATATCTAGCCGAGTGTTGATAGGAAAAAGAACAAGGAGATATTTTTTTCTTTTATCAATGGCTTAGGAGATAGAAGAAAGAGAGGACCTCAAAAGGAAGGCAGAAATTTCTTCTTAAAAAATTGAGAGTTTCTCTTTACTGAAATCACAAGGATCGTAGTAGTCATATGATATTATTTTTATATTTGTCAGAAAAAAAATTATTTATCCTATTTGACTATTATTCGGGTTCTAGAAAAGTTTTAAAGACATTATATTGAAATAGTGAGTGTGCCGTGATTCTTTTTTTTTTCTTTTTTGAAAAACAAACACGTAAATTTAATCTCTTTTGCATATTATTGTTTTCTATAAATCATTCTTGATTTATAGTAAAATTATTGAATTATAATTTCCAAAAGAAGTAGGCAACATTTGGGAAGGGGTGGGATGGCCGAGTTGCTGCCATCTCTAGTCCTTTGGTCTTCTTCTGGCCAGCATGCATTTAGAATAGCCTCCGGAACAAATCTTTCAAACACCAACGTTGAAAATAAATATTAGTTAAAAAGATTAAATAATTAAGAGATCATATTGAAACAAAAAAAAAAACTCTTTGGAGAATGTCATAGGCAAGTTCAGAAAGTCTTTCGAAATTACAACACTTTTCTAACTACATATTTAACTTTGCAGCATGTCCAGAAAACAGCTCTCGACAAGTATAGACTCAAGGTTGTGTATAAAACCATTGTAAGTTGACAATTCAATTTCAGTATTAGTGTAGAGAGAGATTTTGGAACCATCCACAACACTATTCTATTTATTAACATGAAACAAAAAATGATGGATATGGCTTTACATAAAATTTGGTTAATGGCAATAGGAAAGCATATCAAATTGCATAAACTTCGTTTGAGGAGGTTCTCCATTAAGCAACGCCTTCCGCAATATTTTGTCATATCTTCATTGCTAGTATTCATCGGAAGTCCACGCTTTACACTAAGACTCGCTATGGTGCCAAACTGTTCACAGTAGAATATTCTGTCATAAGTGCAAAATAAATTGTTTAAGATATAAAAAAGATATTAGAATGGATAAAGGATTACAATTACAAATGACATAATTATTAAAGGGAAAGAATAGAACTTTCAGCATTTAAACTGGAGGTATAAAACTTGTATCAAAGCCTATATGTAATATGAGTTAAAGCAACGTTCGTTAAGAAAAGTTGGATGCCCGGTGCATCCACACACATCACATGAGGGATCATAAACTTTCTTGGATATACCTGAATTTCTCTTTTTCTATATATTATATTTGAGGGAGGAAGTAATTTATATCGAGATTCAGCATTATGACACTCTTTTCGAGCACAAATGCATTAATACAGAAAGAAGAAATAAAGAATCTGAAATCAGTCAAATCTATAGACACACATATATGGGAGGAAAGCAATTTATATTGAATCTCAACATTATGACACTCTTTTCAAGCACGCATGCCTTAGATAAAAAAAGGAAATTAAAAGAATCAGGATAAATTACATCAAATATCATCCAACTTTAATCGTTTTTCCAACACCACCCTCTAACTTTACTTTGTAACAACACTACCCTCCATCTTTTAATTTATTTCACCAGGTAAATTACACCAAATGCCCTCCAACTTTCATTTTTGCTCAGTCTTGCCCTCCAACTTCACTTTGTAATAGCGATGACTTTCATCTTTTAATTCATTTCACCCGATGCCATCTTTACTTGAGATAGGCGGTTTTCCGATCGTCGAGCTGACGTGGCACACACGTGGCGCTGACAGGACATTTTTTCTTCTCTACACGCTGACGTGGTAATATTAAAAAAATAAAAAAATTGCCACGCGTGAGGTGAGGGTTCCCACCCCTCCAACCTCGCTGGCGTCGCGCGAGACGCCGGCGAGGAGGCAGCGGCGGGAGAAGGGGGGCCTCGACCCCCCTCTGCGACCTCACCGGCAGAGGGGGGTCGAGCCCCCCTTCTCCCGCCACCGGCGCGCGAGAAGAAGGGGGGCCTCGACCCCCCTTCTTCCGCCGCCGGCGCACGAGAAGAAGAGGGGCCTCGCCCCCCTCTGCGACCGGCGAGGTCGCAGAGGGGGGTCGAGCCCCCCCCCCCCCCCCTCTCGCCTGCCGGCGCGCTGGCGAGGTCGCAGAGGGGGGCGAGGCCCCCCTTCTCCCGCCGCTGCCTCCTCGCCGGCGTCTCGCGCGAGACGCCGGCGAGGTTGGAGGGGTGGGAACCCCCACCTCACGCGTGGCAATTTTTTTATTTTTTAATTATTTTTTTAATATTGCCACGTCAGCACATAGAGAAGAAAAAATATCCTGTCAGCGCCACGTGTGTGCCACGTCAGCTCGACAACCGGGAAACCGTCTATCTCAAGTAAAGAGGGCATCGGGTGAAATGAATTAAAAGATGGAGGGCATCGCTATTACAAAGTGAAGTTGGAGGGCAAGACTGAGCAAAAGTGAAAGTTGGAGGACATTTGGTGTAATTTACCCTTGTTTCACCAAATGCTCTTTTCACCGGTTATAGGCCATTACCTTGTCGCACTGCTGACGTGGCATTGGCGTGGTATCTTCTCTCTTCTCCACATAAGTATTTATTGACGTGGCAAAATTAAAAAAAATGCCACGTAGAGAAAAGAAAGAGGGGGGCGTGACCCCTCCTCTTCGACCATCGGCGGTCGCCAGAGGGGGGCGAGGCCCCTTCTTTGCCAGCACGCGGCGGAGGGTGACGGAGTGACCTCGCGCCGTAGATCGCGGAGGGGGCCCATCGACGTCGCCCCCCCCCCCCACCCCCATCTTTCCCTGTGCCGGCGTCAGCGCGGGGACAGAGGGTGAAGAGGGGGGCGACGGCCCCCCTCCGCGACCTCCGGCATGAGGTCGCAGAGAGGGGGCCGTCACCCCCCTCTTTTCCATCACCCTCCAGCACGCCGGCAGACCCACTCCCCCCTTTCTCTACCGGCACACGCAAAGAAGGAGGGGGGCCTTGCCCCCTCCCTCCAGCGACCGCCAGTGGTCGCAGAGGGAGGGGTGACGTCCCCCTTCCTCTCCTACGTGGCATTTTTTCATTTTTAATTATTTTTTTATATTTTTTAATGTTGCCACGTCAGTAAATGAAGAAGAGAGAAGATGCAGCGTCAACGCCACATCAATTATGCGACTGGGAAATGGGCGAACAACGGTGAAAAGGATATTTGGTGCAGTGAGTTAAAAGATGGAGGGTATTCATATTACAAATTAAAGTTGGAGAGTTGAGCAAACGTCAAAGTTGAAGGGCATTTAGTGTAATTTACTCAAAGAATCTGAAATAAATCAAATTGCATTATCAATAAAATAATGTAAACTAATATATATATATATATATATATATATATATATAAGGAAGGAAAGCAACTTATATTGAATCTCAACATTAAGACACTCTTTTCGAGTGCACATGCAAAAAAGAAAAAGAATCTGAAAGAAGTGAAATTGCATTAGCAATAAAATTATGTAAACTACTATGGTGGCAACCAAAAAAAAATTATGCAAACTAGAGATATGATGACTGGATAACAATGGAGACAACCTAAAACTTAAGCCTCACTTCGAATACAATTCCAAGATCATTTTGACGACTATCAAAGAGAGAAGAGATACAGCATTTCCCTGTCCTCAAATCTTTACAGTAGCCACCATGTTAAAAATAATTTTGCATTTAAACTCCTGAAAACTAAGTAGTTACTAATAGAAATTTTTTGAAGTTGATCATTGGCTGTTAGTTACTTTTCTCCATTATCCTTCAACAAAAGCAACGATAGAATCTCAAATCTCCTATGAATATCCCTTCAATGTATTAGAGTTCAACAATCACCCACCCCAGGAAGAGCCATTAATAAAGAGAATAAGGAGAAGTACTCACAAGCCACAACACGCACTGGATACAATATCTGAATTCATTTCCGATTCTACAACCTGAAACATGATCATTCTTTATCACATTATCAGTGGTGTCAAAAAACGGAGCAATTGTACAAAACATGCTTCTGAAAAAAATGTATATTTTTTCTCTGCACAACATAGTATGTGTATACTCTCCAGAAAGCTGCATGTAATTCTAAAGGATGAGGAAGCCTTACGTGAATATGTGAGGACGATTGCGTGACAGTTGTGGCCGCTTCATGGGTGAGATTATGAGATTGCGGAGTGTTGCAGCAGGGTTGCTTACACCAGCTCCAAATAATGGTCGTGCTTGCCTTCGCACCCCAGCATCCACAGGACCAGGTCCTGTCTTTGCAGGTGAGCCTCCAGAAAGGTCAAAAGGTCCAGAACCACCAGTCTTCTTTCTGGCCAATGGCCATACCTCCTCTCTCTGCCCTGGAGTTTCAGGAGTAACAACGAACCCATCTGCAACAAGTAAATCATCTGGTACTTTTTGGAAAGAGCTCAACAAAAGATTCATTGGCTCTCTAGTTTGCCCAAAAATCAAATAGTTCAGCTCTAACTTTAACAATTTTAAATCAAAATAATTGATTATTCTCAAACTGGTAGCAAGCGTTTTAAAAAGCTAATCTTATGTTTAGATAATATGAGCATAACATAGGTTCTAGTTTGGAGAAATCACAACTGACATTACCTTGCCTTAGTGGGTCTCTACCATCCATCACATTGCCCATGCCTGAAAACAAGTCTGGCTCACTTCTTGGATAGAAATTTTGTGCTGGTTGGACTGCTGAACGCTTGACAGACTCGTACTCACACCTCAATTGATCATACATCTCATCAAGTTTTCTCTTCTGCCTAAGTATCATATGAAATGGATCAGATTTAGAGCCTTGAAAGATATGGTGTTTCATATTATAATAAAAGAAATGAGACGATATCAACCTCGACTTTTCAGCATATTTTTCTTGTAATTCTTGCTTATCCTTTGATAAGTTTTCTATTTCTTGTTCCATCATCTGGCACCTTTTGGCCATTTTCTGATAAGCAGCGTGTACTTGCTCTAGTTTCTCTGTAAACTTTTCTTGCATAACCTCACACTTCTGCCGACATTGTCCAACAATTTTGTTCATTTTGTACTGCATTTCAAGTTCTTTTTGCCCTATATAAAACATCACACTCCTATATGCAGTCTTCATGACTAATTTCTGATCAAGGAAGACAATCTCCACAAATAGTATTCCCACAGATGATACATCCTATTCAGAGCATCATATTTCTTTGGACAAGCATAATCAATAAGACTTGGGCTGGAATGTTACATGGTTTTGGACAGATTAAAGAGGAATCAGACAACTATCCACATAAAGTATATAGGATACGTATTTGTGGAGAAACACCAGCCATTGCCCCCTGCAATAGAAATTAAAATGAGAAGAGAAAGGATGAACAAAATTTGTACAAGTGACTAAGATGGTGATCTTACATTTATCCATTCATCACCAGGATTTAGATCCACCGGCCTCATAAGACTGACAATAAAGGATATGTGATTTAGGAAAGAACAATAAAGGCACGTTTAATATCCTAAATTTTTTGAGGGGAAGTTTAATATCCTAAATTAATGAGGGTACAAATTCACTTTGCTATCCCAGGTTATAAAATCATGTCCTGTGATTTCAATGAACAACGCATATAAAATTAAGGTAGAAAAACAACAACAACAACAACAAAGCCTTATCCCACTAAGTGGGATCGGCTACATGGATCATACGACGCATTCGTTGATCCATGTTCATAAGATTCGACAGAATTTTATGCTGACTGTCAGGGTCTAACACAACCCTCCTCCTTTATCCGGGCTTGGGACCGGCTATAAAATATAGGCGGAGTTTAAGGTAGAAAAAATTAATTATTAAATAAAAGACTCATATGAAATAGGATATCATAGCAACATCCATGGAGACATTGGAATAATTCTTACACTACAGTTACAGAACTCAAGAAAAAATCATACCTTTTAGAAAGAACTTGATCACAAATCGGACAAGCAGCGTCATTGCTGAGTATCTTGCTTGCATCTTCGTTACCTTTTTCACGCATTAAGAATATTGGAAAAACTGAAACATGTGTAAAGTATATTTAATTTGGAAAAAAAAAAGCATAGATGATATCGTCCGCATACACAAAAGATGGCCACATGTAGTTGATATCGCTTGACCTTCCAATTCACGCCAACAAGCATTGCACCTCATTCCAACACCAGAGATTCATATGCAGACAGTTGCAACACTTAGAATGCCGACAGACCTATATGATTAAAACAACCAGAAGATTTTTTATGATTTGTTTAAGGAAAAGAGTATCATTTTACTCCTCTATTAACACCAAAGCAGACAACATCCAGTGATCAACCGAAAATATGTAGCTCAATTCAGCAAGAAAACTTAGCTCGGGAAAACCCTAAAATGGCTAATTTTCTCAGTCTAACGCAGAGACATTTGTCAATGAACCATAATTCCCGCCATTACATTTCGAACGTCTATCACAAAATCACAGACAAAAGTAAAATCCTAAAATGCGACATTTTCCTCATAAAAATACTAGAAAATCAAATCAAAGATTAGCGAAGCGTTCAAATCGAGAGGAGCACGAATCAGAATCTCACCCGGACACATCTAAAAGGTCTGGAAAATGGGCGTCGATCTCAATCTTGAAGAGGCCTCCAAGTAGCGAGCGATTTAGATGGACTTGAGGAGACCTTAAGCCTAATGGAAGGTCGCCTTCGTGAGACCGTTCGAACCGGGGGAGCGGCAACAGAGAAGAAGAAGAAGAAGAAGAAGAAGAAGAAGAAGAAGAATAAATGGAATGGGTATTGGTAGTTTTAGACCGTTATTTTCGTTGCTTACCTAGTCGGAGCCGTTTCGTGTATCGGATGCGTTACGTTATCTGACAGCGTTGCTACCACTGAGGCACCAATGCGTTATTTTATTTTAGTTTAACTTTGAGTAAATTGTATAAAAAAATTCTAAACTTTTATTTTATTCTCAAATCTTATCTAAACTTTTATCTCAAGTTTGAATATTAAATCTAAACTATCTTTGAGTAAAACATTAAGTTGGTGTTTTAATATTCAATTATACGTTCTAAAATGGTTGAATAGGTATTTAACAATCTTATTTTATCTAATTATAAAATAGCTTAAAATACGAATTACTTAACGTTAAAGTTGTAAAAAAATAAAATGATAAAATAATATTTAAATTATTTTCTAAGTTTAAAAGTTTGTGATGTGTCATCGAAAGTTTTTAGAAACAAATATAACAATAGACTATATATATAGTCAATCTAAAAGTTTATTTTTATGATAAAATAAAATTTTACGCTAGATTAAAAATTATACAGAAGTTTGAACTTTGTTATGCTGCTATTCACTGAAATAATGTTTTAATATTATTAGATAGTTTTACTTTTATATTTGTGTTCATGCTATCTACTTAGATGACGTAGAATATGATACATTATTTATTATCCTTATTATACATTTCTTTCAATATTATACAGGTATATCCATATATGCATCTTATAGGTTTTTTTCTCAAATATTATTTAGAAATGGATCTCATTTTTTTAATAGAAGGTGATAAATTTCCAATGTTGAAATCGTTATTTAATTGGTTACTTGTTCTTATTTAATTAATTTATGAAAAAAAATCCTATTAAACAAGAATGACAATGTATTTATAAGTCACGTCATAATTGTTTAAATAGATTTTAAACCATATAATGTCTTAAAATTTCGTACCTTTTACTTTAAATACTTGATGGAGTGGGAAAACGAATACTAGACTATAATATTTTTACTAGTATGTTATATATGAGGTTGTATTTCTCCAATTGTGATCTCAATATATTTTTTTAACATTGTTTCATATCATATTTTGATTGTGCCAATGCATATTTATTAAGTACAATTAGATTTTATATTTTTAATCAGTTGATGCTATTTAATTATGTTTACCAATCGTATCAGATATAACTATTTCATATGTAATTAAATATTTACATTAAAATATTTTCATCTCTTAGATTTCATGGCTAATTAAGTTTACTAAATGCATCACACACGATTAATTTCAGTAATATAATATCATTTATTTAGATATTTCTAACAATGAAAGAAAAGTGCTCTTTATTTAAATATCATTTTTAATAATACCATCCCATTTACTTTGATGTCTTTCTTCGTTCAGATTATATTTCTTTTAGTTATGTGTGTGCACATATATAGCAGACAAATCAAGTCTGAACAATCATTAAAGTATTCTATTCAAAATATTTTTTCTACATGGTTAATTTTTTTTATTTTAATCATGTAATGAGCAGATTATATTCATTTTTTATTCACATCATATATTTGATACTCATAAAACATATCTTTACTGTTCTTTTTAAATGTTTTTTTTTGTTTTATTACACTTTACTTCTTCACCTTGAAGATAGAATAAGCATTTTTCACTTGTTTAAGATAGAAAAACATTTTTGCTCTCATCCTGTCCAATGTTGTAGTCCAATATGAAAAATAACTAAATAAGTGACTTATTTTTTTGTGGAATAAGTTCAACACTAATCCTTCCATTTATTTATTCCAATGTTGTAAGATTCGGTACCATCATCAACCCAAATTACTTAACGAATCATATAGAACCGACCTGACCCAAATTAGTTAACAAAGCAGATCGAACTAACCAAATTGGATTGAACTAGATCATTTAAATCAATTTTAAAAATATGTTAAAGAAATTATTGTAATGTTGGAGTATGTAATATCTTGTATAATAAATACATTGATAATATAAAGTATAATATAATAAAGTAAAATAAAATAAAATAATTCAACTAAAATAATATATTAAAGTAAGCATAAATTAGTGTACTTATTAATAAAAAATATTAACAAAATCTTATATATATGATGAAAAAGCAAAGAACAATGCGGAGCATAAATTTAAAACAAAAGATATAAATAATGCGTCCTAAATAGTCTTTTTTTAATAATTTGGTTAATGCTTAGAAATTCAAAGAAGTTAAGATAATTCCTTTCACCTATCATAATATGAATCCACCTCTTGTTCATTTATTATTCATTTTATGCATATTTAGCAAAACATAAAATTTATTTCATCCTGAATAAGTTTCCAAGAATAATAAAATAAATTGGGTAATATTTTTATCTCGATAATAGTTAATTTTTAAACAAATACCCCCTAAAAGAGGAACATTTTTTGTAATAAGAATTCTCTCGGAATGCCAAAGTTCGTCTCCCTCATTGTTGCTCAGATACCAAAAATCTTAGAGGTTAAAGCAAAACTACTTATATTTATCAAAAAATACTTTATGCATTTAAAGTTATAGATTTCAAAATAATCATATAGAATTCATTTGCGTAAATGTTTTTACTTCTTAAGATTTATCTGTGTTCTTAAAGATCTATAAGTGACAAAAAAAAGAAAAAAAGATTATAAAAACGAAATCTATATCTTTTTTCCAATTATATTTCTTTAAGAAGGTATAAAACCATTTTACAAGAAAAAAATCGTACAAATATGGATAAAATTAATCAGAAGAGTCAAATATCAAGCCTAAAAAGATGGTATAGATAGTTTAATATTAGATGTATAATTGCTTACAAGGCATACAAAGGAAATACAATTTTTTTTTCAATTTATTTCAGTTCCTTTTTTCATCCTATTATTATTATTATTATTATTATTATTATTATTATTATTATTATTATTATTATTATTATTATTATTATTATTATTTATTTGAGATGGAATGGTAAGCGATTCCTCCTCACTTAAACAAGGTCACGAGTTCGAATTTATTTTAATGCAGAAAATTGATGTTGAGAGTCTAGGTACGCAACATTGAGCGACGATTAATTGGGTCCGATAATAGACCAATCTTCTAACTTGTGGCCAGTAGCGTCGTGCGGGTTGAACGGTCGATACCGCTTCTTAAATATCGACGATTGACTATCGAAAAAAGGGTTAGATTGAAGTTTGTGCATGGTGCAAGCTTAAAAAATTAATCACTTCCTACATTATTAAGAAATCACAACTAATACATAAGTTATTAAGAAATATATGCGGGACAAATGCTTATGGGTAAAATGTCTCAACTAGTACATATGTTATTAAGAAAGTTTAAATTAACTTAGTGTAAAAAGAGATCACAACCAAATTTTACCTAAATTGAGAGCCAATATATGTCAATAAAAATCACAGATAAATAGATCATCGACTGAAGACACATAATGGATGGCGAAAGGTGAGCAATAAAGCAAAGATATAATAAAACATATATAAACACAATAATTGTAGACGGAACAATGATGTATAGGATGCATGCACCTTGATGAGATTCGGAAAATATCTCAAAAAGATGCATAGATATAGTACGTTAGGGCCCATGTTCATGCATGGAACTTTTACTTGGACCACCGTGATGTAATCGTCCCCTCGCCAACTCAACCAAAGTACTCTACATAAGGCATGTAGGAACAGAAATCATATTATAGAATAATAGAATATATAATATAATATTTAACAAATTACAATAATTGCTGACCTATTTGCCTAAGTTGAAATATATATATATATATATATATATATATATATATAGTAGTAAAAGACAGATATATTATAATAATATATTATGAAGGCCAACTGCTTGTGTAATGAAACTAAAAAATGAATATAATATATCATATATAAATTATGAGAAATAATGATTAAATTTCGTAAGATGATAAAAGTAAAATAAGGTTTCACATAACTAGCATTTCTTAAACTAATCAATCAAAAATCAATTTCACATATAATTATAAAACATAAGAAATTACTCCTTAGAAGAACATGTGGAACAATACAACCAATATATGAAAAAACATTAAACATACATACATATTTATATAAGAACTAAATTATTTAATTGCACTAAGAACAAGGTGAATTTGTGTGTTTAAAATTGATAAAACCAAATTTTCAAATTAAGGGTGAAAGAATAAAATCGACTCGAAAAATGTAAAACACTAATGTAAGTCAACTAAGAGAACAAAAGAGAAAAGAATACAAGTTCAAATTTTATTGATGATGTTTTGTGTGCGTCTCACTCTATCTTCTCGATTTTGAGACTGTCGGAGTTTCACTATTAAACTAAATTTGTCTTTCACCACTTTTTTTAAGAAAGCTTACAATCCATATCATCTTATCTATCTTAAAAGATAAGGCGACACCTCTTTTATAAAGAAGCTCACAATCTCACATCACAAATAATGCAATAATGTTTGATATCCCTCCAAATACACACAAAGAAATAAAGATAAAAAATAGAAAAGAGTCAACAATTTGCTTCAAATGCTTCAAGATTTTATTTCTCTTAATTAATGTTTGATATTTTCTTTGAAATCTTAACTCATTCTAGTCATTAGAAAGTTATGTTTACTCTTCAAACTTTAATATGGTCGTTTCTAGCCATTTGGACAATAAAAAACTAGCATTTATATTTTTTCCAATTGATACCTTTGTAGTGTTGTGGCCATAATTATTTACAATAGATGTCCAAATGACTTGTTTCAAGATCCTCTAGAATGGTCACAAAATTATCTACATTTTATCTACTCATGGCTCAAACTCAGTTAGGATGAAAAGACCTTTAAAAAGCTCATTGAAGTTCAGCCTATTGAAAATTAGTCTTGTAACTTTTCATCTTGATATTCCTATAGTGTTTTTGCCATAACTTTTTACACATATATCAAATTATCTTATCTTAATTTTATGAAAAAATAATAAAATTATCTACATTTTATCTTTTCACTTATTCAGATCTAACTAAAGGGTCTTCAAATACTTCATTGAAATTTAGTATGATAAAATTAGTCATTACAATTTTCATCTTGATAGTCTTGTATTCTTTTAAATATTACTTCGTGTGTAATAATCCGAATGATATGATTTTTAATTTTTTGAAATTTGAAATATCTAGTAATTTTATATTCATTTATATCCAAATCTAATGAGAATGTAGTCAATTGAAAGTTTACATAAAACTACTTATTCTAAATTAAACCTTTTTATACCACAAATTTATAATCCTAAACACTCAAATCTTGTAAGATTGAAATATAATCAATTGAGGTATAAAGCTCGTGTTACAACTATCTTCCTTTTTTATGATGAAAAATTGAGAAATATGAAAAAGATGAAACTTGGGAAGAAAGCAATATTATGGTTAAAGTTCCACTTACAATAAATTCAAACTCCCCTTTACAATATAAATATGCAAATTAATGTTTACTATTCTTGACCATGCAACTTCTTATCACCTTAGTTTGAGTACACATATTTCACTACATTTTTCTTATCTAATGCAATAATAAATTTCTAAGACAGTCTCTATCTAGTCTCTATTTTTTATGTTTCTCCAATGCTTCTCTTCTTTTTGTCACATAAAAAAACATATGCAATTAATATGTGATAAATAAGAGTTTACTCCTCCTAATTTCATTTATCCCCTAGGCTTATATAATTCTTCACTCCATAATTCCATTTTTGTCATGTCACAAAAAATTATAATTCATCACATTTAATAGATAATATAAGCTCGCCCTAAATTCATGTATAGATTTATAAGAAAAATTATAAATAATAAACAATTTGAGGAGTAGATCAGAATGTCATCTATGAAGATGATCACAAACTGATCCATTGCTTGAAAACTATTCATTAAATCCATGAATGTCACTTGTCAATTCGAAAAGCATGACCATAAATTCATAGTGGCCATAACACGATCGAAATCCTCTTCTTCGACTCTCGGCTAGTAATAGTCGCTTCTTAAGTCTGTCTTAGTGAACATAGAAGCCTTGGATATCTGGTCGTAGAGGTCGTCAATCCTGGGCAACGGGTATTTTTTTCATTATGACCTTATTCAACATGCGATAGTTGATGCACAGTCGTAAAGAATCATCCTTCTTCTTAATGAACATAATTGGAACACCCAAAGGGGAAATATTAGGTCTGATGAACCTCTTGTTGAGTAACTTTTGAATTTGTTTATTCAACTCATGAATATCTACCGAAGTAATGCGATAGGGGGCCTTGGAGGTCAGTGTCATACCTAATAGCATATCAATTCTAAAGTCAAACTCCTTCCTCGTCAATAATCCAGAAATGTCCTCTACAAAAGCATTAGGAAAGTTCCAAATAGTATCGATCTGATATAGAGTTGGTGTAGGGGCTATCGTCGCGCCGGTAAGGTATCATTGTCTATCCAATGCACATACCATTTTTCACTCGACACTCGCCTCTATGTGGCTTATTGTTGTATGCACAATTCGACACTCCCTACTACTAAGGTGTCGGCTGTTGACGTAGTGATGGTGGAGCAGGGTCCTGTCTTCGTGGCTATGGCTATACATTTTCCATCATGATTAATTCCATTCCTATACATATTCATAAGTCATATTGTTCTGATTCTTTACTTGGTGTGGTGCTGCCTAGGGCTGACGAGGAGCCTCATGTTTCTATTGGTATGGGTGATGACACCAAGTCCTTTGTCTTTAGTTCCTCTTGCCATTGTCGAATCTTCTTCTCGATTATGTTCGCTAAGCGAACAACTTTGTACATGTCCAAATCAACCCTTGAGACAATTGTCTCTCACATAGTGGGGTGCAAGTCATCGATGAACTACTCAGCTCGATCAGACTCATCCATGTACTAAGTGTCGTAGCACTCTAGCTGGATGAACTTGGCATGGTACTCTGCTACAGTCATGCTACCCTTTCGCAGATTTTGGAACTCATTTTTCTTCTTCCTTTTGTAGGTATTGGGTCTGAAACACCTGCTAGAAGTTCGCCCAAGGTACACCTCTTGGTCCTTGAACTTAGTGTCCTGCATTGTCTCCTACTAGTCCCAAGCTCAACTAGTTAGCATATGTGTAGCATAAATCACCTTATGGTCACATGCCGTGAAAGCCAAAATATTCACTCCATGGAGCTAATCTAGCGTATCGCCTCATCATAATCTACTGTCCTTTTAAATTGAGGCTGTAACGCCCCCAAATCGAGTCCGCCACGTGGCGAAGATCAACCTAGAGATGCTACGACATGCTATGACTTTGACCATAATGTTGACTATATCTCAGTCAAGAACTGAGACACGTCAGCGGAAGAAAGAGAAATAAGGAAATAAAGAAAAATGATAACTTTAATTTGCGGAAGTCTAAAAGTGGCTATATCATTTCTAAGAAATAAAATGAAGTTTTACATCATGAATCTAAATGCTGAAGGTAAAGAAAAACTTATAAACAATCTAATAAGCCCTATGGTTCATGTGTTGTCTTGTCGCCAGAGCTTCGTCACTATACACTTACTCCACCTCGTCACTGACCTGGTCCTGTGGAAATTAGACACAGGAGAGAAAGTCCTCCCGTAAGCTGTACAGCATAGTGGAGAACCACATGATATACAATGCATGACATGAATAGAATAATCAAAGGTAAATAATCCTACATACTTGAACATGAAGAGGATAACATGGCAGCATCATAGATCATAATAAGAATAAGGAATATCATAATTCATGAGAATTAAATGATGCTTAGTAAATTCGAAATCATGAACATGCTTGATAATTCATAACAATAACTTGACTTGTCAATCTTGGTTTTCATTTAGAAATCAGGGTGACTTTAGGTGCTTTTAGTTCTTGGGGTATGTCGAGCAAATGATACGACCTTGTGCGGGTCAGTGGGTGATCAAACCATGACCAAGGGAGCTACCCTTATCCTACTGCACTTGGCTTGGACTGGCAACCCATTGTTAGTCTTCTATCTGAGCGTATTAATCACTTTTAATAACTTGTGCATCTTTGTTCTTTATTCAATAGATACGATAAGATCAATAAAAAATAAATCAATAAAAGAATAGATCTTGAAAATCATGGATGGATCTCTATGGAGTCAAAAAAATAGGATCAATTGTACATAGACAATATTCGGATTGAAAAGGGAAATAATTAATAAATCTAATAAAAAGATTTCTAGAAATTGATCGACCGGTTTTGTGGAACGGTTGATCGGTTTTGTGGAACGGTTGACCGGTTGGCTTCGGGTCAGTCGACTGGTCTGTTCAGATCGGTCGACCAATGAGTAAATCGGATCGGTCGACCGATGGACAGGGATCGGTCGACTGATGGGCAGGGATCGATCGACCGGTCGTTATGTAAAGGAATCGATTGTATGTCATTATATCGGTCGACCGGTTGCTGGCAATGCCTACAGACCAGTCGACCGATCGGCGCCCTGAAGGATTGCAGAATTCGACTTTTCCTGAAAATTTTTTGCATCAACTCATCCTAATCTAATTCCTAACTCCTAGCAATCAATCAAACATAATAGAACAGAAAGAATTAATTCAAGCAAATAAAAATCAGGGATCAAAGAATTCAAACAATCAAACAATAACCCTAGGAAATCTTCTTTTTGTTCTCTTTCATTTCATAATCGATTAAGGCATGGTTTGGAATAATTCAGAGGTCATGCAAGGTGATTTCAGTTCACCCACCTCTGTTCGTGACTAATCCCTCCTTTCGTTCGTCGGAAATCGATCAACAGCGCCCCCTGGTCTTCCTCTCGGCCTTCACCTGAAATTCGGCTAGGAAGATTTAGCACCGTTGTACATATGGTGATACAAAGGAGGACATTAACGAGAGGAGAAAGGGATCGATGGTTGCTGCCCAGCAACTTGTCACCTCTGAGATGATCACGAGGTGCTCCTGAAATTACAGCCGTCTCGTGAGGATTTTGGGAGAAAAAGGGTTTAATAGAATTTTGTTTCATTTTATATAATCTCCTCTCCTAATCTAATCTAATTAGATCTGGTTAATCCCCTTCCTTTCCTAACTTTGAGTGGGATAAGAATTCCTTTCTCCCAGCCGCCCATCATGTTTTTCCCCTTTTTCTTTTCTTTTCTTTTCTTTTTTTTATTTTTTATCCTTTCCTTGTTGTCGGTTGTTACAGAGGCGGTTGCAACTTTAGGAAGGTTTGAATAGTATCCTTTTTTGTCATGGGTTTTGACGATGGAGGAGAAGAAGGTGGAGCCTGGAGTAGGTCTGCTACTGTAAAGGTGGAGGGAGTTCCTGCTACTGCACTAGTGGAGGGAGCGCCTCCTACTATAAAGGTGGAGGTAACTCCTACTGTTGCTCCTCTCCTACCTAAATCCCAAGGGCAGAGTCAAGTCCCTCAGGTAACATCTTTGAGGCCAAGGTTCCACGCCCACATCCATGACCTCGATCGCGCTTGGTTGATGAGAGTGTCGTCGATGTCATCTATAATATATAACATGCATTTCAATAAAAAAATCTTAATAATAAAGCGACGGTCGAGTTGAGTTTGGCGGTTGATTTGTGGGTGCACATGTATTATACTTATCCTATACTTACATCTATTGTTGGGACATCAAGAGAGCTCTAACATTTGGCTTTCATACCATAAATGTAACGTCCCGATATTTGATCCTGTCACGTGGTGAAATCTCCTCTCATAACGATACAGTCTTTGACACTTCTTGACCCTTTCAGTGACTTGATTGGTCAATAAGGGTGACACATAAGCAAAAGACTTTAAATAAAATATTACAATAGTTAATTATGAAATGCAAATGCTAATAAGATAAATGAAAATAAATGAGTACATCACATCATCTTAACATTCATACTATGCATATTAAAGTCCATGCCATAATTATGAGTCCCACAGACAAGTTGATGATATAAAGAAAGACTCAACATGACTCTAAGATAACCATGTGCACATGACACTCAAGTCGAAATCGTCATACACACATCAACCATGCCCGCAAATAACTCATGTATATGTAGGATCAACACAAGGGAGCAATCTCAATAGTTAGCATAAAACTAATTCATCAAAATCAAATGTTTTCTAACTTTATCAATCATTCAATACAAGAGGCAAAAAACAAAGATCCGATTGATTATAGAGAGGTTTATGAGTTGACGCATAAGAGCAAAAAGGCAAAAAAATTTAGCAAAAAAATTAACTTTTTTCAAAATATTTTCTTACTAACTCACTTTTATCTTATTTCAGGAATACTATAATTCCAAAGTGATTGAAAAGTATGGTGAAAATCCGGATACACAATCATCCCTCGACGTGGAACTATGGAAAGAAACAAGCGGAACAACCAGGAAAGGATCTCTTCGTGGATTGGGTACATCGGTCTTATCTACTAGATCAGCCACATCTGGTGGTTCGTTCTTTTCATCATTTGTGCAGGATGGTATGATTGATCATTTTAAAGATGTCGGCGATGTCGTGGATGACCGCATGAAGAATGCATTTTGGATCATTGATGTTTAGTTACTGTCAGCCGGGAGGAGTATTTGAACCGATGCTCAAACGACTTTTTATCAATTCAACAGATGATGCTGGACCAGCACTTCGTCATCTAATATAAGAAATGATTGATGATTAGAGTTACTAGAATTGTCGTCACTATTTTGGTTTGTGTTTGAAGACATGTTGAACTATTTGAATTTATATTTGAGATTTATTATTTTGGTTGTTATTTTGTTAAGTTAGACTTATATAACATATGTTATGTAAGAATTTGCTACTTTTGTGATGAAGAATGTCATTTTTATTTTGGACTACTTGGAAATATTGATTATGATATGTAGAGATTTTTGTTATATTGGTTATTGTATGTGTTATTTATATTATTGTACAATTGATAATTTGATATAAACGATCTTACTATGAAAAAAACTATTGCTAATTTGTGACTAATTTGGGACAATTTTGAGATAAACTGCAAATTGTGGGGACCAATTGCGATAAAAGTTAGCTACGAAATAAGGACAAATTAGTCACACAAAAATTATAATTGTTTTATCACCGTAACATTATAGTTACTACTTAGTGACATATTAGCTACTGATTTTGGATTCTAATAATTAAGAGTTGCCATAAAATAGGGATGGATTAGAGATGACTGGACACATAATTAGCTACGAAAATAGGGACACAAAGTTGGGTTGCTATCAATGATGAGCTATTAGCTACAGATGTACGTTGTCCCGAATCCGTAGCAAATCCAACTCTAAGATAATTTGTGACGATATTACTTACAGATTTGCTACAGATTGCTCTATAGCTAATCAATTAAATTCTTGTAGTGTAAGTGTGAATTCAATTATGTCATACGGACGATCCATAAGAATAAGTATGATTCAAAGTATATTTCAAATATAATATAAATCATGGAGATCATTCCATTGTGGGCACAATGATAAGTAAAGTTCATTTCTTGTTCATCTTTATTTCATGTCATCTTTCATTTATAAAGTCATTGTAGTTCCATATCTTTTCATTTCACGTTTATGTTAATCATTCATTTAATTTCATCTGAGCTCTCCACTTTTAAGGAGTACTATTGCCAAATGTGTAACTACCTAAACCATAGTGCCATGGCAGGTGCCCATAGAGGGCATAAACGGCCTCACACGAGGCTAATAGCATCCTTAAATAAGGAGGGACGACTCCCACAACCTCCACGGGGAGTGCTTCACACAAGACTAATAACCTTCCATTTAAGTAGGCAAATCCTTATCTTTTATCTTTATTAATTATGAACATATCTTTTTATCACATTAATCAATTAAGGGCCTAGGGATCAAGAGTGGATCTAAATTATCATAAAGTATCATAAGGAAAAAAGGATAATCAAGTAATCAGAGGTTAATCAAATCATGATTATTAATTAAGGTAATGTTGATTCTTTATTCGTGAATCGGACACCCGAAACTCAAGCGGTAGATCATTATGGCATAGGTTCAGCGATCGTCCATTAGGAGTTCGAACACCTATTTTGGGATATTCATCGGTCGTCCATTTAGGAAGCGAATGCTTGTTCTGTATGTTCATTGAACATACATCAAAGAGATCAGACATCCATTTCATACAATTCGAGCGGTCATCCATTGGAGGTTCGAACGCTTGTTCTGGGTTCCAGTTTCAACCATATAAAGGTCGAGTACGAATCGGACGCCTAATAGGTCGGCGGATCGTGTGACAGGATTGCGAACTCTCGATCAAAAGTTTCGAACGTCCGAAACTCGATCGATCATTCGATCCATTTTCACTACAAGAAATATGTCGATTAGCGACACACGCAAGATGTCGAGTGGCATCATGACGATCAGACACCTGATTTTGGTAATCATTAGAGTCGCAATGGCACCAAGAGATTGGACGAAGCTAGTAGCGTCACATGTCGACGATACTCTGATGATATGATGATGCAAAAATTATTGTTGCGAAGCACTAATATGCGTCACCACTTAGGTGCTAAAGAGACATTGTTGATGCTACGTCGACCCCATTTTGATGCTAAAATGTTACGTTATACGTGACACTATTCTTACACCATTTGAGTTATAGCATTATAACAAACAAGAGATTAAAAAGAAAAAAAGGCTTTCGACGCATCTGATCGATGCATCTATTATTAAATGAAATTGTGCCATCCCATAAATTGATCCACTTATTATAATGTGTGGCTCGTAGTGTTGTCCCGATTCTTAACAATCAAATGTCACACATTTTATCCCTAGTACAACATCAAATCAAAGCTGATAAATGTATGCATACTAATTTCAAATCCACATCCTACAAATAATTGGATGCTTTGGGACTTTTGGAAGTACCAGTTTCGAAACCACGGTGCAGGACAGCCCACAGGAAAACTAGAATTAAGTCCATTTCATAGGACAAAGTCGAGATCCCGTGAAATCTAAAACCTATCCAAGAAGAGAGACACGTCGCCCGTATCTGTCTATAGGAACGGTCATGGCTGGCTCGATCGGGTTTAAATCTGTTTCGTGCAAAGTGGTCATATCATGTATACATCGGACTCGTACGCGCTCGCCATGCTGTTGGATGCATGCATGCATGGCGTGGCACGGTTCCCTCCACGTCGTTTCAGACCAATTGGAGTTCGTACAAGTTGGTAACTAACCAATAAATCACGCACCGTTCCTCTCTAATCCAACGCATCATGCGCGGTGGCGGTGCGGGCCCCCCACGCGACGTCACGGCCTCTGCGCGCCCGCCAACAGCCCAGCGGGCATCGCAAAAAGAGGCGATCGCTGATGGCGCCACGCGGCCCCAACCACGTCCACTTGATCGCTCCCATGCGGGTTCGTTCTACTGCTCCTCCTCCACCGCCTACCCAAATAACGCACTCATCTTGTTCGCGGTCTCATTTGTCTTTTTCTATTAAAAATATATTATGTGAAAAATAGTGCACAACATAATATATTGAAAATTATGTGAAAGTTTTCGGAAAATCGAAGAAAGATAAGAATCAGGATAATAGGAAATCCCATACGCATCCTGGTTTCTCCATGACCAATAATAAGCTCGGAATGGTTTAAGTAGGACGCACCTCGAGGACAGCGGAAGCGCCCCTCGGACAAAATGCTGGGATATTTTCTCGATATTTAGTAACCGCCTTTGACCCGCGCTGCGGTCGGTCGGACCGGCACGTGCCGGGAGCATGTCCGGCGCACCACCTCCGAGTCGGCCTTCCCGCGTGCAAACAGCGAAGCGGAAACCGCCGTAGGATTAAAAAAAAAATCGTATTTATTACGCCTCGTTCCATCTTTCACTCTGCTATTCTCCCTCCTACTTGTGCTGCTGCGATCTTGGCAGGCGATAAACCTAACGAATCGATCCAGTTGGGGCTTCGTCGTCGGAGAGGATTGGAGGATCCAGCGAAGAAGGTGCGGCGGTCGGTCGGAGGGGATGAAGATCCAGTGCAACGCGTGCGAGGCGGCGGAGGCGAAGGTGCTGTGCTGCGCCGACGAGGCGGCCCTCTGCTTGGCCTGCGACGAGAAGGTGCACGCGGCCAACAAGCTTGCCGGGAAGCACCAGAGGATCCCGCTCCTGCCTGTCCGCGACGACGGAGGGCGTGGTGTGTCCGCCACCGCCGGCAGCGGCGGCTCCTCTCACGTGCCCAAGTGCGACATATGCCAGGTGAGCTTTGATCCGAGGTGTCAGTGGGCGAGAGACACCCCCTCTTTGCGATGGAATTACCCGCAATCTTTATGGTATTGTAGATAACGTTTTCGTTTGGATTGTTTTTTCCCTTAATCAAACTACGTCTTTTCGGTAACAATTGGGGATTTCTTTCCTCTAAAGAAGAAAATTTTCTGTTTTATTGTTTGCAACAAATTATATGTACCTTTTCCCTTCTTTTTTTGAACCGTAGTAACAGATCATGTTTTATATGTCTTTTGTCTTTCAATTGAAATAGAAAGAGGTAGTTGTGGCTGAAAGTGCATTTTTTAAAGAAAAAACATCTCTCTTCATGATTCATTGAATGTGGTAGGTGTTTGCATGTGTTGGTCACTTGGTTTTGTTCAATTATCCTCCTTTTTATTTGGCTGAAATTGTTGGTGTGCAGTTACTGTGTAAGGATGCGAGCATTTATTTCTTGTATTGGTCATGGTAGCTTCGAATACTCAAAATACTTAAAAGGTCAGTTTGGCGAACGCAATTTGTTTGGAAGTTTCTATCTGCTATGTTTTATAGCCGGAAGGAGGAGGGTTGAGATAGGCCACGACAGGCAGCGTAAAATCCCGTCGAATCTCCAAGTAGCCGACCCCACCTGGTGGGATAAGGCTTTATTTTTTATTTCTAAAGCAGTTCTGGTCACGGTTGTCTTCTGAACTGAAGGTTCCCATACTTTCCTGTCTGAACTGCTGAGCTTGAAGTATTCGTACCCAGTTAATTATTTAGAATTTTAAAGCACTAGGCATCATGTTTAGGTTGGTTCTTCCAACGTTACAAGGGGCTGCCGAAAAAATCTTCTTGTTAGAAAGATGTAAATGTTTGGGAGTTGTAGACATTGTGCTGACTGACGTTGCTGTTGCTTACTTTGATGCATGACCATATTTCATAATCCAAAGTCTAATCGATTCATATTTGCTCTCATGATCAATTTTCAAGTTCTGAAGTGCATTCAATTTTTTTCTTCTCTCGACTGTTGGGTGTTATTAAGGCTACTGGCATTTTGGCGATTAATTGTTGTGTTGCAATAAATACTAAAGAAGCTTGTTATTCTTTCCACTATTCCAGGAAGCATCTGGTTACTTTTTTTGCTTGGAAGATCGGGCCTTGCTCTGTCGGAAATGCGATGTTGCAGTACACACATCTAATTCCTATGTTGCTTCTCACCAGAGGTTTCTGCTAACAGGAGTGCAAGTAGGCCTTGAGCCGTTTGAACCAGTTGCCCCTGTCGTTAATGAACCATCGAATAGGACAAAGACAACTAAAGACTCACCGTCAATAGTTCCATTGCCGTATGGAGCTAATCTACTCTTTCCAAATCAAGTGAGCAGGGACGGAAGCTTAATGTCCAATAACATGCCATTCCCTTCATCTAATGCGGCTGGGAGTTCAGTTGACTGGCCTCTGGATGATTTCTTTGGCATACCAGAATTTAACCAAAATTTTGGTTCCACTGAGTACGGTTCATCAAAGGTGCGCCACCTAACTATCTTTGCATATCATCTTCTGCATTGAATGCTTCACTATAAAATGTATTCTTCTTAAATTCTATCTTTTTATTTGAGTTTTACTTTTCCGTTGACTTAGTGTATTAGCTTTAGATAGCTGTGTGTAGTCAAACTGGTTACTGTTCGGTTCAAAAAAATTGTACTGTTTGGTTCAGAAAATTTGTTACTGTTCGGTTCAGAAAATTTGTTTGAAGTTCTCTTATGTCATGTTTATGGAGCTTAGCATCCGGTGTTTAATGCCCAATTCACATTCTCAATTGGATTTTTTTGTATGAACCAGCTCGAAATTGACTTTTTCTTACACTCTTGGCATTTACGAAAATGGATTGAGAAGATGCATATGGAAATTCACAATTAAGATAATGGCTTGGAACTGCTTTCATAATGCTAACTCCTAACGAGTTTTATCATGCTTGTTTGTTCTTGTATTTATAGGCAATCTGTAATTGTGTAATATCACAGGGAGACAATGGAAAGCTTGGAAGTTCCGAAGGGTCACCTTTTAACTCCTCTGCAGATGAAGAGCTTGACCCAAATGAATGCTTGGGTCAGGTTCCTGATTGTTCTTGGAAAGTTCCAGAGATTCCATCACCGCCTACAGCATCAGGGCTCCATTGGCAAAGAAACCAGCGGTATCCTTCATCTGAAAATGCGGCATTTGTTCCTGACATATCCTCATCACCAAATCCCGGAAGTTATTTTTCTACATTTTGTTCAAAGCGTCGTCGTTCGATGCAATTCTAAATGTGTTTCCATGCTCACAATTTGCTTCATCATCTTCTAAGCCGGAGAGGTGTCTTCAATCAATAAGATATCATGGTTGCCGTCTTAGCAATGGAGCCTCTGATCATTACGTGATGCAATGGGATCTTGATTGCGGATGATGTCCGCGCTCCTCTGTTTTGCTTTTACTTGTTAGAGAGTATTATAATGGTTTAATTTGGCCGAACGTGTTAGCAATTTGCAAGGGCCTTGGAAGTTATCCCTTGGAACAGTGGGTGTTTGGCATTGCCTGACTTCCAATAGTAACCATGACACTTGAACATCTGGAAGAGAATTGCTGATCTGTCTTTACCAGCTCTACAGAAGGAAATTGGCAATGGAGTTGTGTGCATTACTGGGACCAGCTGTACTTGTGTTTGATAAACATCTTCTGCCGAGTTCATTAATTTTACAAGTATAAGGTGTGTTACTGATAATACCTTGAAAAGATGGATGGAATGTTATTAACTTAATCAGCTCACTTCAAAGCTTGTTCTGCCTGTATTCTTTTAGCTCTTCTATATTCAATGATTAACTGCTTCCAATATCTTCAAGAACCAGCTAGTAGAATTATTTTTGGCGTACAATTATGTGGATTGGAACTGGCATGTAAATTATGCTTCTTCGTGGTCTTGTTCTTACATCTTCACTGTCCAGCATCAACCTTCACTGTTGTGTTGTAAAAGCATTGCCATCTCCTCGAGAAGCAGGAGATGGAAGTCTCTTTATTTTCTTCGTTTGAATTCTAAGCTCCGCTGAAGTTCCTTTTGGGGTTCTGACTTCTGATTATATTGTGTTTCATTTGTTGCTGGAACTGTGATCCAGTCATTTTCTTTTGGGAGTTGCAGTCATTTTTTTTGTTCGGAAATGATGAGACAAAAGTGCAAGATTTCGTTTATTTGTGGCGACGTTTTTTTCCCTAAAAAATCATGTCGGAAATTCATTTTTTTCATTTTTCTTTTTCGAAAATAAAGTATCTATTTGCTTTTAAGTTTGTCTTTCCTGATCCGAATTTTCAGAAAAAAGTAGAAGACAGCAAGTTCTTTCTTTAATATGTATCAACTTGTAGGAGTTGGGAGATTTTAGTATAGATTTCATGTATTGAACGATATAGAGGTCAAGTGTGTGTAAAAATTATCTTTAAGCTCTGCAAATTTAGGTACTTGTTCAATATCTCATCCCACGTATGAGATTCAAATTATTACAGGTCTTCTTTTCGAATTTTTCCCATTTTTTTCCTTGCTCGATTTTATTTCTTTTCATTTTTTTTGTGAAATTGCACGATTTTTTCCCGTGTGTAAAAAACGTGGTTGATCATCTTGTCCTTAATTACCTTCATAACATTTACTTTCGGCATTTGTTTACCATTTTATATTACGATAATTCTGTCTACTACTGTTGTATTGGGTGTTGTGTGCTATGCTGCTTTTATTCTATTAACTGGTCGTCCAAATCTTAGATGCATGGCAGTGGGTAACGTTTGATTAAGCTTGATTACCTAATGTTTTTCCTTGTAATTACTTACAGTGGCAATGAAGGGTGCTCCACTGATGACTGGAGGGATACCTGAGTATATATTAATGTAATATACCTGAAAATAATGTATACGTAGAAAGCATACGTAGTTTTTTTTCTATAAATGTAGATTTCCCCGGAGGGACTTGAAAGGCATGTAATATTTTTGGTTTCTTCATTTATGTGTTACCTTTTTTGGGTCGTGAATCTTGGCAGTAAAAGTAAAAGTTATATGCTATCAGGTATTGTTCAAGTTACGTCAATACTACATCTACATGCATCATCCGATGTGGATGAACGTGTGCACCATCTTCTAAATTTCTGAAATGCTATATTCTTTTTTTAAAAAAAGATTAATTGTATTGATATTAAGTAAATGCTCCAATGGAGTTTGAGTACCAAAATTGAGCTAGGCTTGGAGGAGGCCTACCCATCCACAAATTGTCACTAAGTTGTTGTCTACCCAATTTTGCTAAGTAATCAGTCGTGCGATTTTCGCTACAGAAACAATGGGACACAACAATTGAGTTAATTTCAGCAAGTAAGCTCCAAATATCAGCGATCAACGAGAATGCCTCTGAGCCGTCACAAATAGTTCTGATTGCGATTGATGACGCGCACGAGGATCTCAGAGTCTTAAGTAAATGTGGGCATGGGATAATCCCGTCAGCATACTCATGAAAGTCGGCCAAAGTCCTTACCCAGGCTGAGTCCACGGTTGCACACTATGATCTAAAGTGGGCCTCATTTCAAAGATTTTATAACTCCCAGAGGCAATGGGCGAAGAGGGATAGAAAGGAGTTTTTGGACTATATGCCAAGGTCGGCGCCCTCAAGAAGACAAGTTCCGATGTGCTAGGAGGGTTGGTTTTGAAAAGTAATGTTTAGGTTCCTCCCGAGGGAGTTCCAAAGTTGATGAGCCATAGAGCATTAAAAAACTAGATGATGGAAGGTTTCCAGGTGGAGGCCACAGAGGGAACAAGATGGGTTTATGGTATTATCAAATAGGAGGATTGTATCAAGTGTGGGTAATTTAGATTGCAGGAGCTTCCAAAGAAAGATATGCAATTTAGGGGGTGCTGGAATCTTCCAAACCATGTGCCACGGGGCCCCCAGTGGAACTCGACAGCATAGGGCGACGACTAACATATCGATAAACTGACTTCGCATTTGCACACCCATAGGTATCATTCACCCAAACTCACACGTCATCATTGGCGGCCAAAGAAATGTAAATACGCTTAATTTGAGAACATAGGTCAGGGCCGAAAGCATCAGAAAGCAGAGAGGAATTCCAAGAGCCATTCAAGATAAAATGGTTCACTCTGAGGTTATCTAGGCATATGCCCATATTGATGTAAGTAGGCGTATGAATCAGTGGTGACGTAAAGATCCATGGATCAAGAAGGACAGAAGTGCTTGAGCCAGAGCCAATACATTTGAAAAAACCTGATCTAAGAATAGGAATGGAATTAAGGATTAATTTCCAGGAGTCAGCGATATGGGTACGCGGCATGTCATCCTAGAAAAGTAAAGGGCCGCACTTAACCTAGACGTGCGCAGTCCAAAGGGTGGAGCGCTCCTTCAAGAGGTCTTGCATATGTTTAGCAATCAGGGAGTGACGGATGTTGAGTAAGCTACGGATGTCGAGCCCGCCACAGTAGCGGGGGAGCTGAGCAGTGGACCAGTTAATCAAATGATCACCCCAACGATTCCCCTTGGATCCCAGAGGAAGGAACGTGAAAGGCGCTCAATGGAGGCGATGGTGCCGCTGGAGATATTTATGACACTGAGGGAATAGATGGGCATGGACGTGAGCATAGTTTTGATGAGAGTGGAACCCCCGCCTAGTTTAGAACCACACGCTTCCAACAAGAGAGGCGGGAGGAGATTTTATTGATGATTGAAGAGTGCTCACGACAGGGAATGTGCTTTGGTGAAATAAGGATCCCCAAATAGCGAAATGGGAATGAGCCGATTCTGAAGTTCATGATTGAGCCAATTTGTTGCCTGCGGCGAGTGTTAAGGTTGGGTAGGTAAAGCTCAGACTTATGCGAATTCACCTGCTGGTCGGTGAGATAATGGAAGATGTCGAGGATTTTCTTAATGTTGACGCAATTTTGTTTTGTTACTTTTAAGCACATGAGGAGATCGTCTGCGAACATGAGGTGGGTAAGACTGAAGGAGTTTGTTCGAAAGGGCGAAATAAGGCCAACCGAGAGAGTCATGATTGAGGAAAATACTTGGGAGATAATGATGAATAGGTAAGGGGAGATCGGATCCCCTTGCCTGAGTCCACGATGCCCAAGTAAACAGTGGGGAGGGTTCCCCGTCGATAAGGCATGAGAAACGCGGGGAGGTAATGCAGAGTAGAATCCAACTGATAAATTTTTTCCGGGAAGCGCATTCGAAGAAGAATGGAATGAAGTGCATCCCAGGAAACACGGTTGAAAGGTTTATCTAAGTCTGCTTTAAGCAGCATATATTTCTGACGCCCAGAATTAAGTGAATGTGCCAACTCTTGAGTTATTCAGATATTGTCATGAATTGATCTTCCCGGAATGAAGGTGAATTGGTTTAAGTCAATGAGGTATTTAAGGCCGGTCGAAGCCGATTGGCAAGGACTTATAATAGGAGGCGGTATAACACTTTACATAAGGAAATGGGGCAGAAATCTCGTACCCGCCGAGGATGTGCAGATTTTGGGATAAAGATAAGAGAAGTTTTAGTCCAATTGTTAGGTAAGGAGTTGGTATGAAGGGCTTTCTGAATTTCATTAACGATTTGATTTCCAACAATATCCCAATAAGTCCTATATAAGTCGGTGGTGAATCCATCCGGCCCCGGGGCCTTACCCGAAGGCATGCTCCAAAGGGCGGAGGTGACTTCAGCGTGAGTGACTGGGGCAATTAGGGAGTGATGCCAACAGTAGTCGAGGGAGGGCAGTTCAGGCCAGTAGTCTTGACGGATATCAGTTTGGAGAGAGGGCTTTCGGAGGTCACGGTAGTGTTCGTAGGTAGTGTTCTACGAATAGGTTCTGGATGTTGGCAGGGTTAGTGATGTGCTTATTATCGTTGTTAATTATTGAGGTAATGATGTTTTGAGTATGCCTAATCACAATGGATAAGTGAAAATATCTGGTGTTACGATCTACGTTTCAAAGCCAATTGGTGTGAGACTTGCTCCACCATTTAAGTCTGATCTGTCTGAGAAAAGCTGCATGGCGATGATACGCCGAACGTAAAGTTTCGAGTTCCCGAGGGGAGAGGCCCCTCTGAGCGTCGAGGTATTCAAGGTGGGTAATTTCATGAAGGGCAGTTTCAACATGGGTTTCTAGCCTCCCTAGAGATTCTCAATTCCACTTAAGGGTATCACGTTTAATAAGGTTGAGAGCCTTGGATGAGGTGAGGTGCCTGTGGTAGAAGGCCCAATGCCTTTCAACAATTGTACGAGGCTCCGGGTGAGAGAAGCAGAATTGCTCATATTTAAATGTTTTATGTCTAGGCTTGGACTCAATCTAAAGGAGAAGAGGGGCGTGGTCATAAACGCATTGGGGTAGATTGGTTAGGGTAATGTTGGGGTACTTATTAATCCAGAGGTGATTTGGGCGGGCACGGTCAATCCGGCAAAGGATACACGCCATTCCGGCGCGATTGTTACACCATGTGTAAGGAATGCCGGAAGGATTAAGGTCAAGTAACGCTTGGAAATTAATGAGGTTGTTGAATGCATGAATAGATCGGGAGGGTTTAAAATATTTACCACCTAACTTGTCGGTAGGGGAAGCTAAGGTATTAACATCTCTGATGAGGAGCCAGGGAATACAAGTAGTGTCAAGACTACAAAGTTCATTCCAAAGCTGGGTTCTAACGGAAGCAATAGTGCTAGCGTAAACAACCGAAAGTAAAAAAATTAAAGCCATTGAAAGAAATGGAAGCATGAATAATTTGCGATGAAGAGTGGAGCGAGGTAACCTGAGTTTTCTGGCCATGCTAGGCCAGGAGGATGCCATCGGAGGCCCCGATGGCCTCACGAAAGATTTCGTCCCAGTTGGGACCCAAGCACCTGATTAAAGCCATTGAAATAAATGGCAGCATGAATAATTTGCGATGAAGAGTGGAGCGAGGTAACCTGAGTTTCCTGGATGCGCTAGGCCAAGAGGATGCCGCCGGAGGCCCCGATGGCCTCGCAAAAGATTTCGTCCCAGTTGGGACACAAGCACCTGATTACCTGTTTAAATTTTACAGAATCTACGTGTGTTTCTAATAAAATTACAATATCTAGCCTATGGTGACGAGTAAGGTAACTAATCCTATCTCTAATTTTCGTCCAGTAAGCACCGCTCATGGAATCGCAACCAGGGGGTTGGGGGGGGGGGGGGGGGTCCGGTGTCGCCTGCACAGAAGAGGAAGCAAGTGAGGGTGGAGTAGGATGAGCAGTTAGGATTTTACCTTTAGGCTTTGAAGATCCACGCCGAGGCCGCAGAGCGGGGAAGGGGAGGCTGAGGCTTGAGGACACGAGCCTTCTTCTTCTCCGTACGTGGCGGCAGAAGAAGCTTAGGGTCCTCCAGCTCCTCCTCCGAGAGGTCGGCGGTAGCCGACAGACGATCTTGGGCTTCCGAGGGAGAGTTAAGACACCCGGTGGCAAGAGAAACAAAACATTCATGATTAAGAGTAACATTTTCACTAGCCAGAAAGTGTGGTGGCGGGGGTGGGTGGGTGGGTGTGGGTGGGGTGGGGTGGAGTGAGGGAGAGTTGTGAGAGGGGGACAGAGAAGATGAGGGTATCGGGGATATGGTTTTGTTTGAGGTTGGAGCCATGGGAAATTCTATTTTCAACTCCCACGCGACCTTCCCTCTTGACGGACGCACGCTCTCGCTCTTTATATTTCAGCGCGGCCATCAAATCTTCGATCTTTGCTCGCTCTCGCTTCCATCCGGCCATTCGGCACCAGTTTTATTCCTCGGCTCCGGTGGCTCGCTCTCCCTCTCGCTCTTTCTTCCTCTGACAATGGCAGTTTTCTTCCTCAGCTTCATTCGCCTCCGGCTTTCTTCCTCGGCTCCGACGGCTCCCTCTCCCTCTCTCTCGCCCTCTCACTCTGGGCTGCCGCCCGGAATTGCCAGCCCGACGGAAGTGCCAGCCCGATAGTCAACCAGTCTGAGGTTGCCGGAACCGATTGCGGGCGATTGGATCAGGCCTTCGGGCGGCAGATCCGGCTGCGGCCGCCCAGATCTGTCCGCCTGACAATGGATCCACCTATTGGCGGTCGGATTTGGCCGCCAGTCGCTCGATCCGACTGTGGGCGACCAAATTTACCCACCCGCCACCAACGATCGATCTAGCTATGAGCGTCCAGATTTGGCCGCCCGACGACTTGATCCAGCCTCCCCGTCTGGACGGGGACCGATCTAGCCACCTGTCGGGCTTCATCGATTGCCAGATGTGGCCCCGGTGGCCCTATGCTGAGCGATCAGCCATCACCGGGTGTGCGGACGGACGTTCCGTCTGCGTGCGAAATTTTTTAAAAAAAATTGAAATAACCATTCCGACTGTTCAAGCCATGGGAAGGAAACTACTTTCCTGTCACAACCTAATTTCTCTTCTAGAAATCAGATGTGATTGGCACTAGAATGTCCCTGCTCGAACATTGCAGTCAGCCTCTCCAAGTACTCTCTTTTTTTTCTCAGAGAACAGAACACTGGCACACACTCACTTAATGTTACTTAAGTTAGTTTAACACACACAATGCATACACATGAAGAACTCGGCCAAATGAGGGAAGAAGACTTTATTATCACTTGTCCCAGAATGTGGGAACCTTACAAGTATTTATAGTACATGGATCAGCCAATTGCTGTCCAGAATTTGAATTCAAACATCCTAATTCAAATTCAAATGTCAACCATAACTACCTACTAACATAACTTCTAATCCAAAGGCCAGGATCTCCCCATCACTCCTGATTGAGTTCCTGCCTTTTGGATTATTTCCCTCCACCATAGGACACGGCCTGGTGGTCTCCGACCACCGGAATTCCGGCGCGGCCATGCAGTGGCCGCCGACCATGGCCGCCATGGCGGTTATAACCGCCATCTCTTCATTGTCTTCATTCCAGAGCTGCCTCCACGCATGCTCCTGCAAATCCAATGAAAGCCTGTGACCTCCACATGCCTGATGATGAATTGGGATGGCCTGGATCGGCTCTGGGACGCCATGCCCAGATTGGCCCGGGCGCGCCCGGCCATGTGCGCCTGGCCATGTCATATGGCCCGGCCATGTTCCGGCCATCCTCTGCGCCTGATCTTCTGCACCAGACCTCCTGCCTGATAAAGAAGTACCGAGATGTGCTCTCTGGTCTCAGGGATCTCTCGGCCTATCCTAGGGACCCACATGGCCGCCATGTGCACCCGGGCGCCCAGGGCGCGCCCTGCTGACATCGGCCATGTCCTGAAGTCTCTCCTTCAAGGAGGGTGACATTCTCCCCCACTGAAGATGTTGCCGACCCTGGCAACCTTTGGCCTTCACCTGTTCAGGATACAGCCTGCTCGCGAGTGTCTTAGGGATGTAGCCTGCGCGCCACGCCCTGCACCATGGCCTGGACATGGCCGCTGCACCGGGCCACTGTCCAGATTGCTCCAGGTAGTGGAGATACCACATCTCACTGCCCAGAACCCTCCTGATCAGGTTCCTCCTCCAACTGATTAGTGGGTGTCGCCCTGCTGTCCGAGAGCAACACCCTGGCCACCACGCACCGATGGCCGTAGTGGTCTGCACTGCACACTGCCGTCAGACCCTGGGACATGGCCTCCTGCCATCGTCCCAAGACAAGGTCCTCTGGGATCCGCACTCTTCTGCCAATCCAGGGACATGGACTCCTGCCATAAGTCCCAAGACAAGGACCTGGTCGATAACAATCTGCACTCCACTGTAGATTCTGGGACATGATCTCCTGCCGTGATTCCAAAACAAGCACCTGCTGTGAACATTCCAGGAACATGGCCGCCTGCCATGATCCCCAAGCATGAACTTGCTCACATGTCTCATGGACATGGCCGCCTGCCATGGTCCATACATGTGTTTGTAGTAGATGTGGCCGCCATATCCAGGGCATCCGCATGCCCCAGGATTGGCCATTATACTTCCTGGTTGCTGCATCTTTGTGTCCTGGCCACTACAGTCGAGTGGCCCCAGCATTTGGCGAGTCTGCTCCCCCACCAAATCTGTCGCCAGACACCCCACTCCTTGGGATGCCCCTGTTGATGCAAACTTCAAAAGAGTGCGCCCCTGGTTCCACCTGAACCAGGGCTGGTTGTGGCCTGCTCCTCCAGCGCCGCGACTCCTACCAGTGTCCCCTTGAACTCCATGGCCGATAGAAATTTAGACTTCATATTGGCTCTCTTCAAAGGAACTTCATGTATCCTCTCCTTGGACACAAGGTGCAACCCCTTCTGGATCACTCGTACTTCAGAGAACAGGTCCAAAAACTCCATGTCGAGCACCAACCTATGATCATCTATAGCCACGACCGTCAAGGTCATGGCGCCCTCCCACTCACCTACTTGAACCTGTAGGTCTTTGGCCACTCCATGTATGGGTTGAGAGGCTGTATTAACAGTCTTGATCAACCCTGGTTCATGCTTGAAGTTGATGCCGAGCCTCTGCGCTTCTTCAAGGGCCACAAAGTTATGGGTGGCCCCGGTGTCGACCAAGGCCATAGCCGCATGCCCCTGCACCAGGACTTCTGCAAACAAGAGGCCCTTCGTGGCCTCCTTCTTTGGCTTGAGGGGGATAGTTGCCGAGGTTGAAGTCAGGGCCATGATGGCCCCCATATGTGCTGCACCATCTTCATCTTCAGAAGGTCCGACCATGGCAGCCATGGCACCCCTCTTAGGACAGTCCCGTGCATAGTGCGGCCCACCACATGCGAAGCACTCTACGGACTTCTTTGAGGGTCCTTCTTTGCTGGTCTTGTTCTCCTTCTTGTCCAACTTCTTGGTTTGGTATGCCCCTTCTCTGAGGGCAGGTTCTTGTCCTTGGTCGCACCAAGGTCCCTGCTCACACTAAATTCAGTGAGTGCCTCGGCCACGGCCAGGGCCTCCTTGATGGTAACAACCTTTTGTCGCTTGACTTCCTACGCCGCCCAGGGCTTCAAGCCTCTAAGGAAGAAGAATATCCACGTTGCTTCGTCCATAGTACCTGTCATCTCAAGCATTAAAGGTTGAAAACGTTCGATATATTCTTTTACCGAACCACTTTGTTTCAGATTTGTCAACTTGGTCATGGCTATCTCCTGGGCATTTCCAGGATAGAATTGCTTCTTCAATTCTTTAGTGAAGGTTCTCCAAGAGTCAATGACGATCTTCTATTTCGCAATCTCCTTCTCCATCCTTCTCCACCATAAAAAGTGCGCCCTCCGCGAGGTACTGCACCGCCAAGTCGATTTGATCTCTTTCCACTGAAATTTTGTTAGTCTTGAACCCCTTCTCAAGACTCCAAAGAAAATCGTCGATGATGGTGGCATCCCTTGCACCTTCATACTTCTTTGGCTCCGGACCCATGAACTTTGGAATGACTGTCCTTCCTCGACAACCAGTGGCGTCCAGCATGTGCCCCTTCATCATCATGATGTCCATTTCGATGGACTTCAATCTGATCTCCAGGCTTTCCTCAAGAGTCTTGAGTCTGGCCGCACTCAGTTCACTCCTTGTCCTTGTCTCATCTAAGGCCAAGCCCTGCTGGGTCATACCTTGTTCAAGGGCGCGGACCATCATGTCCATGCCTTGGACGGTATGATCTAGTAGATCTAAGTGCCTTTCGAGATGAGGGAGAGGATTAGTGGAGAGTGACTTAGGTTTCTTACCCCCTGGATTCCCATTGCCACCGCCTGTGGCCATCAAGGAATCTGATCTTCCGCGAGTAATAGGACCCTGTCCTTCTTCAGCCATGTTGCAAAGAGTGTGGCTCTGATACCACAAATGTCACAACCTAATTTCTCTTCTAAAAATCAGATGTGATTGGCACTGGAATGTCCCTGCTCGAACACTACAGTCAGCCTCTCCAAGTACTCTCTTTTTTTTCTCAGAGAACAGAACACTGGCACACACTCACTTAATGTTACTTAAGTTAGTTTAACACACACAATGCATACACATGAAGAACTCGGCCAAATGAGGGAAGAAGACTTTATTATCACTTGTCCTAGAATGTGGGAACCTTACAAGTATTTATAGTACATGGATCAGCCAACTATTGTCCATAATTTGAATTCAAACATCCTAATTCAAATTCAAATGTCAACCATAACTACCTACTAAAATAACTTCTAATCCAAAGGCTAGGATCTCCCCATCACTCCTGATTAAGTTCCTGCCTTCTGGATTATTTCCCTCCACCATAGGACACGGCCTGGTGATCTCTAGCCACCAGAATTCCAGCGTGGCCATGCAGTGGCCGCCGGCCATGGCCGCCATGGCGGTTATAACCGCCATCTCTTCATTGTCTTCATTCCAGAGCTGCCTCCACGCATGCTCCTGCAAATCCAATGATAGTCTGTGACCTCCACATGCCTGATGATGAACTGGGATGGCCTGGATCGGCTCTGGGACGCCATGCCCCAGATTGGCTCGGGCGTGCCCGGCCATGTGCGCCTGGCCATGTCATATGGCCCGGCCATGTTCCGGCCATCCTCTGCGCCTGATCTTCTGCACCAGACCTCCTGCCTGATAAAGAAGTACCGAGATGTGCTCTCTGGTCTCAGGGATCTCTCCGCCTATCCCAGGGACCCACATGGCCGCCATGTGCACCCGGGCGCGCCCTGCTGACATCGGCCATGTCCTGAAGTCCCTCCTTCATGGAGGGTGACACGCGGCCTAAGCCGTCTGAACCTTCGCACGGCTGCTGCAGTGGGAACTCTTTTCCTGCGGTTGTCACCGTGGGAACGTTCCCACGGCAACAGCCGTAGGAAATTGTTCCCACGACCTAAGCCATGGGAACCTTTCCACTGCAGCAGCCATGAGAACCGTTTCCCTCGACTCTAGCTGTGGAAAGTTCCCATGGATTGAACCGTGGGAACTTTCCACGGCTACAATCGTGGGAAGCATTTTCCTGCGGCCCAAGCTGTGGGAACCTTCCCGCGGCTTGAACCATGAGAAGGGTTTCCCACGGTTTCGATCGTGGGAACTTTCAACGGTTCTAGCTGAGCCGTTAGAAATAATTTGCGACAAGCATATTTCCGACGGTTGCCTCCCATCGAAAACTAATGTTTCCTTTCCGACGATTTCTGCATGTTTTCCCACAGTTGTAATTGTGGGAAAGACCGATTTTTCTTGTAGTGTTCGGTCTGGATCCACTCTTCCATCACGCACCACACTCGAATTGCGAAACGTGGGCTACGCCACTATGAAACTTGGCTCTGGTCTATACCAACTCAGCTTGGTCGACCCATGTTCAATCTCACATTCCTCTAAACTCAGGCCAAGTAGAACAAAGCTCGAGCCAGGTTTGTGTTTTTAGTAAGTCCGATGCAATAATGATGTTATTCAACAAAAACTACTAGGACAAAATAATCTTCATATTAAGGACAAGAGTCCAAGGTTTTGTAACCCACTGCGTACATTAAGTTGGGTGAAAAATTAACTACGTTTCTTATTGTTTGCTGGCTGCACGAACGTTAGACTTTGACCGATGATTTCTTTATGATATAGTCCTAAAACTCGTACTGATCACTTGGATGATGTTTTCCTATGTCAGGGCTTCCAAACGGTACACTAGTCACGCTCTCAGATGTCTCAATTTGCGATAAAACGAAAGAGAAAAAGATGACTATCTTGTAGAATTCTATTGAGGCTGATAAGAAATTTCAGCCATCCATTTAGGCATTATTTGTAGTTTTTCGATTAGGGCCGGTTTGACTTTGATTGGGTCATGGACTAATTTTTGGGTTAATCATGGCCATCGATGGTCAATTAAATCTTTAATGATATTTTAGCCTTAATTCATTCTAAATTTAATTAACTATTTCATAACCAAACTTATGTCTAACTCAACTCAAACTCTTCCTTATCTCCTCTGACTCATTCTGTATTATCTTTTAATTTTGGAACTAAATAACCTAAATTAAATCAAATAATGATGCCACTTGTATTCTTAGAATAAAATATCTTTTAGTAATTAACTGAAAATTGGGGTTGTTATAACAAGTGCATGCTTTTTTGTGGCTTTTAATTAAGTTCTCTCTTTTCATTCAAATATAAGGTATAACAATATCTAGCAAATGCAAACTTTCGAGAGATTTGTAAACCTTGGTTTCAAGTTCCGAGTATTATCACAAATTTAACCAAAGATATTCTAAAATTCTCAAACATACATGAGTGAGGGAGTACAAGAATCACTTTTAGTGCAATGTGATACAATGTTTCTCCTAAAGGCTTTGGTGTAGAAGAATCACGTTTAGTGCAATGTGATACAATGTTTCTCTTATTTATTCACTCTTATGTGGGAACTTCTTATAGCTTTTAATATGTTTAAACTATTAGGCTTTGTAGCAAAATCATGTTTTTAATTATTTATTGTCATTTGTGGATATCAAAGTAATCTATAGGTGGAGTAGTAAGTGGCTCCTCCTCATTTAAGAAATGTCTTGAATTCGAGTCCTTAAGAATGCATAAATTATGTTAGGAATCTCATTTTCCACTGTCAGACACGCGACGTGATGCGACCTTACCAAATTAGTTTGGCTAAATGGTGGACCGATCTCTAACCTTAGGACCATGCACATAACTATTAATGTCACATGAGTTGAGCCGTCGACACTGCTTCCCAGAAATTGGGGGGCTAGCTATCTAAAAAAGGGTTACTTTAGATATATTATTATGATGCTTTCTTTGAACTTAAAGGAGTTCTTGATTTTGTATTTATATGAGGACTATCATTGAGGTGAAATTGGAATAAGTTGCTTAGTGTTATTCTTATTTTCTGGTTTCATTTGAGGTTTCTTCTTGTGAAAAATAAAATAATTTGACATGTAATCCACTTAATTAAAGAATTATTTTGAAAATTATTAATTCAAAAAAGCAAATGGAAGAAATGTACATACCAATTTTTTCATTAAATGTCTCATTCAACATTCACAATAAACTAAAAATACTAATAGTTCCAATTGGATGACTTTTTTCTTTTAAAAAATATTTTTCTCATTAGTTAATTTTTAATATTTTTTGTCCTAAAGTTGTGATATTCCATGTATTCTCAAATGTACAAACAAAAACTTTTCAGTAATCAAACAAATAAACAAAGTCATTTGCTTAAGGTTTCCTGCGATATACAAACAGGTGAAGAATGAAGATGAATATAAAACTAAAGAAATCAAAAGGACACACATTCATGTAATGAAAATTAATTAACAAAAGCAAAAAAAGCAAATGACAAACTAAAAAAATGGAAAAGAATCATATGATAAGTAATAAATGAAAAAGGTATACATGGCCACATATTGAAAAGAAAGTGATGAATATTATGATATGAACACTTAATAATTTGAGCATGGAGATGTGAATGGGTAGAACTTTTTGATTATGTAATTGTGGTGCAAAAAAAAAACACTAGAACGTTGTGTAGATGAGACTTGGATAGTAAAAGGAAAACCAATTACAGCACAAACACAAAAAATGAAGTAAAAGTGTATAAGAAAAAGTATATTATTAACAAATTTGGATTGCTTGGATAGTAGCCTAACAAGTAAATTGCCCAATTTCTTAGTTTGAGAAATTTTGGGTTTCCTATAGTAAAAATTCTCCTAGTACAATAGCAATGTACGTTGGTCTCATTTTCAAGTTGAGTCGAGATACTTAAGTAGTGGGCCAACAAATAAATAATCTAGCAAGCAAAGAATCCAATTTTACCTACAATACAAATACTCCCATTATTGTACTAATTTGAACGAGAATGTAGGAATGTGTTATGTGTCACCTGATTTCAAATCAAGTCAATTTTTTTCCAAAATTCTAGGACAGGTCAGGCCAAGATGATTGGGCCATCCTAATAATGAAGTGTGACCCATAGTTGTGGTCTTGATATATTTGAATAATGAAGTGTGACCCGTAGTTGTGGTTATGATATTGAACACGTGATGAACTTAAACAAAACATTCAAAACTTTTCAAGTCAACACTTTGATATTGCATCAAATAAAAGGAAAAAAGCTCTAAGGCCCATAGATTTACAGTTGATGCATATGTACATGCACCGGACATTCAAGTTTGGAATCACATACTTTATATGTCATAAGACTTTACATAGACTTTTTTCATTATTTTCATATTTTTCATTTGTAGCCTAGAAGGTAATGGACAATGTTAAAAAATAACTTTACAACATCAATGGTGTTCTAAGTTAACAAAAATGGTTATATCTATTATGAAGACTAATCATTTTCAAAAGTTGTTAAAGTGATACATCATCAATGGTGTTCTAAGCTACAACCAATGAAAGATATAAAAATAATTAAGAAAAATGTATTAGAGAGTTTGACACACATGTGACAATCATTTTTTTATGTATATATGAGTTCAATCTTTGTGTGACTATTTATTAACATCATGTGAAGAATTGATCTTAAGTAAGTGATTATGATTCATGATTATAACTCTCCATATATGGATGGTGTAATTTGAATCACAATCACATTTTTAAATTTGAAGGCTAGTATTAGTTTTTACACAATTTTTAAAAAGTTGGTTCCCTAAAACATTTATTTCCTACAAATTTAACATAGATTGTATTGATGCGACTTTGTTATGGTTCCTAACATCTTAACAATGATGAGCCACTTGGTTGGAAAATTTCCATGGAAGAAATTATTATGACAATACAGTTTGATTGCTGAAAAAAGTGCTATACAAGAATAATAATTGTTGTTCTATAATTATGATATATTATTTTTGTAAGAATTAGAGAGTTTTTTAAATTAATGTTTGGTTTAAGGAGTTAGTTATTTAGTGGGCAAGTGAAAGACAACTACTATTGGATAACAAGCAATCATATTACTTATTTTATCATAATTTTGTTTCATTTTATAATAAGGAGAGTATTCTCATTTTGTGTGTTAATTGAAAACTTTAATTGGTAAATTTATGTGTAACATGAGTGAAACTGTGAGTATTCTAGAACGTACTAATGTTGATAGTGTTGACCTTGTGCTTTTCATTATTTGATAGGATGGCCTTATTGTCCAAGAAAATATCCATGGGACACATTTTATTAAAGAATGCTTATTCAATGAAATGGCATTATTATTTAATAATATTAGTTATATTAAAGTGATTATTTTTGTGTGTCTTCCATTGAAATCTTGTCGAATAAATAAAAATGTTATATGTAATCAGTAAGTCTGTCAATTTTTCAAAGAATAAGCAATTTAAAGTGACTCGTTTATAACACAAGGGATTTATGGTCCTTAATTCTATAAGATTATGAACTTGATAGAACAACAAATAAAAATATGAGAAATGAAACCTTATTCTATCATTTATTCTTTAGAGTTTATAGAAACTTGTTATGATTTATTTTGCAAAAGAATGTTTTAACATTTAAAAATAAGCTTAACTAAAGAATGTTTTCATAATTGATCAAGTTTGATTGGCACAATTTGTTAGTTGAATTGTGTCGTAGTGTGGACATGAGTTAATAACTTTATATTTCATTCTTAGACCTGTCAATTGATCAAAGTTTATCATTTTGCTCTCATTCGAACAATGGAGATAATTGAGCATCAATATGTCTAGTGAAAAAAATATTTTTAGAAATTGTAGAAAGCACAATTAATTGTAATAATCCAAAAGCTCATCACAATGCTAAATGTCATTGGATAATTTTGAGTGTGATACATCCATTTCCTTTGATAATTTAATATAACAATAATACAAAATATTTAATATTATAAAATAAATAAACTATAGGGACAATAATAAACAAGACGAGCCATACCAAATGAAATACATGCATTAAAGTTTACATAAAAATCTGTAATATTTGATAAAGTACTTAATTCAATAACTCAAGTACACTTGACTAATCTTATTAACCCAAGCAATGCGCAATCACCTCATAAGCAGTATACTTTGCCAAGTATGTATTATTGGTGACCTGTACATATTCAAAGTATATGAGACATTCATCCAATAAGAGTATATAAAAGTTATGCTAGCCATGATACATAACACATATTTTATACAACAAGAATTATACATTACGATAACAATATTATAATTTTATCATAATAGATATTTTATACAACAAGAATTATACATTGTGATAACAATTATAATAATTTTATCATGACCAAGAATTCTATGAGCTAAGCAAGCTTCTACAAGATATGTCATATATTGTCAATTTAGTATAAAACATTAACAATAGTCATTATCCAATGTGCTTCAACATGCAAATTTGAAATATTATGGATACATTCTTTCATCATTATATAAGCATTTATAGTTATTTAAAATTTCTTTACGTTAACAATTGTATACATTTTTTACTTTTAATATAGACAATATCATCATAATTTCAAACTTCGCATTCTTTGACTTATCATTAATATTTTTCATCTTACTTTAATTAAAAAGTTATGTCATGATTTTCATAATTGACTAAATAGGTCATAGATGTCTATTTTGCACTTCGAATACTTTATCAATGAGACCTTTAAGAAGTACTCACAACAATTACTTCATTTGAAGCACAAATATATTACAAGTGTACGAATAATTACTTTCTATTGATTGATGACATGCTAAGATAACTTATTCTTCAAGTATTATTTTATTTAATTATTACAACATTTATCACATCACAATTTTTAAAAGTTCAAACTTAATTATGGTTTAATATGACAATTTGGTGTCTAAGTGTTCAATATACATCATACAAATTTTCCAAAATAATTATAAACATGAAATGACTTTAATAATAATAAAATATTAAAAATAAATAATTAAGTATTCAATATAAGACATAATAATATTTAGAAATCACATATAAATAATTTAAACTTCATAGGAATCGATTATTGACGCTCATTTTATTCATGCCTCATGAGATTTGCTTTATAACCATGAACTCAATTTTTATGTCATGTGTGGCTTACGGCAATTCACATGGCATCCTATATTTATTTATGTGCATAATGTTTTGTAGATAACCTAAGTCATCTTATGATAGTACAATCATAAATGAACATTTATTTTGAAGATATTCATCATAAAAAATATCGTTATACACTTGTAGTAGTTTGGAATCATAACTTGTTTCTAGATCAATCGAGATATCATTTAGAAGTCGGTCCCAATTAACTGATTAATTCCTAATGCATCATTTTTAATTTCCCCACAATGTAACCTACTACTTGGAAAAATTTGATTTGGACAACATTATGGAACATACATACGTGGACATTGTATAGACCTTGATTATTCAAAATAAATAGAATTATATTCGAGAGAAGGAACATATATTTTGAATTGTAAAAATGAAATAATGTCAGCACAGATTATAGAAGTATAACGGGAAGAAGATATCATATGTGTCCTTAGTGGCTCAACTATTATATCAGATATTATAATATCAAATAGGATTAAAATGCATTAAAAATTAAGGACTCATAATATTCATATGTTGTTACCACAAATATGATCTGACACCATTTACTTCTAGAGTAGGTTCAATATTTATAACATTAAATAGACATGGGAGATAAATCTCTTGTGACTTTTGATATTGTAAGAAGTAGTGGATCAATATTTATAAGAATACAATGATCAAGATCACAAAAAATCATAAGAGTAGGAATTCATGAGAAAGTAGTGTGACATCTTCATGAGTGCATATTAATCAGGATCATGAAAGATCATCTTATCATTGTATAAGAAAATTAAAACATTATTTTAAAATGGCTATTGCCAATTGTCATTGTAGAAATCTTTTATGATTAATATGTTTTTTTCATTTTTATATTACATCTTTAGCTTATAATGGAATATCTTTTAACCCATAGAGTATCCTTTACTTTGTGGGAGTATGCCTTTCAACTTGTGGGGAGAGTAGCGATTCCTTGTTGATTGATCATCATCAACCCATCATAATAGAGATCTTCATTTATATTTTTCGTTCTTTTATGTTGTAAGCTTTTACGTCATATTAGGAGAGATTATTTGGCATCATATCATTTCATAATAATCATAAAAAACACAATAAGGCCAATCATGGATTGTTCAAACTAAAAGTTAATAAGACATAATTGTAAGGACATGATTTGATTAGTGGTATGGAATTATAGTATACATAGGGATAAGAATACTCGTCATCAATTTTCATGAGAAATATGTCAAAACACAAGGATATTTCAACCTTAAAAACCTAAATAATCCAAACAAGACCCAATCACCTTGTCAACTTGTCGTGGTAAGGGTTATCACTAGATTATGAAAATTTACTCGCAATTGTTTTGAGGATCGATTGTTATAGGTCATGAACTATCTCCTTTCGAAGTTGCGATCATATCCTCTCCAAGTCATGATAAAATTGCCTCCATGTCATGACTAATATCGAGAAACATCGCGACATCATGAAAGCCACAAAATGCCACTCCTAGTCATAATTTGGGGCACCATGTCCAAGTTGCAATATGGGTTGCTCCAAGTCTCTTCCCAAGTACATGAGATCAAGTTACATACATTCTTATTTACGTACCTTCAAGTTGCGATTCCTCACGATGTCTTCAACCTCATCCTCATGCACAATCATAACTTGTCGAATCCGAGAGGGGAGAAAGAGTGACTAAAGTGGGCAAAGAAAGGAAAATAGAATTTGATTTATAGGAAAACATAGGGAAAAGATAAAAGTTTATTTTTTGTTTGTTTAATTCAAATTCCTACTATTATTATTATTATTATAAAAGTTTATCTTTGGTTATTTGATTTAAATCTCTATCATATTTTATCTTTATCTTTTCTTTTCTTTCTTCTTTTTCTTTTTTCCTAAAATTGTCGGATGTTACAATTATCATATGCACTCCCCTCTTTGATTTAAATCATCATCATCATCTTTTATCTTTTTCTTTTCTTTTCTTTTCTTTCTTCTTCTTTTTTTTTCCTAAAATTTTCGGATGTTTCAATTATCATATGTACTCCCCTCTTCGAACATCATGTTCCTCAAATCCTCAACCCAAAAAGGAAGACACATTAAGAAAGATAAAATGATCAAATTCTTTTATATACCTTTTGTTAATTTTGTCCTCTTCTGTTTTTTCTACTTTTTCTTGCTTCATTTATTGTAGATCCCCCTCCTCCCCCTTCTTCTTCTCAATTCCTCAGTCACTTACTAGCTGAAAAACATAAGAAAAAACATTAAGAGATTTGGAATTTTATGTTTGTTTGGGGTATTACCGTGAAATTACCAAGCTTTAATTTTGTGAACATAAATTAGTTATCTATGCGAATTATCATAATCTTTTTATATCTCTTTAATAAGTGACTAGTTCACTTATCAGTAAACTAACCAATTAATTAGAAAAATCTAAATCAGAATAATAATAATCTATACAATAATATATTTTATTGAAATATTATTCCTATTATTATAGGATAATAATTGCATAAACAACTGATACAGCCAAATAAATTTTACGGATCCGGGTTCGATCAACCGATCACCCGATCCAACCCGGTAACCTCCATCGGGCGATTACACCTCTTCGGCTTCGCCGCCATCACGCAGTCGAGAGCGCGAGAGGGAGAATGGCGTGGAGATCGCTCAGAGGATTCGGGAGAAGCCTCTTTCGCGAGCTAAAGAACCCGAATCGAAACCCTACCTCGCATGCTCCGGCGGGTGGTCCAATCTTCCAGGTGAGATCCCTTGCCGGCAACGTCGACGTCCCCCCTCAGCCGCCCGGGGGCTCGGATGGCCGAGGCCGCGATGGAGGAAACCTCACCCCTTCCATATCCTCCTTGAACGAGGCCGAGGTCGCCAAGTTCGCAGCCATTGCCGAAACATGGTATGCACATCAGCTCTTTGTTGTCAGAAGTTTCTTCGAAATCAGACGGTCTTGGTTGTTTTCTTCAATTAGTCTCTGTCTCTCTCTTTCATGTCTCTTTGTCGTTAGAAAAAAAAAATTCTATCAAAATCTTGTATTCTTACTTGTGTTCTTTGCTTGGCTTGGACTGCATGAGTTTCGCATTCTGGGGGTATTTTTTCTTCGATTGCTATAATATTTGGAATGGAAAAAAAAGAGCGTGTACGAAATTCAGATGTTATGTGAACCTGTAAAAGAAAAAAAGTGGTAGATTGTGGAAAAGAAATGAGGGCCACATTCAGTTCGCAAGATTTCCTGTGCAACCATCGCACAAAGTCATTAATTTATTCTAGAGGAAATTGTATGATTGATTTGTTTCATGTTAAATCTAAATTAGGCATGTCACGTTCATAAGGTTCTCGACGTTATATTCCTTCTGAAATTGTTTCGAATCAATGGAAAAAATAAATTTTTTTTTACTAAACTACTTTTTCATCAGATTGGAAGTTGCATTCAACATGGGTGAAGATAAAAACGTTATAGTCTTTGATGAGGTTGCATGCTGAGTATTATTTCTTTCTCGACTAGGGATTTTCTGTTTTGCATAAGAACGATAGAAGTGATACAAGCTTTGGACCGTACACAATTAGTTCCTAAGGAAACAATAATGGAACGATACACAAGGATGAATAGACATAAAAGAAAACGTTTGGTTTTCTTTTAATGAACTCAAGTATGTATGAAGAACCTTGAACCTTAGATTTCAGTGGATACAATTTTAGGCTACTTCTGCTTATGCAGTTAAATCAAAGCTTCCTTTTTCATGTGGAGTTAACTGTAAATTGCAAGGCAACAACATTGTCACCTATCATCTGGGTTCATTTACCAACCTTCTTCGTTCCTTTTCTTTTTCAACCTTTGCTTGCCTTACCTTTTTATAACATGGAATAAACAGGTGGGATTCCGAAGGTCCATTCAAACCTTTACATCTGATGAATCCAACTCGTGCATCTTTCATTCGCACTGCACTGTGCCGTCATTTCGGGTTTGTTAAATGTTTTCTCTTTTGTCTTTGATGTCATATAGTTATTAACGGCTGGAAACAAGTTGCAGCTTGGTTCTCTAAGAATGTGGTTTAGAAGTTTATATGAAATACTTGATAACGAGCTCAAATCTTGTGTCATTAGTTGACTTTAAAAAAGCCTATTTGAGAAACATATCCTTTGTGCTGCAATTGAAAAAACAAAATTTTGCTACTTTCTGTGATATTCATCCTAATTCTTTTATATTACAGTTGATACCTATGTTCTAGCATGTTAGCTTATAATTTGGTCCATGCCATGTCAAATTACCATATTAGTCCTTGACACCCATCATTTTGTGCCATCTTATGCATGGTTTAATTTTTGGAAATCTAAATGGTTCAAGAGAGATGGATACTAATCTTTGAAGTAATTTAATTTATTCAAAGGACTTCTAAATTGTAGTACAATGTACTATTGGGACAACATACTGGGGAACAAAATAACTCGAGAAATATCCACCTCTCAAGATAAACTCGAAAAATATTTTAGTGAGTGTAATATGACACAACAACAACAACAACAAAGCCTTATCCCACTAGGTGGGGTCGGCTACATGGATCATACGACGCCATTCCGCATTCGTTGATCCATGTTCATGAGATTCGACAGGATTTTGATGATATGACACATAGTAGTAAAATTGATTTATATTTATCTTCTCAGCTGGATTTTGATGATACACTTCCTGACAGTATAGTGAAGTTTCAATTTCTTTGTCATCTCATCATCACACTAGCTAGCATAACAGAACCACCAAGCCAGAAGGAGAAGCTGTGTGGCAATGGTTGTCTGTTTGGGGAAAGTGGCCTACTTGAATGAATGCCATGACTGAATACCTTCACAGCTGAAATGTACAAGGTCATCCCTTATACATCACAATACTCGTGAGCTCTATACTTAGGTTAACAATATAACCTCTGATAGTACAAAGTTGGGCTCAGAGACAACTGCTACAAGATATGAATATGATAGTATACTTTTATTTTTAGTTGAACTTGGGTGTTAGATTATCAATTTGTAATGTGATTGAATTGTGTTCCCTTTTCTCTTTGAATCATAAAATTTACTCCCTGCTCGCAGGCGAGATCCATTGTCTGTTAGGCCTTTGGAAGGATTAAAAATTATTGATGTTGGGTGTGGAGGCGGCATCATTTCTGAGGTATCTTCTGTTGCAAGCTTGTTCTGAACTTTCATTTTGAGGACAAACTAAAAACCAATGCTACTGTTGATGAAGACAGAGGTTTCTGAAAGAATGAGAGCTAGATTATATAGATAGAGGTGTTTTGTGCTCTGAAATTTGCTTATATTATTTTCTGGCTACCTGAAATACAGAAAATTAAAAGACATTTACTTTATGGAGATGCCTTTTCTCTGAAAAGGATCAGGTATCTAATGTTAGTGTTATCATCCATGATTTTCTCTATGTGCTTTGTTGTAGAACACCTGATTATTAGATCCTCATGTCTGGCTGTCTATGTAGATGTTTTAAACCTGGTTCCAAGATTCACTCTCTTAATGTTACATTCTTAACTTAAAATCTCTATATTAGAACAAATTCTTAATCATTGTAGCGAATGCGATGACTATTGTCAAGCATGGACATGATTCCTTTTCTTCAAGTTAATATTGTATTTTGTGAATGTGTGTTCTCATGGTACCATATTTTGCTTGGATGACACTCATAAGCATTTTGCAATGATAAATGTTATTTTGCTGTAGTAGCCTCTCGCAAGGATGGGAGCAACCGTTAGTGGCATTGATGCTGTGGAGAAAAACATAAACATTGCCCGTATTCATGCTGTATGATCAATTCAATGTTACCCTTTGGTTTCATATTCTAAGCTTCTGCATTTATGAACAGTTCCATATTAGTCTTGGCTTAAAATTTGTCACTTTGGTTCATCTTTATATGATAGGATTCCTTTGTGACATGAATTATTATGCATTTCCAAATGTGTTGTAGATTTTGACTTTCTGAATGCTTGCATTATATACTTTCTTTGCATTCTTTGTCCTACAGTTTATCAGGGGTCGTGAATCCTATGAACAAGGTTGTCAAGATCTCGATCTAGATATTAAGATCTTACAATCTTACAGACTCTTACCGATCTCAATCTTATCTACGATCTTAATTTTGGCCACACGATCTTAGGATCTTATATGATCCTATACGATCTCGTATGATTAATATAATTATTTAAATATTGATTAAAAATATATTTATGATAATAAAAAATCATTCAGATGAGGTTTAATATATTTTCTTCATTTTTAATATGTTTTATATAATTTGACTTAAGAATCGATAAAAAAAATGACTTAGTGGGGCATAATTTGAGATATAGATGCAGAAAATTTATCAAAACATATTTATTATTTTTAGAATATATTTTTTATTAGGATCTTACAATCCTCGATTTGATCTTATGAACCCCTCCGATCTTATGTAAGATTCCGATTTGACAACCTTATCTATAAATACACCAAGTGCAACTGAAAAATGTCATCAATTCCCAATTTATGTAGTGCTTCTTGCCTGCATTGCCATTCTCTTTTTTAATTTTTGCTCCTTGTATGCAATGCCATTTTTCTTGATATATATGCTAAGTCAGCAGATTTATGCTTTTCCCTTTGCCTTCGTACAAGGTTGTCAGGATCCGGGTCCGTCTGATAAGATTTTATGATCCTCTGAAGAGAAAATGATTATGATCTTATTTAGAGGATCTTAAATGTAGAATCTATATCCGATCTTAGGATCAGTAGGATCATGCAATCCTATGATAATGGTACAAATCCTTTTATTAGATAAAAAACCTAAAAGTAAATGTAAAAGATTTTGAATAAATTCATTTTGATTATGTTATCTTTATCTTTTATACATTATTCTCACTTGCATTCGCTATAAATTCACAATTGTACTTCTAAAAAAAAAGGTTCACAATTGTATCATCCTTTATTAAAATAGTCTTATTTTTGCACGGAAACTAATATTATGAAGATATGCTATTACAGTATTGTACTTTTTAAATGTCTATTATTGTGTAATTAGTATTTTTGCTATTTATATTAAAAATATCATATTGTGCTTCATAATATATATATATTATATTTGATAATGTTATGAACAAGTATGAACGTTGATTAACTCATATGTAATTTATGAATAAGTATATTTGTTAGGATTTTTGCACGAAAGAAATTATGCACCGAAGAACAAACCGAGAAATTTAAGGCGATGCAAAATTTATTAGATGAGAACCTAAGAATTCTATTCAGACCTAGGGAGTTTATATAGGCACTCCCTTTACAGTTTATATCCTGTAGTGCGAGGGCACCTTTTATTTCAGAGTGTCTTGGGGCCAAATGAATTTCTAGTTGGGATAGGATTCAAAGCATTATTAACAATATTATTTGAAGTATTTTATATTAAAAAAATAATTCATAAGGTAGGATCTCACTGCCTTCCATCCTTGAAACCTCTTAGGATGTTGGCTCGGGAAACAATCTTGATGAACTTTCTAATAAATATCTTCAACATGCCAAATTAACTAGCTAATATCTCATTTGTTTGTAACTTTATGTTGTATTTATTTATAAGATATTTCATTAGTCATGCCATCTCGAGAACTATATAATAAACATGATTAGGATGTCCATGTGCAACAGATATTCTTTTTCCAAAGCTTGATAAAGTTGAACCTTAACATTTGCCAATTTATAATACTTTATTGTAAATTTTGTGACATGGGCAGGCTCAAGATCCACTGACATCATCTATTGAATATTGTTGCACAACAGCTGGTACTCTTTGCTTTCTCTGATCGTTTTTTTATAACAACCTGTGCACTCTTATCCTGAATGCAGAATCAAGTATGCATGCAAATAATTCTGTCTGTTCAACTCATGTCTATGGATGGTCTTCTGTGATAAAACAAAATACAACTAGAACCTTGTCATATGCTACCTGTTGTCATATTGTTGGATATGCAAAAACTTGATACATTGTAGGTGAATTATGTTGATGGTTGGCTTGGTCTTATAATATTTGAATATCTTGCAGTTACAAAATTGTATATTCTATTTATAAACATTGTACAACAACAACAACAAAGCCTTATCCCACTAGGTGGGGTCGGCTACATGGATCTTACGACGCCAATTCATTGATCCATGTTCATGAGATTCGACAGGGTTTTACGCTGGCTGTCGGGGCCTAACACAACCCTCTTCCTTTATCCGGGCTTGGGACCGGCTATAAAACATAGGCGGAGTTAGAAGAAAAATAATAATAATAATTAAAAAACCGAAGGTTCTTAATCTGGAAATCTTGCATTCTTGACATGCCAAGTAAATCATATATCAAAGGCAATGTCATCAAAAACACATCTTGACATGAAGACATGTTCGTGTTCATTCCGTATTTTGCACTTGATCTTCGATCTTTTTTGTCAAGTGCACAGCAGGATGGTGTGCTGGCCCATAAGGTCTTCTACCAATCCCAGCATTTTAACCTCGGATTGTGTTGCATGTTTCCTATACATCACAAAACATCCAAGCCTCCCTCGAGCAATGAGGCGAGTCCATCCCCCAGCTTGTGTGCATAACACTTGTGGATGGGGCTCCTTTTTTTGTGGTTGCAATTTTTTTTCATTTACGTGGGTTCATTCAGTACTTTTTTATTTTTCATGCCATAAGCTTACAAGTATCATGTTGTTCTTGTTCTTCTTAGTGTTTGATTATTATTAATGTTTTTTAAGGAAATGCAATTTTGTGTTAATCAATAACCTGCTTGCATATTATTGTTATAATAATTTTCAATTTTTTTAGAATTTTTTTTCAAATTTAAAGCACAAAATCATTCAAAAGTGGACTACGTAGCAATAGGTATTATCATTTTCTGTTTACATTTGTACAATTACGTGCTTTTTTGGTCCTATCATTCATGTCCAGTTAACGAATTTGACAACATTGCTCAGAAGTTCCGATGCCAGCAAATAATATAAGAATACCTGAAGAGCAGGGAAGAAGGATGATTCAATCAAAGCAGGTTTTTGATAGCCTATCCTAGGAACAACATCCCGAGTCATTCTGAAATACGGATCCTACCCTTTAAAAAAAAATTATATACATTGTACAGCAGATAGCTTTCTTGTTGAGAAACTGGGGAGTTGGGTAGTTGACATTTTGGGGATCTAAACTCGATTATTTGTGTGTTTGCTTCTTTTCTTCCTCCTTTTCCATATACACATGTAACTTGCTTTTTAATATATAGTAGATGACTACCTAAGCTTTGGAGTCATCCTTTCTTTTCTAAAAAAAAGGAAAAAAATTAAAAAAAAAAGAAAGAAAATTATAGCATTGAAATTTATTTCTTGATCATGTAAGACAAAATGATATACTAGCATGCTAGCTTTATCTTTCATTTTATTTTCATTTACTACAAAATATTAGGATAGCTACCCAAACTTAGTAGTCATTTTCTTTCGATTTTTTTACTATGTTTGGATTTCAGTCAAGTTGATATTATAAAAGCTCTGGGGGAGTTTAAAGATTGTCGTTTAATTCTAGAATTAGCCTATTTCAAGCCATCCAAGAACTCTGAGAATGTATTATTACTTGGTGATCTGATTGTTATATCTAGATCTAAGATATGCATATAGAAATGATACGATGAGAATATTATGGTGTTGGATTCACGTATAGGATTAGAGTTCTGTTAAAACAACAAAATTGGATGTTCTTTATTTTGCTGATAAGTGCTGGATTATAAGATAGGAGACCAAACTCCAGTTACGAGGTTGATAAAACTTTCACAAGGCTGAAAATAAAGTTAGAACTCAGCAACGTACTCATAACCTGAATAAAACCAGCAATAGATTAGGAATACTGTGAGCTTTAATTATCCACATCTCCTTAGCCAGCCCACTGTCTTAATTACTTTCTATAATGAGCAATTACAAGTGATATGGTTCATTTGACAAATATAATCAGAACTTTTACATCTAGTATGCTTTGGATTGGAGATCATTATCCACTGATGTCTGTTTTTTTCGGTCACCATCTAATGCAAGCAACTGGTTTCCCCAACATCTCAAGAAATGGGACCCTCTCAAAAGAAAAAAAAGAAATGTTAAATCTTTTTATCATTGGTTAAATGTGACTTGATGAACATTTTTTATCTTCTGTATCTATGAATGGCAATGTTTCTTGAACGTAAAATTCCATCATATTTATCAATAATAGTGGATGGTTGCATCTTTGGCAACCATCCTTTACCCTCAAAAGAAAAAAAAATTCCATCACATTCCTCTAAAAATGATAAATTTCCATCACAAGTAGCTGTAGAAACGTGGATGTCATTTACCTTGTTTTGAGGTTAATCTACTTCATGTGCATTAGAGGCATTGGTTGCGGAAAATAAGAAGTTTGATGCTGTAATAGCTCTTGAGGTATGTTTCCTAACGAAATATGTACAATTAATTTATTTCTTGAGCTATATGCTAATTTTTTTGGGTACCATATGCTGAACTTTTTATGTTATTAGCTTTTTTTTTGAGAGAGGGGGAGCTTTCATAACACATGTTTTGAATTTCTTTAGATTTTGGGTGTTTCTGTAATTATGCATGACACATGAGATGTAATCACTGAAAGAAGATTGTAACGAAGTGATGATTCTCCTGGCCATATCATGGCCTAATGTTGGATGATTCCAATAGGAAGAAAAAGACAACTGTTAACTTTGTAGTTGATGTGGGTATGATACATTAGGGGCTTTTGATGAAAATTCAGAAGAAAAAATTAATCTAATCCATCTGCACAATATGGGATCATTGTGTATTGTCAACCTTATTACAATATTGATTTGTTATACTATGTAATAATAGTATTACTCTCTTTCCTGTTTACCTCTGTTTCTTTTTTTTTATTATGATCAAAGTAGATTCTATTTCTTGTAAAATAATTTATGGACTCCTTAAAAAAAATTATGGACTATGGAGTTTGGGAAAGGGTAGTCAGTCATGCAGACAGATTATTTCCAGTAAAACTAGTTGTATTGGCTAGTCTTAGCTTCAGTGTGATGGGAGTAAAGGTATGAGAAATTAGATGAATCCAGTAAGTGGATATGTGCAAGTCCCTCAAATTTCTCATGTCTCCGTATTCTATGCCCTTATCAGATATAGTCTTTCATGTTTCAGTTTCTGAATCAGCAAGTAACCTTATCATGCACTTAAACATTATCAATTGTATATTTTTTTGAAACGATTATCAATTGTATATTATTGGATGCCTATGTTTTATAGTCGGTCCCAAGTCCGGATAAAGGAGAAGGGTTGTGTTAGGGCCCGACAGCCAGCGTAAAACCCTGTCGAATCTCATGAACATGGATCAACGAATATCGGAATTGCGTCGTATGATCCATGTAGCCGACCCTACCTAGTGGGATAAGGCTTTGTTGTTGTTGTTGTTGATTATCAATTGTATATTATTGGAACTAAGTTATCAAAGTATTTTTTTCTTGTTCCATATCCACTTGTGGGGGTGGTGGTAAGGGGGACCAAAGCACATTGGTGCATGAATAATCAGTTGCTATATTTTGTTTGCTTTTGAATGAAACATCACCTGTAACCAAGATAACCATGGGAATAAGTGCTCTTATTTCCCTTTGGGGTTCATTTTCCCCTATTCATATAATTGCAACAAAACCCATTGAACCTGTCTTTGACTTCTTAGGGATAGACAATTTGTTTTCAGCAATGGTTTTTGTGATCTATTCTTTTTTGTTTCAGGTGATTGAACATGTTGCAAATCCCATGGACTTTTGCAAATCCTTGGCAGAATTAACAGTTCCATTTGGGGCTACAGTTATTTCTACTATTAATCGCTCCTTGAGATCATATGCCACAGCCATAGTTGCAGCGGAATACATACTTAATTGGGTATATTTTATTTTAATCAACATTTGAGATTCTTAGGATTTTACTGCATGAACTGTTTTCAGCCGTTGAACAGTGGAAAACATTTCTTTAACTCCTAATATGCCTGGCACTCTTTAGAAGTGTTTCCAAGTTCTGCAGATGCATAACTAGCAGAATTTGGTTAAAATTAGGATTTTGGTTTTTGTTCTTCTATATGGCTATCTGGTTTTTGTTTACGATAATTTTTTTTTCTGTTCTGGTACTACCAACAAATAACCTTTTACACTTCCCATCTTCAGCTTCCAAAAGGTACCCATGAGTGGTCTAAACTTCTTACTCCAGAGGAACTAGTCTTGATGTTGCAAAGAGCTTCAGTCTCTGTAAGCAATCGAGGCACATTGATTCTTTGACTTTATGTTCCAAGTCTCTGTTAGCTTGAACAATAATGGACACTTGCATTCAGGTGGAAGAGATGGCAGGGTTTTTCTACAATCCGTTGACCCGAGAGTGGACATTGTCAGATGATACCAGCGTCAACTTTATTGCTTGCGGAATAAAGAAAGGCGTATGATCAGGTCGTATTTCTCAGACGCTGCTGGGCCATTTGGGCGATGTTTTTTTTTGGTTCAAATACGAAGCAAACAATATGGAATCTTTAGAATCAATACCGCAACCATTTTGTTTTGTATTTCTTTGGGGCCTTTTAGCATGATTATTTGTCAGCAGTAATAGGTCAAAACTATTTTGTATCAGATGCTTATTTTGTATATTTTATTGTTTAAGATATGAAGTTATTATTTTGATAGTATAACTACTATTTACATATGGAAATATATGACATGGAAATGATTTTTTCATAATGTAAAAGTTTGTAAAATATGATTATTTTATCATTTTAGCTTTGGATCGTATTGTGTAATGTCATAAACAATACATCCTCTTGCTATAAAGCAATTAGACATATCTGATATCATGTTACATATATCTTAATTATAATTACAAATAATCTTCAATAAGTGCAGATATCGTTTAAAATGTCTAATTTGGCAACTATTATAAACCAAAATACAATATATTCATGTGCAATTTAGCGCCTTCACGTTACCATTCTTATCTATATAATTAATTAACTACCTCCAAAATCTGCAGAGGAATGAAATTTCAAATTCCAAATAGAATAATCATGTATGAACATGATTGATTATCAATAGATAATTAATCAATAATCAATTAGTAAATAAATGTTTAATAGTCATTGAAGACCATAGTAATCAAGGATTAATTATAATTACAATTATTTTATAATTTAGATTTTGATTGTATTAAAATTTGGTTAATAGATGTTTGTAAAGACTTTTCCCGTATGAAAGTTCAACAATCATAATATATATATATATATATATAATTCTGTAACCTAACGATATTTTTGTGATTACTTAATGTGTCTTCTCTTTCCTACTTTGGTATTTATTTATTTTTTCTGATTTTTTTATATATATGAGATTAATGAAGGTGTAGCACCTAGATGAAATTTGGTGTAACGATTTAATCTCGATCATCCATTTTAGATCTACGATCCAAATCAAAACACTCCTTTCTCTCTTCTCTCTCTTGCACGATCTCCTCTTTCCCACCTCCCCACTGAGCCATCACTATTGCCGTCGTCGCTGACTCACCTCTGCAACCTTCGAGCCCCACTGCCGCCGGCACCCCAACCTCAACCCTGCAATCTCCAAGCGCCGCCGCCCACGAGCGCCGGGTCCTGCGATCATCTTCTAGCGGACAACATCAATCGGACAATGGCTGAAAACCTCTGCAATCTCCGACATTCTCATGTGTTGTCGCCACTATCGTTGAGCACGAATCCTGTCGACACGCTCGTCCCCGATCCCCTATGTGCAGTGGCAGAGCCAGTCAACTTCTTCAGTGGGTTCACTATCAGAATTAAAATTAGTGTTCGAATGATAAAATAGTTAATAAATTTACATATTATAGCTATAAATTATTATTTCAAAATTATATATTATTTCAAAATTATAGCTAACATAATATTTACATTAAATTAAAATTAGTCTAATGAATTCAATAATTAAACATAATATAAAACGTAAATATGTTAGAATTCTTTAATTAATATTTTTGTGTCCTCAAATAAATAATGCATAATAAGCTAATAAATAAAAAATTAATTATTCGAAAATAAATAAAATAATTGCATAAGTACTGATATCTATAAAATATTTATTATACATGGCACAATCACATGAAATTTAAATATCTTGCAGGACAAAATAATGAATTGCAATTATTATTTGAGTATGATAAAAATAAAATATAATTAAGAATAACAAAAAAATAGATGAAAATATTAATATAAAAAGTATTTTGCACTTGAATAATTGAAAGCAGAAACCAATGTAGTGCAAACTATAACTTAAAAAGAGGTTTCGTCATAAACACCAATGCCAGTCGGAATAAACTCGCGACCAATGGAAATTAATCCAATCGCTTAGCCACTAAGACATGTTTGCAAATTTGTCAATATTCGCTACTAAGTTATTTATATTTTTGCAGTGTCTGCACGTGCAGGCATCTGCCTCCGCCCTTGCCTACGAGCCTGCGCATGGATCGTCAATCGCCGAACCAGATTTGATATTCCTCGTGTTGCCGCCCAGATCTTCCATTGACGAGGATCACGCAGATCTACATTGAAACCATTCATACACCATCTTTCCAATGTATCTTTTTCTCATTTTTAACAAGATTTAATATATTTTATTCATTAAAAAATAAGCATATAATTAAAAAACCACTATCTTAATGATTAATGGAGCAATTTCAAAGCTTCTCAATAATTTCAACTCAATTAACATTTTTTAAAAAATTTAATATCATATTGTATCCATTTTTTAAAAATTCCACCTAATCAATGAAGAAATTAATGAAAGAAATATTTTTAATTTTAATATCATATAATGTCTTCCCATTTCTTTTTTGGACATAATTTAATGATTCATATTATATATATGGCTGTGTTGAGTTATAATCTCTTCCCGTTTCTTTTTTGGATATAAGTTAATGATTCATAATTATATATATATGGCTGTGTATTATTGACTTTATCTTGGTAACGTATGAGAAGCCCATCACTTAGTTCTTATTTAACATATTAAAACCTACTCTTTTTATTACTAGGTTATGGTTTGATAGGTTCAACCGAGGTTCGATAGGGTTGAATCAGATTTTATTAAAATAATATTATTTTTATTACTTCAAAAAGATATATTACAAATAAAAATATAAAAGGTAAAAAAATAATGAAATAAAAGTATATTCATCATCATTTTAAATTAATCAAATATTAATAAACCATTTTTTACATTTTAAGAATATATATTATTTATAATTAGTTAATTTTATATTTCATTACTTAATAATTTCATGAATAATTTCCTTTTTTATTTTCATTACTATTATCTTATCCTCATTTTATTTTTCACATTCAAATTTTCTTTCCATATTATTTGATTCCTTGTATAAATTCATCTGATAAAATTTACTATATTATTATGTTTTGTATTTTCATATTTTTAATATATATTATTTATAATAATTTAAATTTTTTCATCTTAATTTTTTCTTTTATTCAAATTTATCTTTATTACTATCTTTCTAGTTTCCTTTCAAATTCAAATAACTTTCCTTATTATTTACATTCATTCAAATCACTTATTTTACTCCCCTTTCTATTATTCCACCTTCTCTATTATTATAACAATTTCCTTCTTTTATTTTTTTTCCATCTATTCACCTCTTTTTTTTATTATTTTTTGAAAAAAAATGGATTGAACCGATTTTCCGATTCATCCCGATTCAATCCGGTCTTTTTCAAAAATAAATTTTACTTACTAATCGGACCGGACCGGGCCGGACTGATGATTGATTCGTGATTGAACCGTTCAGACCGGCCGGTCGTTTTAAAAACACTCTTCATGATCTCTTCATCTTCTTTGGCAACAATATTATCTTGTACTCCATTAAACACTATTATCAGTTAGAGGTATTCTCTCCTATATAACATGTGTCCAAGCCTTCCCGGAGAAAGAAAAAGCGTGGAAGGAAGAGTTGTCGTATTCTCACATTTTGTTCTTTTTCATTATTTCCATGATCTTGGAGATAATACTTGCAATTACTTAAGGACTAATTTGAGGTGACCATAGGGCGTTTTGATGATCGGACGCTGATTCGACTGGCCTGGCCAGGCCGGGTTTTATATCACTGATATGAATACATACTTGGCTTAATGTATCATACTTTTTTAGTGATTTCTCATTTATTATTGTTATTTTGGTAACACATACCCATGTGACATAAAAATTATTTTTAAACCAATTGAATTATCCATTCCTAGATAACACACAATTATATTTAAGATAATAAAATAATAATGATATTTTTAATAAAATCTTGAGCTACAAATAGCAAAAGGATATCCTATATGCCGCTTTCTAAAACTACCTATGAAAATGGGTGTTCCAATTATAATTAAGATATTCATTATGTTATATATTATATTTTAGTACTAATACTTTCCCTTTTATATCTCAAATATTAACTTGTATATAAAAACTTAAATGAATATGATTATGAAGACTTTCATTTTTTATATTTATTTGTATTATTTATTTTAATTCTAATTATTACACCATTCCATTGTTAATAGCATATTAATAAGAAACCATCATCATATTATTTGTCCTTTTTTTCTAACACTATTTACAGTTTACCGAGCACCATTAAAAGCAATAATGATAATAATTGAAAAATACATTAATGATAAAAAATTCTACCCATAAATGTTGTTTAGCATATTAAGCCATGCCAATATTGCATAAAACGTATGAAAATATTTCAGATAACATCTTTTCCAAAAATTTCTTTCCTCCAAATTTATTTATTTATCTAGATTAATCACTATATACAAAAAAATAAATAAAAAATAATATACATATATATATATATATATGAGCTTATTATTCTCTCATTATTTTTTATTTTTTGTAACCCCTTCCAACAAATTTTTCCCTCTCCTCTTTTTCTTTTTTTTTTCTGTAACCTCCTCTATGACCTCACTCATGAGAGTATGTCGCCTCTGATAAAGAAATTAGGATAACTTTTGTTTTGTAAACTCAGGACTCTCTCAATCATGGGAGGAAGTTGTATTGTGTGTAATGTAATGATGATATTTTACAAGGTAAATTCCATAATGATATTTTTTTTAAGTGACTACATAATTTCTTATTAAGAAGTAGAGGATCAATGAGATAATACGCACAATTTATTTTTTAAATTTGTCTCAATTTTCATGCATCAAATTTAAAGACACATAGATCTTAATTTTATTTTTATCTTTCCTCTTCCTAGTAGTTTTATATATAAATTGTCATTGCCTTATACTAATAAATAAGAAGGCAATTCAACTTAATTTTTATTTTTTCTTTGTCTATAATATCTTTTTTTTCTTCCATTTCAATAAGGTGATTTTAACATAATATATTTTTTAGGTATAAATTTAAATATAACTTAAATTTTATAAGGTTTGGTTAATAAAAGTATTAATAATATTTTTAATCGCGCACTTGGGAGGATCTTCACTTATTATTATTTTTTTGTATATGGAAAGTTCCACGGTGGAGTCATTATTATGTTAAATTTTTAATGACATGACAATAATACAAATTACACGACAAGAAAGAATATAACCACCTCATAAAAAAAATTGGGGTCATCAATAATACATGTATAGTTATATATAATCGAATAGATTTGAAGTAATATAACATTAGAATTAATGGAGGTGTAACGTTTTATGAATTAAATCTTGATGATTTTAATTTGTACAATGAGAAATTTCAAAGTACACGATAATTTCAAAGTACATCAATTAATTTCAAAGTACCTTCGTTGAATTTTAGAAATTAACATTATTATATTCATTTTTAAATTTTGTTTCTAGTACATGATAACTATTTAGCCAATAAGGGCGCCAAACTTCCTGCTTGATTTGTTAAGAGAGCTAGCATGAAAAAACAGTAAAATTTGGGTGGAGCAATGACGTTAGATTTTGAGAAATTAAATACTTTCGCACCTATCAATTAACATCATAACAATTAGCTAGAAATAACTTAAATATGTAGAATCATATTTGATGTTTCCAAAATCATCTTACTCTGGTAGCTTTGAACAAACAATTCAAATAACAACATACGAAAGTCCAGAGTAAATTACGCCAAATGCCCTCCAACTTTGACGTTTACTCAGTGATATCCTCCCACTTTACTTTGTAATACGACTACTTTTAATTTTTTAACTTGTTTCACCCAATACCCTTTTCACCTACGATCGATCGTTTGAATGTTCACGCGATCATTTTCTCTCTCCTCTACATAAGCGGTCATCCAATGTGGCAATATTAAAAAAATTCTCTCTCCATCCCAACAGTCGACGACCGAAGGTCGCAGAGGGGGTCCCCTCCTTTGCCCACACCGACGAAGAGCAAAGGGTGTTTGCAACCTCCGGCCATCAGTCCTCCTCCTATTCGTCGATGTGTGGGAGGAGAGAGAATTGTTTAAATTATTATTTATTTTTTAATGTTGCCAGTCGGACGATCGCTTACGTGGAGGAGAGAGAAAATGACTATGTGGACGCCATGTAGACTAGGCAACCGGGAAACGGCCAATCCCAAGTGAATGAACAAGTTAAAAAGGATAGTCTTGTTACAAAGTGAAGTTGGAGCGTATCGCTGAGCAAACGTCAAAGTTGGAGAATATTTGGTGTAATTTACAATTTTTGTTGGCCCATTTGGCGATTGAAACTAGCGAAACTAGCGCTTAATTTAAATGATGTGACGTTTGATAAAATCTGATAAAAAACTTAATATGCGAATCAAGATCACGTGACCCTAATTTCATGCTTTAATTTCATCGAAAAGATGGATCCGGAGCACTATAGCTCTTTTTTGCATGTTTTTTTTTCAATTTTTTTCTTGATGTAATAGTCATTTTTTAAAATTCCAAATTTCTTTTTTTTCTTTTAGATTTCTCTCATTTCTTTCTCATATAAAATAGTGTATTTATTAAATGTAAAATATTTTTTATAAAGGATTAATATAATATTATTTATTACCTATAGTTTCATTAAAAATTATTTTTTATTAAATATAATTGAGTAAAAAAATAATTTAGTATCTTTAAATAAGGTGTCCAATTTTTTAGGAATTAATTCATAATCCGAATCGGTATGAAATTTTTATCATTTATAAAAGGAAGTGCCTAAATAAATTCCTTAGGATTCAAACAGAAAGTAATCTGTCTTGTAATCCTCTTTTATTTTTTTATCTAATAAATTTTTGCGTCGCCTTAAATTTTTTGGATTTTCTTACGGTGCATAATTTCTCTTGTGCAAAAAACTTAACAAATAGGATTCACGTCTTAGGATACATAGATAGATTAAGATTAGTGTTTATATATAAATTAACGATCAGTAATATTATTTATATTATGATTAGGATTATTATGTTTAGGATAAGAAGTTAGCATATATTAATTTTAAGATAAATTACACGGATCGTCCCCCGAGTGTTATAACTAATCGATCCCTAACATTCAATTTGTAACTAGATTGTCCCCAAACTTTGATTTTTTTGCACACGTTGTCCCCTTGATTGGGTTGACGTGGCACAATAAAAATAATAATAAATATTATAAAATAAATTTAAAATAAAAAATACAGGGACACGGCAGTAGAGGGGGCGACACCTCCTTCTCCCTCGCTGTGCCTGATGAAGAAGGGGGGGGGGGGGGGGGGGCTTCTTATTTCTCGTCATGCGCGAGGGCGATGCCATCTCTCCTTCTTGTCCCTCACCATGCGTTAATTTTTTTTATGTTTTTTGTATTATTTTATTTTTTTCCTATGTCATCAATATAATCGGGAAATTGTCTATTGCTGGTCAAGAGGATGACACGTAGAAGAAAAAAAGTTCGAGGACAATCTAGTTACAAATTGAAGTTGGAGGACCACGAGATATTAGTCTAAAGTTAGAGAATAATCCGTGTAATTTATTAAAATTTATCTAGATTACATTCCAATTTTGAGGACAAAATAATATTTAGATGACACATGTCACAATGGCGTAATGCCACTTGTCATGCTCGGTGATTTTACCTCTCCTTATATATAGTTGATATAAATAATAAAAAATATTAGGATTATGATTAAATTTTAAATAGATTAGGGCTCTTAATTTGAGTAAACTTAAACAATTATTTTCTTTTTTAAAAAACAAATAAACAAACATCATTTTTAGACTTTCTCTCTCATTCAATATATATAAATATATAACAATAACAATAGTATATAATAAGCGTATTACGATTGATTAGAATATGACAGGATTAGTTATTAGTAATTTCACAAAATAAATCTGGTCTTTCAATTACTTAGATATCCGAACACAAATTATTTGCTAATCAAAGTGTGCCACGCAAAATAGATTAAGAGTTAAAATCAAATTTCGCAAGATGAAATTAATTAACTTACTAATCAAACTAATTACTTTCAGTTTGTAGACTTTCTCTCACATCCAATTTAATTTAGAGATAAAATCAACTAACAGTTAAAATCAGATTTCATAGGATAAAATTAATTAAATTTGTAATAAACTTTTTACTTTCAATTTGTAGACTTTTTCTCTCGTTCAATTTTAGAGATAAAATCTACTAACAATTAGGTAATATTTTTCCATTAAAAAATACTATTTTCTTAGATGACTTGTCGCACTCTATGCTCCAATTTATATATCGATAGATATATTATGATTAGATTCATATCTAAGAACATATTTTCTTCAAATAAATCAATAAAAGTTAGCATTAATGGATCAGAGAGGAAATCAAGAAGGGAATTAATTTGGAAAACAACAATGAATCGCAGGAGAACAAGATTATGGGAAATCAAAAGATTATTAATTTAAATCATACACAAATAAAGAGTCCCATTATATTTGTGCATTATCTTTTAAAAAGGAATAATATATATATATATATATATATATATATATATATATATATATTAATCATACTCAAATCCTGCAAATAAACTTTAAGATATAATTGATTTTATCATTTTTAAAAAGGAAAACAATAAATTAATTTAAATTAGGAGTAGGATTATTATTAATTTAATTCTAGCTTTTAGTATATACGTAATATTTGTAGGACTCGAAATAAGAAAAGATTAAATCTGAAGGATAAATTTAATTTGATTAGGATTAATTTAAGTCCATTATATGATATTATTACCTCATTTAATTAACTCCATACATATCTCTTGTTTTCTGAAAAAAATCCGAAAATAGTACAATTATTATTATTATTATTTTTAGTATTAATTATGTAATAGAGCTTAGGATACGTAACTTTATTATTATTAGTTTTATATTTTACATATATTACCATCTTATATAATTAACTTTTATTATCTTATAATATTTTTTTTCAAAATGCAAAATAATACGTTATTTTATAAAAGGAAAGACTGTTTATTTTAATCAATACATTAGTTGAGTTAGGATTAGGATTAAATATATAGCTTGTTAGTATTAGGATTATATATAGTATTAAATCTAAACTTTTGCTTTCTTAGATATTTCAACACAAATTACTTGTTAACGTGTCATTAAGACTTGGTTAAATTATATTCATCTATGAGTTAGATATTTTTTTCAAAATATATTAGATCTTAAATTTTATTAGATGACACATAGTCATCATAATATTATGTCACTTGTCAAGCTCATATATATATATATATATATATATATATATATATATATATATATATATATATATATATTATAGTATGATGACCTGCGAAGGACAAAGAATTTAAAATTATAAAATAAGAAATTTTATTTTGACATAAATTATATAGATTATTTAATCATTTTCTCATTTTAGAAACTTATATATATGTAAATATGTTAAAATAAATTAAATTTATTTGAAATTAGTTTTTAAAATCTATTACATTCTCATTCATTTTTAATTATTTTTACTCTATCTTTGTCCCTTAACTTTGTTACTTTGTTAACATCTATTGCTTAATTTTTTTTATTTTATTTCTGTCAGAAACATTGTGAATTTTTCTTTCAAACTATATATCTTTCTAATTTCGATAATATATATGTACATATATATATATATATAGTAATTGATATTTATATTTTTTTAACAATATCATATTGTATAATTAAGTAAATGCTATTTATTTGAATATTTTTAACAAATAATGTCTATTATTATTTTTTATTTTATCTATTTCATTTTCTATGTGACAACATAAAAATGTCATATTTGACATGTATGTATGTAAAGATATATAACATAAATAAATTAAATTATTAAATATCATACTAAAAAGATTGTTAAAATTATTTAAATATTTTAGGCCTTATATGTGGCTTTGGTCAACTACTACCTTTCCATTTAATTATATATGCATAATATATATATATATATATATATATATATATATATATATATTATTTTGTTGTCTATTTTTTTAAAAAATGTCACCTTAATTGAGTATATTTTTACAATAAATTATTCTAAAATGTATAATTAATAGTTATGACTTTCTTCCTATAATCTATATAAACAATTATATTTTTCATTCTTAAAAATTAACTAATATTATTTTTATAATACATGATCTAACTTTGAAAAATCAATTATCTAGATCATATTGTATGCATCCAACTTTTAACTCTCTTCAAGGCTCTGTTTCACAAACCTAGCGGTTTGATTAGAGAATAGCGATTCGACTAGAGGATAGCGATTTGACTAGAGTATAGCGGTTAGCTATTAAATGATAACGTATAGCGATTTATTTATAAATTCAATAAAATATGTTTGGTAAACATAGCGGTTAAATTAGCGTATAGTATAAAATGACGAAAATAGACAGCATATAATTTGTGATCATTTTTATATACATCATATTCATATAATTTAATTTAAAATAATTATTTTAAATATTAATACTTTTAAAAATCTTATTTAATATAAAAATATTGATTAATTCAAAATAAAAAACTTATTTGGGTTTTAAGTAAAATTAAAGATGTGATATATAAAATAAAAATAATATATAATGTTTAATAAGCAATAATTTTTTATTTTAAAAATAAGGGTATAATAAGAAGAAAATATGAAAACGCTACCTCTATATTCTATAAGCTAGTAGGAGTAGCTTATAATATTTTGTGTTCAAACCTCTAAACGCTACTGAGAAAAAATATTTACCAAACGCTTGTAGTAGCATTTTTACTCTAACAAAATGCTATCCGCTACTAAATACTCTATTTTTTTACGTGCCAAACAGTGAGTATGGATATTATGTATGTATTAAATATAAATAATGATTGAAGTTAAATATTTTATCTAATATAACTAAAAGTGTATTTTTGGTGTTGATAGCATTTATTTTAATAAGAAATATAAGTAATATATATTTTTAATACTCATGTTGTGAGACAAGTGGAGTACTGATAACTTGCTGAATTTGGGGGTTAGAATTGAAAATTTTCTAAATTTTGATCAACTCCTTAACTCACTTTCTACTGCAATGTACAGGTTAATTGTAATAGACCCAAATGTCTTATCCACGGTGATTTAAAACCAATGACTCCCTAAAACAATCTAGACTAGCCCTACTTTAAGTGGCAAAAATAGAAAGTTAAGAAAAGTAGGAAACAGATTTTTAAATAAGAAATATAAGTTACACACACAGATATATATATATATATATATATGAAAGATAATATGAAATTAAAATTATAATAATATTAGTAAGGATCCAATTCGTTACCTCATAAACGCTATTCAACGAAGAGAAAGTTCGTCGAAAAGAATCGCAACGATAATTCCTCTAACAGTATCCACACCAAGAAGACTTACACACCATCTAGTACCACAATTATTGTGAAGAAGAAGATGAGAAGTTGAGAGTGAGAATGGGATAGAGAGAGGTACACTCATGTAATGACTAATTCATTATTATATAGTGAATGGAGAGAAGAATTGTATAACTTTTCTCCATCATAATCTCCTCATTCATGAAGGGGGAGAGTATATTACAAATAAGGGACAAAACAATTATGCTTGCTAATTAAACCTATTATCATATAATAATTTGAATATCAACGGTCTAAATTGATTCAATCACTATCGTACGATTTAGTCAATCGATCAATGCATTCGATCGATTCAATTGAGTTTAGGACATATGATTTTGCCTAGTGTCTAACAATATATATATATATGTAATATATATATATATATATATATATATATATATATATATATATATATATATACTATATTTTTGTCATATAGAAGATATGTTATACACGATAGGATGCATTGACATAGCATATATATTAATCAAGAGTAGGGGTTCTAATGATAACAACTATTTCATGATGGACGACTACAAGACTAACCTATTATAGTAGAGTGGCATTGGAAACAAAATATTCCTATTGACTTTCATACTATCATTCAGGTTTTGACATACCAAGTGATATTTTATTATGCTTGATTATTATTATTATTATTTAAAATTTATATAATCTTCTGTACTTTATATTGATATTGTGGTGAATTTTGGGTGAAATAGTGTAATATTCAAATTAGTAAAGGTTAAACGTTTTTTTGACACCAAATATAAGTAGTAAGAAGTAGGTTGTATCTCCATTAAATTTTTTACGTAATTATTTTATTTTATTTCTGTTTTTAATTTGTATTGTACGATGAGATGGAAAATTTATAATAAATTATTTTAATCTGATCGAAAAAATCCTATTTATTATGTGTTTTTTTTTATTTCGATATTTCGTTTCTGGTACGCGATAACTATTTATTTACGTTTTCACCGCTGCGATAAGGGCACCGAACTCCTGTTTTGGTTCGTTAACCCTCCCAAAAGCCATCGTTTTGCCTTCCTCAAGCCCGCCGGCAAACCAGAAGTTTACCCGCCCCAATTCTCCTTTTCCTCCACGATTTGATCCCTGCTTCTGTTCATGAGGAGTTCTTGCGACGCAGGAGAAGGCGGAAACGGCGTTCCCGATCGGCGGAGGATTGACATGGCGACTGTGGGGTCGAATGACGTCAAACCGGCTGTCGAGGACCGCAAGCCCGAGGCCTCTGAGTTCTCCGTCTTCGACTCGGCAGAGGCGGCGTTGACGGGTTTTAGGGATTCTGACGTCGCCCCGGTTGGAGAGGTGGAGAGGCCCCTTTCTTATCCGAAGCTTCCTCCTTTATCCCGTATTTTTCAAGTTTCTCGGAATCAATCAAAATAGGGTCTTTCCTGCATTTTTTTTTTGCCTTTTTGCAGTCACGTGGCTGAGGATTTTTGTGGGCATTGATTGCATGCTTTGTTCGTATGGCATTTAGAGAGGTCGAGATTTTGGCGGGAATTATGTGCACCCTTCTGTTAAAAAAAAGTTGCATCTTTTTAACAATCTGTACTGTTTTAAGACGCTATTCCCTGTAGTAAATATTTATGGTAATTTGTGTTTGTCATTTAATAGCCAGTAAAGCGGTCGTCATTATGGGGGACCGGGGATGTTATACATAAATGACCTAAAAATTATCATTCGATCGCCTCTAATAAAAAAAGGGTTTTTTTTTTGCCTAATAACAGAATGATTTCTCGCTACTTTTCACCCTTTGATTTACTACATGTATGTGTAGAGTTATTTTCATGCGAACTGTTGATCGTTTAATTCGTAATTCTAAGTTAGCACGATGCAATATTTCTCTCCTGTTTAAATTATGTATGTTACAGTACCACGGAAATGGTTGTGCATTTTATTTGTGTGGTTTAAATTATTATGTATTTTAGCACCCAAGGAAAAGCTTAACACTTCTGCATCTTGTGTTCCTTCTAATGTCCATATGAGCAATTTTATCCTTGCTGCATCAAACTCTGTTTTAACATAAGGGGGGCTAAGGGTCTCTGAAGTTTCACGAGATGCATGCATGACAGTTCTTGTCATGCTGTTAATTGGCTTCACAATAACACTTGGAGGTTAATTCCTTTCCTGTCTTGCTGTTAAATAGCTTCAGGGTAACACTTGGAGGTTATTTCCTTTAGGCATACATTTCTATATTAGTTTATTGATAGCACCTGTAAAAGAGTTTGTTTCCTTTCTTGCAATCTAATTACAACAATTCGTAATTTGAAACTAGGTATTGGATATAATAGAAGACAGGAATGAGAGCAACTTCTCGTCAAAAACAGAGAAAATCTGCATTGTAGAAAAGAGTTCTGATTGCAGTATTAGCAAAGTTCAAGATTCTCCAGGCACAGAGAAGCCTGGCAAATATTTCTACTATGATTGTCCACTTTATGAAGAAACTGGGTTTTGGATACCTGTTTCTGTTCCTCCCATGACGACAACTAACCTTGATGAGTGGGACAGGGGTTTCGGCTTGAGTGGTGGATACTTCCCAGAAGAGGAATTCAGTTGGCATCAACTTTCTGGAGAAGATAAAGAGATAACCATGTGGGATGTGGTTTCTGAGATGTTTCTAGTGGCCCGAAGCAAGGTGGCTGCCCTAACTTCTGGTGATTTACGGAATTATAAGATGTCATGGCGCTCAACTAATATGTTACGAGAATCTTGGAAAGAGATGGCAAATACACTACGAGATACTAATGTCATGAATAACAAGGAAATTCTTGAAACAGAACCGCCAAAGTGGTTGGCTGACAGTGCTGCATCTGTTTGCATACTCTGTAATGTGCGTTTTCATCCTATCATGTGTCCCAGGCATCATTGTCGCTTCTGTGGTGGTATATATTGCAATAGTTGTTCCAAGGGAAGGAGCTTACTGCCTCCAAAATTTAGAACTGTGGATCCCCAACGTGTTTGTGATATCTGCTGTGCTCGCTTGGAGCCTGTTCAGCCATATTTAATAGATGAAGTTAGTCGTGCCTCACAACTTCCAACCCATGATTTGACAGACCTAAGCACTTTGCGGTCATGGTTGAACTTCCCATGGGGCAGGACAATGGAATATGAGATTTACAAGGCTGCAAATACACTTCATGGATATAATAAGGTAAATTGAATTTCTGTCCATGTCAATTATTGTCGTAGAATATTCTACTATTTTTACACTGAAATGTAATGATCCGATTTCTTAGTATGACTTACTTGCCTTGTTGGATCTGTTCAAGTTTAAACAAATTGTTATCTTCTCATTAGTTCCACTCACCCATCTCCTTCCGGTCAACTGCTTCACATGACAGCACCATGTAAACTTTATTATCTCCCTACCATTTCAAATTTTAGAATAAACTTTATTATCTCCCTACCATTTCAAATTTTAGAATGTAGCATCATGATGCTTATTTTTCTTTAGATCGTATGATTTCTCGAAGTTAATTTTAACTTCTTTTTTTCTTGTTTTGTGAATTATTTTGAGGATTTGAAATGAGATATATGTAGAATTTGACTTGGCCCATTGGTATGCCAAAGCTATTGGATAATATATCATTCCCTAGCTTCTTAAAGGATTCACATGCATTCACATGTTGTCAAACTCATTTGTTCTGAAAATGGCATCTATCTGGAAAGTCCTTTTAGTTCTCTGAGTAATGTTTCCTATTCTCTCACTGTGTTTGGATGAAACATGTGATTTGAAGAATAGGAATAAGGCAGAAGGCAACTTTTGTCCCTTTCGAAAATAATAAGAGGACGTGGTACTCGAATTTAGTGATTGATGAAATAAGAATAATGAAAAGATTGAGGTTATTCTTTGTCAAATATGGTACTCGAATTTAGTGTTTGATGAAATAAGAATAATGAAAAGATTGAGGTCATTCTTTATCAATGACAATTTGTATCTTGTTTTCTTCTCTTAATTGAAAATAATAGAATTGAACAAAAATTAATGTTACTCAAATCAAAATTGAAAATTTAATACATTTTTTTTTTAGAAGGAAATTTAATATAATTATAACTCAACAATCACATAAAGTAATATTAAAAGAGAATCTTATATGCTAAAAAAAAAAGAGAATCTTATAAAGAATGCTAAAATTACCTTATATAATTTTTGTGTACTATATTCATATTTGTATTATTTTTTAGGACAATAATCACCGTGTAATTGTAAGTAACATAACTATTTCTTTTCATAAATTCAACTATAATCACAACAACAAATTGGAATAAGAAATGGTGGAACCCTCAACTTTGCCATTGTTAAGAACCAGCCAGCTGTTTTGCTCACAGCCTTTGAGTTAAAGGAACTTGATGTGATGTTGGTTTGCTCCCCTTTCAGTTTTCGCAAAAGGCTGAGTTTGCTTACTATTATTCAGGTGGGTTCATTGAGACCGGAGAAACTAATCCCTGATTCCATTCTGAAGCAAGCAAGGGGCCTTGCATTCCTCACTGTTGTAAAGGTAGGAATGATGGTGACTTACAATGTTGGAACAGGGCTGGTGGTTGCTCGTCGAGAAGATGGTTCCTGGTCTCCACCCTCTGCCATCTCTTCTTTTGGCATTGGATGGGGTGCCCAGGTAAATAGGTTTTGTGTATGTGTGTATTTTCATTGTGGAATTCTTATTAGTTGCAAGAATTTTGTTGACATATTATTGTGCAGGCTGGAGGTGAACTAACTGACTATATTATTGTGTTGCGGAACAAAGATGCTATCAAGACCTTTGGTGGCAATGCGCATTTGTCACTTGGTGCAGGATTAAGTGCAGCTATTGGCATTATGGGCCGGGCTGCTGAGGCTGACCTGCGTGCAGGTGATGGTGGTTGTGCTGCTTGTTACACGTACAGTTGCAGTAAAGGTACATATGCACTGTATTTACTAAACAACTTGTGGCAATTTCTTCATAAATGCTTATAACAAAACAATTGATGGTAACCTTCTCGTGCATTGATTATATATAGGTGGTTCTCAACCACATTGCTAGTGCCTTAGGATGTAACTGAAATGTATTAGCCATCCTCGATTTGTAAAGTATGGTTAGGATATCTGATTTTATTTTTAAGAATCTAGATTTTTTTCTGTCAGGCTATTTCACCTATTAACCAGTACTTGCTTGCTGTCTTTACATTATAACAATTGTTATGATGAATGCACTGGACATCTCCATTTATCATATATCTAAGGTATATTATTTACTGCAGTAATTTTATCATTTCATTGCCACAGTGAAGTATGCCTGTCACTTTTTTCTTGATGGAAAAAGTTATCAATTTTTAAATTGATATATTTTAATTTCCATCCTTGCATCCCTTTGAATGGTACTATACATGTTGTTAATTCCTATCTTCTTTTCTTTTGATTCCTATATCACAGGAGCATTTGTTGGTTGTTCGCTCAATGGCAATATGGTGGCAACTCGCGTCTCAGAAAATTTTCATTTTTATGGTGCTCATGTCAAGGCATCGGATATACTTCTGGGCTCAATGCCAAGGCCAGCTGCGGCAGCCAAACTTTACTGTGCTCTCTCTGATCTTTACCAAAAGTTAGAAATCCAGTAAATCATACTGTTGGATCCACACCTGTCGTCGGAATGAATTTTGTCAAGGAAAAGATGATTTCCTTCTAGTTCTGATGGCGGGTGCTGATTTCCCGCTTCTCAAAATCCTATTATTTAGTTTTCTTTTTCTTTCTTTTCTAATTACAGAGGGAGGCTCAATATTAACTACAAGTGGTTACTTGGCTTTATGTACATAGATGTAATTATTTATCGTGTGAATACCGCAGAAAAGCCATCAAGGATAATTCACAGTCAAATTTATGTTATGGCTTTGCATTTAGTTGTGTTTATACTTTATATATAACTAGTCATATATGCACAGACAATGAATATTATAAATATTATATAGTATATAATTATAACGTTATAATATATAATTATTATCAAAATATGATCAATATTATAAAAAAATAATACGTAATTGTAACATTATAATTTTAAATAATTATCAAAATTAACTTATTATCATGACAAATAGGTAAAGATGAAATTTTGCCTTGTCCTCACGTGTCTTTTATGAAATTCTACCGAGTCAGTCCTGCCCAACACGAGCTCCGTCCGAGTACAATAGTTGGGTTAGGCTCGGGCTAGACTGAGCTAGGGTGTTCAATAAGATGCTAGGCACAATCCGACATTGGGTTAAGAAATTGGACCTAATTCGGCAAACATATTAATTATTATTAATTTATTTTTTACATATTTAAATATTTAATAATATGTTATAACTATATTATAAAAAAAGTTTTTTTATTATATATCTAATAATCATAATACCATATACTGTATTATCTTTTAATATCATATAGTATAATACTTTAATTAATTTTTTATTAATACAAATTAACTTTGGACAAAAAATATAAGTCCTTCGACTCGGCATGACTCAACTCGTCTAACTCGGTTGTGTTGTGCACCAATCATGTCGGATTGGCATAATCTTAATTCAACACAACATGACTTATTTTTGAAATGGATCACGTCACAATCAAACACGATTTGACCGAACCGAACACGGTATGACATAATCCGTTTGTCCATCTCTACAAATAGGTTAGTTTATTTTAAAAAGTTTAAAAATCAATTTAAATATAGTGAAACTCCAACATCTAATTAAATTATTTTTCTTCTTAATAATTAATTGTTTTCAATAAATAGACTTATTTTATTATTTATAAATATTTTAATTATTTTTTTAAAGGGAATATTATTTATTTAAATTATAACCAAATTGATAAAAAAAGAAAATTTTAATTTTAATTTCACACAAATTGAGATATTCATTTTAAATTATTTTTAATTATGAAATTAACAGATTACCTTTTAAAAAAGAAATATTATTTACCTACACATTATCTTTTAGAAATAAAATATTATTTATTTCAATCATACTAAATTTGATAAAAATGAAATATTGATATTAATTTGACTCAAATTTAAATCCTTGTTTTAATTGTTTTTAATTTCGAAAATGACAAATTATCTTTTTAAAAATTAATTATTATACCTGTACATTATTTTAAAAATAAAACTATGATTTATTTTAATCATACTCAAATTAATAAAAAGAAAAGATTAATCTTAATTTGACTCAAATTAAATTATTTATTTTAATTTATTTTTAAGAAAAAGTATACTTTTAATTCAATAAAAGATTAATATTAATTTGAAAACTATGATTTATTTTAATCATACTCAAATTAATAAAAATAAAAGATTAATATTAATTTGACTCAAATTAAATTGTTTGTTTTAAAGTAAAAAAGTTTACTTTTAATTCAATTTTTTTGGATGCTTATAATTATTTTAATCAAACAGTCTTTCTTCTAAAGAAATTAGAATATTTAAATATTAATATATTTTTAGAATATTTAAAAAATTCCATGCATGCAGCCACCGCCAAATTACCTAACTAATTAAAGTCCTTATTTTAAAACAAAAAAGTGTACTTTTATTTCAATTATTTTTTTGGATGCTTATAATTATTTTAATCAAACAATCTTTCTTCTAAACAAATTAGAATATTTAAATATTAATATAGTTTTAGAATATTTAAAAAAATCCATGCATGCAGTCACTGCCAAATTACCTAACTAATTAAAGTCCTTATTTTAATTGTTTTTAATTACGAAAATAACAAAACTCGTAATATATTAATTTATCTTATTTAACTAATTTTGTAGGGTTAGTTATTATGATTAGTTATCTTATTTATCTTATAATTATAATTAATTATTATTAGATGACACATGTCATCACCATAATAAGCCACTTGTCATGCTCTCATATCTCATGCTTTTACCTCTACTTATATATATATACTAGTTTGATGACCCGCGCGATGCGCGGAGGACACATAATTAAACATAAATTTTGATTATAAAATAAGAAATTTTATTTTGATATAAATTTTATAGATTAAATAATCATTTTCTCACCTTAGAAACTTATATATGTAAATATGTTATAAAAAATTAAATTTATTTGGAATTATTTTTTAAATCTATTACATTCTCTTTCATTTTTAATTATATTTAACTCTATCTTTTCCCCCTTAACTTTGTTACTTTGTTAACATCTATATTTAAAATTTTTTATTTTATTGATGTTAATTTACATATGACAATATAGAAACATCGTGACTTCTCCTTTCAAATTATATATCTTTTTAATTTCGATATAATATAGGTATAAATAACAATTAATATCTATAATTTTTAAAAATAATATCATGTCTTAGAATTAAGTAAATACTATTTATTTTAGTATTTTTAACAATGTCTATTATTTGTTATTTTATCTATTTCATTTTCTATGTGACAATGTAAAAATGTCATATTTGACATGCTATATGTATGTAAAGATATATAACATAAATAAATTAAATTATTATATATCATACTAAAATAACTGTTAAAATTATTTAAATATTTTAAGCATTATATGTAACTTAATGAAATAGTGTCATAGGTCAATTTCTACCTTTCCATTTAATTATATATGCTATATTTATATGGAGAGATTGATGATGAAATAGCAAAGATGATAATTATATGTAAATTCTTTTATTACTTATATTTTTTTATAATTTGTAGCAAATTATATTTTGTTGTCTATTTTTTTAAAAATGACCACCACAATGCATTCACTTCTTAATTAAGTATATTTTTATAATAATTTATTTAAAAATATAGACTTAATTATTATAACTTTCTTCCAACAATCTATATAAATAATTATAATTTTTCCTTCTTAAAAATTAATTAATGTTATTTTTTTATCGTACACGATCTCACTTTAAGAATCCAATTATCTAAATCATATTACATGCCTTCATGATAGGGTTACATCCAACTTTTAACTCTCTTTAAGGTGTGTGTATATATGCATGTTATGTATGTATTAAATATAATTAATGATTGAAGTTACAAAATTTATCTGATATAACTAAAAATTTATATCTAGTGTTGACAACATTTATTTTAATAAGAAATATAAGTAATATTTTTTTAATATTATTATTTGAGTATAGGTGTCAAATTTTTAAGATGATCATAAGTTAATTCCATGCAAATCCTCACCTTGGTTATACTTTTATATATATATATTTTACTTCTTAGTGTTTGATAATATTTACATGGGGAATTAAAAAATATATGATATATTATATAAATAATATTTAGTTTATTCATGTTGTCATTATAGATTATTTTGTGTGTGCCAAGTAACATTTATCCCTTCCACCTATCAAATATAATGTGCATTATTATTAATACATAATTTTTTTATTCATCATTTGGGTTGCTCTCAATGGAACAATAGGAATATATTTTATTCTTTATAATATAATATAGATATGCAATATGATTATTATATTTATCTTCTATATAACTTAACATTAGAATTTATTTATATTTTTTTATTTGATTATGTGTCACATGCTTCTGCCTTCAAGTCTTAAAAAATTATTGATAGATTGATTTAATCCGCAAAGATAGCTATAAAGTTTGTGAATTCTTCCTATTTTATAGTTTATCTTATCTATTTCATATTATAAACTTCAAATGTGGAATTAAATTACATAGTTGAATATGATTTCATGTTCATTTATATTTGAAAACCTTTGAATGTGGGACTAAAAGCATATTCGATAGATAGATACAAAAAATACTAATTTTATTATATATGATCAATTCTTGTTCATAATAGTTTTTAAAAAAATATATAATTATTTAATATAATTTTATTTCATATGTGGCATCATAAGAATTTTATTTCATATGTGGCATCATATAATTATTATACATAGATACGTGTGAATATAAATATATAACTATATTTTTTATAATTTTTTAATTTTTATTATAAAGGAAATATAATTTTAAAATTATAATTATATTATATGGGGAACATAGATATTTACTGAATATTAATCAATATCATCATGATGTATATTAATTATGAATATAAATTATTTTATTTATTATTATAACATAACTAACATACTTTATAAACTTTCATTTAAAAAAGAATTTTAACGATACACTGCTTAATGAAATAATGATACTTAGCATCTTCTATATTTTCTTTTATATAAATAAATAAATATGAATATAAATGTGTAAACTTCAATAACCAACAAAAAATGTTTTTATCACTAAATGATGTGATACTCATTGATATTATTAAGTTTACAACAGTAATAATTTATGAATATTAATTCATTAGGATTATTATCATAATAATAAAAAATGATTATTTTTTTATTAATAATAAATGTAATTATTATTATAAGATCAAAGATGTAAGTTTTTTACTTAAATATCTTCATATACATACAACATATTGTTAGCATATAGAGACATACACTTAGAGATCTGCACATGATATTCTATATCATAAAGGACGTCAAGTATAATACTATTTTGGAAGCATCATCTATTCATAGTTACAAATATTGAATTTAAAAATATAAATAAAGATATATATATTTCATAATGAACTTTTGAATATCATGATGATATTATAATAAAATATTTTTTATTATGCACACGTACTCTTTATTTTTAAGGAGGGAGTCGAATATGCAAATAAAAATTGAGAACTCCTCTATTTGTACATGGTGTACAATACACAATTTGTATATATAATTTATAAAAAAAATATTTCTTATTCTTGAGAGAAAACATGCACACATAATAGAATGTATAACTTGCTTTTGCAATATGCATCATAGCATCATATACATCGCGATATTTATAGCTAATGTAGATAATATATAAATAATAATAATTAATTTAGAAACCACTTAATAATAAGCTTTTATAGATATTATACTATATCTTATTTACAATGTAAAATTTTATTATAAGTAATATAATTAAATAATAATTTAAATAATAACTAACTTTTATTATAGGTGATTAAGTATCTTACATTGGTTTGTAACTAACTATCCAATAATAATAAAATGATTATTTTTTTTTGATATTCTAAAATGATTGATATGCATAAATCTTCTATCTTGATAAAATAAAAATTAAAAAAATGATTAAATTTGGTTGATTTTTTTTGTTATTAGCTAATTACGTATCATGAATTTGTTTATACTATTAATAATATTAAAATAATGATTAAATCTAGCTAATTATTTTATTATTAGCATATTATGTATCCTATATTAGTTTATAACAAATTATTCAATAATAACAAAATGATCACAAATCTTAGTTGTTTGATATTCTAAAATAATTGATGTATGTAAATCTTCTATCTCCTTTATAGAACACCAACCTCATAACAATAAAAAAATAACTATATACGACTAAAAATTATTAAGAGAAATAATATAGGATTATAAATATTATTAACACAAAAATATATGAATTATTTCACATATTAGTTATACTAATAAAATGATTAAGTTTAGTTGATTATTTTATTATTAGCTAATTATGTATCTTATATTGGTTTATAATAAACTATCCTATAGTAACAACATGACTATAAATCTTAGTTGTTTGACATTCTAAAATGATTGATATATGTAAATTTGCTATCGCCTTCATAGCATAACAACTTGATAACAATAAAAAAATAATATATACAATTCATAATTATTAGTATAAATATTATATGAGAATAAATATTATTAATAAAAAAATATATGATTTATTTCATCTATCATTGGCTATAAAAAAAATATTTCATATATATATATATATATATATATATATATATATAAGGAGATGTATAAGATGTAGATACATATCTGCTTATCTTTATTTGTATATATAAGATGTAAATATATATCTGCAGACATAGCTACTTATCTATATTTTATATATCGAAAACTTTGAGGATACTTATATTAATCATGAATAGATATCATTATTATAGTATGAAATGCATATCTCTAACTCGAACGTTATAAAATTTTTCTTTCCTTATATAAAATTATAATATTTAATTTTTATTAGACAAAGAGAAATTATATAAGAGTATTTTTTTATTGTGCACAAACTTATATTTGTGGGTCCTCACATACTCTTTATCTTCAAAGAAAGCGTCGAGTATACAAATGTAAATTAAAAGTTTCATATAACATTTAATATTTTTATTATAGGAGAGAAATTATATATAAATATTTTTTTATCATGCATAGACCTATATTTGTAGGTCCGCACGAATCTTTTCCTTCAAGAGAAGACATCAAGTATGAAAATGAAACTAAAAGTCCCTCTATTTATAGTTACAAATATATAATTTAAAAATATAAATAAATAAAATTATATATATTTTTAATAACTAACTTTTGAGTTTTCATGATTATATAATTAAAATATTATTCTCTTATCATTCAATTTATGAGAGCTCGACACGTGGAACTTTTAATATATATATATATATAGATATTTTCTAATAACTAACGTTTGAGTATCCATAATTATATAATTATAATATTATCGCTTTATATATTTAATTTATGAGAACTCGACAGCATGCAGCCACCGCCAAATTACCTAACTAATTAAAGTCCTTATTTTAATTGTTTTTAATTTCGAAAATAACAAAACTCGTAATATATTAATTTATCTTATTTAACTAATTTTGTAGAGTTAGTTATCATGATTAGTTATCTTATTATCTTATAATTATAATTAGTTATTATTAATAGATGACACATGTCATCACCATAATAAGCCACTTGTCATGCTCTCATGCTCCATGCTTTTACCTCTACTTTTATATATACTAGTCCTAAATCCCGTGCGATGCAATCACGAATATTACAAAAATTATATAGTTTATAATTGTAATATTAAAATATATAATTATTATCAAAAGATGATCGATATTATAATAAATGTAATACATAATTATAATATTATACTTTTTAATAATTATCAAAATTAATTTATTATCACTTAAATGTGATAAATAGGTAAAGATGAAATTCTATCTAGTCCGGCAAGCAATCTTCATGAAATTCTACCGAGCCAATCATTCCCGACACAAACTCGGTCCGGGCACAATAGTTGGGTTAGATTCGGCCTAAACCATGCCGGGTGTCCAATAAGATGCTAAGGTCCCACACCGGGTGAAGAACACATTATTTATTATTGATTTATTTTATTACATATTTAATAATATCTTATAACTATATTATATTTAAAAAAGTTTATTATACATCTAGTTATCATAATACCATATATTATTTTTATCATATATTATAATACTTTAATTATTTTATTATTAATATAAATTAACTTTGGATAAAATAAACGAGTCATCTGACATGACATGAGCCAACTCGGTTAATTCGGTCGGATCATGCACCAATCATGTCGGATTGACATAATGTCACTTGACGTGACTTATTTTTAAAATGGGTCATGTCACAATCAATCAAACATGATTTAACCGGCCCCAGTACGGTATGACGCAATCCGTGTCCATCTCTACGAATATGTTTAGCCTATTTTAAAAAGTTCAAAATTCAATTTGAATATACCAAAACTCCAACATCTAATTAAATTATTTTTCTTCTTAGTAATTTGTTTTCAATAAATAGACTTATTTTATTATTTATAATATTTTAATTAATTTTATAAGGAAATATTATTTTTATTTGACTCAAATTGAATTCTTTATTTTAAATTATTTTTAAAATTTGAAAATAAAATAATATATTCTAAAAAATTTAATAGTATAATCTTTTATTATTCTTGTACATTGCCTTTTAGAAAGAAAAAAAATATTTAATCATACTTAGATTTAATATTTTATTTATTGTAATCATAATAAAATGGAATTATTTATTTTTTATTACTGGAATTAAAATATTATTTATTTTATTATACTTGTCCACTATCTTTTAGAAATTAAAATTCTATCTTTTAGAAATTAAAATTGTAATATTAACTGTACTCAAATTAAATTATTTTTAATTAAAAACAACATAATGTTTCAGAAAGGAAATTTATTAGTTGTACATTTTGCAAAGGAAATTTATTTTTTAATCATAGTAAAAAAATTTCTTTATAATTAAATTCTTCTCATAAATTTAGTATGCATTTATTTTTTAGTTCATATAACAAACCATTATAAGATAATTTTTAGTTTTCTAAAACTATATACTTGTCCATTGTCTTTGAAAAAGAAAATATAATAATAGATCAATCTTAATTGAACTCAAAATTTTAATTCTTTATTTAAATTATTTGGACTAAATTATTATAAAAAAGTAATAATTATTTTTACTCAAATATTAATCTTAATTTGACTCAATTTGAATTATCTCTTTGAAATGATTTTTTACTATGAAAATAACAAATTAATTTTTAGACAGAAATTATTGTTTACTTGAAAATTATTTTTTAGAGAAAAATATTATTTATTTTCAGCATACTGTAATTGATAAAAAAAGAAAGATTAATTTCAATTTGACTCAAATTGGATTATTTATTCTGAATTATTTTTTAATTCCGAAATTTTTAATTAATATAAGATAATTGACTTTGTTTATAATCAAAATATGTTTATAAATGTAATCTTATTTTATTTTTGTTACCTTATATAACTAACTATTATAAGATAAGTTTTTATTTTGTGAAAATAAATTAGATTTGTATATTATTATAAGTTTTTATAAGATAATGACATGTGCCATCATAGATTAGGTATCTTAGATTAGTAGTTATTTTTATTGTAGTCATGCTCAAATTGATAAAATGAAAGATTAATCTTTATTTGACTCAAATTACATTACTTATTTTAAATTATTGTGTAATCCATAAAATAACTGCTTATCTTTTGGAAATAAAATATTATTTATTTTAATCATACTCAAATATTAATCTTAATTTGAATCAAATTGAATTATCTCTTTGAAATGATTTTTTATTCTGAAAATAATAAATTATATTTTAGACAGAAATTATTGTTTACTTGCACATTATTTCTTAAAGAGAAATATTATTTATTTTCAGCATACTCTAATTGATAAAAAAAGAAAGATTAATTTCAATTTGACTCAAATTGGATTATTTATTTTGAATTATTTTTTAATTCCGAAAATTTTAATTATTATAAGATAATTGACTTTGTTTCTAATCAAAATATGTTTATAAATGTAATCTTCTTTTATTTTTGTTACCTTATATAACTAACTATTATAAGATAAGTTTTTATTTTGTGAAAATAAATTAGATTTGTATATTATTATAAGTTTTATAAGATAATGACATGTGTCATCTTAATTACATATCTTGATTTGTTTCCATGTTATTTGAATTATAGATATTTATCTATAATTTGAAACAAAGTAATATTAATCTTAAATATTAATACTTTATATAGATAACACGTGTCATTTTGTCATGAAGCCACTTGTCATGCTCTCATATCCATGCTTTTACCTCTACTTATATATATATATGCTATAACTTATTAGTATAAAAAAATTATAATACTAGCTATTTGTATATAGCTAATTCATATATATATATATATATATATGACTTAATGAGTGTGTCTCTCCTTTAAATGAGGGACACAGTGTCTATCAAGAATCTATGAATCAGATTTAAAATCTTTAAATAGAAATAAATAAAATAAGATCCATAGATTTTTAATCCTATGGATAGAAACATAGAGAACACGATATCCCTCCTTTAAAGAGGGTACAGTTTCATTTTTTTCATATATATATATATATATATATATATATATATATATATAAGATCTTAAAGTTAAATTTTAAGTAATTTATTTTGAATGATTCATCTGTCTGACTCAGGGACTATATAAATTAGTTGATTAAAATGACACTAGAACTTTTGACGCTTTCGGGATCCGTTATTAATTATATAAGTAATTCTTTTAATGTGAAATAAAGATTAGCTGTGTAAGCAATTCTGACATGTGAATCGAGTTTATAACAAAAGTTACTAGTAATTGTAAATATCTTTAGGTGATAGAAAACTGATTTACATAAATGTTTTTTTAATATTCCAATGATATATACTTGTACTACACCTCTTGACAAATAACGTATTACAGCCGTGCACAAGTTTTTAACGTAGGCATAATTATTGTTGTTGAGTTAAGCACACCTTTTTCAAGAACTGCGTATATATGTATATGTATGCATATATATATAGGGAGGTCTAAATCATTACAATTTTTTTTCACATAAATAAAAAATTATTATATATATTCTTTTAGTTTTTTATATAAAAATTATAATTATATATTAAGAGAATTTAGTTCATGAAGATAATAAATAAGAATTATTTTTAAAATGTAGTTCCCGAATGGAAAAAAATAAAAATGTTGTTAACCATGAACAATACTAATAGTAATAATAATGAAGAAAATCAAAGTATTACTGATTTTGAGAAAAAAATCAAATATAAAAAATGCCATAAATTAAATTTTAAAGATAAGAAGATATTTAATTATGATGTAGATAGTGAAGGTAAATTATATTAAGAATGATGATAAAATATATATTAGTGATTTTAAATTAATAAAGAACTTAAATTACGAGGCCTTGATAATAATTAAACATTATTAAAATTAAAATTTAATACATAACTAGGGACCTTTCATTTGGTGAGGTCTCAAACAATTGTGCTTGGGTGGCTTTATCCTTGAGCCAGCCCCGGTGACCATCATTCAATCAAACTAGAGACATGTCAACAATATTACATGCATGCATGTACATATCGACAATATTACTCTGTTTTCTTATATGATGTTGAGATCTCACCAAAAGGTGTTGAAACACCGGCCGGAACATTCAAAGGGAGCAAATCCAACATTGGAGAGATCAAGTAGCCAATCTCAGTACTCGTTCATTTGCTGTCACTGTCGACGTGAGTCTCCACTAGTTTCTTAGTACTGCTTCACAACAATTCATTTGCCCATCTCAGCACTGCTTCACACTTTTGTTTACCAAAATGTGCCTGAAGAAATTCAAGAGATGCTGTCTAAATTTAGTAGAGAGAAATTAAGATTGCTTCAATAACAAATATTATACAATGCTCCAAACTTGTGACCTGACTAATGAGCCAGATCTTAGGTGTAGTTACATTTCACTTTGACATTAAGATTAAGATATCAATGCCACTACGGAAGACTTGGAGCTGATTCATATCATCTATAACATCATAGTTTTAGTTCATTGCTCGGCATATACTCTAGCATAATTGCCCAAGAGAGGGTTCAATATTAATTACACATAATTAAGTTTGCTTACTTTATCACAAATCAGCACATTGAGCATCTTCTCCTGCTCCTTGAGAGCCTAGAGGGTTCTGCAATAGATGATTCTTGGCCAAATAGATTTCTGGTTACTTCTCGGTAAAGGTAGTGTATCAACTAATCGATCAAGACATATAACATGATATACTTGAGAAATGGCACTTACATGTGTATTATGTGAGGATGCAGTCGAAGACTTTGATCACTTATTTTTCGCATACCTCGATGGCAAAAACAATGTGGATGAAAGCTTGGATGGTTAATACATATTTAAGTGTAGAGATTTGGAGGACATTTAGGAGTGGAGGACCACCAACAGAACATCACGTTATATATCCAACCAATGTGCAACACCTATACATTTTTTGTTCAGTGAACTCGTATCGTAAAATTGACTAATAAATTTGTAGGGTCTATGTAGAAAATAATTTTAATTATTTAAGTAACTTTTATGAACTTACAAACACACATATATGATTCATAAATAAGAAATAACTAATATATTTTACTCATATCACTTACGTACAACTAATAAATACTAACATATTATCAATTATTATGTTTATTAAGTTAAATAAATTTATAAAAAAAGTAAAATGATTGTACTAAAAGTTCTAATCATGATACTAATTTCATTGTAAATCACAAATACATTAATTCAATAAAATATTTAAGATTTATCAATTTTTTGATTGTACAAATAAATAATTGTATGCACTTTATAAGGTTTTACAAGATTCTACGAAATTTTTTAAATTAGTTTTTAAGTAAAATTTAAAAGTTTATGGTAATTTGATAAGTTTTACTTACCTAAACTCTTAAACTCATGTCTTGAGAATTTAATAACATCGTTTACAATAGCTTCAAGGGGTATTATGAGTTTATCTTTATTAATTTTATCGTTCTTATGCATGAATCATCAATGCTTTCTTTCTTTAGTTTCTTGATTACATGTCTCATTTGAAACTACTTTATCACTTTATTCACCTTTCATTTCGACAGTAATAAATTTTTATCTTGTTGGTTGAGAAGATCATGTTGATTCCTTGGTCATGGCTAACTAGGCTAAAGGATCGTTTGTTCACCCTTATTGAAAACTAATAAACCATGGGTGTAGACTTCATTTTCATGAGACTCGGGCATCAACGTTGATGTAAACTTTGTCTTATGGACTTTCAATATTGTTAACTTTGTTTCTTTGAGACACACACTAGTACTAATGTAGACTTCTCTTCTTCAATGATTACAATAAGACATCTTTTTCAATTTATCTCTATTTACGATAATCAATACAATAATACATTGCAAACATGTTGGATACTTTAATCTAATTATAATTTTCTATTCATCACTATCCTAGGTCTAAATGAAACATCAAATAAGTGATAAAAATCAATAAACATTAATTTAACTAACTTAGGCAACATTAACATAAAAATAACATATGCTTTACATTTCCCACGGTGCAAGTAGATGTTTGTTTGGTCAACTCCATTTAAAAGTTATCACATTAGTTCATGTGGGATTGAATGTTTCTTCAACCTATGAATGTTCGATCGTCGATAATTTGTCTTGGGATGGCCCCAACTCAAGTTTAACCAAATGTTCGATTGCACCTAGTGTGAGAAGTTTACTGCACTAATCTCATTCAAGCAACTAGTATATACAACTATACTAGTCATATGGTAGCGTTGATTCTTGAGATTTAAGCTCAGTTTTTTTGACAAAAAAATGTACTACAAAGTTTTTCTTCTTTTCCTAAATTAATCATTACATTCGTAGGTTGAATATATAAACACATGCCTACTTAAAAATCTATCATTGTTAAAAAAAGAGAATGCTTAATTGTCAAAACTTTATTATTGGAAAGTGTGGATCCTTTCAAAATTTTTATTTTCCTTTTAAGATATTTTTCGTGCTTCCTGTGTATTTTATCAAAATTTCAATACCCTCATCACTTTAGATTAGGCCATTGTTCTTATCCTTTTGCAATAACATAGGGGATGATATTGCTCATTATGGACTTGCCCACCTCATAAATGTAGGACACATGGCACTTTAAACGAATGCTATAGCATTTGGCCGAGGAAAAGAAAGATTTAAGTATTACGTGACCTGGGATCACAAGGTAAAAGGAGGGGTAGATTAAATTGGTGTCAAATGTGATTTTCAGCAAAAGCGATAAAATTGGATCAAAACTATTGAACCAATCGAAGGCATCAGAGAATGAATTATTTTTTTATGATCTAGCCTAACTCTTTGATCTACTTCACGTCTCTCTATTTCTCAACCTCAAGATTAATAGAGGTTCGACTAGTGGAAATATTCTTCTCTTTGGTAAAGGATTACCCTTACAAGCCACCTTCACATACATATTTTTCAATTCACGCAAGCTTACAACAATCACTCTCTGAATCACTATCCTATACAATTAATTCTACCTTGGTGAGAGAGAGGGAAGAGTGTGTGTGTGTGTGAGAGAGATCTACAAGGTGCTCACAAATTGCTCTAAAATCATAATTAATTAAAAAAAGTAATTTCGTTATCTAAAGACCAATTTCTTATAGTCATTGGAGAGTCTTATTTTACTTTTCTGACTTGGAATTATCTAAAGAACAATCTCTCATGTGCCACAATTTCAACTTTTTTTATTGTGATGAACTAGCCACTTTAGCAATGTTAGGATTGTCTTGCCTTGTAATATGCAGGACTTCTATCTAATTCCTTTTAGAATAGTCATGTCATCATTCATGACTTTGAGGATGTCTCCAAGAGCATTGATTTTACATCTTTGGAGTTTAATACTCTTAACAATATCAAAATCTTCTTCATTAGTGAAACATGGTGAACATCTATCAACATCCTTATTAGATTTTTATGAGTTTTGATCTGACATGACACACTGTTTCACATAATGACATTACTATCATCAGTCTTTTGATAAGATGAGAATCATTTTTTATTCAGAGTCATGTGATAGAAACACTCTGAATCAAGAACCCAGTCATCCTCCAGATATCCTTAGTCAGCAACAGTAAAATTCAAGTCATCTTCTAAGTCTTCATTTTCATGTGCCACCATGGTAGCAGGGGCCTTGTTCTTCTTGGGACAATCTTTCTTCCAAATGACCTAGTTCCTTATAGTAATTATAGACATCTTTCGTAGTGATGGACTTCTTCTTCGGCTCGAGTTTTTTTGAAGTCTGAGGCATGTCCCTTTTTTTCGATTGATATCAATCCCGCAGCTTGAATCTCTGCAAAATTTTCAAACGCCCTATGTCGAAGTTCATGAGTATGAGACTCGATTTTACTTCTTTCAAACTTATAGTTTCATTCTCAATGATCATAAATTGAACAAAATTCTCGTATGATGATGAAAGTGAAACTAACAGTAGTAGGATAGCATTTTCATCCTCAATCATTACATCAATATTTCTCCAATCTATCAACAAACTATTCAACTAATCAAATGTTCCTTAGGAGGGACACCTTCTTGCATACAGAGGGTGAATAGATGTTGCTTCAACAACAACTTATTGGTGAGGGACTTCGTCATATAAGAGACTTTGGAGTCTCAACCACAGACCAATCGTTGTTTCTTCATTCGTGACCTCCATTATCTCCTCATCTTCTAAACACAATAGAATCATCGAGTGCACCTTATCTTCCTGTAATTCAGTTCGATCTCCTTACCTTTGCCCTTCAGATCGATCTTCTTTGATTTGGCCATCACGATATGCATTCAAATTTCTTGTTTGCTTTAGAAGCTCCTACATTTTGATGTGCCATAACCCAAAACTATTTCTATCAATGAACTTCTTCATCTCCATGTTGTGCGACGTCATCTCTCTATTGAGATCTGATACTAAATTATTACGAAAAGAGGGAGAGAAAGCAATCACACATACAAAGGAACACAATGAGATTTACGAAGTTCACCCTAAATAAGGTTACGTCCTCAAGGGGCGACTTTCTTTGTTATGAAATATTGATGATTACAAGATACAAAATAATCTAGCCATTATGAAATTTATATAGGAAACTCCAATATAGCGAGATCCCCCGTAAGTGATAGGAATTTTTCTATGAGGTAGAAAAGATGACAAGTGTACCGGTCATATAAGTAGTAATATTTGAAAAGATGTCGATCCCATGAAGACTTTTTATTTTATTCTTATTAGACGAGAATTCTAAAAGAAATTATTTGTACGAGTTTTGATAGAAAAATTAAGAAACGATTCCAAAGAAAGAAGATGTACAATATAAAATAAGAGAACATTAGGATTTGCTAAGTATTCCTCCACTATTACTTGAAATGATCAATAAAACTATATCTGATGGGATAATTGAAATATGATATAGGACTTCAACCATCGAGTGATTCTCACACTCCAATCATCGAGGTTGGAGTGTGAGAATCATCTAAATCATTCTTCAAATAAAAATGAGTAAAACACAATGTAATTCAATTAATTTCAAATACTCATCAACTAAACGAGTCTAAGTACACACCTATCAAAATCTAGATAGTGGAGAGATATGAGATATTGAAAATGATTCAATTATCAAGAAAATCACAACATTCATATTCAGAAATCATAAAAGACCTTTTATTTCAAATGAAGTTCAACAAAATAAAACCTAATAAGTGTGCTACTCCATAGATTCAGTATTAAACAACATGAAAAGAAAACTTAGAATATAAAAGATGAGCAAAAAAAAGTAAAACTCTAAAACTTCAAATGTTAATCTCGGACAAGTAGACACTAAATGATTCTCTTGATTTGTGAATTGGATGTTTTTACTCTGAAACCAGATGCTTCATCAAGTGAAATGGGAGCCCTTTTTATAGGAAGGCGCTTGTCAACAATCAAGGAACTAACATGAATCATGTTATTAATGACATAGACCGTATTGATTATTACTCTAATCATCACCTGCCTTCTTCGGTTTGTGTCAAATCTAGTGAAATAGTCCATGCAAGCTGCTATCATCGAGGCGTCAACCTACTTCGAGATCGCAAGATCTTCACATAACTTTGGTCAGACATGGGTCATTTCGATGAAATGCTTTCTATGTTGCTCACTGCAAAAATGGCCCTTTTCTTCTTATCATAACACAAGGGCATGACTCTATATGATACTCATATTGCAGAGCAAGTCTGGGAGTCCTTTCCATTCATATAAGATTTTATCTACAAAAGAAGGTCAATGGGGGAGACTAGAGTCGCTCGCACTGAGTATCATATAGAGAAGGTCGCCCTTCTAGTAAATGGGGGAGACTAGACTATCTACGAAAAAAGAGAAGGTCGCCCTTCTTTCTTTTCAATAGGTTCCCCAAGATTGAATATTGCTTATCCTCAAGCAAGATCCAAGATATAATCTTCATCCTATTACTAATACGTTTCTCTTCTCATTACTTATTTTTCATATATCGACAAAGTATCTCTTCACTTTCCAATTTTCTTTAAAGAATATATGATTCTTAAACATTTTTAAATCTATATACAGTTAGTCTCAACTATATAAATAATCATAATGAAGTCTCGATGCTGAAATTAAAAATACAATTTAACTTTTTTTATACACTTAATTACTGGTGTATTTCTCCATTTTTCTTAAGGTGGTTCATATAACAAATTTTCGGTCAAAGGATTTGAGACCAATTGGCCTTAGGTCATCAAGCAAGAATCCCCTACACCAAGGAGATAAAGATAACACAATTTATTTTATTCAACTTCTTTTGAAGGTTTTTTCTAATTTTTAGGCTCAACAAATATTTGAAAATTTCAATAAAGAGACTACTTTAGTCAAAATTGATAACAGAACAAACTAAGAGATAAAGATTGTCTAAACAAAATAATTCAAATAATCTCCAACTACTTTTCCAAAAACCCTATACTAAGGAGACATATGAAAACATCGATAAAGAATTTCACAAGCAACAAAATGTTCTTGAAATCCTTCATTGAGAATGAGACCACATTAAAAATACAAGACATGTGAGAATACTAATAGTGAAATTTTTTCATTAAAGTTTTGGTATCAAATAACAACTATCATGATGCAAGAAACATGAAAATGCATGCAACTCCCCAAGCTTGAAATAAACATTGTCCCCAGTGTGAACCCAAGTAGAAAAGTTTGCGTACATTGACAAAACAACAAAAGGACATAAGAAATGGATAAAAGAGAAAGACACAGACTTGTTAGTTAAACTTGGGCGGAGGCGATGACGATGGAGGTCCGAAGATGGTATTATCTTGATCTATATGACTTTTGATGAAAATCTAGATCTATCCTGGCAACATCCTCTACAAGGTGATGTAATAGTGCTCGATCTTCCTAAGTTTGTTTTCCTAAGCCACAAACTGCATATGGTTTAATTGATCCATCACTAGTATATGGTACCATATTTGATCAGTTCATATGGAATCCATTTGAGCATGCCAAGGAGAAAAGTCAAAAGCTACATAAGGGAGCTGATGGATGGTGGAAAATATGTTTGAGCCATCGGTGGGGGCTGCGAGGGTCTTGCATCTTCTTGTGATGGCTGGGGTACTGGCTAGTCCTCAAGTGACTCATTCACAACTCTCTCACTATCTCCTCGTACATAGATAAAGCTAGATAAAATTTGGTGCACATAGCAAAATACCATATTCTAAATCTGACTAGCTTTAGTATGTGCCACATTCAAACGATTTTCTCCTGTGATAGCATACCATAATGATATAGCTTTGAAGGCAGATGTGTGGAGGTTTGCTCAATCTACAATAGATCATCGAAGTCATAAAATTCAGGCATGCCAATGGTGTAGTCTTATACATCTTGAAAAATATTTGTTCTGGTCCTCTTGCAAAACTTGTGTGTGTCATCTGAAATGAGTTCAAAAGTTCCAAAGCAACTAGATCATAAGTGGGCCAACTCTTGAGTATAAAATTTTTCATCCCTATGCACCCAAAAAGAGTTAAAACATCATTAGACCCAAAAAGAGTTAAAACATCATTAGTAATATTAGTATCACACATGAAAGTATAACAAGCAAATTTAGTAGTTGATGGTTTCATCCTACACAGTCTTGTTAAAACCCGTGCATGTTCTAGATCTCAATAATTGACATATGGAGGCTTGAGAATCATAAAAGGCTCGGGCATATCTAGTCTAGCTTCCTCAAAATCTATCTGGACCGTGTGGACGTCGACCATGGTGGGAAAATGGCCTGTGTCAGAGTGAAATAGTCTATGTTGCTGACGTCAGCTGAAAGCGAACATGTTAGGTAACATAGTTTGTGTTGGAAGAGGAGAAAACGATATGTGTAGAGAGGAACACAACCTATTTTCATACAATCTCGAGAGTTCGTTGTTGAAGTTTAAGAAGAAGCCGATGATGAGGAAGCTACGAAGAGGAAGTTTATCATGACAAGCATGGCCTTCGCCTCGTTTGGGAAGTGTAGAAGAATAAGGAGATTTTCAGTGTGGTTCGATGAGGTTCTTGAGGTGGAAGTCTCAACCAGGGCGGCAGTCGGGGTAAACAAAGTGAAGATATCAGCATTGTCGGTGGTGGAAAGGAGTCGTCGGAGATATCAACGTCGACAGTGGTGGAATTCAGTCGTTGGAGGAGTGGAAAATGTCCAGCGGGCGTTTGAAATGATGTTGTGGGTAAAAAGAGTAAATATAATAATTTGAAAAATAAATATAAGAATAACTAGAATAGAGAGAAAATAAAATAAAAAGATTAATAATAAAAAACAATTTGCATTTATTTAGATTAGGAATTTAAGTTCAAGTTCAAATAAAATGAGGAGATTATTTTTTGTAACTCTCAATTAAAATTAAATTAAGAGTTTTAACTAAAAGTTCAAATAGAACCAATCCCAATTAATAACCATAACCCCATACCTCTCTTCCCTTTCGTACTTGTTCCTCTCATCATTCCCTCGTCTCTCGAGTGAACATCTCATGGCAGATTGCACATGTTCTATGACACAACAAGCAGTTGTTGGAATTTAAGATTTCAAATTTCAAATATATTACTTTGTGAATATTGAAAATATGTTCATACTAATTAGTTAAGTATGAAAATGTAGCATCACATTTTTCATTCATGAAGTGTTATAATATTGCATGAAAATGCATGTTCTGTTATAAGTGAAATGTTACCATGAATGAGTTATATCATTAATGAAATGATATTATTAGATGGAGTTGCATCGTTTCATAAGTGAAAATATGTGTTCACATTTAAAAAGTTGTGTTCACACTTGAATATTTGTGTTTTTACATCAAGGTATGTCCCTTGAGATATGTTCACTCATGAATAGGTGTGTCCTTTTATCATAAGGTGTGTCCTTTTATCATAAGGTGTGTCCTTATATGAAAAAGAATTAGGTAAATCCTTTTATTAATAGGTGCCTTTTGGATGAAAAGACGCTAATCACATCCTTTCATGAAGCAACATTTCAAGCTTATAAATAGGCCTTTTCCTTCATGCATTTTAAAACCATCGAAAGTGATGAAAAGCAATTAAAATGTTATAAATAAGTTATTCTTCGAGCTCGAGATGGTGACGATCAGAGAAAAAGAGGATGCGATTGATCAGAGACGGGTGAGAAATTGAGAGAGAAGAGAGAATTGGTGTTTAATCGAAAATAATGATTTTATAAAAATTATCGCAAAAGCTTAAAATTGATTTGTTAAACTTTAAACCAACACAGTAACAATCAAGTCACATGCATAATAGAGTAGGAAAAAGATGGAGAGAAAAGGACAAACACAAAATGCATGATGGTTTGGTGACAAAGTTTGGCCATACCTTAGCCTACATTCCCACTTTGACTTCTCGAACCATAAAAAATTTGACAACATCTTGCCTTTTTCTTCGCTTCAAGAGGTATGGCACACACCTCCCACTCGAAGATTTCACCCGTCTTTCCTTCACTCAAGAGGTAAGACACAACCTCTTTTCATTCAGAAATTATACAACTATTATAATATCTTAATGACACGCCACAACCTCTTTTCCTTAAGGTCCTGTTTGGTTGGGGTGAAAGGAGGGGAATCCATGGGAAGAGAGGAGAGGAATTTGTTTGAATTTAAGTTGGAGGAGAATGGAGGGGAAAGCCCACATTTCCTTCCAATTCTTTTACCCCAAAATCGAGATGGAAATGAGGGGAAAGACATACTTAACATCTATTTTCATTTTTAACCATATAAATTAAACATATAAGTATATATATAAAGGATAAAATCATCCAAATAAAATTATCACTTAATATGCATTCTCTTCCCTTCCCTTTAATGATATGAACCAAACAAGAGTAATTATTCATCTTCATTCTCCTACACTCCATTCCCATCATTTCTTTTCCCATTCTTTACACTCCCCTCCCTTTAATGAAATTTGAGCCAAACAAATCCTACGTCTTTTTTATTCATTTGGGACTCCTATAACTTTATTAACTCCATTTAGTCGTTAGGACTTGTTTCCCATTTTTTGAACCGAAATATGACAGTAATAATGCATTCTGCATGCTCACTGGTCGATCGTTCTGATCTTCGATCGACTGTTCGACATAGTCGTTAGAAAAATATAATCGTTGGTGAGTTCTCCATACTGGCTGATTGAATGACCCGTCGGTTAGTGGTTCGATTGACATCGTCTCAATATTTTACTCTATTTAACCGGTCGATTTTAGCATTTTTTAGGTTGACCAGTCGACAGGTGGTTCAATTGACAGATCGACCACCCTGCGATATTTTGAATATAACTTTTTGCACAGTTATCCAAACGAGATATTTTTTTATTCTATAAAAAGCTAATAGAATTTTCTACAACTGATATTTATCATTCCTTCAAAATCTAATGAGATCATAGTCGACTATTAATTCAAAGTTCAGTACATAATGTTATCCATTTCAAATTAATTAAACTTTTTAGTATTTTACTTTTTTATACAGAACTTTTCAGTATCCAAATGAGATAATATTTAATTCTATGAAATAATAAAAATATTATCTATAACTTTTATATGAATATTTTGATTCAAATCTCATGATAAAATACTCAAATATTAAGTGCAAATTTGACATATAAAAATATTAACTTCAAATTGAACTTTTTGAACTTAACTTATTTAAACATAACTTTATGTAATTGTCCAAATGAGGTGATTTTTTATGCTATAAAAAGATAAGAGAATTATCTCTAATTTTGATATTTACCTCATAATATAAATATTATGGGAACATAGACAAATGTCAATCGAAAGTTTAGAGCATGAAACAACTCATTCTTATTTAGAATTTTTCATCGAAATATAACTCTAAATCTTTTGAGATTTGTATCCTAAAAATATAATTATATAGGATATAAAAATTGTATTCCAATAATATATATATATATTACTTCATTTATTTTCAATATGTAATTAACTCACTTTAAGTATCATTTTTAAGTTATTTTTCATTATTTATTAGTTTTTTAAAGAAAAAGATAAACCTAAGTTTGACACATTAATGGATATATAAATAATCACGGCCACATCTTGATATCGGAAGATTGATCGATATTTCAATTTTCAAATTTTTGTTTTTAACTTCATTTTATAAAGGAAATAATTAATTTTGTTTTCCTAAGACTTCGTAATATCGAATTGAAAAAAACGGATGAATCTTACCTCCTTTCAATATTTGTGTTGTTAATTACACGATTGTGACAAATTTGAAATTTAATTCTCCGTTTTAGCCGCTAATACGTCCAAAATGATGCCCACGTACGACTTATATATACATATAATTTAACAGTCCAATGTCACCATCATGCATGACATTGTGACAAGACCATCATTTCCTAAGCTAAAATTAGAAATCGTATCCACCATATGAGTAAACTGACCACCGGACTCTTCTCATTTCTCAAGCTATTATCGTCTTTCCTTCAACCCCTCTCTCTCTCTCTCACTCACTCACTCATGCATGCGACAGATGCCACTTTGAACCCATTTGACTAATTAAACCGCAATTCATACGTTTGCTTGCTTGAATTCTAGTCTCTCTCTCTCTCTCTCTCTCTCTCTCTCTCTCTCTCTCTCTCTCTCTGTCTCTCTCTCTCTGTCTCTCTGTCTCTCTGTGCACGCGCGCGTAGAGAAATCATGTCTTTATAAGGCAGCTTAAGCGACCTCTAAACTCCCCATCCATCAGTTATATATATCCATTTCCAAACTCACTGGTCACGTCCTCCAATTTAAACCAAAAATCCTCCAACTTTTTTTTCTCCCCTTGCTCCAATGGCTTCATCATCAATATCCATCATTAATGCAGCAGCAACGACGCTCTTCTTGATCTGCATGCTCTTTCCTAATGTCCCATCTTCGCTAGCCAGATCGCTAGTGATCTCAGATTGCAGAGATGTTCATGGCTACCACAGTATCCCATCTGCAGCTGGTGATCACTCTTCGTCCAGTACTTCCGACGTCGGATTAGAAGGTACGCCCCCGGCGACTGCGGCGGCGAAGGAAAAGAGCTTATTACAGTGGCCTCCATCTCATGGTAGTCACGGCTGCAGAGTCGATACGGCGATGGCGACCAGCAACGAGCAACGGATGTTAGGTTCTGTTCCCAGTCCAGGAGTAGGCCACTAATTGAATGCGCTCAAGTGATTTGGACTCTTAATTGGTGGTTCTTAATCAAGTTGCATGGGTTTAATTAGTGGTTCTTAATCCTTCTTTTATTTTGTCTTGAATTTCCGTTTGGATTAGTTTGTTTGATGTGAAGAAGATTTTTGTCTTGATTGTCTCTATTTAAATTGTGAGTTTGTGCACATTTTTATTTTTTTTTTTAAAAAAAAGTAGGATGCTTTTAGTTGTATATAGTTTTTCACTATAACCTACAAAAATATTTCTTTTGTAAGTTAATTCAACTAATTAAATTTCTTAATTTTATTTTTCTCTATTGTGAGGGGGTTTTCATCATTCTACCGCCTTTCCTCCTCCTCCACCAATTGGATTGAGATCCAAGAGGCAACCGAGCGCGTGCAGCACCATTTAGAAGACAAAGTCATATTTCCAAGATGATCGAAGGGCAAGATAATTAATATTGAATAACTACCTTTGATCTATTTGTCCCCTTAATTATAAGTTGTATTTAATATGTTTAGTTACTTGATTAGAAGTTATGTTTAATTTAAGGAATAAATGGGTGTTCACCTCCTTTAAGGGAGCTGGACATGTCTGCCTAGACCAGACACTGTCCGATCTAGAATTAACGGTCTAGATTGAGGTGGACCAGTCTAGGCAGATTATAGTGTTTAATTGAGTTGGTTCGCGGACTAAAATAGTCGTCGGTTCAGTTCAGTAGATTGAGGCTGTCGGTTTAGGATTTAGGTACAAAAGGCGTTTATGTTCTCTCTCCACTCGTTTCTTTTCTCCACTCGAACGGTCGCTCTCTCCACTCGAACGGAGGCGACGCCCAATGATGCCCGTCTCAGCCGACTTCCTCCACGATGGCCACCTCTTTGAGCGACAGCCCTTCGCGACCGTGCCCTAGATCTCCGCACTCGAACGGAAGTGACGCCCGGTGACGCCCGCCTCGGTCAACCTCCTCTGCAACGGCCACCTATTCGAGCGTCGCCCGGTGACGCCCGCCTCGACCGACCTCTGCGACGGCCACCTCTTCGAGCGTCGCCCGATAATGCCCGCCTCGGCCGACCTCCTCCGCGACGGCCACCTCTTCGAGCGACGGCCCCCCGCGACCGTGCCTTAGATCTCTACACTGGAACGGAAGAGACGCCCGATGTCGCCCGCCTCGGCCGACTTTCTCGGCCGGACACCTCTTCGAGCATCGCCAGATGCCCGCCTTGGCCGACTTCCTCCACGACGGCCACTCTTCGAGTGACGACCCTATCTGACCATGCCCTAAATCTCCGCACTCGAATGGAAGCGACGCCCTCCTCGGTCGACCTCCTCCACGACGGCCACCTCTTCGAGCTCACCCGATGACACCCGTCTTGGCCGACCTCCTCCGCAACGGCCACCTCTTCGAGCGACGGTCCCCTGTGATCGTGCCCTAAATCTCCGCACTCGAACGAAAGCAACACCCGCCTCGGCCGACCTCCTCCGCGACGGCCACCTCTTCGAGCGTCGCCCGGTGATGCCCGCCTTGGCCGACCTCCTCCATGATGGCCACCTCTTCGAGCGACATGGATTATTTCGATCTTCCTCGCATAGAGATCTTTGCGTGGGCGACCGATCATGGCAGGCGATGGCGACTGACATACTCGTAACAATCTCCATGTGGGAGACTGATCTAGGCCGGTGACTGCAAATTCCTCCTCTGTAACGATGACCGACGCAGATCTTCTTGAGCGACGGCCCTCCACGACCGTGCCATAGATCTCGCATACGCCCATATAGACTTGCTCGTCATAGAGAAAGTCATCGTTACAGACCTGCTCGTCGTCGAGAAAGTTGCCAGCCGCCAAGAAGCCAAAGGTTTGAGAGTAAACTGAACCCTTTGTATTGAACTTGTTATTTGTTTGATTGTTCATCAGATATTGAACTTTTTATAGTATTCATAGTTACAGTATTCAACTACATGATGGTTAAAAGCTACGATACATAGTTGGGATCTTAAATCAGTTAGGATCTTAAACAAGAACTCCATGATATATATTTGATATCAACACATTCTAAATCAGTTGGGGTCTTATGAAGAGCAGCCACGGGACTAGAGATCTAGTATCTAATGCCAACTAATATGGACGGTCCACAAACATCAGTCGACATCATCGGATTAGAACCAAAACTGCCTTGCTCATAGAATAGATGTCCCTGCACAGTAAAATAACAAATTCAAACTATATTCATAGCCTTGCTCATGAGTACAAACTATTACACACTGTCCTAGTACCTAACCATAGAGCAAATGACACTGGCCAGAACAAGCATCAAATAAATATAGGTATCAATCACACCTACGCCACTTATAACTGTTTCAAGAAAGTAGAAGGAACGTAGAGCACCAAATATCATGTCCTTGCATTTATTTTTCATCGATGAAGTACATATTCTTCGGGCACGGATCTGACTTTTTTCTTATGCAAAACATTTAAAATATGGCAAAAAAATATCCCTTCTTTCTCGAACTTCTTACAAGAACATTTGACACTAATTGTTTCAAACTGGCTAAACTCAACAATATATTTTCCCTCATCATTAGTGCTCATATGATAAATCAAGTATATAGATTTATCTCTGTCATTATAAATCTTATTAGCATTTAAGTTGAAATATTCTGCATATTCTAATTGAAACTTGCAAAATGTGGCACGTGTGTAAATGTTACCCACGTGGACCTCTAAGGGAATTTTTAGAATGTATGTAGGCGAGTAGTTCATTGTTTGCAAGTTTTCTCGTTCTTCACGCCTACTATTAGTTTGGATAGCCCTATCATATTATTCTACAAAATCTAAATGTGATGTGTTCGCATTGACATATTCATCAAAAAAAGTATTAATACTTTCTATCCTTTGCATGGTTCGCATACCTGCAGTGAACACATCTTCAAAATATAATAAAACTCATTGTTCACGCTTGTTGTAGATTACTTCTAACCAATGCCCACATGGAATTTGAAACTTTTGCTTCAAATAGAGCCAACTTTCTTCAAATTCATCTATGTTCGATAATCCATAAAGACATCTATTGTACTCTTCTTTAAATGGAGGAAGTGAATATAAATCCACCATATGAGTCATTTCATTCCTTGCAATATGCCATGTACAAAATATATGTTTAGTGTGTGGGAAAACCTTGCGTATAGCATTGCCCATAGCGATATCTTGATCTGTAATAATACATTTCGGATGCTTCTCATTCATGACATTTAGACCACTTTTCAAATAGCCATGTGAATGTCTCCTCTGTTTCATCAGCAAGCAAAGTACAACCAAATAAACATGACCTCCAATGATCATTTATTTCAGTGAAAAGAGCAAATGACATTCTCAGATTATTTGTTCGATATGTTGTATCGAATACTGTCATATCTTCAAATGTCCAATAACTGTCCCCCGACCTCCCATCAACCCAAAAAAAAATTTAGAGCGGTGTCATCTCCATCGAACTCCCATCTATGAAAGAAACCCGAGTCAACACTTGTCTTACTTTGAAAAATAGAAATAATATTTAAGTTTGATCGAAAAGTTTTCTTTTCTTCTACTTCTCAAACGGTCAATGCAATTTTGAATTGTTATAAGTGGTTCGCCAGACATATTAAGCGCTCTAGCAATCCTGGGTGGACTCATGCAGAAGTCACGCAAGCTACCAATAGCTTCTTTGGACGTTGTACTTATTTCTTTATGTGACCTTAAATACTTTACTTTCAAAGGACTTCTAAGAGGACGACTCTGCTATTTTTGGACATTCTTATCTACCACTTTCCATCTTTTCTTACACTAACACATAGATAGGCAGGGCAATCGTCCTTGACTTCCCTTCTTTGTGTAAATGCCTTTTTTAGTTCCTTGCTTCAATCTCTTATAACCTTCTTTAGAACAAACAAAAGTTCTATTGATAAGATTTTTCATAATCTTTGACTTGTGTGAATTTTTCTTTCTAATAGAAAAGTCAACCAATTTAGCATACATGTTATAATACTTATATGCTTCATCTTCTATTTCAAATGTCATCCCAATGTTTGGTTTTGGTAGCTCATAAGATCTGACATATGCTCCATCATCTTTCTCGTTATCTTCTTCGTTTAATCCCTCGCTAAACATCTCTTCCATATTATCAAGTCCAAGGATGCTCTCTGCATCCATCTCCATAATAGAAAAATAACCTTTATCACACAAACATGTATACAATCAATTATAGAAACAAAAAATACCAATGCTTAGAGCAAATAATGTTGGTTGCTTTTGCATGACAAAGCATTTTCTTGCTAGAGCAACCACATAATTCTTAGTTAGATTAGAGAAAATAACAAATCATTAAATTAATTACTAACTCCTTAATTAACACATTATTGAATGTTGACCACAGTAACAACAATGTATGTATGATGCTAGAAATCGTCATAACTAAAAGAAGAGATTGTATACATGTTTATTTTGACGCATAACATGAGTGTTTATTCTACATAATGTTAACAACAATGTATGTGTTTAATTCGACAAATAACATGAGTGTTTATTCTACATAATATTAATTCATCTCTCATGGTGTAGCTTTTGTACCGGGGTTATTTAGAAAAAAAAACATTGTCTCATGTGCAAGTTAACATCGTCATGAACATTAGCTACTGCACACATCACCACTCACGCCTAATAGTACCAATTACCTATAGAATTTAAATGTAGATGAATCAAATTTTCATTAGCTATTATGCCCAATACCTAAGATAATATAATTGGATAAGAACGAATAATAGCAATTAACTATACTTAAAATTAATATAAACAATTGCAAATATAGTCATAGTAGGAAGGATCAAGTTGTAATGAGGAAAATACTAAGTGATCACTAGTTTGAGTATCATTTGTCATCAAATATAGTATTATATATTTCAATGCTTAATTGAACGTTAAAATATCAAATGTCGCTTATGTTGCTTTAAAAAACTCAAATATTAGATATATCATCTATCAAATATAAGGATCAAGTATGATTATAATCAAGCAACAAATATAAGGATCATCAAATGTTGATGATTATGTGTAACTTTAGATAAAATATCAAATATAAAATATAATCAAGTATCAAATATTAATTATGTGTAACTTTAGGCCAATTAAGTAGCAAATAATAATTGACAATGGTCAAATGGCTGTTAACAAATAACCAATGTCAATTATCAAGTATTAACATGATTATTATTAATTGACATTTTGATCCTCTGCAATTCTATAAAAGCATTTAATGAAAGAGGCATTTGAGCTAGATTGGCTAATTGATGGTCAATTGATCCTTTTACCCCCTGTTATTTCATAGATTGTTTAGCGAAGAACAAAGATGACCCACTCATCACGTGGTGATTAGTTGACCATTGTAATCCTATTATTAAATAAGGTAATTGATGAAAGTCCTAAATGATATTAGTTATAAGTTGCATTTAACCTATTTATCCACTTAATTATAAGTTCATTTGAGCTATTTCTCCACTTGATTATAAGTTATTTATTTATTTGTATACTTTATCATAAGTTGTATTTGGATTGATTTCCTACTTCACCCTGTATTGACCTTTGTGCTCATGTTACTTAATTAACCATTTGATGAAAGTAAAGTGTGACTTAATTGTTTACTTGAAGATTAATTTCCTATTTGATCAAACATTTGATGAAGGTCATTTGTGGCCTAAATTATTTATTTACCTTTATATATTATTAACGAATAAAGTTTTCCTATTGTCACTTGTCATTTGTTTCTTGTGATCGATCCTTTATTAAGGTTAAAGAAAAACCCTAACAAAAACTAACCTCAATAGAGTAAAAAAAACTCCTTCGATCACGCCTTGATCCACCACTGACTTTATATATGAAAATGCTATGGCAATACATAATAAAAATTGAAGAGCTCATGCTAGTAAGCCAATTAAAAGAAGGATCACAATGACAAATAAAACCAAACTAGAGGGATGTAGCGTCTGCCAAAAGCAATCTTCCAGTTTTCAAACCAAGATTGAAAGGGATCCCTAAGACTAGATCGAGGATCATAAAATTTTATTTATATATATTAAAAGGGTAAAATGGAGGTGCGAAGCGACCAACTCTTCGCACCATGTTGTGCTTGATCCCACACATCCAAGTTAAACCTGACCGTTTAGATGAAATATGATTTAGTGTCATCGAGATGGGATCTAATGGTTCACGTCCATCTTGCGGACATCGTCATCGGCTTCATGTCTAGCATCGCTTGGGCGAAAACAGAGAGAAGACAGTGAGCAGATGAGAAACTTCAATTTCTCGCGAGATGTTTCTTGCCAAACCACGTGTCGTCAGATCTCCTCTTAACGGTTGGGATCATGCTTCTACGATGCGAAGAGTTGACCGATGTGCACCTCCATTTTACGCATATTAAAATATATAAATTTATTTTAAAGTAAAATTTATAATAAGTTATAATGGTTTGGATTAATTATAGATAATATTAATTTAACTACTACCCTATTAAGACTTTTGACCAATGTTAACTATTACCTTATCGTATGATCCTTTGACTAAGATCACAATCTTAATAATTTTATGCCCTAGTACACACTAAGAATGAAAAGAGTTAGAATACAATTCATTTACTAGTAATGTAGTTGAATTAAATATGTAGTGCAAAACATTTGGTACAAAATGAAGAAAAGTATCATATTTGACCACTTGATATTTGAAATTTGACATTTGTTGCTTATTAATGGATAAAACTTTTAAGTCATTTAAATTCTTGACCACTTGATTATTACTCGAATTTCATTTGATAATTAATATTTGTCATTACTATAAGCATCATTTGATACTTTATATTTGTCAATTGTCATGAATGATTGTGACACGCATATTGTCCTCAACTTTTGGGATAAATTTTGGAGTGTTATAGATATTTAATACTTGAGATTCATCATCGTTAAAGGGTCATAGAAATATTTAATATTTGATAAATGTGTCTAGCTACTTGAGGTTTCCTGAGTGACACTTGATACTTTATCTTGTACATTGAATAACTTGTCATAAAATGATATTTTACAAAGTATATTATAGAATATTTGATCATTGATATTGGATTTGACATTTGATTTTCCATTATATGGAATACATGATACTTGAATGTTGATGATTAGAAAATGTTATATTTGATGACAATTGATACCTGACATCGGAGACGGACCCATATAGTCTTCTATGGGCTCAATCGGCTCAATGGGCATTAAAAAGTTTGACAATATTTATTATTATTTGTATAATTTTGATAAGATATATAAATTAAATAATTTATCACATTCAAAATTCCACCAAAATAAAATATTGTAAATAAATTTTATGTATCCCCTCCTCAAATACCTAATCATTTCATTTTTATTATTTCTCTTTGAAAACTCATTTATCATTTTTTATACAAGAAAAATCGTTTATATCAGAAATATTGGATCATAAAATTATTATGCATTAACAAATTCTCTTTGAAAATTCTTATTTATTTCCATTAAACTCCGTAATTTATATTTTTTATAAATCCATCATTATTTTCTAGGAAGAAATTCAATGCTACTAATTTGATAATGCTAAGTTTAGGAGTTCATAATCCTTAGAACAGTATTTAATTGATTAGCTAATTAAATTAACATAATAATTTATAGGCACATGGAATAAAATTCATTATGGACCATGATCATTTGATTTTGGATGCTTTTTTATTTTATATTATTATAAAAAATTAAGTAGAAATAAGTAGGGTCCTGGGTCCACCCTTGCTTGAGCTAACCACAATAGTAGTTGTCTCACTGCTGCTTGATTTTTCATCATAGTTGCAATTGATTATATTCATTTATCTTAATTAATGATCACCGCATAAATCATAGGAAAAAAACTTAGCAACCTTATTTTAATGATAACTTTGGCATTTTGGATTTAAATGGTAACGATGATTAAAAGTCATATGCCTCTTTCTATTATTTTGAATGATTATGCTCGATTTTGCTTCAATTTTGAAATTCGGTGTTAGCTTGTTAGTTTATGCATCTTCTATTGAATTTATCAAATTATGTTGATGTTAAATTCAAATTAAGTTTTTATATTTAGATTTTAGATTCAATTAGATTTTGATTTTGCTCTTCAACACTGAATTCAAAACTGAATTCATGTTTTTTTTTGTATTTTATATGTTATAACTTTTACTTTATTTCAATTTTGTGTAGTGATGTTTTGCGACGAAGATGATATGCGAATTGAACTTCAGCTCTTCATCGTGACGAAGACGTTATGCCGTTCAATTTGTGAATTCATGTGATGTTCAATTTGTTTCATGTTTGGATTATGTGAATTAATTGTGCCGTTCCATTATCTCGTTCCATTATGGATTACGTTATTGAATCTGTAAATTATGGATTACGTTTCATGTTTGGATACCCTTATGCCGAATTGAACTATCTGTGATGTGATGTAATAGAATCTGTGATGTGATGTGAATTATCTGTGAATTACGTTATGTCGTTTCATTATGGATCAAATGTGTTGTATTATCTGTGAATTATCTGTGAATTCACTATTTTTTAAAATTTTTTTATGTTTCCGACGGTCCTGACCGTCGGAAACAGCTGAAATATTGCAATTTTCAGCGAATTTTTTCGATACTTACCGACGGTTATATCCATCGGTACACAATTATCGACGGTCGTAGCCCACGAGTAAAACCGTCGATACAAGATTGTCGACGGTTTTAACCGTCGATAATATCGACGGTTCAAGCCGCCGATATATATCGACGGTTAAAACCGTCGATAGTTTCCACGGTTCAAGCCGCCGATAGCTATCGACGGCACGAACCGCCGATACTATCGACGGTTTAAGCCGTCGATAAATATCGACGGCTCGAACCGTCAATACTATTGTCGGTTCAAACCGTCGATATATATCGGCGGTCCTAACCGTCGATAATATTGACGGTTCGCCCCGTCGATATTTAACGTTCGACTGTCGCGCCCGCCAGCTAGACCGTCTGTAATACCGATGGTTCAGAAGAAACCGTCGCAAAATATTTGCGACGCCCTTTTTTTACACGATCATTGTCCGTCGAAAGAACTGTCGGAAATCGTGATTTCCGACGGATCTGGCCATTTTACCGACGGTTAGGACCGTCGGTAAAAGACAGTTTTCTTGTAGTGTAAGTACAATTAATTACTATTAATAATTATTTATACAATTGTGTTATCTTAAAGTGTTTGAAATTAAAGTTTATGAAAAATTTATTTCTTACATTAAAATTCTATAAATAATTAAATTCATTAAGTAGAATTGTGTTTCTTAATGAATGACTTTGACATGAGAAAGTCATTTCTTGATAGCGTAGTGATTTTGGGATAATCAAATGAGTTTGCTATTTGACTGCCATATATGGGATGATTTATTTTGGGATAATCATTCGAATATTTTCGAATAATAATAATAATAATAATAATAATAATAATAATAATAATAATAATAATAATAATAATAATAATAATAATAATAATAATAATAATAATAATAATAATAATAATAATGTCTCAATGGATGGATAAGATTGATCAATTGGAATCGGACCATCCGAAGCAATTAGGGAGAAGAAGATGAGTGTGCGGTCAAATGAATTTGTGATTTAGGATATACCAAAAGGTTATTTCCTTTTAACACTTCATGAACTGTAACTTTTTTCCTCACTTAATTTTAAATTATAAATTTATAAAATTTAGTCACCGATCTTATCTAAATTTGACACTTAAATTCTTATATTAAATTTAATCTAAAATTTGTTAAGTTTCTTTTTCTAATAACTATAAAATATCATGTTTACCCTTTTTTAACATAAAAAATATTTAAAAAATAAAAACATTGACATAAATATAATATTGTATATAAAATATTATTATCAATTAGTACTTTTACTGTTATTGATTATTTTAATTTTTTAAAATATTTTTATTGTAATATGAACATAAGGGTAAAAAGGATATTTCATAATTAAATTTAATAAAATTTAGTTAAAATTTAACATAAGGACTTAAGTGTCATATTTGGGTAAGTTTGGAAACTAAAATTTGTAAGTTTATAATTTAAAAGATATTGAAAAAAGTTATTGTTGAGGGGATTTTAAAAGAAATAACCCTACACCAAAATAAGACTTATTTTTTACAAAATTATCCGTATATATAACCGGCTGCGGACGATGCCAAGCACCTCCATATCTTTTTTAAGCCCACTAATCTTTTCATTGGAGTTTCGGTCCTGAAGGGCCCTTTGATATGGGACAAGAAATACAAATGCCCATAGGCCGGGCTAATTGGGCCAAGCAACTTACACGGCTCAACAAGTGGGGTCGTCACAAATTACACGTTTTTTTTATTTTTCCGCTTGAAAAGAAGGGTCCAAGATGTAAACTTGAAATGTAAACTCGTAGAGTTTATATACATGACTTTATGTATACAATTAACATTATATATTATCAACTATTTGTGAAAAATAATGTATATATATTAGTTTCAAATGTAATGAGTTCATTGCTCATATTTCAACTCACTCATATTGCATTGCTAATCATTCATTATTTTTAACAATTCATTACTCTACAAGTACAATATATAAGTCGTTGCAACACATTTTAATACGTAAAGAGTTCAAAGTTGTATATGAAATTACCAAAGTAATCCATGAGTCATACAAATTAAAAAATAAAGTATTCTTAGTTGTTAATTCATGAATGTTTAATGTTATTTTCATTTCAATTTTGACCCCAAATCTTGATTCAATGCATAATTTTTGCATTTGGCGATTCTACCTGTAAACTCTACCAAGTTTACTCGAGTCTACCCGAGTCCACTAGAGTCTACACGAGTTTACCACCAAGTTCGATTCCACACTGAGTTGACTCGATTTCATTGCTAAACTCGTGAAGTCGTAAGAATTTAAGTCTCAAACTCGAGAGTTTAAGAACCATGGCCAAACACTTATTGAAATTTGCATGGGGCCCAACGAAACAAATGTTCCACTCGAAATCTAAAATTCAGTCGAGTTTAACGAAAAAAGTTCTTGCTAAATGCAAGAACGTGGGAAGTTCTGCTGGCAAGCCAAACTTACTTTAATCCCACGTGCACCTCTCGTCTATCCTTGGTGCGTCGCCGACAAATGGAAGATCATTCCACCAAATGATCCACCCTTCGGCTCCGGCTCTTGTGCCATCGCTCGAGCACTCGACGACGGTGGAGGCCATTGTGATGAGCCCCTCATTGCCTTTAGGCCTGAGCAAACAAGGGATCGATCCGCGTCTAAGTAGATCCGGTCCTGACCTGAATTATGCCGAGTCAAAAAATTTTTGACCAGGTACCAGACACGGACCCAGCCCGGTCCGGTACCGAGTCAAATTCTCAGTTGCGCTAGAATCATCCGCCATCATCCTCTAGCACTAGATCCCACCATCAGGCACCAGATCGCAGTAGTTAGGCATCGGATAGCGGCCGCCAGGTGAGATCAAATTGATTCTGGGAAAGGAGATCGTTCCGACGACTAGCACCCGTGATCGATGCCAGCGGCCACGATGCGGCGGCTGACAGCCAGATCGGCTCACCTGGTGGCCGATCCGATGCTTGGCGGCCACGATCCGACGTCTGATAGCCATCAATTGCCAACTGCCACGATCCGACACCTGACAATCGAATTTGGCCACTAGCGGCGGATCGGCTCATCTGGTGGTCCATTCGGTGCTTGGTGGCCATGATTCGACGCCTGACAGTCGGATCTGCCGCCAGCTATCTCGATCCATCACCTGGCAATCGAATTTAGCCACTGGCGGCTGGATCGATAGCCAGCTTTCACGATCCGACGCCTGGCAGTTGGATCGGCCGTCGACTGCCACGATCCAACATCTGGCAGCCGAATCTGACCACTGGGGCCGCAATTCGACTCTAGCAGCGGATCTAGCCACTGGGGGCCGCGATCCGGCTATCGCAATCGTTCGGTGCTTGGCGGCTAGAGTAGAGAGAGAGGGAGTCAGGAGAGGGGGAGAGCGGCCGAAGTCGGGAGAGTCGTGGGAGTCGATGTCGTCACCGTAAGAGAGAGAGGGAGAGGGCAAGAGAGAGATGGGAAGAGAAAGGGAGATGGTGAAATGGAAAGAGGGAGAGTGAGATCGGGTTTATATATTAATAACCCGAACCGGGTTCGAGTTGGGTATATATATACTGCAAACTCGATCCTAACTCGAAACCCAAGGAATTTTCCACCAATTGGACCCAGTCCGAGTCTGCATCTAATTTGGACCGGATTATTTACTCAGTTTGTCGGGTCGGTGCGGTCCGAGTCGACCCAATCGACCCGGATCGTGCTCAGCCCTAATTGCCTTCACTGGCACCAGAGTGGACGAGGGCGACAACCTCTTCGAGCCTGTGTCCCTCCATGACCTCGAGTAGTCCGTGCACTCCATCCGCTCTAGGTCATGGCACTTCTCATAATTCCACGAGTCATTATTGGTGAAATAAATGTAATACGAGGAGGGTGGACTGGCCGAAGAGGGGATTAGCCATGGAACTGGGACAAAGTGGTAGCCCAAAGTGGGCGCGACGATGGTGGACGTGGCAACTAGGCCGTCGAGGTCCCAAGACTTGACCCTGCCGTTCGACTCCAAGGTGTAGAACTGTCCATTGGAAGCGCAAACGACGTCAACCCAATATGAGGAGGGTGTGTCGGTGATCATCCACTGGATGTCCCCCCTTCACGAATGCCAGGACAAACAGGGGATTCAGGGTGTTTTGTATAGTTGAAATCACTAGCACCGGGGGGAACGCCGGCTTCCATGCCCAGAGATCTTGGACCTGCCCGTGAGGTGCTTGACGAAACGAAGAAGAAAGGCATCGTACCTCATAACGTAGGATAGTAATGTTCCGAGAGGTCGTCCAATCAAACAGCTCTCGAGAACTAGTGGGAACGTATAGGTCATGTCACCTAACAAAGTTCTTATTCTTTGTAAAATCGTCCAACTGCACAGCTCGAACAATGTCACTTCCTAAAATTCCATTTACTCAGGAGAACTTTTAATCTCCCAGCCAAACACTTCCATAGGAAAAAGATTCTTTTTTCTTTTTTATCTAGTGACGATGATAATTTCTGTACAATCAAAAGAAAGTCGAATGTAAAAAAATGGCCCTTGGAGGAAGCCTATCAACGAACGTAACTAAGTTTGTGGATTTAATCAGTTCAAAGATTTGGAATCCGGCTCTATTATGAAAAAAAGAAGACTTCTTCTCTTTATTTCTAATCTTTATATTTATATTAATTAATTAAAATTAAGTTACTCGTTCAACGTGCCAATGAAGCGTCCAAGAAAGCAACGCCAAGAGAGCCGAGCCGGCGAGAAGACATTTCACGTCGCCTCGGCCAATTGTCGGTTGGTGCGTCGCCTACTTCTTCATGCGAAGTGTGTTGAAATTTTTGCATGTCATCCCGCTTTCAGCCTCAAGGAGGAGAGAGGAGAGAGGAGAGAGGAGAGAGGAGAGAGGAGAGAGGAGAGAGAGATAAGCACGGAACTACATATCTATATATGAACCTCTTTTTTTTTAATAAGCGAAATCACGTCTCATATGTAAGTAAAATGCATGCAACATGTGTGTCATAAATACAATATTACTAATAACAACATTATATATATATATGTGTGTGTGCATGAACATTGTGAGATTGAATAGTTGTTGTCTGAACGTTGAAAAAAAAAACGAGCATGCATGTATCGAAGTATGATGTCTTTTTTTTCTTTTTGTTACAGGTTTCATTAAATTAAATATGTTACTTTTTATTAATATTAATATTTCAAAATATTTTAGCATTTGAATCACACGGAATAACCTTGTAAAAGGATGATTCGAGACTTCCACTAATGAGGTTCTATAATTTCGGATAATGTTTGTTGAATCCATTTTTAACCATCTTCCCTGCATTGAATTCTTTTTTTTTCCTCCATTTTTTTCCTAATATTCGATTGCCTTTCCTCGCTTAAAAAGTTGGATCAGGTGACCATGGAGTTTATATTGCCTTCCTTCCTTTTATATTTGTGTCTCATTGATGAGATATAAGTACATAACACCTACTACTTTGACTCTCCAGTCTTGAGTAAATGATAATAACACTGATGGGTAATTAATAGAAATAATCAAATAAAAATAAGTGTCATCAGGTTCAATTTTTTTAATCACAACGTTGCTTTCATCTAAATTCGAATTAGTCAAGTACTAATAATTTTAGACAAGTCTCCATAAAAAAAAAAGCACTTATGGTCATTTGAAAATCTAAACGTTCCAAATTAAAATTAATGAGATATGTGTCTTTTTTTCAACCTTTTTATGTTTTAATTAATCATATACATATATATTAAAGAGAGAGAGAAGGAATAAGAACTCAAATTAAACTTTTGGGGGACAGAAAGAAAGAAGTAGTCGTCGTCTTATAAAAGATAAGATCCAGAGCAGATCACGTCGGCGACTACTAACTACTAAGAGAAGAATGAGGTGCCCAACACACATCAGCATTGAGGTGGACATTAAATTGTGGTCATTTTGACTAGAAAAAAAGTATTGACAATTCCTTTTTTATGACATTTTGACAATAATAATAATAATAGTAATAAACAGCACGTTTATGGAGCTATACAAGGTTTCTTTCTTCTTTTTTCTGACATGATATAAGATACATATGAAACTAAAATGGTACACAAACTCGTTCTTTTTTTCTTTTTTCTTTTCCTTTTTCCTATATTTCATTCCACCAAAATGGTGGAAGCCTGCTGATTCACCTGATGGAGGTGGGATCCTTGACCATCCATCTCTCTCGTATTTTTTATCTTAGTTTTTTAAAAAATTATTTATATATTTTAAACGATATATAAATATAAAATTTTAAATTAACTAACCTATTATTAAAAACATTAACCTAACCCCATCATTAAACCGTATTTATTAATTGATTTACAAATAATTATGTGACATAGATACTTTTATGAATATGAAATATTTAATATTTTTTTAGTACACATAATAGGTTTTTATTATGAAAAAAATTATTTATTATATTATATTTTCCCTAAATTTTCATATTTATAAATATATTTTCTTTTAAAAATTTAATAATTTTCTAAAGTTACACTACAAGAAATATATCAATGGACAACGTTAAAGCGTGACTAAAAAAAATAGCCACACATTAGCGTCTAAATGGCATCGCACTGTGGAGATGCCGACATTCGGTAACTATTAGCGACGCAACGACGTCGACAACAAATGGGACGCTACTAGCGCCACAAAGTGACGCTATTGCAACGTTGACATGATGCAAAATGTATGCCCCCGAGGAGTTTAATGGTGTTGCTAATCCGACGCTAGGTAGGCACTGAATATTGCGATGCTAATTCGACAATAATGTGGCGTTAAATTTTTACTTTTTGTGACGCTAACATGATGTCGTTTATCGTCTCTGCTGCGACGCTAATGTGACGCCAAATTTTGCGACGCTAGACTAGCGCTAAAGTAATGCCACTTGCTATATATTTGGAATAGCATCAAATCACCGTGCGTCGCTAATGCGACGCTAAGGAGGCACTAAAAACCAATATTTTTACCCCATTCCAACTATTTACTTCCCTTCCCACACTATACAAATCATAGAATGCAATATATAATGCATTCCTCCTCCTCCTCATAATAATAATAATAATAATAAAGAAGTAAAGCACTAATAGCCATTACAAAAGCACTAATAACCACCACAAAAGTACTAATAAGATCACAAAATGATATCATACATCATAAACAAAATCATATGAAAGATATATGATACACAAGTTTCTATCCTAAATCGTTATTGTCATCGTTGTACATTCGATGCCTACGTGCTTGATCCTTGGCCTCGTGGTGATTGAGTCTGTGGCTGAGGCACTGTATGGATCGCCTACAAAGTGGGCGCCAAATGTTGAGGACGCTGCTGAGCTAGCTGCTCCAAGATAACTCCCCTGATGTTGTCCAATGTGACCTCAGGTGCGATGGATGAACTCAGAGCATATGAGTCACTTACATATTCACTGCTCCTACGAACCTGAGCGGATGTGCCTAGGTCATGCAGGTATCCTTCTCGTGTGGTACGACCACTTCCACCCAAATAGTAGTGTCCTCTACAAAATAGACAAATTATATAACATTATAAATCATATAAATTATATAACATCAAAAAACCTATAAACATACAAAGTGTTATAACGTTAAAAACCTGAATCATTTTAGAGATATGTTATCTGATGGCTGAGTACTAGGATCATCTTCATACTTCTCGGTCACCTTTTGATCATACGCATCCTAAAAAAAATTTAAACATTGCATATTAAAAAATTATTTACTCTAATGTTTGTACAAGTAAATGTGTGATGATACTTACCAGAACTCTACAAGTAGTGGGTGTGACTAAATTATTGGTGTTCATGCTCTTATGTATGACCTCGTAGACCGCGCGAAAGTCTACAATATCATCTTATTTTTCCTTCTGTGATAAAGTTTAAAATTCTATAAAATAAGTATAAGATAAAAGTTTGATATTCCATTTTGTATCGATATTATCATGCATCTTCGATGCTCGTCAAATCGAATGCAGCTACCTATTTAGATGTGCGCATCGGGCTTCGAAAGTTGGTTAACTTTGGCCTTCCCAGACTTTCTTTGCCATTCTTCGTCCATCTTGTATCAACATCAAATACTTAGACTTTATAAAATTATAAATTTAATAAAAATAATTCAAATGTAAACTTACCACTTCTTACATAACGACTCTCAAATTGGACGTCTAATATGTCTTGGATATCTTTGTATGCCTTACTTCAAACTGGGGTCAGTGGACGTAACGGCTTTGCAAAACATATATAGCATATTTCTGAGACATTTTGTAGCCACCTCCTTAAACGCTCTCCGAATCATCCCTAAATTTAAAGCTGAATGAAACTGATTTATTTTCTAAAAAATATTATAGATGTTAGTAATTTAAAATTAATATAAAACAAAATATCTAATGTAAAAATAGATCATACACTAAATGTTAAAAAGATGTCATCCCGCACTTGAATTAGAACATTTTTCCACAATCCTGGTCCCTTCTGGCAAGTGAAAAAGAACAAGAGCAATGACATCCCACACGGTAGAAGCGAGTATGAAAGTGCCTAAAAAAATTAGATAAACATTAGACACCTAGTGAAAAAATTTAAAAAAATTTAGATAGTGAAAAAAATTTAGATAGTTAGTTAGGATATAATGAAGGTGTCATCTCGTTATAATTTGCAAGGATATAATTCTCAACTGACTTTGCGTTCTTTTCCAAGAAGACGACGTGGATATTTAAAGATTGATAAAATATTTCTATTTACTTCCCCGTCACCACCATCATTGTTTCTTGAAACTTGTGTATGCCATAATTGTATGTGTGGCTCAAAGTACATTTCGAGTTCATTAGTTGTGCCATTGTAGAAGGTGTAGTTTGCTTCACATATCCATCCCATAAAGGTTCGTCAATTTCTTTGAGAAAGTTATAAAATTTAGAAGCCAAAAGATTCGAATCTTCTTTAATAAATGTCTCGCCAACATTTTCTGCTTCCATTGCATCTTGTATCATGTCCCTATACGGATTGCTCGACTCGCCCATATTGGCATCTATGTTAGCATCAATTGTTATATCTTTATTCGACATAAAAGAACCTATTTGTGTACTTTAATAAAAAAACCATTATATAAATCCTTCTCCGCATCATATTTTAGTTTCCATTGATAACATTTGCATTTTCGGCATGAGCATAAGATTTCGCCACATGAAGAAACAACAACTTCATTTCCGTATGCCACCTTAATAAATTCATCAACACCATCATTACATTCTTCTATTATAACATTCCATTTATCCTTCCAATGATGAATCCTACTATGATCTGTATTTGTCATTTTTGTAATGGACAAAATTAAGGCATATGTCAAAACATTCTCACTGATCAATGAATTATCATATTCTAGTCTCCTTTTTTAAATATTCTCATTTTATTTATCAGGAATGTTCATCCACATTTTTGTTAACTAAAATGAGAATATGACCAAAAATACCAAAATTTGATAATAATTTATCAATATTTGATTTCAAATTGAATCTCATCGAATATAGATTTGAGGCATAAAATAATATAGTTAATTTATTCATTTATTTTTCAAGTTATGATGTTAATTTAGTTGGAGGCATGAATAAGAAACAATATTATTTTTTTGTTTTTCTATTTTTTAAGTCGGTGTTTATTTAGTTAGAAACATAATTAAGAACAATATATGTTTGTTCATGCTAATCTAGTTGGAAGCATAATTACGAACAATATATTTGGAAGCATAATTAAGAACATTATAGTTGGAAGCATAATTAAGAACAATATAGTTGGAAGCATAATTAAGAACAATATTTTTTGAAGTCTCCATGTTCATCTACTTAGAAACATAATTAAGAACATTATAATTTGTTTGTTCATGCTAATCTAGTTGGAAGCATAATTAAGAACAATATAGTTGGAAGTATAATTAAAAATAATATAATTGCAAGCATAATTAAGAAGAATATAGCGTTTATTCATCTATTTTTCAAGTCAATTTCATTCAATTAAAAAAAGGGACTTACTGTGCATTGAGAGGACGTCCGGAGGTGGCGTCGGAGGAGGGCAGGCGGTGGCATCGAAGGACGACAGCAGAGGTCAATGAAGGAGGGTGAGGAGGGCAACGTCCAGCAGGGGTGAGGAGGGCGGCATCTAGTAGGGCGGACCGGGGCACGTCAATGGCACCCGAGGGCGGCGTCTGGCAGGGCGGAGGAGGGTGGACGAGAGTGGAGGAGGGCGGTGGTGCAGGGCGGCAAGGTCGGAGGAGGGCAACGGAGGGCAGAGGAGGGTGGCAGTCCGGCAGGCGGAGGAGGGTGAAGCAGGGCGTCGGTGGCGTTGGAGGAGTGCGGCGGATGCGGAAGAGGGAAGGGGAGGAGGAGGCCGACAGAGTCTGATAAGGATAGTAGAGGAGGGAGGTGTCCGGTAGAAGAAGAGGGGCGGGGTTGGATGAGGTCATCAAAGGAGGGTGATGAGGTCAGAAAAGGGCAGCGGAGAAGGGAGACGAAGTCTGATGAGAGCAACAGAGGAGGGCATCCGGTAGAAGAAGACTAAGGGGTTGGATGAGGGCAGCGGAGGAGGGAGATGGGTCAAAAAAGGGCAGCGGAGAAGGAGGAGTACGATGGGATCAGAAGAGGCCAGTGGGATCATAAGAGGGTCACGGAAGAGGCGGAGGAGGGCGGCGTCCGACGGTGGCGTTGGAGCAGGGCATCGGAGGAAGACGATGTTCGATGGTGGCGTTGGAGCAGGGCACCGGAGGAGGGTGGAGTCGGTCGTAGTCGATCGTCCGCGTCAATCACAATCGATCGTCGGTCGCACACAGTAAATAGTAAAGAAATAGGGAAGAACTTATAGATTTGAGGTAACTTAAGATTTAATAAAAATACTTAGACTTTATGAAACTTTTCTTTTGTATAAGCGAAACCATATCTCATATATATATATATATATATATATATAATGTTTCATAAGAATAATATTATTATGAATGATAACATATATGTGCATGCACATTGTTGTAACGCTCCCAAATCGACTCACGCTACGTGGCGAAAATCAGCTTGGAAACGCTACAAACACTATGACATTGATTATTTCATTAACCTCTCCGTCAAGAACTGAGACATGTCAGCAGAAGAAAGAATAAAATAAAGAAAGATAATATAAATTGTGAAATTTCAAAATGGCTAAATTATCTCTAAATGAATATCATTAGGTTTACATCGAGTTCATAAATGCGGAAGAAAATAAATGACTAAATATGTCATGTAGTTCATGTGCTTTCTAATCACCTGAGTATCGTCGTAACACACCTACTCGACACCATATGGCCCTGTGGAAATCAAACGCAGGGGAGGAGATCCTCCCGTAAGCTTTACAGCATAGTAGAGAACTATAAAGATATACAATGCATAACTCTAAATAGCATAAATTAGAATGATGACAAATACTTATCTTGATAAGGAAGCTGAGCATGGAGCCATCATATATCATGAATAAATAAAGTCAATAAATATCAATAAACAGTAAGATCACATGATCATGGTAGACTTGGAATTATTGATATGCTTGATAATCATGGCATGAGTAATAATAATAATTTGACTTTGATGTTCATGCTTGCTTTATTTATTCATGTTCTTTAATTTTGAACCATACTTGCATTAATCTTGAATCGCACTTAAAAACTTTGTGACTTTAGGTGCCTTTAGATTCTTGGAGTTTGTCGGGCGAAACGATACAACCTTGTGCAGGTTAATGGGTGATTAAACCATGACCAAGGGAGCGACCCTTATCTTGAGACACTTGGCATAGGCTGGCAACCTATTAATCATCTTCCACCTTTACTTATTAATCACTTTAGAAATTTGTGGTTCAATATTCTTCGTACAGTGGAAGCAATTGGGTTAATAGGAGATAAAATCAGAAGAATGGTCCATGTCTTAACTCGAGAATGATATTCAATGGAATCGTCATCAGCTTAGTCATAACAATGATCAATCATAAGAGAAACAGTCAGTATTCAAATCAAAATCAAGGGTAATGTCGAGCACGATAAGAAGACATAGTTTATGGGTTGGTCAACCAATTCTGTAGCCTGGCATGGCCATGACGGCCAAGACACGGGCATGTAGGGAAGTCGGCACGAGCGTGCCAAAAGGGTGTCACGATCATGACAGTGGTGGCACGGGCGTGCCAAAAGAGTGGCATGGCTGGGACTAAGCTTGAGGGCGGTCGATCAATTTAGTGGATCGGTCGATCGGTCTATGATTCATACGACTAGGTTATGGCACGGGCGTGCCTAGTCGTGAGGGCGGTCGACCGATTCGAACGGTATGCGGCCATCATGGGTACGGACGTGACTGTAGGGTGGCAAGACTGTGTGGAGGGACTAGAACGGGCGTTCCGGTAACATGGCACGGGCGTGAAGAAAGTTCTCACGGCCGTGACGACTGGGTTCCAATCGATTTTCAACAAGGAGAATATACGATTTTCAGCATGGATATTACACAATAATAACTTGATAATATCATGGGATTAATCACTACCTCCTAGCAATCATCAAGTAATTCAACATAATAACAATCAAAATCCTACAAGCAATCAATTCATATTACTACAAAATCAGGAAGAACAGATCAGATAGATTCATGAAACTTCTTCATATTTTTTCTTCATGTGATTGGAGTATGGCAAAATCTTTATTAGGTCTATTTATAGTTATGCAAGGTGATTTCAATTCACCCACCTTTATTTGTGACTGATCCTGCTCTGAATTAATGTCGATGTGTCCCTCTTTCTTCTTGCACCGTTGTTTCTTCTGTCGGCCGCCCTTGTCCTGCAGATTGGTTCATATCATCAAGCACATTAGGAGTTGTCGTAGGACAGAGGAAATGACTATAGAAGAAGGATGGTCATTCGGCTGCCCCTTACGAGATCGACCTGATATTGTTTTTCCTTCTCAAGGTGCACGAGATGAATGTGGAAAAACAAAAGGGATGTGAATGTCCTCACCCGAGACGAAGAGTAACCAGCAGAATGTCTTTCAGATGTGCTGGTGGGTGCGTGGAGTGCAGAACAATGAAGATGGGTGGTAGCTAGGGGAAAACATGTTTCTTCTGTGCAGATACCTTATTTTCTTGTAGTGTGAGGGAACAATTATGTTGTGACGAAATTATCCATCATGGATACCTTGTTTTCTTGTAGTGTGCTAGTATGAGAGGGAACGGTTGGTTTGGCACTACAAGAAAATTGGCGATCAGCGACGCTTAGTAGCGTCGCAAATTGCCATGATGCTAAATCGACGCCACTAGCGCCGTCATGGCGTCCATGTTGCGTCTCAAATGAAAGATGTTATTTACCTCTCAATAGCGTCTCATTAGCATGTTCTTAGCTATTCAGAAAATAGACGCTAAAGAAGGCGCCTTGGAGACGCCAGGTAGACGCTATTATTGTCCGCTGTAAGCGAAAATGCGAGGAAGAACCTAGCATTGTTCTCGCGTCGAAATCGCTCGATGCTAAGCTCGCATCGCACACGTTGCGACTCTAGGGAAACGCTATCTGACGTCTCAGTTGAAACGACGCTATGTAAATGCCAATAGGCTATCTATATATATATCGCTATTTGTTTTATATTTAAACCCTAAACCCTATATATTATGTATACTATATGTTAATCAATAAATAAATTAAATATTATATATGTTTCTTCAACATATATATGTATTCCTACATGATTGCCTATATTATATATATGTACTACATGATTACATATATATGTATTTCTACATCATAGGAGTGTTCCTAAATATATAATTTGTTACCTATATTATATATGTTATTTATACATACAATATACATCATATCTTAATTATGCATATATTATTTTTATATTCTTAATCATGAAATTATTATGGCTTCTTAAGAGAGTGATTTGTTACAAATTATCCCATAATTGCGCAATTGCGTTCATTTAGCGTCCAACTAGAGCCGTCGACATTGTCGAAGCCATGGTGACACTATTGGCGTCTCTATAGCGTCGCCATGTTGAGAGGCGGATAAGCGTTTGACGCTATTGCAGCGCTATGGGGTCGCTAAAAAACTCTAGCGACTCAATAGCGTTTGTATTGCACTGCAATAGCCAACTTTTTATCACTCTCTTAATCGACACATATAGACATATAAATACGCGTATATACTTATACTTATATATAATAAGTACATATATACATATTATTATCACTTAATTTAACACATATAAACATATACATACATATATACACTTGGAATACGTATACATATACATGTTATCTATAATTGACTCGCACATGTAGAGACATCTACATACACGTATATACTTATAATACATATAGATAAACACATTGTTGTGACTTAATCTCCCACACGTAGACATATACATACGCATATATTACATATATATACACATAATTTTGTTATAGACACATATACATATAGACTTATAACTTTATATACGTACAAGATAGATTGTCGGAAGAGAATGAAACAACTGTAATGGGGGATAATGCGATGAGACGCTATATTGATAAATAAAATTACATACTTAATAGAAAATTAGAAATAGAAAAAGAATTAGAGTCTCTCTGGCGTCATAATTTTGGGACGCTAAATCTGAATAGACGCCAATGCGACGCTATGATGTCGCTACAGATAGGATGCCTATATAGCGTCTACGTAGCATTGCTTTAGAATGAGACGCTAAGGAATTTACTTAAATCACTAACCCCTCTTCTTCATTTTCACTGTTTACTGTTTACTATTACCCCTTCGACACCTGACGTCCGACGCTCGACGCCCGATGCCCGACGCCTACGATCAACTCCTCCATCGCCTCTGCCTTTGTCGTCTCCGCCTCCTCTGCCGCCCTGCGCCGAACTCCGCCACCTCCTCTGCCGCCATTCTGCCTCCGCCGCCCTCCGCCTCCTCTGCCGCCATTTGCCTCCGCCTTTAGCCTCCTCCACCGTGCCCCTCCACCTACTCCATCGCCTCCTCCATTGCACCGCTCTGCCTCCTCCACCGCGCCCCTCTACCGTCTCCGCCTCCTCCACGGCGCCCCTCCGCCTACTCCATTGTGCCCCTCCGCCTACTCCACCTCCTCCTCCACTGCGCCCCTCCGCCTTCTCCACCGCACCCCTCCGCCGCCCTCCACCACCGCCTCCGCCTCCTCCACCGCACCCCTCCTCCATCGCGCCGACGTCCACCTCCACCGCACCGATGTCCGCCTTCTCCGCCGCCCTCTGCCTCCTCCTCCTCCCCCAACCTTTGGTCGCCTCGTTCGCCTCCTCCTCCACCGCGCCCCTTCGCCTCCTCCTCCTCCTCCCTTCGCCTCCTCCTCCACCGTGCCCCTCCACCGCCCTCCACCGCCACCTCCGCCTACTCCACCATGCCCCTCCTCCACCGCGCCGACCTCTGCCTCCACCGCGCTCCTCTGTCGGCCGTCGCCCGCCGCCTTCCTCCATCTCTGCCCACCGTCCGCCGCCATCCCTCTCCGGTTAAGAAGATACGAGCCCGCCACCATGTTAAGTTAATTACCAATGCATGTAAGTTAAATACTACTTAATTACTTGAAACTATTATTGTTAAGTTAATTACTAATGCATGTTAAGTTAAATACTACTTAATTACTTGAAACTATTGTTGTTAAGTTAGTTACTAATGCAGGTTAACTTAATTACTAGAACCTCTTTTTTATAAATTTTTTTCATAATTCTAGAACCTCTTTTTGATCATATTCTCATAAATTTTACAAAGGATGTACTTCGACATTCTTGGTGATAAAATGAGATTATGATTCGACGATGAAGTACTTGAAACATGTGATTTTGGACTTCGTAAGTTCAAAATCACACGTTTCAAGTACATAAATTTATTGACGTATTACTTAATGTTGTCTGTTATAGAAATGATAAAGCTAGATCCTAGTTGGATTCATCGTTGGAAGGATAAACATGGCATCATAACTGAAGAATATAAGGATGGTGTTGATGAATTCATTAATGTGGCATATCAAAATGAAGGTGTTGCTTCTTCATATGGCAAAATTTTATGTCCATGCCGGAAGTGCAAATGTTATCAATGGAAGCATATAATAAGCAAAAATTGAAGGCTCCATATTTGAAGCATATTTCATTGAGGAGGTGTCAAACTTCACTGTCAAATACTTTGAGCCACACATACAATCACGACACACCCAAGTTCCAAGAAACGATGATGGTGGTGAAAGAGAAATTGACATAAATATTCTATCCATCTTCAAATACCCATGTCAGCTTCTTGGGTAAGATAATTTGTTCTAATTTGTTATATAATTTAAAGTTAATTATTTCCATATGATTTCATTAATTGAAAACTATGAATTCAGGAAATTCGAAGAATTATTGCGAGAAGTCAATATGTTAGTTTCAAACGATGAGTTATTGAAACTACGAGACGAACATTTTGTCGATTGGTTGAGATGTCAAGTGAGAAATCTTTTCGCTTTTTCTTAATTGTTATAAGTTCGTAACTTGGTATAATTATTTTAGTTATTTTTTTGTAGGTTATTAATGGCTCACTCGTAAAGAACAAAGTACGAGATCTCAGTCATGACCCGAAAAAATAAGTTCTTAGCTACTGTGGCATCATAGTCAATGGATATCGGTTCCATACAAAAGAATATAGCCGACAATGTTTAACTATTAATATTGGCATATGTGTTCTAGGAAGCATGTACGAGGACTTTGATTTATACGGTGTTATAGAAGACATTCTAGAATTGTCTTATTTGATTCAAGGATTCAGGGATTGATCTCAACGCAGAATCCATCCCCGCGAGGCCATGGACTAAGCACATCCGGAATGATAACAATAAATCTCAAACCTAGGATAGAAGCAAACCATGAATACAAACTATGCTTTTGTTACTTATAGATTTAAATATACATATAGTTTGTTAGTTCGGTTTATTACTTTTCGTATTCTTATGTTAAATATTATGTCTGTGATGCTTTTATATTGCATGTGATGCTTTTATATTGCTTGTGATGAATATCAATGCATTTTTATATGCATTATATAATTGTATGGTGTGGGAAGGGAAAAAAATGAGGCTGATATGGGTAAAAAAATCTGCAAGTAGCGCCTCCATAGTGTTACATTAGCGTCGCATAGGAAGTCGACGATGAGTTAAATATATCATTCTTAGCGTCATATTCGTGTCTCATTGACGACGCGGATACCATCATATTTGCGTCATTGCAACGCCGAAAGAGTGCCTACATTAGTGATTCGTGGGCGCCGGGATAGCGCCTCAGACTTAGCGCCACCTGCGCGTCGAAGTAGCGACGCATTTCTTCTGTGCTTAGTCGGACACCACGCGTCTTAATAATGTCGAGATATCGTCAACACGTGGTGCTAGTAGCATCTCATTATTGTTGACTCTACTGCGACGCCAGTAGCCACCGATTTCTAACGTCCCATAAATGCGGCGCTATTTGGATCACGGAGACGTAATAGCGCCTCCCTAGCGTCGCAAGTCATGGGTCAATGTTTCTCGATTTTCTTGTAGTGTGTGTATGATTAATGATCAGATCCAAAATTTACTACCCATAATCCTCTCTTAACTACCCCCAAATCATTTCAGTAGGATTTGCTCACCCATATGGTCGTTTCATCTGTTGCATTTATCGTGTGTGTATGTATATATATACCTATACGTGTGTGTATGTACATATATACGTGTGTGTTGAAGTATATGATCTTTGTTGTTTAACCTTGAAGAGAAGGATGATTTGAGACTTCCACTAATGAGGTTCTATAATTTCCGATAATGTTTGTTGAATCCATTTTTAACATCTTCCCTGCATTGAATTCTCTTTTTTTTTCCTAATGTTCACTTGCGTTCCTAGTTGGATTAGTTGACCATGGAGTTTAATGTGAAAGTGCAGGTTGCCTTCCTTGTTATATTTGTGTCTCTTGACGCTCCTGTCTTTTGAGTAAATCATAATAACACTGATCAGTACGTAATAGAAATAAAGAAAATAAAAATTATAAGAGCGTGCATGGTTGCACTGCTGTTCATTTTTTTTAAAAAAAATTAATGCAATGCGTCTTTTTATTTATTTATGATTTTTTTGGGTGTGTTAAACATCAATAAGTAACCTTTTACATTTTAATGAATAATTAAATTATATATTATATTTATTAAAGCGAGGATAAAGTACTCGATCGAGTGAAATGAGTACTCAAATTAAACTTTTAGGGGACAGAAAGAAAGAAGTAATTGTCGTCTTATAAGAATATTGAGGTGCAGGTGCCCAACACACATCAGCATTGAGGTGGACATTAAAGCAGCCTTGTGCAACGCAGGTCATTTTGACTGGAAATATCGTATAGAAAAATGTTGGCATTTAGCCTTGTTATGACATTTCGACGATAATAAACGGTACGTTTATGGAGCTGTTACAAGGTTTCTTTCTTCTCTTTTCTGACATGATATGTGAGATACATATGAAACTAAAATGGCACACAAAATGGTTCATCTTTTTTTTTCTTTCTATACTTCATCTTTCATGGTTCCACCAAAATTGTGTGGAACCCTACTGATTCACGTGATGGAGAAGATGTGGGATCCTTGACCATTTACACCTCTCTCTCTCTCTCTCTCTCTCTCTCTCTCTCTCTCTCTCTCTCTCTCTCTCTCTCTCTCTCTCTCTCTCTCTCTCTCTCTCTCTCTAAATTTTTTTTATATTAATTGTTTAAAAAATTATTTATTTTAAGCATATAAGTAATCTAATTATATAAACATACAATTTTAAATTAACCCAACCTATTATTAAAAGATTTGGGAGGTTAATGAGTATGCAGAGCACCCCGCTCAACACCTCGGTGTAGAGCACTTATTTTTATTATTTAAGTAATTTTATAAGTATAATTTATGATTAATTTAATCATATACTTCTTAGATGAAGTAATATATATTTATTGAGATGATTTGATAATTAAAAAGTATCATCTAAGACTAAATAAATTATAGACATTGAATTAATCATGTTTGTTAAAATAACTTGATCATGACTATTGGATAATCCAATGGTCATGATTTTAATCATGTTTACTATTTAACACATACTTTAAACTAATATTTATTTATTTTATTAATATAATAAGTATAATGAGTGATCTACACCCCTTCTACATCAAATGCTTTACATATATATTTTTCTCTTATTAAAAACATGTATAACTTAAAGGTAATAACTATAATAATCCCAACATTGAAAATATTTTTATTAACTGATTTACAAATTAATTATGTGACATAGATACTTTTATAAATATTAAATATTTTTTTAACATAAATAATATTTTATTATGGAAAAAGATGAATTTAATATTATTTATTATATTATATTTTGCCTAATTTATATTTATAAATGTATTTTCTTTTAAATAATTTAATAATTGTTTTAGAGTTAAATTAGCACGCAACCACTAACTATTATTACAATCATGCAATCACATATTCTGCACCTTTTAATCTTATGGACCAAAATAAAAATAATCTGCATCGTCAATGTTGATCTAAAGGTTCAAAATTTTGTAATTGCGTAGAGGGGAGAGGGTCTATACAACAAGAACAATGGCTTGAAGACTATACTTTCACTATCTCAGCTACCTCCTTCAATAATAATACAATATGATACAATCGAAAACAATAAGCACGCTTGGCAAATACTCTTTTTTTACTTTTATTTGATTAACCTACTTAACTATTTTTGGGCTCAAATTTGATATGATAAATTAATATAATAATTAATAGGATTTATCATTATCAATTAGGATTCGGATCATAAATTTTGGTTTAACTAATGCATGTCTTGATAAGGTCTAATCGATCGAGGAGTTTGATACATGTAAACAATTTAAGTTTGGGTCGAGATGGGAGGACACATGATAGTTAATCAAAAGGATAGTTCATTATCAAATGATCATATGATTTTCATGCTTAATTGCATAACAATTAATCCTCAAGAAAACGATTTAGTTGCACATGACTTTTATCAAATGAGAACACAAATTATTGAAGAGCAATGGTCAATAGAGGATCAAGTAGACAATTAGATCAATACCATTCTTATAATCATGTGAACGCTAAATCAACTTCAATTCATGGGAACAACTAAGTCTAATGTGATTTTCATCAAATCATTTATCAAGCAAATATTTCTTCAAATGTTACATAAAATCATAAGGGTAGAAATGTCAACAATCATCAACACAATGTCAACTGCATAAGAATCAGAACTCAAGAAATAACCAATCCTCATTAATGTTGGATCATGAATAGGAGACCACCATATTGATAAGATGATCATTATGAACAGTCAATAGAAAAAATAAATAAAAAGATCATTAATCAACAATTAGATAACATTAGATACATATGGATAGATTTTACTTATGGTCATAATTAATTATAACTTTATCTTTTAATCATGCTTCCATTCTTTAAATTTTTTATTAAACACAGACAATTAAGGATCTTATTCATAAAATTCTCATATTTTAATTATTCGTCAATTATCCTCAATTACAGAAGAGAATTAATGTATTTTTCCTTTATTTTCCTCAAGTTTTATATTTAAAATAATGAATATTATTATCTTATTTTCCATTTTGTAAGATTACATAAATCTTAATTTGATTCTAATTGGAATTCACCTATAACACAAACTTTTGGTTGAATTCGAATTCAAATTTAAATCCCTAATCTTATCCCAATCCAAATTTCTTTTCTATTTATCTTTTTCTTGTCTAATTATATCTTTATTTTTTTTTCAAACTCTAATTATCTCGTTTAAAGTCTTTTGTCTTCATATTTATTTCAGAAAAAAATATTATCTTATTCTTTGATAGTGCGGGCTAAAAATTCAATGTCTTAGTTCTAACAAACGATCTGATTGATCGAGTTCAGATGTTGAAGTTTTTATTATTATTTTTCAGATATAAAAAAAAAAGGCTAGTGGTCCAAGAAAATTAGTCAAATATAGGATAAGCGTTGAAGTGGTTTAGTTTCTTTATTTTCTTATTAAAAACAAAAACTACTCATTCGGATTTTTCATTTCTAGTCCTTCAAATATATATTTCGTGATGCGAAAGAAAACATGAACAATATCTCCACGAGTGCAAGCATCATCCAGCTCTTATAATTAGTTTCAGCCAGAAAGCACTCTGCTTCTGACTTGTTGACTCACTTTGTTAGATAATGTAATTTCTGGAAATATATATAATGGTAAGAAAAAGGAAAATATTTATGTGAACTAAATACAGATAAAAATGGAAATATTTCATGCTATTTTTGTTGTACTTATATCATTAAGCTTTTTATTAGAAGACATTTCACGGGGAAAAACAAGTCTGCTTTTTTTTTATTTTTATCAGAATCAACCAACTTTGTTCCCCATCAGCATTTTTAGCAGGAGAAAACAGAGCACCGAAGGGATCACGCCATAAAAATGATTGATTAAAAATCTCGGAGATGTGTTGTTTTATTCTACTGCGCTGATGTATGCAGAGAGCAGAGGACCATTTCCTGTATTATTATTATTATTATGCTGGTTCTGTATAATTTCCTGTAGTGTACAAAGAAACGCAAAAAAAGAACTCCAAAATCAACCTGAAAAATAAAAATAAAGCCGAACAAGAAAAGAGAAAAGAACTGCGACTAGTGTAAGAACAGAAACAATGAAGGCAGCCATCAAAATTTTGTGGAGCTAAATAATCCCTGATAAGACCAGTCCTCTGCAACTGAGAGCTGATGAGCTCGCGTCTGATATTACTGATGATGACTGGATGATCGCAGTCAGGGTCTGGGGGCGCTGTGTCCCTTGTTGCTCGGTCCAGAGGGCGGTACGCGCCTCCTGATGAGGACCTCTATGCCCCTCAGCTCGCTGCTGCTGATGCTGCTGCTGCTGACTGCTGCCGCCGGGGGCGTTCTGAAGGCTGCTGCTGCCCGAGCTCTGCTTAAAGCTTCTGATCCCTGATGCATGGAGGAAGGGGGAGGAGGAGGCAGTGGCCTGCAGGTCGACGACGATATGCTGGTCGTGAGGAGCACAAGGGTGAGGAGGAGAGAGATGCCGGTGGCCATGCTGTGGAGGATGTGAATGGCGATGATCTCCTGCGAAGTTAAAAAAATGCGAGCTTTTTTTTTTTTTTTTTGCTTTGAGTTGTTGTTGCTGTTTTAGTTGATGCCGGGGGGGAGGGGAGTGATACGCGTGTGGCTTTGGGGATGTTTAAATATGAAAAGGGAGATGACTTATTGTGATTTTAAGTCCTCAATTGGGTTGCTGTCATGAGGTAGAAATTTCTCTTTATCATCCAAAGTTGTTAACCTAAAGATTTCTTCACGACAAGATAATGGAATATAGCAAGTAATCCTTAAGTTATAAAATCCAATTTGGAAACCATATAACTCTCTATCTTAAATGTCATCGAATTAATATTAGAAAACTAATCTTATGTGTCATCTTTGAACCATATATGTATATATATGTGGGTTTAACGAGTGTGCCACACATTTTTCGTGTCATGCGAATTTATATTTTTTTTATTTTTTAGATATTTTATTAGTATTTTATGGGATCATTGATGATAATAAAAATATGATTCAAAGTATTAATAATAATTAGATTCATCATTTTCAAAATTTTACGATACACATTATTATCCTTCGTAACGTATATATTGATTTATCTTTAACTTTTTATGCTAAAAAATATTTTTTGTTATAATTGACTATCCTCTAAATTATTAGTAAAAAATATAAAAAATTAATAAAAAAAATATGCGTAAAAACGTTTGACACGAGCATGATACGAAAAGTACATAACACAAAATATGCATAAAATTGTTTGATACGCGCGTGATAAGAAAAGTAGCTCATTTTTCCCCCATATATAGTATTCCAAAGTCGGCGCATGATTATAATAATATGATCAATATATGTAAATGCACGATTTTGTTTCATGTAACATGATCTCTATAACCACCTCTTAAAACTTTGTATGATTTAGTGAGTAATGCGTGAACCGAGTGGAATATCAGTTCTTGAAATCTCTTAAATGTACAAAATTGATAGAAAAAATTTAAACCCGTAAAATTAGATGCCACCAGAAAAATCTTTTTTGATGGGAAGTGTCATACCTAACAATAGCCTAAGTTTTATTTTCCCCACTGTTTGAAATGGATTTAGCAGAAGCAATACGTGTATGAATAGACAAGTGCTTCCTGCATAGATCAGATTTCTGATTCTTCCTATCTAAGAATTTCAATTTCATATGTCACATTATATTCATTAACTGTTATTCCTAGTGTATTTTAACCTTACCGACTATTTTATAGGAGCGTGGAGGTGGCAAACATATCACTTTAATAATGTTAAAAAGGATGTATTTTGACTTTATAATACACATAGTGGAAAAAAAATCTTTCTTTTATGTGTGTTGTTGAAAACCTTATATGACTAGCAAAAAAATGACGAATGGGATGGAGGGTATGCAGTTTCTACGATGGTGGAATATTTGACTTTGAGAGATGTCCCCTCTCCCCATCCTGTTCGAGATGTGGACGTCTAAAGTTGTTTCCATGAGAAGAAAATTGAGCATGCTGCTTGGCATCAACTGACCACAATTTGATTTATTAATGGGGTTCCAATTATTATTTACTTTTTTAAGGGGTAAATATTTTCTTAATGTTAAATATTGTAATGATAATATATCTTATATTATTTCATTCAAATAGTTGCATGTGCCGACATGTCATGCTTGTGTTTACATATAGTCAAAGAGTTATTAGTGCCATAATGTTAATACAAAACATGATAAGATCCCGTTTCTATAATTGCCCTGTGAAAACATGAATCCGAGTGTTGGAGTAGAGTGGAAAGTGGCTTCTCCTCATTTAAGTAAGATCTCGAGTTCGAATTTTATGAACGCAAAAATTTTTTGTTGGGAGCCTCACCTGTACACTACCTAACGGATCGACTTGGAAAATTTATATATTTCGAACCTAATGGTGTACTCCATATGAATGACTTTCATATCTTGAATTTGATTCTCTGACTTTTTGTGGCACCTATATCTTTTTTTTAGCTTAATTTTTCTTCGTACTAGGATCCATAATATCGGATCTCAAATCCACCGAGTGCAACGAAGCTCTAACATATTATATAGATGAATTCAGGCCCTCAAAAATGAACCTAACTATGGGTACACAATATCCATGCATGTTCAGAACAGTGTACCTAATAGATGTATTTATATTATTCTATTATAACATAATAATGTTTCACATATCTTTTGCAAACATTTTCATATTATATTTTTTGCCCTTGTTCTCCAACGAAACAAAGAAAAAAAAAGCTTGATCAGTGGGCTTCAGTGAACAGTTTGCATGGCCCGGAGGAACTTTGTTGGAAGAGCACTTGAGGAGTATTGGAAGTTTTAGGGCAATCTTTTTTTGTATGTTTTTTCCTTTTTTCTTTTATGTATGCAGTAATGCTGCAACTATTTTCAACTTTTCCTTTGTTTGCTTTCCACCTCAGACATATTCCAAGTCTCTTAACATTTCTTAGACATGTATTTTAGGATTGACGTGGATTGCGTTGCTTGTTAAACCAAAAGAGCACACAGAATAAAAAGATAAAGGACGTGCCATTTGAAACACTTGTAATTGAAGTGTGATGTATTACGCAAAGGCTAAATTCATTGTGATCGTTTTTATTTTCCTTTCTAATATTATGGAAACTGGTTATTTCTCTAAGAATTTTGTTCTGGTGCAATAATAATATATAAGATATATCAAGACTCGTGTGATTTAAGAGTTTTGTCCATTTTTTTCCTTACTAAAATTGGAGTCACTTCTCACCAAGCGATGCATTTGTTGATATACGTTTCCGAACCTTTTTTATATTTTCTATTCAGAAATTTAAGTTGGAAGTGGCCTCTCTCTCTCTCTCTCTCTCTCTCTCTCTCTCTCTCTCTCTCTCTCTCTCTCTCTCTCTCTCTCTCTCTCTCTCTCGCTCTCGCTCTCGCTCTCGCTCTCCCTCTCTCTCCCTCTCCATATCTCTTTCAAGAATTTTCTTTTTTTGTCTAGTGTAGCATGCACTGACTAGAGAGCTAGAGATTTTGCCGTGTAAAGAAGCCGATTGAAAATGATGGAATAAAGGGGAACAGTGTTACAAAGTTATGGATGATGATGGGGGAGAAGCCAAACCATTCACTTAACAAGTCATCAACGCCAAACACACGTAACTTAACTTTGCATATCTCTTGCACACCCTCGTAAACGTTGGCCATTTTTATTGAAGCCTCACATTACTTAAAATATGCATAGTTCCACTTTGGCATGCAGCTCACACGCCCAAGTGCATCATTGCATGCACCATTAATCGATCATTGCACAGTCGGCAAACAGCCTCAGGATCACAGTAATTGAAAAGTTACTCCACAGTGCTCATGATCTTCCACCATGAAATTATATGTATATATATGAGAAATAGGGACCATGAGATTTCGGTATAGATGTTAAAAAATGAACTGTTTTCCTTTCTTTTATATGGCCAGGTGTGCATTAAATTGTCGAGATAGCAACTTCACGTTCAAACATCTACTACTTTACTAAACAGAATTATTACCACACGTTGCACCTTGTGTTAAGAGAATTAAATTTTCTTGTGTGTCGTCGCAACGAAATAAGAAGCTAATTAACATGTAAAATTGTACGAATGTTATCCAATTTTATGATTAGGTGATCATATATCGGAATTAAATTCGTCGTTCAACTCATGAAAATAATTAATATATCATCGGCGGACTTCTTCGATAATAAAAGGGCAGACATAAGAACAAATAAATTGTGAACCGTCGAATAAAGAGAATAAGTATATGTGTTCGATAAATAACTACTTAATTAATAAATATTTATTGAACTAATAAATTGAACAAAATTAACGGTATCGAGTTCGATAATTCTCTTGATATATACATATATTATTAGGCTAAAGTCAAAACATGATCGAATGGGCAATTAAGATGAGCGTGAAGTGGACTTGGGGACAATACATGTCTTACTTGTTGACTCGAGGGAATTAATGATATATATATGCAAATGACGCCACAATTCACCAGAGGCAATTCATGCCACCACGACTTGTCGCAATCGCTCGTTGCATGCGTGACGATCGATTATATAGGTTAATTAAGTTGGCTAATTAATGAATTATATATATATATACATCGATAATCTTCAACAATAGAAAACAATAAGCAAGTTTCCACGTTCGCCATTTATCGAATGATGTTGTCTTAGGTTATAAGATTGCTCTTGCACGTAATTTGAAAGGTCAAAATAATCTTTTCCATGTGTATAATTATTTTGGTGCGAGAGATATATTTTTTTTCTTGGAAATATTCTAGTCAAATAAGATGCCTTGTATGTTTAGTTCTCTTATATTCTAGGGTTTGCTTTTGAGACCAATCATTAGATCGCATTATCCATCAAGGTAGATTAACATTTCTAGCAAATCCAGAAGGAGTAAATAGAATTGTTAGAATCGTACTGTACAAGTTCTCTTTATGAGGTTTTAAATTTTATTTTCAAAAAGGAAATATTCTACTTCAATTGCAATAAATTGTCTCTCGTAGGTTGGGGTGATCATAGATCACTCTATCACTGTGGCATGTGGAAATAAAAGGTGCCAACTTTGGATAAGAGCCATCTGTTCATCTTCTTGTTGATCAGCTAGCACAGTAGATATCTATTAAAGATCTCTCCCAAAAAAAAAATAAAAATGGACCAAATTGATGGCTAATGTCAAAGCTCATGACAGCATCATTCAAAGTGGGCGTTAATATCAATTAATCACTGAACAATTATATGTTGTATCATTAAATTATTACAAAAAAAAAAGTACCTGAGAAAAGATAATGCATGCATATATGTGAACAAATCTTATTGAAAGTTAGAGCATATATATTTTAAATACTTTTGGATAAAGGGGGACCTCATAAATATTTTACATTTTATTTACGTAAGGAAATATATGGAAATATGTGAACAGAGTCGGTAAATTGTAAAAGAACGTGGAGTGCTAACATTTAAATATAATTATCATGCTTCAAATAATATGCGACTAGACATATTTTTGAATATTTTATTTATGTTATTTAATGATGTTTCTTTTACATATACATCCTCAAATCTCACTTCCTGGTTCAAACTTGTAGCTGAAACGAGTTAATAACAAGTAAAACAAGGATGTTCACTATATTGCCACTCAACATTACAATTAATTCAAATTATCCAACAGAAAACTAATTAGAACTTATTAAAGCACTAATTGCATGCATTATCTTATTTATTATTTACATATCTGCTAAATATTCAGATACTTATGCCTACTAAATAGACAGTAGCATAAATCTTTTGCTAAAGTTATTTTTAAATTTAACATAATTTAATTCAAAACATGAATATATACTTATAAATAATTAATATATATTTAAATAAAATAATTATATAATATTAAAATTATAATATTCACGATGATACTTTTATAGCTAATAGTAATTACAAACAACGATCAAGGATAACATAACAATATTATATTAGAATGAACACTAGTATGATGATGCGACATGGATGATGATGATCCGTGGTGTTGGATCAAATTCCCTTGTAATAGTCGTTATCATTCAAACACCGGCAATTGGAATTTTGTACGGGTGACACTGTCACTCACATACTCATAGGGTGAAGTGGATGAAGAAAAGATCATGGGTATAGAGAAAGTGAACGAAGTAGTGGAGTACTCAAAGAATGATCAAGAAGATGTTAAGGACTGCATACGATAGATAGAAAATTTATGTAGATAAGGGGAGACGAGTTTAGGACTTTCATACTAGTGATGAAGTTCTACTGAAGGTATCTTCCATGAAAGAAGTCATGAGGTTCAATAAGCGGAGGAAGCTTAATCCTCACTTGTACTAAAAAGAGCGGCATACATGCTAGTTCTTTCGTATAGATAAATTCACAATGTATTTCATGTGTTCATGCTCAAGAAGTACAAGCACGACGTTATGAATGCCATTCGTATCAAGAATTCGTAGACCTCATTGCTGAGTATCCAACACATATAATGGAGTGCAAGATGCAACGTTAGAAGAACAAGAATGTACCCATAGTCCGAGTAGCTTAGCGCTTCCATCATGGCGATGATGTGACATGGGAACTCGAGTCGAAAATGCGCCAAGAATTTTCTCATATTTTCGGTAAACCCTCTACTTAGTGCAAAGTTCGAGGACAAATTTTTTTCTAAGGGGGTAAGAATGTAATAACCGACAAAATATATATATAAAAGAGAAAAGAAAGAAAATAAAACCGTGACAACCGCAAGATAAGAAACAAAAGTTAAAAAAAACAAAAGCCCAATTGGAGTAAAAGTTAGTTAGAGATAAAACTTTATCCCATTAATTAGATTAGACTTAGATTAGGAGAGGGGATTTATTAGATAAACCAAACCAAAGCAATTAAACCTCTCCTCAAACCTTACGGTCCCTCTCCATGTTTTCTTTCTCTTTTCCCTCATCCGTGAGCAGGGGGCAGAGCCTTCGCTCATCATTCTAGGTGCAAGGGGTAGTCGAGCCTCTTTCCTTGCTATAATTATCTGATTCTCATGCCCCTCTACTCATCCCTACTCATCGGATTAATTGCAGGTACTGATCTGCTAGGAGAAGTGTTGATGTGCCTTGAATTATGTACCATGTATCCAAAATTCTGAAAGAAAAAAAATGAGAAAAAAGGAATCTATGGCGGAAGCGGAGGGCTTGGGCCGTTAGGCCCAAGCCCGTAGCCCGCCACTGATTCTCGTGGGGGTGTGAGGGGCGAAGCCCCCGCGGTATGGACTTTTATATATGAGAGTTAGGGTTTTATATGATGTACTCTCTTTTTGGTTCATAGTGAAATTCTTCTGACGGCGGCCTCCTTTGTCCGTGGATGTTTTTCTCTTGTTCACATTGATCAAGAGGGTTTTACCACGTTAAATCTTTGTGTTCATCTTATCTTTCTTTCGTTATTTTCATTGTTCATCGATCTTCGGTGTTTTATCTCCAATAAATTGGTATCAGAGCAGTGTTTCTTTCCGCAAAAATGACTACAACGAAGTTCAACATCGAGAAGTTCGACGGGAATACAAAATTTAGTCTGTGGCAAGTTCGGATGCTTGTCATCCTAGCTCAGAATGGATTGAAGAATGCGTTATCGGGACAAAAGCCTGATGCCATGGAGGCATCCGCCTGGGAGGAACTCGATGAGAAGGCCATGTCTGCTATTCAGTTGTGGCTAACGAATGATGTTCTTCAGGAAGTTCTCGTAGAGAAGACAACGACTGGATGAAATTTGAAACTCTATATATGACGAAAACCCTTGCGAATCGATTTGTGTTGAAGTAGCGGCTGTACACCCTTCGTATGCGTGAAGGTACGTCGATCAAATCGCATATCAGTGAGTTCATCGCCCTAATCAATGATTTGAAGAACGTAAATGCGAAGGTTGATGATGAAGATCAGGCCCTATTACTTCTTTGCTCTCTGCCATCTTCATATAAAACATTTAAGGAGACGATGATCTACAGTAGGGACAAACTCACGTTTGAAGATATTAAGGGCAGACTGCTGAGCAAAGAAAATTTGGACAACGAATTGGGATCAAGTAGCAAATCTGATGATCAAGCCTCAGGTCTGATCGCAAGAGGCAGACATCAGACAAGAAATAAAAAATAAGACAGATCCAGATCTAAGTCGAAGAACAGAGATAAAGTCTACAATTACTGTAAGAAGAAGGGGCATATCAAAGCAGAGTTTTACAAATTACAGAATAAGAATAAAAGGAACAACGAGAGTAATGAGAAGGGAAATCAGAAGGCTGAAGTTGCAGATGTCAGTGTAGTAGAAAGTGAGAATGAAGATGTTTTATTAGTAACGACATCAAACAAATCTATATCATCAAATGAATGGATTTTCGATTTTGGATGTTCATACCACCTAGTGGGATAAGGCTTTGTTGTTGTTGTTGTTGTTGTTGTTGTTGTTATACCATATGTGTCCCAATCGAGATTGGTTCTCCACGTACAAATCTATTGAATGTGGAGTCGTTCTTATGGGCAACAATACTGCATGTAAGACTATTGGTATTGGGTCCATCCAGATTAAGATGCATGATGGGATTGTTAGGACATTATCTGAAGTCAGACATGTTCCTAATCTAAAGAAGAATCTTATTTCTCTCGGTGTCTTATACTCAAATGGTTGCAAAGTTATTATTGAGTTTAATGGAATAAAGATTTTTCGTGGTGCTCTTGTGTTGATAAAAGGCCTCAAGATCGATAGCTTGTATGTTCTCCAAGGTTCGACGGTGATAGGTTCAGCAGCAGTCTCATCTACCTCAGAGGAAGATTGCACAAAATTATGGCATATGTGTTTAGGCCATATGAGTGAGAAGGGCATGCAAGTTCTCAGCAACAAAGGTCTTCTTCCTGGTGCAAAAGTTGGAAAATTAAATTTGTGTGAGCATTGTATCTTCGAAAAGCAGAAGAGAATTAGCTTTGGTTCAACCATTCATAAGAAGAAGGAAACTCTTGATTACATCCATTCAGATTTATGAGGTCCCTCTCAAGTTCTTTCGAAAGGAGGAAATAGGTATTTGCTGACATTTATTGATGACTTCTCTAGAAAATTTTGGGTTTATTTTCTAAAGCATAAAGATGATGTATTTGAAACATTCAAGTCATGAAAGACTCTATTAGAGAAGCAATCTGAAAAAGTTGTGAAGAGACTGAGGACCGACAATGGACTAGAATTCTGTAATTCTAAGTTTAATGAATTCTGTGACAAAGAATGCATTGCAAGATATCACACAGTTGTGAGAACTCCACAGCAGAATGAAGTCGTAGAAAGAATGAATAGAATTCTACTAGAGAAAGCTCGATGTATGCTGTCAAATGCAAAACTTAACAAGGAGTTTTGGGCAGAAGCTGTCAACCTAGCGTGTCACTTAGTGAATCGGTCTCGCCATCGATCCTTAGACTTAAAAATTCCTAAAGAAGTGTGGTCAGGTAATCCTCATAATTAATCACATTTAAGAGTTTTCGGTTATCCTGCATATGCACATGTTAATGATGGATAGCTTGAACCTCGAGTTAGGAAGTGCATATTTCTTGGTTATAAATCTAGTGTTAAAGGTTATAGATTATAGTGTCCTGAAACCAAAAAATTCATTATCAGTAGAGATATTACTTTTGATGAATCTGTGATGCTTCACTCGAGAAAAATATTTGTCTATTATTGATGATAGAGAAAAACAGAAGACTTTGAAAAATGTGGAGTTAGAACTTTCAAATTCTTCTGATGAAAAGAATGATGCTACTGATACTCCTGAAGTTCGTACATCACCTCAAGCTCAGCAATAATACATGCTAGCTCATGATAGACCGAGAAGAGAAATAAAAGCACTTCAAAGGCTCGGGTTTGAAGAACTAGTGGCTTATGCATTAAGTGTTGCTGAAGATATTGAGTTATTTAATCATTCCTCTTATTATGAAGTTATTTGAATTCTTGATTGCAATAAGTGGTTAATAGCAATGCAAGGGAAAATGAAATCTCTACAGAAGAATGACACTCGGGATTTTGAAAAATAACTAGTGAATAAGAAGATTGTTGGCTGAAAATGATTGTTCAAGAATAAAGAAGGAATCAATAATGAAGAGACAAAGTACAAAATAAGATTGGTGGTAAAAGACTACAGTAGAGAGTGTTGATTTTCATGATGTGTTCTCTCTAGTTGTGAAACATACTTCTATTCGTACTTTGCTTGTTATTATTGCTTTGCAAAATTTTGAACTTGAGCAGCTAGATGTTAAGAGTGCATTCTTACATGGTGATCTAGAAGAAGATATATATGGAGCAGCCAGAAGGTTTTAATGTTGAAGGTAGAGAAGAAAAAGTCCTTGTATGAACTTAAACAATCCTCTCGACAGTGGTATAAAAGGTTTGATTCATTCATGTTGAGTATTGATTGTGCTAGAAGTAAGTATGATAGTTGTGTCTACTTGAATCAACTTGTTGATGGTTCATTTATCTATTTGTTACTCTATGCTGATGATATATTAATTGCAATGAAAGACATATCTGAAATTAACATTTTGAAAAATAAGTTAAGTTCTGAATTTGAGATGAAGGATCTTGGAGAAGTAAAGAAGATTTTGGGAATGGAAATTTCTAGAGATAGAAGCGCAGGAAGATTTTTTCTATCTCAGCAGAAGTATATTAAAAAAGTCTTGGAGCGTTTTGGAATGCAGAATGCTAAGGCGGTTAGTACACCGATTGCTGCACACTTTAAACTCTCAGCTTCATATTCACCACAATCTGATGAAGATAAAAGGTATATGTCAAAAGTTCATTACTGTAGTGCAATTGATAGCATTATGTACGCAATAATTTGCACTCCTCCAAATATATCTCATGATGTCAGTGTTGTTAGTAGATATATATTTAATTCAGGAAAGAAGCACTAGAAGTTGTTAAGTAGATACTGAGATATTTAAGAGCTACTTCTGATGTATGCTTGAAATTTGGTATAAATTCAGCTGGACTGGTTGGCTATGTTGATTCAGATTTTGCAGGAGATCTTGATAGAAGAAGATCCCTAACTGATTATGTCTTTACTATTACTGATTGTGTTGTGAGTTGGAAAGCTATTTTGCAGAATACAATAGCATTATCCACGACTGAAGTTGAATACATGGCAATCACTAAAGCTGTAAAAGAAGCTATCTGGTTGAGAGGATTAGTCGGGGAGCTCACTATGAAAGAGGAAGTTATTGTCATTTATTGCGATGGTCAGAGTGCAATACATCTTACAAAAGATCAAATGCATCATGAAATGACAAAGCATATTGATGTGAGATATCATTTTGTCCGTGATATTGTCAAAAAATAAGATGTTCAAGTTCAGAAGATTAACACACATGACAATCCAGCAGATATGATGACAAAGAGCTTACCTGTTTTCAAGTTCGACTATTATTCAGACTTGGCTGGTGTTATACAAAAATCAAGCTAGGTCCATCTAGGCCATTCGGTAAAAGAGAGCATGTTGAGTATTTATTTTTAAGAGTTTTGTAAAATTCAAGTCAATGTGAAGATTTGTTGATGTGCCTTGAATTATATATTGTATCCAAAATTCTAAAAGGAAAAAATGAGAAAAAATAAAAAATAAAAATCTGTGACGAAAGCGGAGGGCATGGGGCCATTAGGCCCAAGCTCGTAGCCTGTCACTGATTCTCGTGGGGGTGCGGGGGGCGAAGCCTTCGCAGTATGGACCTTTATATATGAGGATTAAGATTTTATATGATGTACTCTCTTTTTGGGTCATAGTGAAATTCTTGAACCAGAAATCGACCGACCAATTTATTGAACCCACAGTTGATTTCATTATACATCGACCGGTCGATCGATCCACGAGCCTTACCAACTGACTCATCGACCGTTCAATTGAACGGATCGACCGATCTAATTATCCCAGAGTCCAAATTGATGAACTTACCGGTCGACCGATCTCAACAGACCGGTCGACCGACCCAAAGCCCACCGATCGACCGTTTCCCAAGAATCGGTCGACCGATTTCCAGTAACTTTTTTTATATTTATTAATTCATCAACTTTCCAATCTGAATATTGCCTATATAGAACTGATTTTATTTTCTGCCCTCTTATTCACCCTTGATTTATAAATCAATTCTCTTACTAATTTATTGCTCAACGACTTTATTGCCTCTGTTATAAGAAGAACAAATAATGGCAAGTTACTAAAAGTGATTAATAAGTTAAGATGAAAGATAATAAATGGGTTGTCAGTCCAAGGCAAGTGTTTCATAATAAGGGTCGCTTCCTTGGTCATGATTTGATCACCCATTGACCCGTATGAGGTTGTATTATTTGCTCGGCATACCCTAAGAATTAAAGACACCTAAAGTCACCTTGATTTCTAAACATGAACTAAGATTAACAAGTATGAACAAGACAAGCAAACATGAACATCAAGTCAAGTTATCGATATTCTCATATCATGATTATAAGATTTTTAGCATAATTTAATTATATTGCTTTATGTCATCGACGTACATCTCTTATGATTATATATGATGCTCTCATGTTTCACATTCCATATCAAGGTAAGTATGCATTTTTACCTCCGATTATTCTATTCATGTTATGCATTATATATTATGTGGTTCCTCACTATGCTGTAAAACTTATAAGAGGGTCTGATTTTCATAGGATCATGTCAGTGACGGTGTTGAGTAGGTGCGGTGACGAAGCTCTAATGATAAGACAACACAAACCACAGGATTTATTAGTTTTTCTTTTCCTTCCGCATTTATAGATTCATGATGTAGAATTTTATTTTATTCCTCAGAGCTGATGTAACCTTTCCTAGACTTCCGCATATTTATGTTATTTTATTTTATTATTCTTTCATTGACGTGTTTCGATTTTTGACTGAGATATGGTCAACATGGTAGTGACGGAGGTCAATTTGGGGTGTTACACTCTTACTCTCCCTCTCCCTCTCACATCTCTCTTTCAAGAATTTTCTTTTTTTGTCTAGTGTAGCATGCACTGACTAGAGAGCTAGAGATTTTGCCGTGTAAAGAAGCCGATTGAAAATGATGGAATAAAGGGGAACAGTGTTACAAAGTTATGGATGATGATCGGGGAGAAGCCAAACCATTCACTTAACAAATCATCAACGCCAAACACACGTAACTTAACTTTGCATATCTCTTGCACATCCTCGTAAACGTTGGCCATTTTTATTGGAGTCTCACGTTACTTAAAAGATGCATATCCACTTTGGCATGCAGCTCACACGCCCAAGTGCATCATTGCATGCACTATTAATCGATCATTGCACAGTCGGCAAACAGCCTCAGGATCACAGTAATTGAAAAGTTACTCAACAGTGCTCATGATCTTCCACCATGTAACATGTAATATATATATATATATATATATATATATATATATATATATATATATATATATAATGAGAAAGAGGGACCATGAGATTTCGGTATAGATGTTAAAAAATGAACTGTTTTCCTTTCTTTTATATGGCCAGGTGTGCATTAAATTGTCGAGATAGCAACTTCACGTTCAAACATCTACTACTTTACTAAACAGAATTATTACCACAAGTAGCATCTAGTGTTAAGAGAATTAAATTTTCTTTTGCGTCGTCGCAGCGAAATAAGAAGCTAATTAACATGTAAAATTGTACGAATGTTATCCAATTTTATGATTATGTGATCATATATTGGAATTAAATTCGTCGCATAACTCATGAAAATAATTAATATATCATCGGCGGACTTCTTCGATAATAAAAGGACAGACATAAGAACAAAGAAATTGTGAACCGTCAAATAAAGGAAATAAGTATATGTGTTCGATAAATAACTACTTAATTAATAAATATTTATTGAACTAATAAAATGAACAAAATTAACGGTATCGAGTTCGATAATTCTCTTGATATATACATATATTACTAGGCAAAAGTCAAACATGATCGAATGGGCAATTAAGATGAGCGTGAAGTGGACTTGGGGACAATATATGCATTACTTGTTACCTCGAGGGAATTAATGATATATATGCAAATGACGCCACAATTCACCAAGGCAATTCATGCCACCACGACTTGTCGAAATATGTTAATTAAGTTAATGATATATATGCAAATGCTCGTTGCATGCGTGACGATCTATGCATATAGGTTAATTAAGTTGGCTAATTAATGAATTAAGCTTGCGAGATGCTAATAATTATATACATACATCCATCGATAATCTTCAACAATAAAAAAAATTAAGCATGTTTCCACGTTCGCCATTTATCGAATGATGTTGTCATAGGTGATAAGATTGCTCTTGCACGTAATTTGAAAGGTCAAAATAATCTTTTCCATGTGTATAATTACTTTGGTGCGAGACATATATTTTTTTTTTCTTGGAAATATTCTAGTCAAATAAGATGCCTTGTATGTTTAGTTCTCTTATATTATAGGGTTTGCTTTTAAGACCAATCATTAATTAGATCGCATTATCCATCAAGGTAGATTAACATTTCTAGCCAATCCCGAAGGAGATTGTAAGTAGAATTGTTAGAATCGTATTGCACAAGTTCTCTTTATGAGGTTTTAAATTTTATTTTCAAAAAGGAAATATTCTACTTCAATTGCAATAAATTGTATTTTAATCTTCCTCTCGTAGGTTGGGGTGATCATAGATCACTCTATCACTGTGGCATGTGGAAATAAAAGGTGCCAACTTTGGATAAGAGCCATCTGTTCATCTTCTGGTTGATCAGCTAGCACAGTAGATATCTATTAAAGATCTCTCCCAAAAAAAAAAGGACCAAATTGATGGCTAATGTCAAAGCTCATGACAGTATCATTCAAAGTGGGTGTTAATATCAATTGATCACTGAACAATTATATGTTGTATCATTAAATTATTACAAAAAAAGTACAAGAGAAAAGATAATGCATGCATATATGTGAACAAATCTTATTGAAAGTTCGAGCATATTTTAAATACTTTTGGATAAAGGGGGACATCATAAATATTTTACATCTTATTTACATAAGGAAATATGTTCAAATATTGAACAGAGTCGGTAAATTGTAAAAGAACGTGTAGAGTGCTAACATTTAAATATAATGATCAAGCTTCAAATAATATGCGACTAGACATATTTTGAATATTTTATTTATGTTATTTAATGATGTTTTTTTTTACATATACATCCTCAAATCTCACTTCTTGGTTCAAACTTGTAGCTGAAACGAGTTAATAACAAGTGAACAAGTAAAACAAGGATGTTCACTATTGCCACTCAACATTATAATTAATTCAAATTATCCAACAAAAAACTAATTAGAACTTATTAAATCACTAATTGCATGCATTATCTTATTTATTATTTACATAACTACTAAATATTCATATACTTATGCCTACTAAATATACAGTAGCATAAATCTTCTGCTAAAGTTCTTTTTAAATTTAACATAATTTAATTCGAAACATGAATATATACTTATAAATAATATATATATATATTTAAATAAAATAAGTGTATAATATTAAAATTATAATATTCATAGTAATATTTTTATAGCTAATAGTAATTATAAACAACCGTCAAGTATAACATAACAATATTATATTAGAATGAATACTAGTATGATAAAAATAATATTATTGATAATAATTACTATTAATCTATTACTATTGTTAATGCTAATGATGATAATAATAATTTCCATTTTTTCTTTATTCGTTAATACACATTTTATTATATTATTTTATATTCATGTGAGATATGAGAAAGAAAAATATGGTTAAAGAGACCATTCTTAACACTTCTCGAGGCTGATACCGCCTGTCCAGCTGCCCGATTCCATCGGACGGTGTCTCTTATATTTTTATTCACTTTTTTTAAAACTTAAATGCACTGATTGCAATCGTCTGACTCTTTCTACAGTCATGATTTTGTCTTTTAAAACAACAACAACAACAACAACAAAGCCTTATCCCACTAGGTGGGGTCGGCTACATGGATCATACGACGTCATTCCGCTCTATTAGTAACCAAACCTTTCGGTATATTATTCACCAATAGATCTTGCTCTATTAGTTCGCCAAGTGTCCGCCTTGGCCTCCCTCTCCCTCTTTTAATCGGACTCCAGATTAATTTTGTCTTTTAAAAAATAAAACTAAAATGTCAAACAATTTAAAACCCTTCTCTTTATGGATTGTTTTGACTGCTTTTGAGATATCTCTATAAAAAATAGACCTCAATCCACATTTCACCACCTCCTTGTTTTGTACCTTTGTTGAAGCATTTCCACAAATGTCAGCATGTGCTAAATTACAAATATATTTACTCTATGAAAAAACAATTATACATGAAAAAAACAATAATCCTTGTTGAATATGTCACAGTATTGAACAAATTCTCACATAAGTAAAAAAAATCTAGTAATTTTTCAATGGTTTGTGGGATAGAACATTTGCAAAATAAAGATGACATTAAGTAATTAGGATGCTAATTTTAGTGTAATACCTTTTTCATGTGTGAAAAGAGACAAATATGATACTCCAATTTGTAAATAGATTAGTTAAACATTATAGAACAATTTTACAAGATACTCCATTGTGAGTAGAATTTTTTTTAATACTAGTTGACATTGTGGTACTAGATACCGAAGAGAAAATTAGATGTGAATAAAACACTTGTCCTCACTTAACATATCAATACTATTATACTAAACAAACTATCATATAAGTTAAAAGCTTTTTATAATTTCTCACTGTTTTGTGGGATAGGACATTTGTAAGTAAAGATGACATTATGTAATTTGGATACTATTGTTTAATGTATGAAAATATGAATGAAATCAAAGTTTACGAACATGATACTCCAATTTGCAAATAGATTAGTCAAACATTATAAAAATGTATACAAAATATTTCATTATGAGTAGAAAAAATTCTTCATATCAATTGGCTTTGTGGTACTAGACGTCGAAGAGAAAGCTAGATGTAAATTAAAAAATACTAATCCTTACTCAATATGCCAGTACTTTTATATTGAACAAACTCATGTATAATTAAGTTAAAAGATTTTATTTAATTTCTCAATTATTTGTGGCATAGCACATTTGCAAGTAAAGACGACATTATGTAATTTGGATGCTATTGTTAGTTTAATATCCTTTTTCATGTGTAAAATGATGAATACAAGTTAAAGCTTAACAAATATGACACTCTAGTTTCCAAATAGATTAATTAAACATCATAAAGAAATTATGTAATATACTACATTGTGAGTATAAAATTCTTCATATTAATCGGCTTTGTGATACTACATACTAGTGTTAGTGAAATTTGGATTCTAGTGTGAGTGTAATATCCTTTTTCATGTGTGAAAAGATAAATAAAAGGTACAGCTTACAAATATGATACTCTAGTTTGGAAATAAATTAATTAAGAAATATAAATAAATTATATAAGATATTACATTATGAGTGGAAAAACTCTTCATATTAATCGATTTCGTGTAATATTTTAAAAATCGGTTCAGATCGTCCAGTTCAATCTGTCCGACTGTGAACTAGCTATGAACATGGTCTAATTTATTAATAAAATCGGAATAGTTAAAAACTTGATTGACTCAGAAAAATTGGATTAAACTGGTAAATCGAGTTCAACCCAAATTTTTAATTTTTTTCAAAAAAATTGAAACATGGAAATGTTTTAATGGGATATATGAATGTTTAAATAATTTTATAATAGAATTGGAAAGTTCTGCACATGAAGTACAAAAAAAGGAAAATAATGAAATAATAAAAATCAAGGGAAAGAACTTGAATCCTTGATTGGAGGAAATGAATCAAGATAGAAACATATTATTAACTGAATAAAATAAAAGAGAGTTATATGTGGAAAGAGAATAAAATTTGGTAATAATATATTAGTAATAAATTTAGGTTGAAAATAAATTTAGATTATTATATTAGTAATAATAATTTAATAAAGAATACTACTATTTAAATTAACATTATTTAAAAATAATAGTTATGTAATTATTTTAATCATTTTTATAATAATGTATATATTATATTGCTCTCAAATAATTATAAATAATATTATTATATAAAAAATACGGTTGAACTAGTTGAATCCCGATTGAACCTCATCTCGTCGGATAACATGCTGATCTAATTTTTAAAACATTGGTTTTGTGATACTAGATATCGAAGAGAAAATTAGATGTGAATGAAACATTAATCCTTATTCAACATGCGAGTACTATTATAGTGAACAAACTCACGTATAAGTTAAAATATTTTGATAATTTCTCAATGCTTTGTGAGGTAGGACATTTGTAAGTAAAGGCGACATTAAGTAATATGGGTGCTAGTGTTAGTGCAATACCCTTTTTCTATAAAAAGATGAATGAAAGTCAAAGGTTACAAATATATATATATATATATATATATATATATGATATTCCAATTTGTAAATAGATTAGTTAAACATCATAGAGGAACTCTTCAGGATAATTCATTGTTAATAAAAAAAAAATCTTCATACAAGTTGGTTTTGTGGTACTAGATATCGGAAAAGATTCAATTAAATTAAATTAATTTATTGGAGAATTCATACAAGTTGGTTTTAATTAAATTAAATTAATTAAATTAAATTAAATTAATTAAATTAATTAAATTAAATTAAATTAACATACAAGTTGGTTTTATTGATCCTAGGAAAGTCATTTCCTAGCTACAACAAGACATTAATTCATGTGAAAAATTAAATTAACTTTTCCTGTATTGGATAAAATTAAATTAAATTTACTCTCAATTGTGAAGATACAATGAACAATTAACTTTTCAAATTGGCGAATAAAATTTATTATGTACCAGTGATCAGCTACGAAGATCTTGACGTAATAAAAAGTTGTGCAAGAGATTTCGAAAGTAATTCAAATTACATATTCACTAATAAAATCTCATACTTCAAGATCATAATGAACATAGTGTGAAAAGATAGAGATGGCTCTCATCCTTCCTAGTGTGGAAAGATGGAGATGACACTCATCATTCCATTCATGAACATATGCCAACCAAAGCAACTTTTGGAGAAAAATGCACAATTCCAAGCCGAGCACATGAAACTTCCCAAGCACCTTAGGTAGAGCTAAAATTACTTTTCTCTACCATTATGTATAAATTATTTAAATCAAATTCTTTTTTCTGTCATTGTTAATGCTGGACTAGATGAAGACCAAGCCAAACAAATCATAGATGTTGTCAACGGACATAAAAAATAATATGGTACATTATAGATGATAAAAAAAAAGTCTTACACTCATCAATATATATATGTATAGAATAACCACAGTAAACATATGCCAAATTATTTATAAGGGTCAAATAAGATTAAACTCAAATTTGAAAGATGTGGTAAAAAGAAAGTTATGAAACTTTTTGAATTCAAGACTAATTTATCTCATATATGATAGTCCTTGTGTTAGCCCTATAAAGTCATCGTTAAAAAGGAGGCTTATAGTTCAAAATGATAAGGTAAACTCATACTATTTAAAATTCTTGCAAGACGAAGTTGTATAGATTATAAAAAGTGAAATAAGTTAGTAAAAAGGATCACTTCCCTTTATCTCTACAAATTAGATACAAGAAAGATTGGCCGAACATGAATATTTGTATTATCTAAATGGATTTTTTAGATTTTTGCTAAGATTTATTAATCATGTAGATCAAGAGAAAACTATATTTACTTGTCCTTATGATATTTATACTTATAGTAAAATATCATGTACACTTTGTAACGCTCACGTTACATTTCAAAAATATATAATGACTATGTTTTTCATATTACATATAGGATATTATGAAGATATACATTGATGACTTTTTCAATCTGTGAATTTTTTCTGTGCATCTTGTTAAACAAATATTGACAAGATTTTGCAAATATTTGAGCAAGTTAATTTAGTGGTAAATTGAAACAAAAATGTTACTTTATGGTCACGCAAGATATTATGTTGAGACACATTGTAAAGAAACAAAGAAATTGAAGTAGATAAAATCAACATTGAAGTGTAGAATTTTGCAAATGGTTCATCAAGGTTTTTCAAAAAAAAAATGTCAAGCTTCTACTATTTTTTTCATAAGGACACTAAATTTTAACTTCAATAGTGATTATTTGGTAGCCTCTAAACTGAAATAGTGGAACCTTACATTTGAAGTGGTGTGTAAGTGACTTTATCGTAGCAACTATTTTAAGGCAAAAGAAAGAAGGCAATAATCGGGTCATTTATAATGCCAAAAAATTCTAGTTCTTATTTAGTGGTGTTTAAGAGATTAGACGGGCTCCTAGTAGTTTCGGTCAATCAGATTTTGACCATACATCGGACGGGCCGAACAAGCTCATTAATTTAATGGATTATTATCGGATCACCTAATAGACTTTCTAACTTGTCTCACTCGTTAAGGTTTAATAGGCCTTAATGGATATATTGGATAGCGGACGAACCAGGCAAACCCATAAATTTTTTTAAAACAATAATTTATTTGTTTTATTTATTTTTAAATTTGACATTTCTTTTTCCTATATTTTCTTATATTCTTTTCCTTGATGCATTAATATAATAATATAACAAATAAACTATCATTATTTGTTCCTTCAGTTTTCTCATAATTTTTTAATATTTTGTCATTTTACTCATTTGTTTATTTTTCCATTAATAATAGAAAAAATCAAATTAATAATGAATAAACTACTTATATTTTATTATTAGGTAAATATTATTATATAAGCTTACTAGCTATTATTTCTAAGCACTAGGCATCAGACTTATCTTGCTGAATAAGTAGTTATTCAAATGAATATCTCCAAATAGATAGTGGAATAAGGATAAATCGGTCAAACTTCATTTTTATTAAAACCATCTTAAAAATAAAAAAACTACCATTGTGATCCACAAAATCCCAATATTTGTATTTCATCCAAACGAAAGAATAAGTCTATTCTCACGGTTTTCACCTTTTAATAATTTTTTATTTCTTTATAATTTAGCCATATATTATTATATTTATAATAATAAAAATAAATGTCAAGTATTTACAATAAAGTATTTTAATTATAAAATATTATATATTAAAAATTTATTCTTTTTAAACCAACACAAAGAATTAATAAGAATATAAGAAGAATATTTATATTATTCGAAATAAATTTTATTATTCTCTTTAATATATTATTGATCCAAACGACACCTAAATAACTAGTAATTAATGTTGTTTAAATACTTAATCTTATTAATAGATTAACCACTAGTCTATCGGATGATTTGTTAATTATCGGGTAAAAAGTTTAAAAATATAATGTTCGACATGTTATCCGTCCGAGCCCGATAACTTATTAGACGAATTCGGACCGAGCATGAACAGGCTTACCCGTTATCATATCAGGTTGGACAATGGACGGATCACACACCCCTATTCTTGTCCAATTAAAGCGCACCCAATATTTGTATAACCGGACCCGACCGGACTGTCCAATCGGTTCAATCTCAAATCGATTGTCGGACCGGTCTGACTTTGTATATAAAATAAGTTTTAACAATAAAACGCAATGAACCGAAAAAAAAAATAATAAAATCGGGTTGAACCATCCATTCTGGTTCAACCCAATTATTTTTATTTTGAAAAGGAAATCAATGATATAAAATGGAAAGTTGCAAACAGAATTTTGAAAGATAAAATGAAACACAACAACTGATGAAATGAAGCCTAAAATCATGGAAGATTTGAATAATAATAATAATAATAATAATAATAATAATAATAATAATAATAAAGTTATCTATTATTATTATTATTATTATTATTATTATTATTATTATTATTATTATTATTAACTTTATTATTATTATTATTATTATTATTATTATTATTATTATTATTATTATTATTATTATTATTATTATTATTAATCTACTAGTCATCTTGATTTTGGGTAGCATTAACTTTTTGAAGCATAGAGAAAATTTTTAAAAATAAAATAATTCATCTCTATCTTTTTAAAAAAAATATGTAAGAAATTGAGATGAAAACATTATATAAAATGCAGGAATTTTATTTATAGCAAAAATTACTTGTAAGAAATAATTCTGGAAGAAGAATTAAGAATAGGTAACTAAAATTTCACGAGTAAATTTTAATATAATTAATTAATATTGCATCACTAGTATCACGTAGTTAATAAAAACAAGATGATAATATATTTGTGATTATGATTTTGAATAAGCCTTAATTTTTAATATATAATAAATGATATTTTGGCATAAATTTATTATTACTAATGGTTTATTATTTATATATTATATTGTATTACTTATGATTTCTCTATTCAAAATTATTAGAAAATAATATTATTTTTCATATAATCCGATTCAATTCGGTTGAACCTGATCGAACCGAATGAACCGTGACCCAGTTAGCCATTCGATTTGATCTTCAATACGGTTATAAAAACATTGATCACACCCCAATTTTGACAATAGTATAGTATATGTTTTTGTTAAGTTTAGATCATATTTGATTGAATCTAATGTTATTGTATTCACTAATCACTTAGCAATTAGCATTTAAACATTTGTTATAGAAGAAAGAATCCAAATCTTGACTAATAAGATGGGTATTATTACTCCCAAAAGTTTGATCTTGAGGTAAAAGATAAAAATGGTGCTGAAAATTAAGTTGCAAACACCTATCAAGTATCAAATTTACCTAAAAATGTTAATAAAAAAGAGTGCAAAATTAATGAAGACTTATAGAGTCATAGACAACTATATTTATTCAGTATCCCATCAAAATTTATCATCGTTTGAAGATATAACAAATCATTTAATAGTAAGATACTTTCCTACCGGCATAACTCAAACTTTTTTATCAGTGTGATCTTATATTGTTCAAGAAATGTCGAGATTTTCAATTCATAAAATGTGTCATTGAAATTAACGTCAACAAAATGATTGTCGGATCGACCTGCGAACCCGATGACCCGACCCGACCCAAATCGTTCCGATCTCGCCCGACCGTACCGAAGATCCAAATTTTTTTAGTTTATATTGTATGTATATATATATATATTATAATAAAATGTTATAAATGTGTAAAATAATTTTTAAATACTTAACAAAACACTTTATGCTTTTTAAATAAATATTATATAATATTTTATATTAAATAATAGATGAAAATAAGAAAAAGTTTTAAAAAAAATTCTGACCATCCGACATGACTCCGAACCGAGTCGGATTGAATCAGATCCAACCCTCATAGGGTTGACCCGACCCGACCTAATCAAAATCGGGTAGGTCGAGTCAAAGTCGACCCGTGAACACCCCTAATTGTCACTCCAAGTGTAGACATGATGGAGTCAAAAGAACAGTAACTAAAAGTTTACATGCATAATATTATTGACTTAACTTATTTAGGGATGTAAACACATCTGTGCAGGGCCGCGATAAATTTCAGTGAATTGAGAATATTTCTATAAGACATGAAATGCCTCGTACTACTAATTTGAAAATGGAATTATTTGATGTGTACATGGGAAATTGTTTTTGTGGATTCATTTCTAAAGGCCGAGAAGCTCAAATACAAGTAGCAGTAAACTAAGTATCTAAATGAATTAAAGTCGCGCTAACTGCTATATATGTGATTCTATATCCTGCAAAAGATTATGAGCAAAATCATTTTTTCGTTAAATTTGGAATTTAAATTGTCCATAAGTGATGGGCAAATATGTCATTGAAAAGTAATTTTAGAATATACTAAAAAATGAGAAAAAGAAGTATACTGCACATTATATGTTGCTTGATGTTGTACAAGATGATCGATTTATTATATAAAAAATTTTTACAATAAGTCGATCGACTAAGTGTAATATACTCAATGATCTAACGAGATTAAACCCAGAATAGCTACCCCCTATCATCCACGGATCAGCCACCTAATGAAAAGCTCGACTAGATAGATCAAGTCCATTTTTTGAGAGAATTATCACAAAATTACGGAAAGATTGATCTAGCGATCCGGATGAAATTTTATGAGCTTGCCGAACGACTCTTAAAACTGAATTTACATCCTCACCATATAAAATAGTTTATGAAAAGGTCTGTCCTATGCCAATAGAATTCTACGTAAGACAATCCAGAGAGTCAAGCTTTTGCATGAATTGGTACTTGAGTATTACAAAAGCAAGAAGAGACATTCAGCTTGCATAACTTGAATAGTTACGATGTGATGTTTATGAAAGTGCAAGGATATACAAAAACAAAAACAAAAACAAAAAAAAAGAACAAAACTTCTACTATTCAACTTTAAACTAAAATTCTTTCCTGGTAAATGGAAATCGCAATCGTGTGGATCATTCACTGTTGAGAGCGAAAGAGGTGTAGCATTGTGATGGCTTACTTTAACGGGTGTGATTTTGACCACACTAACGAACAAATGACTCCGGTGGAATAAAATTATCCATTTATTTGGCCCATGATTTTGACCACTTCACTCACTATTAAACCCTATCATAACGCTCCGTTACTATACTTTCTTTTTTCTCTCTCTCTCTCTCTCTCTCACAGTCACCCATAGTCACCTAGCATGTTCATAAAATCTTAACCTTGTATTGTTTTCAAAACCTTTTTATGTTTTTCGGAATTTTAAACAAAAAGTTATTTATAACTTATAATAGTATGAGGTTTAGATTGATTTAAATAAAGAATATTTTTTTATAATATAAAAATAAAACATGTTTAAATAATATATATAAGTAAAGACTAAATGACATTAGATATAAAAAAAGAAGTTAATTTAATTTGACTAGGAGGAGGAGATTACGTCGAATTAAAAGAAGAAAATATCCCTTTTAAATATAATTTAAAAAGGAGATTGTAGTGAGGTGATATACTCAAACTCTTGAAATTTTAAAAAATAGAATAGAATGATAAAAGGTTATCATCCATGTCTTTATGTACATATTTATAAATATTAAAAAAATCGTTTAATATAATTTACATCGTGGTGTTAAAAAATGTTGCTTCCAATCTCACTTAAATAATGTAATTACTAAAAATTAGTTCCAATAATTCTCAAAGATTGTAACAGGCCTGAGCAAATTTATTAGTTGAATATAATTCTTAAAAGATTAATAAAAAGTTTGTTCTCACTAACGCATCAAAAAGGAGCCCGAGTTTGTGATGGGCTCTTCTTGGGCCACGACAGAACCCAATGTTTCTGCATCCCCGACGTTGACGTCTCGTTTTAATAACTCTTTTTTTTTCGGTAAATAATTTTTATTTATTATTTATTATTATTATTTTACAACGGAGATCATTAAGAAAAACGTGATGGCAGGAGACTGGATTAGAATAACACGAGTGGCTGACTCAATTCCAAGAATGTTACGAGATTATATCCTAAAAAAATGGGATTGGTAATGCGTGGGTAGAGAGTCATGGCCAAGAATTAAGTGTGTGTGTGTACTGTGTGTGTGTGTGGGGGGGGGGGGGGGGGGAAGGGAAGGGAATAATGACGTTAGAAAAGGAAGGGAAAGGAGAAAGAAAGATCCCCACCGGCATAGATCACAACTGCAAAAGCCAGCAAAAACCCACGTATCCAAGATGTGGACACATCAGCATTTATTATTCAATCAATTAATAATTTGACATATTCCCACTACTTACTTCGGAAATCAGATGCCATCAATATTCCTTTTGAACTCTCTTTTTTTTTTCCCTCGCTATCTTGTTTTTATTCCCTATTGCTCAACCTCCGTTTGTTCTCTTCCTTTTTTTTTCTTTCTTTTTTTTTCTTATTTTCAAGTTCACGATCACACGAATAAAATAAATATAAAGGCTGAGAAGTAAGACAAAGTTAAATTCCCATCACCACATAATTAACAATGACATTAATTTGTCATCATCTATGCGTGACATAGAGCAACACACGCTAAGATTCAATATATGATTATAAAAGCTTTTTCATGTGCACTCTCTCCCTTACGATTGGAGATGATCAAGTCAATTCAGAGCGTCTACTCCGATTCAAAAGTCAGAACAAGAAGAAAAAACACATGCTGATTTTCATCAATGATAATTAATTTGCTGATATCAAATTGATTGCATTTATTACTGCCATATAGTGAATTAAAATGCCATAATTACACCTTTCTTAATCTCATGAAATTTGTAATAGTACCATATATATAATATATTAAAAGCAATAATCACATTAGCCAAAATATTCCGCCTCGGTAAAATATGCTTTCAATATCTTATACTACCAATTCTACAACATTACTACACTATACACAGCAAGAGACTTCCCTAATTCTCATTCGCTCTCCCCATCAAATTATCATCCATTAATTAATCAAACATTTATTTTAACAACTCGTGCTCCTCCTACGCCTACCAAAAGACTCAGCGCCGTCGGATGTCCCAGCCAAACGCATCTTGACCATCGATGAGCTCGCTATTCTGTCGATGGAGATAGGTATACCTTGCACTGGATCACCGTCCGGCCGACCCTAAACCCGGGCACCACCGTGAACCCCACCGCCGCCGCTCCGGAGCCGACGACCGGGTCGCTTAACGCATCCCCATCGGCGTCGTCTTCTGTCACGCTCTCCATGAAGACCTCCGAGAAGCGTATCCCTCGCCGGACCTGGAAGATCGTGCGGTCGGATTCAGGCGCGAACGAGAAGAAGAGACAGTGCAGCAGCCACACCCGGCGTGCCATCTCGGCGAACTCGCAGAAGAAGGGCGAGTCCGGCCAACTTCGACCTGAGACCATTGCGGTCCGGTGGTCGAGGTTGGCGAAGAAGGACGCCTCCATCTTCGGGTGCACCAGCGACAGGTACTTGGCCCGTGTGAACCTCGCCGCCAACCAGGCGCGCCCGTCGCTCGGGTTCTGCTTCCACTTGGCGGCCTTCAGCTCCGTGAACTCGTCGAAGAACTTCCCCCCGTCCCAGGAAGAGCAATCCTCCAACACCTCGAGGCCGAAGCTTTTGCGGTGGAAGTCGGAGAACATCTTCTGGCAGGCGTACGACTCGAACGCGAAAGTCCGGTGCTCCGGCTTCCTGCGTCGGAGCACGTCAGCCTGGATCGCGCCAGCAGCGGCGTCGAGGTCCCAACCGGCTGAGTCCATTTCCGTCATCATTATTTTCGTGAAAGAGCGGATGGAGTTGTAAGTGTACCGCAGCGCCGCGAGGAAATGGGTGGGATTTAAGCCGGACGGGTGAAGGCCGTCAAGGGCTGAGAGCGAGCGGCGCGGACGGAGCTTGGCGTCCAAAGCTCGGTTCTTTCTCTCGGACTCAAGGAGCTCTGTCTGCAGAGCGAGGAGCTCCGCATCCTTGTGTTTGAGCTCTGTCTCCAGTTTATGGGTGGTAATCTGGTACGTTTTTATGAGGTTCCGCTGCTCCTCAACCTGGGCGACGAACACGGGCTGCTGCAATCCCGCGATAGCCTGCGGCTTGTATTGGTTCTTGATGTAAGACTGCTTCATCTCAGAAATGCGCTTGAGCTCAGAAACGATGGCGAAGTCCGCGGCCTGTATCGTTTCAGGGTCATAGGGGCACTGCGCGACCTGGAGCTGGGCGTAGGAGGCCTTGATGGCCGAGAGGCTTGCGAAAAGGTTGGCGGCGAGGGATTCCAGGAGCTCCCCCCTGTCGCCAGACAAGGCAGGCCGCCACTGCTTCTCGTGCTCAGCCTTGTGGAAGTCGTCGCCGGGGAACTCGGAGAGAACGCCGGAGTAGTGGTCGTCAAGGTTCTGCGACAGCTTGAGCTTGTGGGCTCTGTCCTCGTCTATCTCGCCGCCGATGCCGGCCACGCTGCCCGAGTTTGCAGCGGAGCGCCGGAACCGCAGGATTTTGTTGATCGTCCGGGCCACCGACCCCAGGTTCGCCGGCGCTCTGGTGGTGGACTCCATCTCCAACTCGTTCTTTCCTCCCACCTACTCAGAGCTGCTGAAGAAATTAAAATACAACACCGCCAACATTAGCACACTTCTCAAAGCACAGTGTTTCCCTACTACTATTACTACTGCTATTGCCATGTCCGCCCCATGTCCTTTGAGAGCATGGAGGGGAAAAAAGAAAAGAAAAAAAAAACGGGAACAGCAGGAATAAAAGAACAACACTGTATATTATTTTTTTAGTTAAAGAAAAGAGGAGCTTATTTATCTATTGATTCAATCTCAAATGGAATATAAAATGTTCACAGGATACCCTAAGTCCCAATGGTGGGACAAATCTACATGGCCATGCACCACAATAAATCATGGAAAAGAGCGCCAAAATAATTGAGATGTACAAAAAAAAAATTAAAAGAGGCACACTGAGACTACAACAAAGGGGAAAAATCTGAAGAGGTGGAACTAGGAAGCTGCGCGATGTGTGAATTAGTGATTGATGATGATGGTTGGCAATAGCAATCTGAGGGCATGATCTGTTGTCAGGGGGCTCGATTCGTTGGATGTGGGAACAGCTTCAAAAGATGAGTTTTAGATGTGAACTTTGAACATGGAAAACAATGAAAGGGGACCAGGAACAGGTCAGGATGCATAATCTAATAGCCCCAATCTGTCGTGCTCAGAGTTAGGTTACGCAAGTGATCAAGGTCCCATGCAAAGATCATGTCTGGAATCCCTCATAATAAAGCACTCAAATGGCCATTAGCACCCAATAGAATAATATTAGTGCTAGCAAACTTTCCACTGTTGGACAATCAACAGCCAAGAAGATTATTCCTTTTTGTTTTTCCTTTTAGTTCTTCCAATTTGATAGACTCAACCGCCGGCCCATGCACTTTGATTTGTACATAATGAATGCTGAAAAGTAGAGAGTCCTAATACAACTTTTCAAGAGTTATTTGTGATCTAAGTTGCCCACTTGGAAGGATAAAGGGAAAGAAAACAGAGAAAACTACTCACATTAAGAGAAAAAATGAGTAGATTACTAACAACAAAAGGTTAGTAGATAGACATGGCACAGCTGAATCAAACCCTTATCACCCTGGAACACGCAAACCAAACTTTTACTCGCGGCTCCATTCTCACTTCACTTCAAGAAACACACCAATTGCATGACGAATCTACCAAATATCATATTATACCAGTTTGTTCAGTCCATGGACTCCAAATACTTTCACATATATGTTCTATTTATTTATTCAGGACTGAACTAATTCTGTTTTTTTTTTTTTTGCTTGAACTAAACTAATTCGGTTGTATTCAAACGGGAAGTTATATATATATTTGCAACTGCGGCATAATACATATTTTATAAACAGTGATATAAAAAAATTCACTTAAATGTTTGTGGCAACAAATTAGGCTACCATAAAATACACGCCTTGGATTACTACTCTTCTTTTATTTTATTTCTTTCTTTCGCTCTCTACCAAGAAACATATCTAGAAAAAAAATAATTAGCAAATGTTGTATCCTCACAAGACCTTTAAAGTCATCATAACCATCGCCGTGTAGAGAGCTTACAGCTGATACATATCGAGATACCTTTTTCATTCATTCAGATTGAACAACACAACAAAAATACCATAAAAATCTCCCCAAAAAAGGTGTTCCCGACGAGAAAGGATTAGAAGTTCAAGATAATAATCGATACGGAAGTAAGGCGCACACCCAGAGAAATAAAGGAAATAGAAAGCAGAAATCGCTTTAATCTAATAAAGGTTCGGGAAAAGATAGGGCGCGAAGTATTCACCAATCGATCGCTATGGATTTTGGGGACCTCGCCAAGATGCAATCTTTAGGCGACGGCGACGGCGACGGCGACGGCCGCGGGGGCGGTCAATATGAAATCAAAGAAGCAGCAGCCACCGGACGCTCTCATCCGAGGCCCGAAGCGATGCCGCTAGTGGCGGAGAGGGAATCGCAGCAGACGAGGGCGCTCCCCCTATCTCTTTCGGATTAACCGCTGCGAACGCCTATGCTCGAAGAAGACGAAGCAAGTGCGCTATGGCGATGCAAAGGGCGGGAAGAGTAGCTAGAAGAGAGGGGGGAGAGAGAGAGGGGGAGAGAGAGAGAGAGAGAAAAGGGGGAGAGAATGCAAAGAGAGATGGCGGTCTTTTTGTCTGCTCTCTTCCTGCTCCTTGTTTGTTTGTTTCTCGGTCAATAATGGCCGTAAGGCTAAAACGTTGGATTTCAATACCGAGAATGCCCCCTCCTCTGGTTCAAGAATCCCCATAATGCCCCCAAGAATCCGAACCTTCTGGAGTATTATTGAGCTGGTAATTCCAGGATTAAAATATGTTTGGGCCCTTTTATTCAAATTACACGATACGGTTACGGGGGTATTTTTGGTAGATTAATATTGCACGAAGCAGTAACTTTTCTTTCCAATTTTTTTTTCCTTTTTTGTTTAAAGGTAAATTTAAAATTTGAAACGTCCGCGATATAAATATCTTTTACGGTTTCGGAATTTATTAGCAATTTATTTCACAGTCCCCCCTCCCACAGCAGGTTTATGGAAATTATAGATTGGGCCCGCAACCGCAAATAGTTTAATTAGATTACGCGTTAATAAAAATTAGATGAAGAGAGGGTGGTTTTGTAGGGCAGGAAAATAATGCTTTGGACTTTAGGTCCGCACGAATTTAAAATATGTCTTGATAAGTGAAGATGATAGTTACATATAAGTTCATGATCATCTTCGTGTTTCAGGTCTTTATAATCTTCCTCAAGTGAGCACGCGAGGTCGGCTCTGTAACACTCCTAGCCTCGGCCCAATCAAGATATTGTTCGCTTTGGATTTTTGACCCGCACGAATTTAAAATTCGTCATATCGGATCCGTATTGAGCCATGGTCAGTGTTTTCCATATGGCTCAAGTGAGCACACGAGGTCGAATCTGATACCAACCTCCCGGCCTAATCAAGATATTATTCGTTTTGAGCTTTTGACCCGTACGAATTTAAAACGCGTCTTGATATGTGAAGGGGGTAGCTACATATAAGTCCATGACCACCTCCGTATTTTGTCCATATGGGACTATTCAATGAGATCATCTTGGTCCTTAGACCTCGGGTCGGAGTCCGTGTTGGTCTATAGACTGTGTTTCTCATATGGCTCAAGTGAGCACGCAAGGTCGAATCTGATACCAACCCCTCGGCCCAATCAAGATATTGTTCGCCTTGGACTTTTGGCCAGCACGAATTTAAAACGCGTCTTGATAGGTGAAAGGAGTAGTTATATATAAGTCAATGACTACCTCCGTGTTTTGTCCACGTGAGACTTCACAATTTTAATCTTTAAATCTCATGTCATTACAATAAATATAAAATGTATCATCTTTAACTATTTTATTTATATTTTTCCGCGTGAAATTATTTTTTTGGTCCGAAAATAATGGGAAAATCCAGCTGGTGATGGGAAAAAGATTCGAGGAGAAGATTTGGGAGGGCGGCAAATAAAAAATAAAAATATAGAAAAAAAAATGTTTGTAGTAGGGACGCACGCAGCAGCAGCTCTGTCTCTGTGGTCGATTGCAACTTGCGACTCCACAATCGGCAGGCGGAGCCGCGCACGGTTCCTCGAGGGGGACTTGCTTTTTAGGGGAAATGGGAATGCAATCTTGATTTTATATTTGTAATATTATATATATATATATATATGATTTAATAATTCAAATCATCGAACTTTATATCCGATGGTTCAAATTAAATAAGACAGTTTTTTTTACTTGATTTTAGCCGTTGATTAAAATTCATAAGAGGTTTTTCAAAAGTCCACGTTACTTAATTTTAGTTTTGAGTATATAGTTCGATTTATTTGCCCACAAATTTTAATATACAAGGGGAACGATTTCCACTAGTTCGATATTTTGTGAACAAAAACTTTTTATGCCAGGCGAGAAACATGTGCCACATCATCGGAAATAACATGTATTTTAAAAATAAGATTAATGGGATATAACACTCGCCACTTACAAGTTGGTACAACGATTTGATTTAAGCCGTTCATTTTATGTCAACGGCTTAAATTCTTTGATAATTTTTTCTCTCTATCTCTCTCTTCTCACCCATTCTCTCTCTATATTTCGACGCATCATCATCATCGTCTCCCCTCCGCTCTTTCTCTTCTCTCCTTCGATCGCCGCCCTCTGTCTTGGATTTATGTCGTCACCGCCTCCCCTTCGCTCTCTTTACTCTCCTATGATCGCCGTCCCCCATCCCCCATTTGTGCCACCACCATGATCCAGATCCGCGTCGAGCCCGCCATTGTCGAGCTCAACGTCGTCGATTCGAGCCTACTGTCGTCGATCCGAGCTTGTGCATTGTCGATCCAAGCCTGTCGTCATCGGTCCAAGCCTGTGCGTGGTCGATCCGAGTGAGTCCGCACCGTCGCCATTCCTGCTTCCTTCGATCGTCATGGCACTGACTAGTTGAGATGGACTTTAGAACTGTGTTGGGTCGTGCTCGAGATAGTCGGTGCCATGTGTCGAATCGTGCGAGTCGACTCAGCATGGTTTGGGCACAATCTGACCTAATCATTTCATATTGAGTCGCCTATTTTTTATTGTATGTATTTACCAAATTATAAAATAAGAAATTAGGGGTAATTTCATTAAATGTCCTTGAACTTTATCAACTTTCTAGCTATGTCCTCCAATTTTAACTTATAATCAATCTGTCTTTCAATTATTAACTTATTTCATCAAATGCTCTCATTACTAAATTACCTGGCTTACATACAAACTATTTTTAAAAAATAAATATAAAATAATAAAGTAATAAAAAAAAGTGGGGGCTCGACTCCCTCTCCCTATACCGTCTGAACAAAGGGAGAGCGAGTGCCACTCCCTCCTCCTCTCCTCTCCTCTCCTCTCCTCTCTAACGTGGAGAAGAGAGGGGAAGGGGGACGACGCTCCCTCCTCCTCTACAATGCGTCACAGCAAAGGAGGAGCATGCACCCCTCCCCCTCTGCTATGGAGCCAACTCTGCGCCCCTTCCACTCTCTTCTCCGATGCTAGAGAAAAGAGGAGGGATGCGGCGAGCCCCACTTTCTTAAATTACTATATTATTTATTTTAATATTTTTTGTTTTTAAATAGTATGCCACATATGTTAAATAATCGGATAACGGTCGAAAAGGACATTTGGTAAAATAAGTAAATAGTTGGAGGATAATATTATTACAATATGAAGTTGAAAGACATATTTGAAAAGAGGATAAAATTCGAGGGCATTTAGTGAAATTTAACTAAAAAATTAGTCACATTTTTTTCCTACCCTTAAGGGGTGCTTGGAAGAAGAATACTATGAGAATATATGATTTTATTCTCCTAATAGATAAAAACAAATGAGAAATATTAACTATTTAGTAAAACTAATTATTATATATTGAAATTGAAAAAAAGTTAAGATTAATTATTCATTCTAATGTGATGAATAGAAATTCTTCTCATTTCTATCATATTTAGAATTTTTCTACTTATTATTCTATGATTCAAACACACTGGTTTTTTTCTTCTTTTTGAATAAGACAATGAATAATAAATCCATCTAAAAATAAATCTTATTTTATGAATAACAATTCGACTAATAAAAGATTAAAAAAATATTATAAATATATGATATTATGATTATTAAGAATATAATAAAAAATTATATATATTATAGACATAATATATTATTAAATATTTAAATATATAACAAAAACAAAAAATGCGCCCGTCGAACTGGCCCAAGAAAATTTTGTGTGTGTCGCGTGCCAAACCAAGTGGCCCACACAGAATTCCATCTTTATTGAGTGGCTTACAATGATCTTGCAAGATTCAATGGTTCACGATATTAAATGGGATGCAATTGAAGCTCTCAATGCATGTAAGAAATTATTTTGTGCAAAATAAGTCCATTATGCTAATTCAATTTGGTTCTAGTTGTTATCAAATTCATATCACTATTATTTCGATTAATATTTTACATGCACATAATTTTGAACTCTAATGCAATTCAATTTGGTGAATTGCTAGCTCACACTTATTTTGTTTAACTATATATTATACAATAATGCTTACAAGTCTTTTTTAGGTGAAAATTTTTATTCTGAAATAAAATTTGTAACTTAATGGTTGTTTTTTATTTCTTTTAACCCATTTAGAACAAAATATTCTTAGTAACATAAAGAAATCATAAACTCTATCTTTTATTGCCGTTCTTGCAATTATTATAAGTGGAACCCACATATTAACTCAAAGATCCATTGGATAAAAAATTGAAACAAAGTGGTTGTTAGTTTTTTTTATGTATTGAATGGATTTTCATCATTTGATTACAGAATATCATTTGAATTAACCACTTTTTTCTTGCATCTTAATCAAAATAGTGTTTTTTTATTCCAATAGTTCACAATATTAAATGTAAAAACAAGAAATTAAGATCAAGAATTTCTTTCGTCAATTCAGAACATAGTTAATTCATCCTAAGCAATGAAATGGAAGCAAGTGATGGATTAAAATATGTTAATACATGAATATTTTAGGAAAATATAGAACGCGTGCTTCCATGTATGTTCCAAAAAACATATAAAAAATATTTACACTTTAATCATGAGCTATTTATTTTCCATGCCTAAACTTGAATCTTTTATGGTTGCATGCTATAGGTTCAATAAGAGTTCAATATATAACTAGTTTATCACATGGTTAAGGACATAAGTTTTGGCATGTTCGGGTTGCACAATTGCTTCCATCATATAACAAAAAAGGATGCATCCTCCTTTTTGAAAAAAAAGCATTTTGTCATGGTGTGTATAATCATAGGTCGATTGTGAAAGCACATGACATCTCATTGCAATAAAGAAATTAAACAATCATATTGAATAAAAAGAATTATAGAATTAGAAGTTGAATACAAAATCCATTATCATAGAAAGATTAAAGATTTAAAAGTTCAAAGTAAATTCATCTACCATTGCATTGATGAGACAATGATCTAGAGCATTGAAATGTTAAGCACAACAATATAAGCTTTGCATTGATTTTCTTTTGTTGAAGCCCCCTTACATAAAAATCAATTTTATGTCCCTTATATAATTAAGTCCCTCCTTTCAATCTAAGAATTTACTAAACATAAAACGTGTGCATTTGATTTTTATCCTAACCTTTTTCTTATAAAGCATCGTCACAATAACATCCTCTTCCTTCACGATTGAGTTAAAGATGGATTACACCATCTTCCTATTACCACTGCAACTTCTCCTACATGCTTCGTCATTGTTGTCACACCAAACACTTGACGTGTACGTCTAGGACATTTGCATTCTAGAATCGAGCTAGTAACTCTGCTTGTGTTCAAGGCAAAGCGAGTACACAACACCTTCCTAGCACCAATAGTTGCATGTCTCCAACTAGTACATGCTAATGTCTAAGGTACGACACAACAGTATTCCTTTGACAGCCATCATTATTTTCTTATTTCAGTTGTTGATTTTTGTCATAATTCATGGATGTTTCCTTTAAGATAGAAATTAGATGTAATGAGAATTTTTCCAATGTTCCATTATCTTGTTGAAAGGAGATTAAATACTAAACTCTATAGTCTTCGCATTGGTTATGGAGAAGAATTCATCGCACATGATCCCTACCTACAAACATAACGCATTCAACATTGCCCATCTTGTCCTCTTGTGAGTGCCCACAGTGGTTTCCAGTGAAAATTTTGACACATTGTAGGAACAACACTCACCCCAATCATTCACGCCAATATGCCTCATCTTATTTGGCATTTTGTAGTCGAAACATCAGTTTACATCCACCAAAACTCACATGCAGTCAACATATCACCGACTTTTTCAAACACTCCCATATTATAATTTCCTCAAACCATTCAACCATGTTATTTTTCCCTTTCTCCGACTACCTTATAACCGATAGAAGTTTGACTCCCATGCTATTCCTTACCTAACCACCTGATACACTAAGCTATCAATTCTACTATTGTCCCACTAGCCAAATCTATATAGCTCGACACCTCAACTTCGTTGAAGATGAATTCCCTTTTGCCACCTCATTTCCATCACCACGATCCATGTCATCATCTCCCCCTTAAACACAATACTTTCCATATATATCACTATTGATACCACCTTCATAACTACCACTATACCGTCGGTAATCAGCTCAAAAATCGTCGGTAATGCAATTACCAATGGTTTTTTAGTCGGAATCGATCCGTCGGAAAAACGCTCATCGCAAACCGATTTGCGACGGTTGAAAAAAAATTCGTCGAAAAATGTCGACGGTTCTGACCGTCGGAACAGTCCCCGACGGTTCGAACCGTCGAAATTTTCCGACGGTTGCAACCGCCAGAACAGTCCCCGACGATTCGAACCGTCGCAACTGTCGAAACTTTTGGCGGGTGTCGCAATCGTCGATCTTTCGGCGGTCGTAACCGTCGCAAATAATTTTTTAAATATAAAAAAATTCGCGGCCGGATCCGAACGTCCGACGGCCGATTCGACCGCTGGAGGCCCGATCCGGCCGCTGGGGGCCGGATCCGGCCGCCAGCGGCGAGATCCGGCCGACAGCGGCCTCTGGCCGGAGAGAGAGAGAGACGCCGACGCGGAGCTGGAGAGAGAAAGAGAGACGCCGACGCGGGAGAGGGTCGCCGGTGCGAGAGAGAGTCGCCGGCGTCCGGCGTAGGAGAGGGTGCTCGCGGGAGGAAGAGAGAGAGGAGAGGAGGGAGAGAGAGAGAGAGGAGTGGAGGGAGGAGGGAGAGAGAGAAGAGGGAGGAGGAGGAATATAAAGGGAAAAAGTGGAAAGAAAGTGGGAAAAGGGAAAAAAAGTGGAATAACGAAATTTTAATTACCGACGGTTTTGGCCGTCGAAACGTAAATATTAACTATTTTTATAATTACCGATGGTTGTGACCGTCAAAAATATATTTAGTTATATATAATATTTATTTTTTATTTTACCGATAGTTTGAACCGTCGGTAATCGTTATCGACGGTCAAAACCGTCGATAATCGTTATCGATAATTGCGATGGTTTGGACCGTCGCTAATTATATTAATAAAATACTCTTTATATGATATTATTATACATTTACCGATGGTTACGACCTTCGAAAATTGTGGCAGATTTTACGACGGATGGATATCCGTCAGAAATATCAACGTTCCTAATCGTCGAAAAATTAAATAATAATATAAAAAATACATAATTTAATTTTTTATTTCCGACGGTCGTAACCGTCGAAAAATCCGTCAGAAAAATTTAATAATAATATAATAAAATACATAATTTATTTTTTATTTCCGACGATCGTGATAGTCAGAAAATCCGTCAGAAAAATTTAATAATAATATAAAAAAATACATAATTTAATTTTTTCATTTCCGAAGGCCGTAACCGTCGGAAAAGTCGTCGGAAATTACGACGGATGGATATCCGTTAAAAATATCGACGTTCCTAATTGTAGAAAAAATAAATAATAATATAAATCATTTCCGACGATCATAATCGTTGAAAAATCCGTCGCAAATTGCGACGGATTTAGAACCGTCGAAAATTATCCATCGGAAAATCACGATTTTCTTGTAGTGTACCCTTGCGACAAGCACTAATACCACATCCTCTACTTCTACAAGTCCTCAACATCTCCCCCCTAAACACAATACTTTCAATATATATCAGTATTGATACTACCTTCGCAATTACCCCTGCACCAAACACTCGTGCCACATCCTCTACTTCTTCAAGTCCACGCTTTTCCAATGACTCTACTCCACCCTCACCACCACCACCACCACCACCACCAACTTCATCCTTAGGCCTCGCCAACCTATCAATTACTGAATGTTTGCTGGTTTAAAAGTGATTTACAGTATCTCTTTCTCTCATTATCGATACACCCACTTGCTTCTCCTCTGCAAATAAAAATCCCAACGGAGGTTCACCATGGTAGATGAGTTCAGTGTTTTACTTTGCACTGATACCTAGTTGTTCTACCATGTCACTCGACCGTGAATGTCATAGATTTTCTTTGGATATTTCAAATCAAAAGGAAGGATTTTCTTTGGTTCTGTCGAGCGTCACAAAGCATGCCTTGTTAAAGACTTCCACCAAACTCCAAGTGTCAATTACTATGACACATTTATTCAAGTTATCAAATCTACTACCATTCATCTAATTCTCTCTGTTGTTGTGAGTCACAAATAGCCTCCACCAAATTGGTAACACATTTTTATATGGCGATGCAACCACGTAGATTTTTTTATTCCTCTCGCCTGACACATGTGCGTTGCCTCCATGAGGCTTTAGATGGTCTTTAATACGTCGCAAGAGCCTAGTTTCAAACTCTTACAAATGCTCTTATTGCATTTGGTTTCCATGGATGTGCCACAAATACCTTATTGTTTACTCATTGGACACCTCATATTGTGGCTTATATCTTAGTATATCTTGATGACTTAATAATCACAAGTGCCCCTTCGATGATGTTGGTCATGAACTACCTCAACAAGATGTTTTTCATCCAAGACCTAGGTATTCTCAACTACTAGTGGACTAGCTCCTTGACAAAAGTAGTTCATCTACAACACCCTAGAATATATCGGCATGATTGAAGTCAAATCTGTCAAAACTATCACGATATGGATACACACTTATTCTCATCGTTGACTTCATGTGCCAAGCCTACTTTGTACAGAAGCACTGTGGGGGCCTTACAATATGACAAGGCCCAACATTGCCTATTGTGTTAACATTGTTAGCCAATCCATGCACACTTATTATAACGTCCATTGGCAGGCAATAAAAAGGATTCTCTAGTATCTTAACTCCATCACAAAGCTATGTCTTCATTTCTCTGCAAGTCCCTCTTGCAATTACATGACTTTTTTTTATGTCAACAGGGTGGCGGTCCACATGATAGGAAATCCATAAGTGGCTTTGCTATGTTTCAAGATTCCAATTTCATTTCTCCATCTGCCAAGAAAAAAAATCGTCTCACGGATGTCAATTGAATCTAAATGCAAGTTGCTTGTGAACATGACAATGGAATTAATATGGTGACATCAAATGCTCGACAAACTACGCATTGCAACTCCTTCGGTGTTGATTTGTGGTGTGATAATATTGGCGCCACTTACTTAGACCATCCTTGTATTTCATGCAGGGAGATAACACATGGAAATATAGTTCCACTTTGTACATGACTAAGTTGTTGGTTGACGTCCTCAATATTATGACTAAGGCTCACTTCAACACACACTTCTAATTCCTCAACAAGGTGTCAATATTTTGATTTATATGTTAAGATCTTATGATTTTACAATTACTACTCCTACTATATTTTGATCTTTTCTTAAAAATTTTAAAATCTTAATACAATCTTAATTTTGATCACACGATCTTATTCAATGCTAATAATTTTTATGAATAATATAATTATTTAAATATTAATAAAAATATATCTATAATAATAATAGTTAATTCGGATTAAGTTTAATATATATATATATATTTGTTAATATGTTTTGATGTAATTTGGCTTAAAATTGATGAAAAAAAAGACGCACAATTTAAGATTTAAATGCCGTAAATTTTCATTTTAAAATATTTTTTATTAATAGGTAAAATTTCGTCGATTTGATTCAAATCTTGACAGAGGGGATGTTAGGCTCAGACCTCACAGTTAAACATCTTCTCAATAACACGTTCAACACCATCCTATGTGTTTCACAAGAGTCGGCATTTATTATGCCTCATCTATAACCAATTTAATTTCTTTTCATTTTTTTTAAGTTGAAAAAAAAATCAGATGTTGCAGGAGAATAAAGAAGCAAAGAATTGATTCTCATCCAATCTAAACTTAATCAAACAATGGTAATGAATTGCTCTATTTTCTCTCTCCTCCTTTGTCATCTTTTTATGTCTAACCAAATGGACTCAAGATTGAACCTTATTCTAACTTTTTCAATTAATTTCCTGCATACGTCTTTACTTTAATATGATTATCATTTACAATTTCCAGCATCCTGAAATGTACATATTATAACAAAAAGAAACAATATCCTACTAAACGGTAGACATTATTAAAACGAAGAGGGTGTTCAAATCCAAGATGAGAAGGCCCCCGAATCCCCTTTAGGATGATGGTCTTTGAGCTCAGAACCCTATAATGGAGACGGAGGAGCAAAAAGATGAATGCAAAATCAGTCTCAAACTCTGGTAGAAAAGAAGAAAAGTGAGTGAGAACCCAAAAGGAAAGGGAACATGGACGATAGGAACACTTGCTTTGTGAAATGTCAGAGCATTCTGCTGCACGAACAATAAACAAAGTTGTCATAACACCTGCTTAGGTCGATCGCCGGAAGAGAACAAATAGGAAAACAAAGAAAAAAAAAACGAAATGGACAGGATGAACAGATAGGTGCATGAGGAAGGGAATAAAATCAGAGAAAGTTGCTGTTTTCCAACACTTGCAATAATTATGCTTGGGACTGTAGCTATCAACTTCCTGACTGTTAACTGAGACATGGATCAAAGTTATATTTTCTCTTTCTTTCTTTCTATAAGAAAAGAAGAAGATAATATATCATGAGATTGCTCCGAAGAACAAGAGTGCATCTTTTGTCCCCATCGAGCTGCTCCATGTGCTCTGCATCTGATTCCGCTCGGCTGCTAGCTGCATGCATGCATGCATGCATGGGTTTTGTTCCCCATCTCGGTGTTTTTTTGTACTGCGGACGTAACGTGAGATCATGAGCTTAATTTGGCGAGTTCGATATCGATAGACTTGGGCGTAGGCAGCATCTCAATTATTTTGATCTGGCCGCTGACCTGCAGGCACCGGAGTCCTCCGCTGCATGTGTCAGATAACTTTTACCCGTAAAATCCTCGTGGGCGTCAGGGCAGCATGCCATTCTATAATTGAGTTTTCACTGTATTGCATGCAATTAAGACGTAATAATAATTTTCAGCATTGGATTCATTTGTTTTTTTTCCATTTTCTCACTATGATGTGCCCGCGATAGCAAAATCTACTGCTCTCCTACTTGGAGAGAGAGAGAGAGAGATATGATGTGCCCGCGATAGCAAAATCTACTGCTCGCCTACTTAGAGAGAGAGAGAGATGTGCCCACGATAGCAAAATCTACTGCCCTCCTACTTGGAGAGAGAGAATGAGAGAGAGATGATATGCCCACGATAGCAAAATCTACTGCCCTCCTACTCCTACTTGGAGAGAGAGAATGAGAGAGAGATGATATGCCCACGATAGCAAAATCTACTGCTCTCCTACTTACATAGATAGATAGATAGAGAGAGATGATGTGCCCACTCTCCTACTTCTAGCTGCATGCTCGTCTGGTCTTGTCGTGTCTCCTCTCGTCGCTGCTTTGCACCATGCTCCCCACAAACCAGCCCTCACGATGTCGGCAGACAGGCGCGCCCGCGCACACTACCATATTTTTCTTTTCCTTCTCCTCTAATTTTTAGTAATTAAGATCCATGATTTATACCTCTGATATAGTAACTTGACCCAGAGAAGGACGCACAAGTATATTTCTACAGGAGCCAAAAGTATAATAAAAATATTATAATAACAAATAAAGTTTAACATTTTTTTTTCAAATGTAAACTCTAATGATATTAAAATGAAAAAAAAAAACTTATCTATTTGATAACTTGACTTTATTGTAAGGGGAGCAAAGTCCTGAATCAGAGATGGGCACAAATCAGAGGCGACGCAAATGCCTTCCTGTGCCTCCACGTTCCCAATAAATAGTACATAATAATGCAATTTGTCACACTTGTAAGGTTGTTAGAGTGGCCAAGGATTTTTTTTCTGCCTCCGCCTTTGGCACAAATACATTTGGAAATGAGTAAATTAAGATATAAAATACTAAATTAATATTTTTAAAATTAAAATAATGTACTGAGTTTATTTTGTGTGGAGCCAAGTCTTCACATATTGTTAGTACTAGAGTAAATTTACATAAGGCAACGTGAGCACCGTAGGACACTGCCATGGACCAAACGTTGACGAAACAAGAACCATCTATTTCAGCGATCAATGAACGAGACATATATTCAAACTTTAAAATTGAATTAATCATGATTCATCAAGTATTGCCAATTCTTCAATCTCTTTTCTCGATAGACCGCTCCTTTAAAATGACGCAATAAGCTTACCTGAAAAAAAGGGAGACAACAGAAGAAAGAAGCAATGATTCTGTAGATGGGTGAATACAATAGCACTCTGCGACATATCCATCAAGAACCAAAACGCATTCTCATCTAGTTGTTCATCTCACTGCATTAAATTACAATAACAACTACTACGAGAAGGGAAAAAAAACACAAGAATCAGCTATCTTTCCAGGCACATTCTCCTCCCAGGTACTCTGCATCAAACTGACTTAGCCCTAAGGCCTGAGTCATATATTACACCAGCATTTCTTCGGCACCCAGAATATGCTAAAATTTCTCCGCAATAATCAGATTTGATCCTCATGGTGATCATGACATCAGAATCTTGAGAATTAGGAGCTCAGGTTCAACATAAAGTTGGAGTGTGCAATGCGCATAAGCTTGTATCCACTTCAAGGGTGTGCTCCATGGCCCCAAGGGAGATTCTGTATGTAATACCTCTATATTATTTATGTATGGGACTAAGAAAGGTGGCGAATTTGTTCACATAATTAAAGCAATTAAATGTTTTTCCAGGAAAGGAAATATTGTTCACATCAATAGTGGTTGACACGTCAAATTGCATCTCGGAGATCGAGCTTCGGGAAATGCCGAGATAGAGGTACCAGGAGGACTCGTTCAATTTCAAGTACTATAGTCTATACCTCACTTTTGGTTTAGTATCATTTCTCTACTATATACTAGCAGGAAAATTACATGCAAAGAAATTAAATCCCTATCCAAAGTGCTAACCTCAACATGTTGCATTTAAACCCTTTTGAAAAAGGATAAGATGTTTCCTTGTTTAGCATCTTTCACACCACCTTTGGCTGGCTTCTTATTAGCAACTTTGGCTGTCGGATTAACCGGGGCGGCACTTACTGGAGGAGCATGTGTTTTACTACTCATTGATGACCTGGCATACAAACAATTACCCAAATTAAGCCACGAAAGGCCATCTTGTACAAGTTTAATCCTTTACCTAGATCGATGGAATGCAGATTTTGAAGTCACAAAAATTGCATAACAACAAGCTCAGAAAACAGTCACAAGTCCAAACCAACATATCTCAATTATAGCAAGGGATATACATACACATATACATATATTTGTTATTCTCTCAAAATATATATAAGGTTAATTAATCTAATGACGCCGATAGATAATAACATATTAAACATGGAAAATTACAGTAATATTTCAGGAGGTAGTCAAAGATGTGTAATTGACAATATTTTTTTTAAGTTACCTATTTCCATCGTCATCATTCGTCACATCCTTTTTATTGTGGTTACTGTCAGCTGGTCCCTCCCAGACAACCTCGGTCACTGAAAAGAAAGACTCATTAATAACTGCTAAATGCTTTGTATTTGAGAATCATACAACTCACACATATCAAATTAAAGTGGAAACTTAATGTAAACAAGTAATAATTAGTGAGCAAAAGAAAAGAAGGTAAGCCTTCAACAAGGAAATTACCTAGTTAACAAAATTATGCAGGTAATGTTTCAAATGGCTTGACAAAACAAAATCTATTTGCAAGGAGAAATGAAGCACAAGAAACATTAGGTACCGGTGTCCAGAACCAAGAGTGTTTATTTCTAAGGAAGTATTTGATGGCACCTAACAATTTGAACGTTTTGCCATCATATGGGCCTAAGACTTGGACTAGGTTCTGGGCTCAACTGACAGAGCCTTATAGCTACATATTAAGTTCCTCATGTCACACTACATTCTTTTTTTCTCAAAAAAAAAAAAAAGAAAAGAAAACTCCATATAAACTATTCTCCTATGGAAAAGGAAAAGGTACTAAAAAAACAGAAAAAAAACCTTTCAAAACTGCAATCCATCGTCAATGTTTTAAGACAGATGTGCTTCTTCAAGCTAGCGTTAAAGTGCTGTTTAGAACCACACTCCAGAAAGTGAATTTTGGAAGTATTAATCGTCTTAGTTATTATATAGGTATTAAAGTGTGATCTTGTTTTCCTCTGGATCAAATCTTCGTCATGTGAACTTGCTGATGATCACAAAAGTTTCAGATATCACACAAATTAACAAGCCAGTTCTAATGAACAAATATCTACTTTCATTAAACATAATTTGCAATTGTTATTAACCAGAATCCAGATATCATCTAGAAATAACTTAGATGATTTCAAACCAAAACAGCTAAGGTTTCGCACATTGTAGAACTTTGTGTTTTTTTCTTGCTAAAGAACATAGGTGAGACAATATCAATGCACAATAAAGTACCTTCTCTTCCTCGATCATCAATCCGTGTCATCAGTACCTTTTTTCCTTTTGGTATAGTAGAAGAGGAATTGATTGCCTGATCTTTCTTGACTATGTCAGTACCTTCTTTGTTATGGCCCTCTGTCTTCTCTAACATAGAAGTTCCTCCAATGACCTTTTCACTTTCATGTCTCACATCAGGTTCTTTTAACAATCCAGTATTTCTCCCTTCGTCGTCAGCTTGTCTACATTTCAACATATCTCCCTTCTGTTCTTCCCCATCGATGTTCTCTCTCCTCATGGATAAGCTTTCTTTGGTGTATTCTGCATCACTCTTCTCGTTAGGAGGTTCTGGAGATACAAGACTGACAATATCTTCCTCTTCATCATTATCCGAAAAATCTAGAACAACCCTTCTCTTTCTGCATCTTTGACTATTTGACTCCCTCTTGCAAATAACATCAAGCTCTTCATCTTCATCACTAGAAGCATCAACAGCTTCCTGTGCATGAATTATGGCTTCGGCAGTACCTGAACATATTAGAAGATTCAGAACATAATTCAGGCTACATCATTGTTTACAAGATGTATGATTCATGGAAAATTTACAAGCTGGATTGAACAAGCAAGCATCACAAACCAGCAGCAACTGGGTGTAAATTGGCTGTTACAGATGAATCCACAGACTTTGGCTTCGCGCAACCCCAAAGACTAGCAAGTGATCCAGCAGTCCCTGAGGAAGTTTTCTCATCATGAACTTTCCGTTTATTAGTGTTCTCAGAAGCAGTAGTAGTTTCTTTATGGAAAGTGGTTTTTGTAGCTCTTTCAACAATTAGTGGAGCACTTTTATCACTCTTATCACATATGACTGCATTAGAAGGTTGCATCTCATGCTGGGGATTTGAATGCCCTACTGAACTCTTATGAGAAAGTGGTGCAGGTTGTAATTTCACAGTGTTTCTGCCTGTGGATTCTCCAGCAGATGACACTGCAACTGTGGGCCTTGATATAGGGAAAGTCAAATTTTTACTGTCAAAAATACGCTTGACAGAGAAATTTGAAACACCACAAAACCTAGAGCAACAAACAAAAATTAGAAGTTGAGATGATGTCTGAAAGATACACTGGACATTTAGATAGCTGGATCACATAGTCATTATGAAAACAAAAAAGGCAACAGATAAATTTATGACAAAAACGGAAGAGCTTGTACCTGTTGTCCCTCAAGCAATTTTCTTCAGTTAGTGGCTGATTAAAGAGCTCTTCTGCTTGAACAAACTCAGCATTCCAAAGCACTGCTAGGTCATTTGGAATGCAGGCTTGCACACTATAAACCTGAACTGAACAATTGTCCTGAAATTCCTTTTTTGTTTCTGGAGATATTCAAATATTACACCCACCAGAAATTACTTATCAGTAACAAAGACTAGAAAGCCCTGGAGAACTATAACTGTCCCTATAAATTGTTGTCATTGTGCACACAAGTAGTAAGTATATCATAAACTTATGAGTTATGACAACATATTTCCTAAATAATGCGTCCCATTACTCAATTCTTTTAGCTTACTGTTCTTCAGTTTACAGGAGAAAATATTAACATCATAAAACATGACATGCATAAGAAACATAAAATATCCATTACATGCTGTGAAATTTTCATTGTAATGTGCATTCCTGACCATATAGATATTCTTATAAGCAGTGAGGAATATTGTACCAAATCGGTGTTACCTGCAAGTTTAAGGCTTGAAGCAAGTTTTATACAATATGCCTGAGGATCACTCTTTAGCCAGCCAGACAATGTGTATATAACCTCAAGCTCATCATGATGTTTTTCTGCAAACTCATGAAGTAACCTAGAAAAATATTTAATTAAGCAACTAAAGTATATTTATGCATTCAAAAACATAAAGGTATGTAACACAGACCGTTACCTTTTTGCACAATTTGATGACACTGAGAAATGTCGACTAAGCCATTTATAAGATACCTGAAGGAACAAATCCAACTGTTAGAATAACATAACCATCTTTCATGGTTTTTGTGAACTGATCGGACACAATAAAATACTTAATTTACTTTCTGCTCATAGATCAAACAGACCCCAAATAGAAAGAGTTTTCTGTAATAGAAAAAAGAGGCACAAAAGGTTAAAGAGAAAAAGACAACTTGTTTGTAATAGGAATATGTTATACATAGTGCCCGAATTCTGCACTTCTGAAGCTTTATTTGACTCGGAAAAAGAATGCAACAAGAATAACTTCCTTATTGGAAAATATTACAGTGCAAATAAAGCTCATAGGTAGTGTTGTCGGCAATAGTGAAATCCCTCTAGACAACTATAACATAAGAACTAAAGGTGTGTTTGGTTGGGGTGAAAGGAGGGTAAACAAAGAGAAGGGAAAGGAGGAGCCCGTTCCTCTCGTTTGATTGAGTTTAAGTTGAAGGGGAATGAAGAGAAAAATCACCTCCTTTCCCTTCCATTCTCCTTCAATGTTCCATTTCTCTTCGACCCCCAAATCAAGATGGAAAGGGGGGAAATCATATTTAATATGTATTTCCATGTTTGACTAAGTAAATTAAACATATAACTATATACGTAAAAAAAAATTGTCTAAATAAAATAATCACTTAACATTCTTTCCCTTGATATCAACCAAACAAAGATACACCTTCATTCTCCTACATTCCCTTTCTATCCTTTCCCTTCCCATTCTTTACCTTCCCTTCCCATTCTTTACCTTCCCTTCTCCTTAATGAATTTTGAACCACAACAACAACAACAACAAAGCCTTATCCCACTAGGTGGGGTCGGCTACATGGAACGCTTCGTTGATCCATGTTCATGAGATTCGACAGGGTTTTACGAGGGCCTAACACAACACTCCTCCTTTATCCGGACTTGGGACCGACTATAAAATATAGGCGGAGTTTGAACCACACAGTCCTTAAACGAGAAAACATTTGTGAACAACTCATAAAAGAATGCCAACAATGACAAATATTCTTATTGGAAAAGTATGAAATTCCCAGTGAAGCTCTTAGTTGGGATTGACTGTGTTAGTGAAATCTCTGTTAAGAATCACAAAACCTATAAACTATAGGACACCAATTCTGGTGATTTATGATGAAACCTTGAGGATCGGACACAAATTTATCACAAGCATCGATTTAAATGAGTGAGATTTAGGTACTTAAACTGTGATTCAAAAGGTCCCATGCAAGACAAAGCTATATATATTCATAGACACAGCTTCAAAGGACAAGAAGCCCATCTTTCTGAACTCCTATATGGTTTCAAATGCTAGCGTAAGCTTGATAGAAAACTTTTACATCATAATTCGCAATGTCAGAACATCCACTTTTTTCGTCGATAAAGTCTACTAAACTCTGCCTTAAAGCTAAATCTCTCCCTGAAAAGGCTTTTCAGCCATTGAAGACATAATCTTTTATCTATGCAAATATTTTGACTCAAGAACAGTTTTTTTTCTTTTACTTATCACACACTGCAATTCGCGAAAATGGAATAACATTTATAAATTCCGCAAGTTTAAGTAACTACGAATCCGTGCAAGAAAGAGCATTCCCCCAAAACAAGAGCCCTAATAACAAAAGAGCAAACCCTAAAACAAGTCCGACCGATGAGGAATGATACTATCAAATGATTAGAACATATCCCCAAAAGAAAAAAAAAAGGACTTTTTATGGCGATCCATTCTTTTATTAAGTGATGTAGGTTCTAACTTACCACTTGGAGCTTATCGGAGACGAGGGATTGGATCTGCGGAAAGATATCTAGGGCTGCCTCACCGGCCATGGATACCAACGACCGGCGATCGGATCTCCGGCACCGGATAGAGGACGGCAATCGGAGCGAATAGAAGGCGACCGCTCGAAGACGGTTCAATAAATCTTGGCGCGCTCGACACCTTTTTTCCCGCCCTTTTCTTTGGTAGTGAGCACACGATGGGGAGCCGAGGACGTGGGTTTTGAAGACCCGACTCATACACAGGGTACACGACGCGGTACCGTTATGACCATATTAATTAATTAATTAGCTTTTCAAAAACTAACAAAAAAAACCGTTACATCGAAATATTAAAAGCTTTTATTGACTTCAACAACATCATGAGCATTACCCTCCCACGTATTTCCATCCGATTGTGATAGAATCAATTATATGTGAGAATCGAATATAAAAAAAGTAGAGTTTTCATTGACAATGACACTCATTACATATCATAATATAAATGAATGATGTTTCTAATGGATATTGAAGGAATTGGTCATAATATAAATTGAAGTATTACGAAATACTTCGTGACGGAAGACAGATCGTCGAATACTTTTCTACGTTATTTTGGACTCGTCGTCGGATTATAATCACATACGAAAAAGGACCACAAGTTCACAATCCAAATACCACGAACCTCGTCGGAATCAACAGCATTATAGTGGTATTTGTGGGACTGCATCGAAATCATGTCGGCAGTGTTCGTTAGACTTCAAGATGGCGTCGAACGGACCGACCTCCATCACGAAGATGAACCACACACTAATAGAAATACATGATACTGCAGTGGATAGTGGACATCCCTTATGCATTCATAACTCAAATGAATGGCCGAGCACTTTCTTCTTATAGTGCCTTATGAAGGCAGTTCACTTAACTGCATCGGATGCAGTTTTGTCAACTGCATGTGTGTTCGTCCACAACCCATTAAGGGCGTATGATGTCCAACAATCTTTCACTCGCACTAATGGGCTCATACTCATATTTAATTCCAATAAATGTCCGTTATAGTAAATGGAACGTGCGACCCACGAGTACATCCACAATTTATGGAGAACTATGACCTGTTAGGGATACATAGTTACTCAACCATTTGAGAGCATAAACTATGACTTGTTAGAGATACATAGTTGCTCGATCAATTTGAGAGCCAAAGTTATGACCACATAACTGCTCAATCAATATGTGAGCGCATGTTATACTATGATTTATCAATAATACATAGTTGATCAAACATCCATGTTACTCGCTTTGCCTTAGAAACACTTTGCTTGCACACTCCAGACGACACACGTCTTATCATGCATGATTTTGATTGATCCGTATTTGTATGCTTACGTATTTGACTAATTGCATCGCAAATACCATGCAGCACTAGTGAATCTTCCTCTCGCCCTCATATTTCTTAGTTCTAAGTCAACTGCTTTCCTAGTCGTGGCTCGATGGGCCGCATACAATTTTAACCTTGGAGTACCTCACTAAAGTAGCAACACTAACACTTACTTTGAAATATAATCAAGAGTCTAAGGGCAATTTCCGGACTTGTTCAGTCCTTAAAGATTCACACTCTGATGAAGAACTATAAAGTATTCATCAAGTCTTAGGGTCGACTTAGCATACTAGGTTCATAACCAAGTACTGCGGTGGAGACTCTCACTGAAGGAGCGTATGTCATAAGCTTGTGACATCGCACAGACTGGAATTCAGACGTCTACCCATGATGCCTGACCTGAGTCCTCCCACTAGTCATCCAAAAATTAGCGTCATGAGGTCTCACATCTAGCTTTTCTTATCAGGCTACACAAAGTTATATATAAAATTGTGTCATCCTCCCGAACATATCAGAGCGATATTAGATTATATATCTAAATCTAAATCATTTCTTCTCCGCTCGCTATGCACTAAGCGCCGAGGCGATTATCCGTGTGACTAATAATCTCGTGCCTGATTTCACATACTCTACATGCATTATAAAAAATATTAACTAACTCTAGAATAAAATTTAATATAATTTTATTAATCACAAGAAGATATAGAATACAACATCGCGTAAGCTTTGCGCATGTTAATGCGCTAGTCAAACATACTTACACGTGTATTCATCAACTGTATCTTCTCAACACTGTCAAGACATATTAAACATTAATGTATTTTCTCTTATAATGGTCCATCCTTTTATCAAGCAATAATGACATACATATTGCAACTAATGACATACTTGACCATTGTCAATACATGAGTAAAAGAAAAATTATTTAACCAGAGGGTTTCCATATCATCATTGAGTATAACACAAACTCAATTTTCATAGTTGACTACTATATATATAGTTTTCTTTTTGCAATATGTCATTATGTAACATGAAGATATAATTGAAGATAAATTTTTGCTTATTAATATCGTCATCCTAAGAGGCGTCTATTTGATAAGCTAATCTATAACTTGATCTACATTATAGTGCAAAACAAGAGTCAACATGCCCATAAGGTATCATATTATTCTCTTAATCGCCATCCAATATAGGCGCCCTGCATTTGTATGTAAATTTCTTATTTGGCCAATGATACAAATATCAGACTATGCAACTTATTATGCATGTCTGATCACTAACCATATTTACAAAAGGACATTTCCTTACTTATAGAGTCATAGAAAAAGTCATGAGATTCAAAATTATTTCTATTAATAAGGGTACCGATGAATGTATAGTTTCTCATAGAATATTCAATTCGTCTTTATAACATATGACTCTTGCTACAAAGCAATAAATTTACTTGAACAATTCTTATGTAAATTTCACACCCGGTGTGAATAACTGCAACACCCATGTCATTTCTATAGAAAGACATTAAATTCTTCATTAATAGAAGAAATACCTTATTACTTCTACCTTATACATAATATTGTTTCACATATAATGTCGTGATGACATACTTATCCATAAAAATGGACATACACATAATGATACTTATATCATTATTTAGATGAATACTAAATTCATAATTGGACTGTCACAAATGCGCTCAATACTTTTACATTTAAGCATTCAAATAGCTTTATGTAATTTTCATCTAATAGTGAAACAATAGCTAGACTTTTGACGAATGAGAAAAAAACATAATAATTTCTCTAGAGTCAGTAATCCTTTTGCGACTATTATTTTTCGTCACTTTTAAATCTCTTGTCATCCATATCGACTTATTTCGAACGCTTACCTCTTGGTAAGATGGATGATTTAACAAGTCCTTGTCTTGAGTTTCTTCTTTAGACTCTGACTCTTTACATTAATCCATTTTCTTTATCTAGGCACGAGATAGCACTCATGTTCATTTCATATAGTCATTCAACATTGACAACGTGATACACAACACATATGTTTCAATAAATGAACATTAATAATGAGTTGACTCTGAATTGCTCCCACTCGGAGTGAGATGTGGGAAGAGAATATGGACGAATCACAAATCAATTCGCATGTATTGTCAACTCTGAATCTTCAACTTCTAAATGAAGATATTATTTAATCTCGTTTAGCCAAGAAAATATATGAATGTCACATTTCTATTTCATATTTCAGTAACATTTAGGTAGCATTAATAACAACATTCCAAATATAACATTGAAAAATTATTGGCGCCACACACATCACTAGATTATTTGAATAAGTCTCAACCATTTCGCATGATCAAATAAGTCAGCAAGGCATTAATCTTACAATCATATTTGAATCTCCATCTAAGTTCATGAATTTGTATAAAATAATTCATGTTAGCAACTTAGATAAATCATGTGTATGATTTACAATGCGAAAATGTGATGAAAGAAATCATATAGAACCTTAAACATTCAATTCGAATGAATTATTGTAAATTTCTATTTATAAATGATTTTCGTATACTAAGTCAATTAGACATTGTCACAAAAATAAGTAAAATAATTTTAGCGAGAAAATATATTTATCGAGCTAGTCTATATTTATATTGCCTAAACAATATCACAAATTGACTAGCCAAAACTTTTGCATACTTATTTACGTCACATATGACATAGATATTCAACTTAAATACTTAAAGTAATCAAAACATAGAAAATCATTTTAAGAAAATTCTCATAAAGGAATTTCATTAAATACGAAATTTAATGTTAAACATGAATACACAGCTACGTTTGTCCAAATAATAAATGTAGATACTATACACATATTCACTTTAAAAAAATGGTATAGTAGGACAATGAGATAAAATGATTCATCTATTGCAAAAGAAAATTTTGTAACTCATAATCTTTTTAACTCCCACTTTCATGTTGTTTCCAACTTTGTCCTTGGACTTATAGGCTAAGTCATATAAAGAATTCATTATTCTTTAATTGCATGATAAGTTATTCCAATAATCTCAGTCCACGAAAAGCACAAAATTCAACAACGAATCAACATTATCATTTAAACAAAATTACTATACGATTATATCAACATTTTTCGACTCAATGCAATCACGAGCGAAAAATTATCGTATTTGTCACAAGCGTAGCACTTTGTTTTGTTTATATTAACTTTGCCATCATGCATACCACATCGATACGAGTAGCGTTAGCCCTTCTTAATATCTATACATTATTCATTGGACTACGATTTTTGTCGAAAACTCGCAACAATTTTCTTATTTTGACATGGACAACATATATCGTAGTTGAAGATGATAAACGTTCTTCAAATAAATGTCAAAATATTTGATATTTTCACTAAACATCAATTATGTGCACAAGCTTATTGTACTTATTAAAAATATGTAACTATCACGTGGTAAAAAAATATGACCAAGATTCTCTAACTCAGTCGTTAAGTTTATCATAACATACAGATATAGAACTTATCTGTTGAAGAAAAACTTGTGTAAGAGTTATTATTTTCTTGATGATTTTGTTATATAAAGATCGTGAGAATCATGATAGTGACCATGCTCGACAGATATCATATTTTGCCATGAGTCATTTCTTACATATTCCTTTTAACTTTGTCATATTGCAAAGATTCTTTTTTGTGTCATTTATCTATGGTCAAAATTATATATGAGGAATGAGTTAGTTTTTGCATGTCTTCTTGTCACATATATTCATAAATAATGACATAATAATATTTTTAAGATAATGACATCATATGGTCGTTATGCTCCCACTCATCTTTCACTATCCCGAAAAAATAATTATTATTCATTAAAAATAATATATTGCGTCAAGGTATACTATTCTAATCATTTTGAAAAACAAACATCCAAAATCATCTAAAAAATATACGATGTGATTAACATACCATTTTTAAAAAATGTGGTCAGGACAATCAGGGTTCTGTGATGGGAGCTCTTCCTTACATTTATAATATGCCAATAAGAAAATCATCACCCTTTCGTCTTGTCACCACAATAATTGGAAAAATGTCATCACGTAAACATAATAATATTTGGATATTGCGTTAACAGTACACCAGATAAGTCCACAGAGAAATAATGTACTAAATTTTTCACTAACAATCTCTTTTAAATATTTTCCTAGACATGCACATGTCACACACCACTCAACAAAAAAATATTACCATGACCATCATACAAATTAGATGTCTTAGTCCTATTTGGACTACCTATGTTACATAATGTCAAAACCCATATTCTAAGTTTTATGAAACATGTCACATTCATAATTCACAAATATGCATTCAAAATAAACATTGCATAGATCATATATATGAATGTATACTAAGCACACAAATCTTATTTATCACACTCATATAATTAACATAAGCATAATAGTAGACATACAAATAATCACACAATTATTATCACATGTCTAACTCTGTATTTATGTCACATAAATTCATATCATGTATATCTTGTTAATTAAAATTTATTGCATAAATTTTCATCACATAAAATCATGCAATTTATTTCATGTGTAATAATAATAAAAATTTCACATGAATAGTGTGACAAAAATAATTCATGCATAACTTAATATAACTATGTGAATTAATTACTCACAAATTAACGTAACACATATTATGTCTAATGCGTAACATAATTTGTTATATGCACATGTTCTTTATAAAGAAATAAATTCCTCTTATATGCGTCATATACATGTCCTCTTATAAAGAAATAATTTGTTATATGCATATGCGTCAAGTGACGCTGCGCAGCGGTTGCCACTGCTGCTGATCAGTGGGCCGTGGCCCACGTAAGTTTCGCCTGCACTGGCACGTGCAGCGGGCCATGGGCCCCTCGCACCACTGTTGCGCTACACTTCCTTGCATTGTTTCGTTTTTTCTTTAAAACGTTGGTCGGTTCTTCAGCAACTCAATGAAGCACAGATACATTACAGTACAAAAAAAATATAAACAAATAGATTACATGGAATAAAGATTTCATTCGCGTGCTTGTGCAACATCTGCATTGCATTGCCTGGTAACACTGCGTGCATCTGTTGCAAAGAACAAGTGTCAGCACCGTCGCACACTATGGCAGTCAACATGTTGCACTTACGTGAGTTTCAGTCCAACACATTTTGCAAGTGAACAGCCATGCACGTCTCTTGCATGGAACATTTGCATGCATGGAGACATGAAGTCGTCGTTGCACTGAGAACGCGCCTCCACGTAAACCGAAACAATAGTGCTGTGTGATCTCAAAATTTCAGATGTAAAACAAACATCTATTAACAGTGAAAACATGCGAAAAATTTATCAACCCATTTCGCAAGTCAGCGAAAAACGTAAAGGCCGAACAATATTTTTTTCTATTCAATTCTTACAGTAAAATCATAACGAGAAAATATTATTCGGCTCTGATACAAATTGAAAGAATTGATCATAATATAAATTGAAGTATTGCGAAATATCTCGCTGCGGAAGACGGACCATCAAATACTTTTTTACATTGTTTTGAATACGTCGTCGGGATCCTACTCACGTACAAAAAAGAACCACAAGTTCACAATCCAAATATCATGAACCTCGTCAGAATCAACAACATTATAGTGGTATTTGTGGGACTGCATCGAAATCATGTCGGCGGTGTTCGTCAGACTTCAAGATGGCGTCGAACGGACCGACCTCCATCACAAGAAGAACCACGCACCAAATGAAATACATGATACTGCAGTGGATAGTGGACATCCCTTATGCATTCATCACTCAAATGAATGGCCGAGCACTTCCTTCTTATAGTGCCTTATGAAGGCAGTTCACTTAACTGCATGGGATGCAGTTTTGTCAACTGCATGTGTGTTCGTCCACAGCCCATTAAGGGCGTATGATGTCCAACAGATATAATCCTACTTATCATGCAAAACAATGTCAAATAACAATGTCAATTGATCTAATAAATCAATTGCAAGTAATAAATAACTTTGTCAAATTCAATAGAATTTTCTTCTTTAACTTTTGTATCTTTTTCCCTCTTCTTTGCAAGTAATAAATAACAATGTTTTTTTCATTTTTAGTGCATTGTATTATATATGTTTTATTTTACATACAATATTGTCCTAAACGAGGTCAACATCTTTCATTAAATGTTGGCATGGTAGTTGATCATGTAAAAAGGCATTGTGCTCCCCCTCTTGAGCGGGATTTCAATTTCTTGAACACATAAGAAGTATTTGTTATTTTCAAGCAGAGTTAGAAACCCTTATATGTTATAATTCATACATTATGAGTAAAATATCCACCACTTCTAAACGAATCTTTAATCCTTATAGGGCGTATTTTAATCCATACACATAACAAGTAATATGTACCACAATCGATACATGTCAAACTTGTGTCTTATGATTTTTATCTCATTAACCTATTTATTTTATCCTCGTAATTTTTTAGCAATCGCATCACTAAGTACAAAGGCAAAAAGGTTATTAAAATAATAATCAATCAATATAATAAACTTTTACTAATCAATAAAACTTAGACCATGTAATTTTTTGTTATTACATATAATAAACTTAAACCATGTAATTTTAGGATGTAATTTTTGTTAGATTAAGTTTTAATCAGATTAAAATTCTAATCCCAAAAATCATGAACTCTTATCTTAATATCATCAGCTTAACTTAATTTTATCTTCTTTTACTTTCCTTTCAAACTTTAATTATATATAATAAATTCAGAATTTTTAAATTTATTTAATTAAATATTTATCATTTTTTTCAAAATTGAGGATGCTACATAGGGTGCCATATTATGTGTGCGTTATTTGAATCAATGCTGACAATTTGATTCACAAAAAGTTAATTACGTGGCATTCTAGTCAACAATAGACCCCATCAATGAATGCTCAGGGGACTTTATTTTGTGTAAAACTTAAAAGTATATAATTATTGTAACATATGAGAAATACATCCTAATATATATGCATTCTCGATATCAGGTTTTTTACTTTAATTTCACCAATATATTGACTAAACAATAAAAGAAGAAGCAATGAAAAAGAATTTAAATTAAAACATAAACATTTTAATGCAGAAAATTTATGAGCTTCATGTGTGATGCCCCAAAATAACATAAAAAACATTTGTCGAATCCCCTCTCAACTTATGCGCGAACGCTTTCTTACATTATGATAGACCTTGACTAACAAATGAATTAAGTACATAAAAATAAATTGGAACAATCTAGTCAACGAAAGACACATAGTTGGGGAAGAAAAATAAATTAAGTACATAGAAGTCTTATGCAAAAATTATAAATTAATAAATGAAAAATTGAATTCAATTACGACCCCCATAACTGTACAAATCCTTGTAGATGAAAACTGATACATATTCGAGAATGGAAGATGAATGCATTTAGGAGTGAATTGAACCAGAAAATTGAATTATCAGTCACACCATGTCTCAATATAAAGTCTGATATTTATAGTTACATCCATAACCGTCTCCAACTCAGCTTACACGTGGCACTACTTATTACAGCTCATCCTATTATTACAACTCATTCTATATGTAACAATATTTGTTAACTTGACTCTCTTAACACTCCTCCTTCAAGTTGACAGTTTTGGGCTTGTGAATATCGAGCATTCCCAAATTCTGAATTAACTTCTCATGCTGGAATGAACCAAGTCTTTTTGTCATCAAATCTGCTAATTGTTCAAGTGAAGAAACATAATAAGTCTTTAGAATTTTCTTTTTGATTTTTTTCCTTACAAAGTGATAGTCGATCTCTATATGCTTGGTTCTTTCGTGAAACATAGGATTATTAGCAATCTGTATAGCTGCTTTGTTGTCAGAGAATAGTTCAGATGGTTGTGAATCATAAAATCCAAAATCCTGTAATAAGGCCTGAATCCAAATAATTTCAGATGTTGTAGACACCATACTCCTGTACTCAACTTCTGCAGAGGATCTCGAGACCATTTCCTATTTTTTTTGCCTTCCAGGAAACTAAATTAATACCCAACTTGATGCAATAACCTGTCACAGACCTTCGTGTAATCAAGCAAGATGCCAAGTCTGAATCACAATATGCATTAATGTGACAATTGGAATTTGCAGAGTAAAAAACTCCAAGACCTGGTATGCTCTTGATATAACGAACCACTCGGATGGCTGCCTCCATATGAGACTCCTTGGGTGCATGCATAAATTGACTAAGTGTTTGAATAGAGAAAACTATATCCGGTCTTGTCATTGTCAAATACAACAATCGACCAATTAATCTTTGGTAAACTGAAGGATCTTTGAGCAGTTTATCATTTTTGTTAATCCCAAATAATTCATCATACTCGACAGAGGTAAATTTCTGATTCACATCCATAGGTGTAATAGTTGGTTTAGTAGCTGATAATCCTACTTCAGATATTAATTCAAGAGCATATTTTCTCTAGTTAAGTACTATGCCATTTCTATTTCTTGCTATTTCAATTCCAAGAAAAAAATTCAATTCTCCCAGATCTTTAATCTTGAAATTACTTTATAAAACCTTCTTTAGCTCAATGATAAGATCCATATCATTTCCTATAATTAAGATGTCATCAACATATACCAGCATGATCACTATACCATGGCCAATTTTTTTGGTGAATAAAGAATAATCATTAGTGCTATGAGTGTATCCATTTCTGATCAAAGTAGAAGACAATTTGCAATTCCATTGTCTACTTGCTTGTTTCAGACCATAAAGAGACTTATTTAATTTGCAAACCAAATTCTGTCATGAAGAAAGAAATCCCTGTGGCAATTCCATATACACTTTTTCATCTAAATCACCTTGTAAAAAAGCATTATTAACATCCATTTGGAATAAAGGCCATGAATTGATAACTGCTAAGGCAATAGCAACTCGAACAGTTGTTATCTTAGCAACTAGAGAAAAAGTTTCAGTGTAATTCACCCCCTCCTGCTGACTATAACCTTTAGCCACTAACCTGGCTTTGCATTTATCCAAAGAGCCATCAGCAAGGTATTTAATTTTATAAACCCACCTGCATCCAGTTCTCTTTTTTTTTCTGGTGGTAATGGAACTAATGTCCAGATTTTGTTGTCTTCTAAAGCTCTAATTTCATCTTTCATAGCCTTAATCCAATTGTCATCCATTTTAGCTTCTTCATATGACACAGGTTCTTGTAAATCAGAAACAACTATTAAGAAACACTGATAATCTGCTGATAGATGTTCATAAGCAACAAAATTGCTAATGGGATATAATGTCTTACCTGATGTCTCTCCCTTATGAGAAGAAGATGGCATAGTAGAGGAAAAGACATAATCTTTGTGTCATATTGGAGGTCTAGTATGTCTTCAATTGTTCCTCTGGTGGAATAATCAGAATGTCAGGAGAAATAGATGCAGGAATAGTAGAATTGGAAATAGGATGATCAGGAGAGGAATGTGAGTTAGAAAAAGACTGATCATCAGGCAAAGGCACTAAGTTATCAACTGACTGATCCAAGTTATCAGTGATATCATTAGCAGCCATTGGAATGATGATATGATTACTTTCAAGGTCTTTAGAACCAGAATGATAAGGAAACAAAGAATTATCAAAAAAATTGGTGGGAGACTGAACAATGAATTGAAAAGGGAACAAATGTTCATTAAACTTTACATCTCGACTAATGAACATTTTATAAGAGGCAAGATCTAAAAGTTTGTATCCTTTTTGTGTATGAGAATATCCAAGGAAAATAGAATGTATAGCTCGTGCTGAAAATTTGTCTTGTACATTAGTGTTGGTAGCAAAGGCTTGACAACTAAAGACTCGTAAATGATCATATTGTGGTGGCTTTTTGAATAACAATTCATATGGTGTTTGCCCATTAAGAACTGAAGAGGGAATTCTATTAATTAGGTATGCTGCAGTTTGAACACATTCTCCCCAGAATTCTAAAGGAACATTGGAATGAAATTTCAAAGCTCTTGCCATATCTAAAAGATGGCGATGCTTCCTTTCGACTATTCCATTTTGTTGAGGAGAATAAACACAACTGCTCTCATGTATAATTCCCATAGATGTAAGAAGATTATTCCATTGCTGATTGAAGAACTCTGAAATTTGGAACAAAGAGCACATCAACCAATTTCTGTGTCCCAAAAGAAACTAATCTTGTGTGAGTAACTTTAGTTGAACTTCGATCTGGTAACTTCACAGAATGTGCCAAGTGTTTTACAAAGACATTATCCAACAGATTATAGGAAGAACACATATGATTTGTAGCACCTGTATCTAGAACCCATTCATCTTCATGAGCAACTGAATGCAAAGCTAGTGAAGTACCTGCCATATTCACCTTGGCTTCTGTAATTGACTCTTTACTAAGGAGCTTCAATATTTGCTCACACTGCTCTAGAGTAAATCCTTGTGCAGGAGTACAATGTTTAGTAAAAATTTTAGTAGATGAAGAAGAAATTTTTGAATTAGTTTTCTCTGCAACTATTGTTAGCAGCAGAAGTGAAATTCCTTTGTTGTGGTTGTTGTTTCTTCTTGAATTTATAATCTGTAGGGTACCCAATTAACTTGTAACATGATTTCTTGTCATGGCCTTTAATATGACAATAATCACAGACTATATTCCAATTTTTTTTAGGCTTTGATGCAAAGTTAGCCAGTGATTCAAAAGGGATTGCAGGAACTATTCCTGAAGTGATTCCTCTTTGAGACTCTTCTTGAAGAAGCATAGAATAGGCTTGATTTATATATGGCAATGGACTCATGAGAAGTATCTGACTTCTTGTCTGTGCATACGTTCATTCAGTCCCATTAAAAACTGATACAGTTGCATATCACGATTAAACTGAACATATTTGACTGATTTGTCACAAGAACATGAAGGAATCTCTAAGATAGAAGTCATTTCATCCCAATAGTAACGCATTTTTGTAAAATATGATGATATTGTCATATTTTCTTGATGCAAAGTGAAAATCCCTTTTAGAATATGAAAAATACGTGTTCGATGAGGCTTATCAAATCTTTCTTTGAGGTCTGCCCAAACCACAGTTGCTTGAATAAACAACACCGCTTAACAATTCATTTGAAACAGAATTCATTATCCAGGATAACACTATTGCATTCGCTCGATCCCATAAACCCTTCAATGAATCATCCACAAATTCACGAGTATATGATCCATCAACAAAAATAAACTTGTTCTTTCCTAATAAGGAGATTCGCATAGCTCTACTCCATAAGGCATGGTTTTCCAATCCAACTAATCGAAAAGAAATCATCGGAGTTCCAGGTCCATCTGACGAATTCAAGAAAAGAGGATGCAATTGATCCACACTGATGTTTCTATTGAGATCATTAACAGACGTGTTATCAGGTTCTTGAGACATGATGAAACACAGAATTCAGAGGATACAGGATTAAGAAATCCAAGTAAAATGCTAGTAGAGAAATAGAAGAAATCAGGAAAATTAGGAAAATGAAATTAGAAATAAAGAGTTAGCAAACTCTTATTCCTGATCTGCTGATATCTGAATCTTATTCCTGATCTGCTGATATCTGAATCTGTATCACGTCTTCCACTTCTTTCAATTGATCACCGAGCTATGATACCATGTGCAAATCCTTGCAGATGAAAACTGATACATATTCGAGCATGGAAGAGGAATGCATGGAGTGAATTGAACCAGAAAACTGAATTATCAGTCACACCATGTCTCAATATAAAGTCTGATATTTATAGTTACATCCATAACCGTCTCCAACTCAGCTTACACGTGGCACTACTTATTACAGCTCATCCTATTATTACAACTCATCCTATATGTAACAATATTTGTCAACTTGACTCTCTTAACAATAACCACGAGGGTTGAATGGGAGACACCCATCTCCGCACTGGGCTTGTCTCAGCATCGATGACTCTTTTGTTGAGTCATAGGGGCGGGAGGTACAAGATTTCTACTTTGCATTAATACTGGTCTTCTCATTTTTGCATGATCTGGCACTTCTCACACTCGGCCTTGGAATATGAAGCAAGGAGTATGCTTCTTGGTTTACAGCTCTGCACTGAACATGACATTAATGGGATCAACATCTTCTCGGACTCAGACACTCTAATCAAGATCATCAATCGGCAAGACAACTGTACATGATGAATCAAGAGAATTATCACGGATATCTGGAGCATTTTGCCAAACCTTGCTCCCACCATTGTATCCCATTGGCCATGTTCCCACAATTGTCAGACTGATTACTTGGTTAATTTTGGTCGCACAACTTTTTGTGACATTTTTTGGGAGGAGGACCCCCTCTAGATCTCGCCCATCTTTTGTATGGACATCCTTCGATACCATCTTAATGAAATTTCTTTCCTTTTAAAAAAAACTCATATGAACCTTCATGAACTTAACTTGGTAGGATGTGTTTTGATAAAAAAAATAGTGTGGATCAAAGTTTAAAGCGAATAATATTTTACGCAAGTGTTAGACATTACAAAATTTCTTCCAATAAGTATTACTCAGTATATAATGTATAAATAAATAAAGAGACAATTACATTTATCCATAAACATATAATCACAAAACATAATATCCATCAAAATGTATAAAATCACATAATTAAATACATGAGTGCCACATAATCATGAATATAATTATTAATATAATGGAAACATATGAGACATACTTTTTTTTCTTTCCCTTCATCTTTGCTTTTTTTTTAATTTTCATAATCTTCTTTAACTTGTGCTTGAGAAGTTGTCATATTTTACCTTTTTTTTTCTTTGATGTTATTATCTTAAAAGCTATTCATCTTTTAAAGTACATATTTCAAACACCATATCGTTAAGGATTGTACACATCCCAACGACTCCTCTCATAAAGTAAGAATTCCATTTTCAATATATATATATATATATATATATATATATATATATATATGTATTTGTTGTACAAGATGAAGAGTCTCGTGCAACTAGAATAATTGTGAGTGGTGTGTTGCCTTCGGCTTCAATATTGGCCTCTCTTTATAACTTTCGTTTTGGCAGTTCTTATTAATTCATGAGCATAATGATCCACCTTTTACCATTTTATCTTAATTAGTCTAATGTGTCTATCTTTACATTTGGCGATTAACTTGTCTCAAATAATAACTTGAATAATATAATAATGTGCCTATCAAAAGTATTAAAACATATATTGCATTTGCATAAATATTAGTTTAATCATAATCAAATAAATAAGAAACATAAGCTTGACCATAGGTAATTAAGGAAGAATCAATAGATTAATTATAAAATAACTAAAATAACAGTTTACTTATAATTAATTAAAGGAGGAACACTAACAAAATAATACTCGCAACCCAAACAGTGAAGAGCAAATCTAGCTCGAGTATTTCGAGGTGCGACATTGCCTCAGCTCGTCCAAGTATGAGGCTACCACCATCCAAGGCGTGGTGTCACCTTCGGACAAGGTGCGACACGTGTTCATAATAGTCGTGTCTTAATGTTGACATCATAATTACTATAACTAATCAACATCTTCTCATGGGTTGTATTTGGGTTGGAAATTTTAACATTCTCCAAATTTTTGAGAATTAATTGATTTAATAGAAAAATTTAGATCTCATGTTTAGATGAAAAGTGCAATAATAAGAATTTGAAAAATTAATTTGAAAGATAAGTTTTAGTGGGTGTTTGGATAAAAAATAAGAACTAATAATATAATTTATTATTTTATAAGGTATAAAATTATAATAAATTAAAATATTATAGATTTATTTAATTAAAATAATAATTTATAAAAATTTTTATATTAATTTCATAATTTATGTTAATATTATAATTTATTTTTTATAAAAATTAATATTATTATAATGTATTATTTTCATATGTCATTAATATTATAATTTACAAAAAATATTTATATTAAGTTAAAGTTATTATTTTATAAACTAAATGATGATATATTAATAAATAAAATATTTAATTAATTATTAATTAAGTTAATATTAAAATAGTTTAATGAATAATATTAATATTAACTAGTAATTAATAATTAATATTTTACTAATTAAAATATAATGAAGAACCGAAAAAAATGAAAAAAAATAAAGTTCTCTAAGCGAAACTTAAAGATTTCGCTCAACGAGAACTATAGTCACGTGATAGGAACTTTTAAGTTGATCATTTGGCTCAAATTTCAAAACTTGGGCCAAGTTTCGGAGCCAATAAGGACAATGAGAAATAAAATAAATATCAAAATTTTATAACACCAATGAAAAGTATCTGTTTTTATTTTAATTTAAAATATAGCGGCAAACTTGTTATTACATTGTATACAATACATGAGGGTAATTTCATTTTAGCATCGTAAAATGAAAATCTCATATTTCCTCTTACAGTTATTGCGGATAATGTTTTTTTTTCTAAAAAACAATATATTTAAAACAAGATAATAAATTATCTTTTGTCAGATCTTTGTTAGTTAACAATACTTTGAATCGTATTCAAGTTGAAAACTCATTTGGTTTCAAGACATTCCGCAACAAATAAAAGATGCCATGGCATTATTCGAACAGCTGCGTGCGTCCCTGATTTCCAACGCGACGCCGTCGAGCTTTTGCTTCTTGAGGAGGAGGGGAGAACCATGGATGGTTCTACCCTACCCCTCAAGAAGATGAAGCTTCTGCGTTGCCTGACCGGCCACGACGAGGCTCTTGATCAACGTCAAGAGTACTCTGCAGCCTCGTCCATGGTGGTCGCGGCTCACGACGTCGACGACATAATTGCTCAAGAACCACGGGATAATAAGAAGTTGAAAATCATTCTTGGTGGTGTTGTTCCGCAGATATCGCAGAAACCGGCGGTGGACTCTTCTTCTTCTTCTTCTTCGACGTCCAAGGACACCAAGGAGCACACGGCCAAGGCCAAGAACAAGAACACCAACAAAAGGAGGGAGAAGAACGTAGGCGCCGCTGCAGAAGTTCCAGCCGCCTCCGCTGCTAATAATGCCGCCCCCGATCAAGGCTGTTCAGCTGCGCCCACACCTTCTTCTTCCATCGTCACCTCTGTCGTCCCCTTTGTTGGTACTGCTTCTTGCACCATCGTCACCTCTGTCTCCCCGTTTGTTGATACTTCTGCAAAGAGCCGCTACCCCGAGCCGATCATGCGATGCCCAGCGTTGCTGCGAAGATTGGACGAACTAGGCGTCGGGCGGCCCGTGCACGTGATGCGCAAGAGGATCGCGGCTGCTGATATAAACAAGGGGCAGCACCGGCTGCTGCTTCCCAAGGCCAAACTCGACAAGGCGGCGCTGCGTCGCATGATGACCCCAAGAGACGCCGTCGAGGTTTCCGGCGAGGGGCTTGAGGTGAAGCTCATGAGCCGGAGGGGGCGCGAGTACCCGGCGACTCTCAGGCTGCTTGGGTGCAATTACCCGGTACGGGTACGGGTGACGTCAATTTTTAAAAATGTAGAGCACGGGTACTCCAATATATATAATATATAAAATAAAATAAATATAATACTTGATTACATAAAAATGACATTATCTAATTAAAAACACATTTAAAGAACTTAAAAATGATTATAATATAAAAACTAATTGATTAATTAAGCAACTATTTAAAAATCTTACCTTAATCCTTTTTAATAAAAGGTATAAGTCAAAATGAAAATAGACAGCTCACCAAACAATGTACAAGGCTATTAAGAAATAAAATAAGTAAGATTCAAGTTCCTTTTTTTTAAGGTGAGTAAGTTGTTCAAGGCTTCCTTCCTATTCTTCCTGTCAGATGAGGGCTATCATGGCTGTCTGACGAATGTTTTTGTTTGTTTTTTTATCCATATCTATTGCCGTCGCTGAAGGAGATTTATTATTTGTTAGGTATTGGCTCATTTTGTACTTTAACAAAGCAAGTTTCGGATAATCAGTTATGTACCTATTCAATATCTGGCGTACCGAATCACGTAACCTTAATTAAAAATAATATTTTATAATATCGATACATATTTTATTTTTAGGTACGCGTACCACGCGTACCCGTAGCGTACCCATATCCGGTACGCCGGGTACGTGTACCCGTACTTCATAGGGTGCAACAAAGACTACCGAATCAAAGGGAGCGGGTACTGGAGGTTCGTCGTGGACAATGGCTGGCGAAAGGACGAGCTTCTTGATGTGTGGGTGTGCCGGACGTCGAAACTGCAGCAACAGAATCTGGAGGAGGAGGAAGGTGGTGACCAAGTTGGTCGCGGTGAGTTGAGGATGGTGTTGCTTCATTTCAGAGACGCAGCCGAGGCGGCGGCCCGGCCAGATGACGAGGGCGCGATGCTGTCGGAAGCGACGGCTGATGAAAACGCGATTGCGGGAACGCTGCTGGAGCTGCGAGTGCTGCGGTTAGCCGATACAGCTTAGTATTTTTTTAAATTAAAGTTTTAATCACTTTGTTTCTTTCTTTTTAGGCAAATATGAAAACCTTTTGTAAGAACTTGGGCTTGATTTATTTGTCATGGTAATTTTTAAGTTCTTATTAGTTTCAAGAATTAATGGATTAGATAGATTTGTTTGATGTTTGGATAAAAGATATAATGATGGGAATTTAAAAGTTAATTTCATAGATAAATTTAAGTGTGTGTCTGAATAAAAAAAATAAAAATTAAGAATATAATTTTATTTTTATAATACTATAAAATATCATTATAATTTAACTTATACTTTATTATTATTTAGCATGATATAAAAATAGCTTAATAAAAAATATTAATAATAAAATTAATTAATAATATTTTAATATACTATAGTGCTAATTAAAGTATAATAAATAATAATATTGACTTAAATAATTTAGTTTATAAGATGAATAATAATGTAGTAATAAATAAATAATTATACATATGCATTAAAACTAATTAAAAGAAAAAAAGAAAGCAAAAAGAAAAGAGTTAAGAAAAAAAAGAAAAAACTTTTGTTCTTGCTCGAAGTCAGAGCGATAAAGTTGGAACTTGGATCATGTGATACGTTGAATGAAACTATCTGTCAACACCATCTTTTTTTTGTGTGTTTGCTTGAACTAACATAACTTGAACAAGTTCTTGTCCAAATTTTAACATTTAAGAAATTAATGTGTTTTTCCTTCGAAAAATATGAAAGTTATTATACCATGGATTCTTTCAATTTTAAGTCTCAACGAGAAAACTAAGTATTAATAACACTATAATTTTGTAATTTTTGTAACATTAATAAACATTACGATGTAATAAGATTTGTAGATCTGCAACCAAATGTTCTTTAACATATCAATATCATGTTCGTGTCAGCTCTAATTAAATCCTTGATCTTGATCTCATTCAGCTTTTGTTAGGTTCTATCCATGTCAGAAGTTTGAATGGAACTTATGTTTTGAAGTATATGTTAAAATAAAGACATGAACTTTTAGGGCATTTGGATCATGGAATGAGGGTGAAATCAGATTTAAAACACCAAAAGATGATCTGATTTTTTAAGTGAAATCCGACCACCTTTATTTTGTTAGAATATACCCTGATTCCAACACCTACCAAGTTGTTGTTACTTTTTTTGTTTTACTTTTTTTCTTTGACGTTTCTTTTTTATTTTCTTTTAAACCTATTATTATTATTATTATTATTATTATTATTATTATCATCATCATCATCATCATCATCATCATCATCATCTAAAATAATTTATTTATTATATATAAAATATTTATAATAAAGTAATAATATAATATTATTTATTATTTCATTAATAATTTTAAGACTTTATTAAAATATAATTTATTAAAAATTGATTTTATACTTAATAATATATTTTTAACAATTTTTTAATAAAAAATATTTAATTTATACTTTTAATTTTATGTTTGTATCAAAATTATATTTTATATTTATAATATTTATTTTTTTATTCAAACACTCACTAAAACTAATATATCACATCTATTTTTTTATCACCTCATTATTATGTTTCACTCAATTCGAACACATTCCAAATTAATTTGTTAATTTAATTATTTACTTGAAATTCGGAATCACGATTCCAATATCCAAACTTCTCTTACATTTCTTTGCACAATTAATGCTCTGAATTGTTATTTTTTTTCTAAAAGATGATTAAAATTTTAAATTAATTATAATTCTCATTAATGTCATAATTCATTAAAAGAAGAAGCACTAAGGTGTCGTTTGGATGTCAAACGTTTAATCCTGGATCAAAGTTTTGCAATCCACACGAATGAATTATTTGCGTCGTCAACGGATTATTTGTAATCCACCGAAAGTGGAGAATACCAAAATTTGAAAAATAATCATTTGATAAGATTAAACACTCCGTGAATTATTTATGAGTTGTCTGCTATTAATCATAATCTACTTCTTGTTTGGATCTATTTCGATGAATATCTCCTTAATCCACCTCCTAACCCGCAATGAAACAACGCCTAATAAGTGTCTCGTATCTCGACAATTGTCACATGTATAATGTTTACTAATCATTCATCTTAATATACAATAATCAATGATCAATTTTCCAAAAAATGTGTCAGTACGCATTCATTTTTTTTAAATTAGGTGTTGGACGTATTTGTATACCTACATTTTCTTATCATTAAATAAATGTCAACAACAACCATACTTAGGGAGGATGCTCCTCCCTACTTAGCTTTTTGTTGATAAAAAACCAACGGCAAGGCAGGTGTACGCGGTTCACATGGGGGATCATAAACGGTCGGTTTGTGATCTCGCCTCTATAGGCAACGAGCCGCGGCAGCGGTCGCCGCGAGAGCAGCAACATTAGGCAGGCGGCGAGCAGCGTGATAGGAACTTAGTTCCTAATATTAATAAGAATAGTTAATTTTTCTTTGATTAGAATTAGTTATTTATTCATAGTTTGATTAGCACTCTTTTTCTTTTATTTCTAGAATATAATCTTCTTTTAATAATTGCTTAGAGCAAATATCTTGAAGGCCTCACCCCCTCGAAGTAGTCTATGGGAGGTTTGAGCCACTCAAAGTGTTCTAATTAGGATCCTAGTTTGACCACGAACCTATCAATTGGAGCAGTTCGATCTTCATCGGTCAGTTGTGACATTTAAGGTTTTTTATTGGATCAATTGGAACAAGTCATTCAGAAGCACAAGTACGATAATATTTTCATCAAAAGCAGAAGAATTCAACACTTTAGTTTTTTCAGAAATCTTTACTAAAACTTTATCTCAACAAGAAGCGAAGGATATTGAAGACAATTCAGTTAAAGTTCAACCTTCATATTCATCTATTGAGAAATCTTTTAAAGATGAGACATCTATAATTCAACTATCAAACGAGCAATAATGTCTTGAAAAATCTATTGCAAAAGGCATCATTGTTGGGAAGTTATTTTTTTGTGAAGATACTAATAAGGATTCATTCACACTTATGACAGTTGGCTCAACCTCAAAAAATGTCGAAGGCTTCAATGTCCAAAGACAAAATTATTCATGAAAAAAGAATTTGATCAATTTCAAATTCTCTTTCTTCAGTCAATGCAAGCTTGTTCCAATGCTACCAAGGCATAGCCAAAGTTATGTTCTCAAGAAGATTCTTTATTTTATTTAAGTTATCAAAAGACAACATCTAAGGGAAAAGTTCTCTCATATGTTTCTGCGTAGCTTTGAGAACGAGACTATTTTGAAGAGGGTGGAAATGATAGGAACCTAGTTTCTAATATTAATAGGAATAGTTAATTTTCTTTGATTATGATTAGTTATTTACTTCCTAGTGATTAACACTCTTTTATTTTATTTTTAGTTCTACTAGGGCTTGTTTGTGTTTACCCTATAAATAGGGACCCTTGAAACTCTTTTTAATCATAATAAAAATAGAATATTCTTTTGATAATTTCTTAGAGCAAGTATCTTAGAGACTTAACCCCTTGAAGTGGTTTATGGGAGGTTTGATCTCCTCGAAATGATCTAATTATAATCCTAGTTGGACTAGGAACCTATCACAGTGGCGGCAGAGACAGTGGCAGCGAGCAACAACATCAGAATCAATGAGCAGCGGCAGCGGCAATGACGTCAGCAGCAAGCAATGGCGTCAGCGGCAAGCAGTGGCAGCAACAACATGTAGTAAGCAGCGTTGGTGGAATTGGCGGCGAACAGTTGCAGCAGCAGCGGGCAGGCGATGAGCGGCGACAGTGATGACATCGACAGCGAGCAACAGCACCCCGTTCATTCCTCTCTCCTATCGTGCCCTAGACCGCCAGCCGCTGAACTCCTTGCTCGCTGTCGACCTCATAGTCCGTGGTAGATCTCGTCGATCCATGTCAACCAATTGAGCATCAACAGATCTCGGCAAAATTACACACCTTCGTGCCTGCTGCAGCACTATGCACATCTAGTCGATCTTGCTGATCGACCTCTGCCACCACCGATCATCATCCGATCTCATTGAGACAGCGGCGTAAAGCGAGGCACCAAGCGAAGAGGTCGGTGGAGAAGAGGGAGGAGATCGACAGCGCAGAAGGTGGAGGTTGGCGGCATAGAGGATTCACATTGACGGCGAGTTCGTTCGCGTCTATCATTGCCACCGCGTGACGTTGTCATCTCCAAGGGAGCAATGGTTGGGGACATCTGCCATCCCCACCTACGATTGCAACCGCGCCGTGGCCAACTCCGACCACCACCATCACGCCAAGAACCTCCGACAGCCTCCGTCCCCACCTTGGCCCCTCCTCCCTCATCCTGACTGTGCGTTGTGGTGATGCCATCGTAGATGGAGACGACGCAGCTGAACCCAGCGGCAAGGGGCGACAAGCGGCATCGAAGAGCTAGGGAATTTGTTGAACCGGATGTTTTGAACCAATTTATTTCATCCAATTTTTTTTGAACTACGCCTACTCGATCCACCGTTCGATTAAGAAAAGAAAAGCGAGACGACTTCTGGGCGACATGCGACAGAGAGTCGGAGAGGGTGCACTCAGTTCACTAGGGAAGAAGTCGTTAGCATGACATCCAAGATGACTTCACTAGGGAGGCTGCACGAACCGCTAAACCACTCATGAACCACTACATTGTCCATGCTCGAACCGCACCTCTTGCTTGTTGAACCGCCTGTTTCCCATTTGTCCGTCGGATGCAGATCGACCAATGGGGAGGGAGGAGGCTGGAGGAACATTAAATCTAAAAAATATATAGTTTATAAATTGTTAATAATATATTTCTAATTATATGTTAATAATAGTTTAAATTAGATATGCAATAAATATGAAAATTCCTTTTTGCCATGGACATTCCTTTTTCATAGTCCTCTCTGAATAGTCGGTCTGTTCTATTTCAATGACAACTGATATAATCTTTACTAATAATTTGTCTTAATATACAATAATATATGATTAATTTTTCAAAAGATGTGTCAGTACGCAATTCATTTTTTTTAAATTAGGCATTGGACGTATTTTTATACCTACATTTTTTTATCATCAAATAAATTTCAACACTTATAGCCATCACATTTCACTTTATAGTCATCAAAATTTAAAATTATTTTAATCATGATCATCACAATCATCTGTGGTCTATTCGATAACTTATGGATGTCTAAATGGTATCACGTCCTGCACATCAAATTTTAAAAAGTAAAAAATTTCCACATTAGCATCTCTTTCCTCCTTTTCACTCAAAATTATTTTTGCTTCTAGATAATCATTCAACTTTTTAAAAATTTTAGTCATAATCATTCAAAATTTTCAAAAATTTCAACCACAAGCATCACTAAAAAATCAAAATAATAAAAAAAACAAAATAAATTAATAAAAATAATACATAAATAAATAATAAAAAATGTTGTTAAGTCACTCATTTTTTTGTAAGTGCGTAATGAAATAAAAAATGATAATGTCATGTTCTCTTTCTACTTAAACTTTAAAATAATATAATAAACCATGTGGGTTATATCCCTTATTTAAATTTTCAAAATTTTATCATGACTAAATAAATTAAAATTTTGAAAAGAGGATAAAACAAAAATAGAAAACACATTTTTAGAAATTTCATAATATTATTTACTTTTTTAAGAAAAATATCACGACATCAGTATTTTTCCATTTAAGATTCAAAATGATAATATATAAGTGTTAAGGCTGTTATCTCTCGATAATAAGGCTGTTCACGGGTCGGGTCGGGTCCTACCTTGAACCCGACCCAACTCGATTGAATTCATTCGGGTCGGACAAGACCCATTTGGGTCCTGAAATCCGAACTGACCCGACCTTGGTAGGGTCGGGCGGATCGGGTCCTCGGTTAATTACTTGTTCTTTTTTTTAACTTTTGAGGCACTGAAAGTCTGAATCAATCAGCCTCTCTAGTAGGTAAATACACAATTTGATTCATCTGAAACCTGGCGCATTATCATTTGTTGGATGTATCAAAATTGTTGCAAAGAAAGGAGCATATTTGTGTACACAGCAAAAGAAAACTCAAAGAAAGATATTGGTTATTTCACTATGGAATTAAGCTCGTTGTATTTCTTCATTGTCTTTCGTCTTCTAGACATAAACATCAAAGGAAGCTTGAGTCATCTTGATTTCTGCGCTGTTGAAGATAAAAAAGGACTCATTGATCACAGAATAGAACAACAATACCAACTGCCAGGCTACTAACATTTGTTAGGGACACAAAACTTTAGATTACAAGGTGAAAGATCAAAGAAGAAGATAAAATCATGAAGTTTCTGCAAACATTTTCGTGGTTATTAAATAGACCAATGTAGTAATAAAAGGTGGCATTTGCATAATTAGTCCCACTCTCTCATGAAGGAAACTAAAGAATGAAGGTACAATGATAAACACAACACAAATAGCTAAACATGAGAGATCAGCATGCTAAAGTAGTATAAGTAGAAATCGAGTTTTCCTATAGCACCGAAGTCGATGCAGAATTATACAATCTCTTTTGAAAGTTACAATCTATATATTTGAAAAGAACTACATGTTACAAAGCTCAACTATCAAACAAGTACAGAAATCAGAGGATCCAATTCTAATCAATAATGGACAGATAAATCATAGATATTATCCTTAAAACATTTATATCCTATTGTTAACAATGTTATTAGAGCAAGTTTGGTCGGTCCAACCATCGAACGGCCACCAAGACAGCCTATTACAAGGCTCAAAACCAGACCTAGAATTGGACCAGATTGAACTAGTCAAAATCGGTCAAAAATCAATCAAGACTGATCGGTTAAAAACCAAGAAAAACTAGGTTGAACCGCAAATTTTGAGCCAATGTTTTTAATTTTTTTGTTAAAAGATAATTTTATAAATTTGAAAAACATTCAAAGATGGACTTTTTCCATAAAGAATCACATTTGTCTCCTTTTCTCCTCCTTTATTTATAGTTGTCCCTTTACTCTCATGTTGCTATTATTAGCAATGCGAGACTATGCTTGTAGTTTGTATACTTTACTTGTTCTTTTATTTTTCATTTAGTCTAGATTTTATTAAACTTTGAACTTTGACTTATGGGTTATAATTTTATTCATTTTTAATATCATAATTGTATATTATAATATATTTATTATATTATATATAATATTTTTTATATTAGATAATTAGTTAGAAATGAATGCACAAACTTCTTTGTTATATGTATAATATATAACATATAATATACATAGTATGGTATGGTATAGTATAGTATTATATATACAATAATATATATATTTAAAATTTCTTTAATTTAATATGTAATAAGTTCAAATTTAATAAACCACTACTTATACTATATACTTATTTATAGAATATATAATCTTTTGGAAAAAAATACTTATTTGTTGCTTCTAACATAAAAATACAAAATTATGAAATACAAAAAATAAGATAAAAATTATTATAATAATAAAATTCAATAAGAATTTCATTTATTAAGTGTGTAATAATTTTAACATCACATGTTAAATTTAAATTTTATAATTTATTATTGTTATTTTCATATAACTACATTTTGATATAGGTATATAATCAAAATATAATAACTTAATTTAGTGTACCATATTAAATATAATATATTATTACTATCCGACCGGTTCGACCTGAAACGGATGCCTGTCCAGGTCGTTGTCCTAACAACATTGATTGTTAGCATCCTAAAATAAAATCCATTAAGTAATTTTAGAGAACTTGACTCTTTAAACAATAATAAACTGGATTAAACAATGTAAACAAAGTGCTAAAAGATAATCAAGAAATAAGTGAAGGATGCATGAGGAACAACAAAACAAAATATGAATTATGCAGAAGCTGGTAAAAAGATAAAAAATATTGGTGTTGGCCAAAACTTACTTGAAAATTCAGGCGCTCACATATGGCAAAGTTTCCATAATTTTCTAGCTAACAAAAAATGGGGAAAATTTCACCTACTAGGCTAGTGGCTACTAAACATGGGGACGTAGAGGAAAGTGGGATAAACAAACATATGAAGATTTGAGCCCATGCCTAACAGATTTCAAACTAATATTATCTAACAGATTTCAAACTAGAGAAAGAGAATAGTTAAATTAATCCAGCTACCTTACACATTACACATACGACGTTGAATTGGTATAAAACTATCGATCACTTACAACTATTTCACCATATTTCAAATCAACTAAACAACAAAAGAAACAAAACACCAGCAACTCAGCAAGACAGAAACATAGTTTTCAATATTCACTTATCTCATACTAGAAGACTCAATTTCTTCTCAGATAATATAAACATCACCCATGCCCATGAGATTAACCTTAGCTTCTCTTCTCTGTTTCCTGAAAATGTCAAACTCACCTTGTTAGAAACATATTTGAAACAATAAAAGTTTCTTACTTAGTTACTTATTCTAATTGGAAAAAGGAAATATAAAAAAATTTTAGAGAGAAGTGACAAGAGAACTCCTACACAATAGTTAAAATAGTATCATTTTCCATTACAAAGAAAATATTTAGAAATGTCAAGTTCTATACTTTGAAATATAATAAATTCAACCAACTTGCCAATAATTAAGAAAGTCTTAAGCAATGTGAAGTCTTAAGCATGATGAATATAGGCAAAGCAACTAATATTAATCCCTTGCAACTAAGCATGCACAAGCACAATTAAACATATGAAGATAACAAAGTATATTTAAAGAGATTTTAGTTTGCGGCAGAGTTACCAAATAACACTTCATGCAAGAGTCCAGTCCTTGCTTGAAGTTAGGAACCCTTCTGGAAATCAAATCATCACACACACACACACACACATATATATGTGTGTGTCTGTGTGTTTGTGTGTGTGTGTCCATAAGAAGAAAGAAGAAAGTGTTCTTGCATGCCTTTAGTTCTTTAGTCAAGAACAAATTTAAAAAATTACTTTATCATAAACAACTTGTTCATCACCATTCATGAGTCCAAGACATCTCAACAAAATTTTTCAGCATTACTTGAATTATCCTTCTAAAAATCAAATAATCACTTATATATCTAACAATGAGAATATAAAAGAAAGTGTTATTTGGGAGTCTTTAGTTTAGTTGTGGTCCTTAGTCAAGAACAAATCTAAAAAAATTACTTTACTATAAATGAAAAAGGAAAACAACTTGTTCATCACTAGGATCTAGAGAAGAAGGTCAAAACTCAGGGCCTCCAAGAAGAAAGATATAAAATAGCATGCACAAGTTGTGCAGCACAACACAAAAAAATTGTGCACTTAAGTACTTTATAGTTAAGTTGGTAAGTACAATATAAAATATTTATGTGCAATCCAAAAAGAGATCAATAATAAAGACAGAAGGTTGTCTATTCCAAAAAATAGAAGAGAGACACCCACCGTATTTCTCATGCAAAATTTGTATATCATTATCCTTGCTGATGCCTGTTGTTGGATAGCTCGTCTAGTAAAAAATGTGGGGTATTCCGACACCGCCAAAAATTCATATATTTTTGTGAAAACTTTTTCATAAAAAACTTTCAACTTTAGACTTCATTACACGTTTTAATCATAACTTAAACCCCACTTGTGTTTTTTGCGGTAACGCTCTTGAAACGGTCACACATTTACTCTTTTTTTTTCTTTTTCTATACGATTTTGGGAACTTTTTCAAACTAAACTGCGAATTACTTTTGACTTTATAAACTCATGGCCTGAGAGGGCTTGGCTCAATGAAGGCAGCTCATAAATATGGCTTCTAGAACTCGCCTACTCTCTCTCTGTTTTCTTTTGCTTTATGGGGTATTTGGCAATGTCAGAATGATGCACATTTTCATTCCATCCGTGCAACCTAGCTGTTTGCTTGGGAGAAGATATTGGCACGGTATAACGATTATGCTAGAATCCACATCCCTGAGGCAATCTTCCCCAAGACCCTATTTGGGTCCGGTGGGAGCCCCCAGAAACTTGTGTTAAGGTTAACACAAACGGTTCCTTCACTGGTGTTGGCCTGGTGGGGAGCAGGATTCATTATTCGTACTCAATCTGGTTGTTTTCTTTTTGCAGACATGCTGACTCTATGCTGGAGCTAGAGGCCTGGGGGTGCTCATTGCTATCAGACGCTGCTTTCAAATGGAACTACCAACTATCATTATTGAATCCGACTCAGCTAACCTTGTGTAGATCGTGAACGGGCTTTTCTGCTATTCCTTGGCACGTGAAAACTATTGTAACAGATATTATGGTTATGCTGAGCCAATTTACTTCATGACGTCTTATACACCGCTTCCGGGAAGCTAACCGAGCAGCTGATTTTTTTGGCAAATTTTGATCGAACTTCTATTCACGACCATTTTTGGGAGTCTGATCCCCCACAAGATCTCTTCGAAATTTTGTATCAGGACCGTTCTAGCTTTTTAACCAATAGATGATCTCTTTTTTATTAAAAAAAATAAAGACTGCATCTTGTCCATTCCAAAAAAAGTAACATAAACATAAAGCAAACAAGATCTAATTAGAAGTAAATTTGTAATGATACTAATATCTTTAATATCAAAAGATTCAACAACACATTAACTTTCAGTTGTAAAAAAAATCACATTAATTTTACGTACTCCTTAAACATCAAAATCTACAGGACATGTGATGCAGTAAACTAATCAACTGCATGATTCATTATCCTTTGTTCATAACAACCCTATAACAAACAACATAACCAATGTGAGTTAATAAAATGGATAATCTAAGTAAAAATAAATAAGTTATTAATAAATTTTTGTTACCTTCTTCAATCTTTTCTACTTCGAGCCTAAGATCACTTAACTTTAGTGGTGTTCTTAACCAAATTTGAGTGCAAACCAAAGCCTCAACAATGATAGGGCGTAAGCTACTACGAAATGGATCTAGAACTCGGCCTCTTGTGCTAAATGCACTCTCAGATGATACACAAGAAATGGGAACAACCAATATATCGGTAGTTATATGAGAAAGAATATAATATTTTGACGCTTTTAATTTTCACCACTTCAAAATCTCAAATCCATCACTATTTTCCTCAACATCATCCACCATGTACCTATCTAATTCATTCTTTTTCACTTCACCTTATTTTTTCTCACATTCAATCTAAATTCATCCCTCCAATCAATGTTTTCTCTAGAAGTATTGGATGTTGACTTTGTTATGGAGGTCAAGCAATGAGAATCAACTTTGTATAAAGGAGTCAATATTTTGTACTGTTCAAATAATTTATGGATGAGCATTTTTAACTTTTGTAACATTTCTTTGCTTCTATTTACATTATACATTCGAGTAAAACAAAACTCGATATACTCCAACTTGTAACATGGATCAAGGAAAACAACCACAAATAGAAGATAATTCAACATTTTATCATTGTCCCAATATTCATCAAATTTCAGTTGCATTTTCATTGTCATCGTTTGTAGTACTCAATCTTCATTCTGCCTCCACTTTCTCAATTGCTTCTAAATGTCAATTAAAGTATGAAAGAAAACAAGAAGTGGCGTACAATGATCCTGAAAATGATAGAGTAGCATCATAGAATATTTTTAAAAGTTTACAAATATTCAAACATGGATCCAATCTTCACTTGTAGGAATTGATGCCCTAGCATATGTAAAGAATGATATGTATGATCCATCGTGATCAAGTTTTTCAAATTTTTCGACAACTTCTAACATTAAATAAGTGGAATTCCATCGTGTAGTTACATCAAGTATTATTTGTCTTTTCAACTTATGCGCCATTTCTAGCAGCCAATCGAGCCGGAGAAGATTTCACATATTTGCATGCAGTTCTTACACTTCTCATAGATGCATCTATTATATACATTCCTTCTCGAACAATTAAGTTTAGAATATGAGCAGCACATCTCATATGCATTAACTCTCCCTCAAGAAAAGTTGCACCACCCCAATCACCCATGCCATCAACTAAATAAGCAATAGCTAGTTTATTAGAACTTGCATTATCTACTATAACACAATCAATTTTCAAAATTCCCCGATCTTTTAAGCATGTTTCCAGAGCTTTCCCTATAGTATCAACTTTGTGATCACTAATCAAATTAAAACTGATAACATACTTGTGCAAATCCCACTTCTCATCTATGTAGTGAGAAGTAACACATATATAATTGATATTTTGAATGGAAGTCCAAGTGTCTGTAGTTAAAGAAATCATTTGCCGATTTTCAGAAATATATTTTTCAATTTATGCTTTTCAAGTTTAAACAATTGCATGCAATCTCTAGCAATAGTTATACGAGAAGGAATCTGAAATCTTGGTTGAGATTCAATGATAAAATCTTTAAATCCTTGGTTCTCAACAAATTTGAATGGAAGCTCATCGACAATAAGCATTTTGGCAAGTTCTAAACGAGACTTTTCTTGATTAAAGTCTACAAATTTCATACTAACAGAATTGTATGGATCCTCTTCACACTGCTTGCCAAGAGCAATTGTTTTCTATTTTTTATCAATAACATTATTGTCTGTGTAATGATCCGGGTTTTTATAAAATAAATAAAGGATATTTATTTTAATTTATGGATCTAAAAATCTCAATGTTAATATTTTGGACTTAATTAATTCCAAAATTCAAGGAAAATTAGAAAAGATGGGTAAAGAGATAAGAGGGAATTTGAAAAGGATTGGAATTAATTGAGTTATTATGATAGGAAAATAATTAATATCGAATTTAATTAAATTTGAGAAATTATGAGATGATAAATTATGATGGATGACCAAGATTGATTCTAAAAGAGTCCAATGCACAATAGAAGTGAAAACGAGGCACTCCTGAGAGCATGTTGCGGCAGGTTTCAAAGCTGACATATAGGGGAAGATCTTCCAAGTGATGACCGTGAGCTTCGGGACGTGGACAGAGAGTAATCGCCGACTTCGACGTTCGTGCAATTTTCCAGAGAAGGAAATCCAGTTAGTTTTTCAGCCAACTTTAGTACCGTAGGGGGAATTCCTATGTCATTGGTTTTCCACGGAATGAAACTCTATCCTCTTTTCCTTTGTATCATGAATCCATTGATATATCGTACGCATAGATTGGACGTTGTATGACATAGTTATGGCGGTCAGAAAGTCACGTCGGAATGCACTTCTTCGTCGGCGGCAGAACTAGGCCCGAGTTTTGCTGTGCACGGTCCAAATTACGTTGAATCCGGACCGAGTTAGACTCGGAACCGGATCGGATTGTCCAACCCAGTCCGGGTTCCTATTGGCCCAGCCCAAGTTGTGCTTCGACGCGGCACGGGTTCGGCGCGATTGTGATTGAGGGTGAACCGGCCGACCCGGCCCTGGTTTACCATATACCCGGCCCGGGTTTGCCCTGGCCGAGGTGATATTGAGCATTTTTTAACACGACCCGGGTGGTTCTGGGGATAGAAAATGTAATTTTGGATAATTTGTCATAAATAATTGAATAGTTATTATAGTTAATTGTTCATAGCCATATATGATCATAATTGATAACAGATCTGACATCATCATACCCTTCAGGTCTGACTTGAGACTTTTGACCTGATTCTACTTGATTATGTGATTAACTATAATATTGATCCAGTAGTTTTCCCTTGATTGAGTCCTTGTTTAACCTAAATTGAATTGATAAAAATAGGTTTTTAGGATAAACAAGATAAAAGATGGAAACTGTTGGGTCTCCATGTTCTCCGATTGTCTCTAAGCCCCCTAGGCCATATTGATATTATTATGAATATTGTATGGGACATATAGTGTGCTTAGAAGTATGAGATGTCATCCTTTAGGGAAGTTATGATTGCCCTGTGATGGTCATGGTCCCCGCCATCATGTAGCTATTGTTAGCGCTACTATTGGAGGGCGACTTGCCGTGATTTGAACCCCCACTGACCTATATGAAAGAGACATGGAGTTTTTCTTAACTGACTGAGCTCTCTATTAAATTGAATAACCCTAAAGATTGAATTGAATAAAATGGAAATTGAATTGAATTGAATGGAAATAGAATTGAATCGATCATTCGGATATTGATGTCGACTGGCTTTGCCTCTGTCCATTGAATTGAATAGAAATTACTATTGACCGATGATCATTGATATTGATAATTGAATTGAAAATTGTTAAATTAGATAGTGCCACAGTGATCGTGCATAATTGATAATTGTTATTGATTGGTCTTTTGACACCTTTCCCTGATCCATTTTATTAATTTATGACTTTATTGAATTATTGATCTATCTCTTATTGAGCTTTATCCTACCATATTGATCTCTCTAGTGCTCTATTATTTCTCGTTCCATATCTTAAGCACTTTTTATTTGTTGTATATTGTTATGGTTAGACCCTACGTACTGAGTATTTTTATACTTGCGAGTTTTCACCTGCATTTGGATTCATGCAGGTGAGATGATAAAAGATGGTGATGTAGGTGGTCAGGTTCAGTGACATAGTTGTTGCACATGGCGTAGGATAAAGTCCTACTAGATTATTGATTAGCTAGGTCTTTTTCGCATATTAGTATTGTGGAGTCATGACGTTTCCAGCTCTTTGACATTATAGATTGTTAGACGATCTTATTATTATTTTCGCATTTTATAGAGTTTATTTTTTGCAAAAAATATTTTAATTAGAATTGTGTAGCCCATTTGGGACGACTCTGAGCATGTGAAAGTCACGTGAATTTCAAAACGTTACAGTTTGGATTTCTCACATAGTTCCTGAGATGCTTTGATAAATTTGAAGTTCCACAAAAGGCAGCATTGCAAGTATAAGACTTTTGACAATAGTTGCAAATAGCTTTATGTTCTCTCTCTTAAAATGAACACATGCATTAGGAGGAGGCAAGGTTTTCTTTTTAGTAGTACCTCTTTATCTGTAGCAATATGTTCCGGCGAAGCAATTTCTTCTATTGTTCGAGGATCAATTGTATGTTGTGTGCCATCTGGTTCACTTTGAATCAAACTTGTTAGATTAGGAGCACTTCCAACTTGAGTTCCGCTAGTATTTTGTGCTAAAATTTCCCTTTCCATAATTATTTTAATAAGACTATATAAAAAGAAAAAATATTAAATAGTAAGGTCATAAAACTTATTAACTCTATTTAACAACTTTACATGTAAGATTCCAATGATAATTCGGCAGTGCACATAAACACATGATTACATGAACCTAATAACCTTGATAGTATAGGAAAAAAGACAAAATTGTAGTGCCCAATTACCCATGCAGCAAAATAGCCATGACCATTAACCAACATGGACTTTAGTAAGTGTACATAGTGGATGAAAACATGCCAAGACAAAATGCTAAGTTCCAAAAAAAATATTATTTGGTTGTATGTCATCTGGTTCTGAATCTTCTGATACACAACATAAAAGCAAGTTTCATGCCATCCAACACAACATAAAAGTGACATCTCTCTCTCACACACCTTGAACTTTTATGCATTTAACTAGGACCATGCACATGTGGAAAAAAGCTTTCAATTCATGACCTCTAACTTACTGCATAATTTTAGATAAATCACTTACTAAATATGCAGAATTATATCTATGGTATTCATGGTTTAAATAACATCACAATGGTACAAAAGAAAAGATGAAACTAAGATGATCTGAAATCTTTCTATGAATCACAAACAATATATCTATAACATGCAAACCAATACCATCCAGTTATCTCTAATTACAATTTCATTTTTTTACATAAGTATAGGAGTTTTAGGACTTAGGACAATTGAAAGCATGAGGAGCATCACAACGAAGTATCAATAAAACATTGAAATCAAATCACCATCGAAGACAAGATGAACGGTCAACCAAAGCACTTGTTTTGTTTTGCAATAAAATCGAATAGTAGATAAAATTATATGACAAATGTTCCCATAAACCAACCGAAATTTCTACACCAAGAAGCAATCGATTGACAAAAGAGCCGGAACGAACTTGGCCGAAAGCGACGACAATAGGGTCCCTCATGAGTTTGGATGAGATTGGGCAAAGCAATGGACGCTTCTGACTTCTCACTGGAGTTCCCATCGGCCACCTGCACCAGTTCAACCGTTCAAGTTTATGTGGCATATTTCCTAAGAGGCTAAGAACATAGAAAAATTTCTATGCATAGTGATAGTTTAGATATGATCTTGAAGTCTTCAACCAAGATATCGAGTTGCACACTTGGAAGAGTCGAAGAGTTGTAGCGACATTTGTAAATGTTGCAACACACTAAAGACAAGCGACGAATCGATGTTGATTTTTGAAGGAAGAGGCGAACTCCAAAAGACCCAAAGAGGAGGTGGAAGAAAGTTTGGAGATTTCATATTTGCAATCAAGCAGTATACGCCGTCTAGGGTTAGAACTTAGAGGAGGAGGAAGAACCCTAAACTTCGAGTCTTCGAGCGGAGGAGCCGAGGAGGAGACATCAGACATGTGAGTTAGGACTTAGGCATAGGCGGATTCAATGATTCATAAATCATATTAGGTTCGAATCATGTGACTTCAAATTCACGCCCGCGGTCGTCCATGACTTACATTCGGATCATATGGGTCGGGTCGGCTCATATCTGGTTGAAAAAAAATCAACCCGAATCCGACCCACTTTCTCGCAGATCAGCTTCGGGCCGGATTGGGTCTGGGAGATCCGAACCAACCCAAAAGGGTTTGGATTGGTTCGGGTACTCGAATTTACCGGATCAAACCGTGAATATTCTTGCTCGATGACAATTCAGGAGGGTTAGAGATGACTTACTATTGTCTTTTTTTTATTATTTTAAAATTTAAGTGAAGAGTGAAAATATTTAAATGACAAAAATTGAACAATTCTTATAATATTTATTATTATTTAATAATAATCTCGGAAAATTTAGGATTACATGTTTTGAAAAGTTGAATGATTAAAATCTGTGGTGGATGAAAGTGGAGATACTATACAGATCCTCAGCGATAGATAATCGCCATTAAGATATTTATAAAGTTCTATCACAGACCTGAATATCATTACGAAAATTTATTCGTTATCCCGTTAGAACACTAACAAATTTCCGTGGAGCAAATTTATCCCTTATTAAATTACCACATATATTGATTCAGGTAACAAGATTATTTTGAGTTTGATTTTTGTATAATATGTAAAAAAAATTGGTTCAAAATTTTGGAATCACCAAATACAATTATCTTAATCATTAGAATAGAATTGAAATACAATTCCCAAAAAAGTTGTACGTCCCTCTTAAATTCTATCGGTTCCAAGTTTATTTTTCTAGACATCATTTGAACAATTTGCAAGTCCCCGGTCGATCAATAGTTTTAGTTGACCCATGATCCGAAAGTCAGAGAGAGAGAGAGGGAGAAGGAAAGAAAAGAAACATTGTAAGCAAACAGGTGGCCATGTCGATGAGGAGACACCATCCGTGTAGATACAGCAATCGGATGGCTGCCACATCCGAACGCTGCATGCCCTCAAGGTGTTGCATTCCATGGTATTTGCCGCTTAACAGTTTCCCTTCCACGTACTTTGTTCAGCACAACTCAAATATACTACATCATAAAAAATAATAATCTTTTTTTTTTCACTTTTGTGTCTAAAAACACAACTTGAATAAAATTGGAACATTTTCATTTCATCGGAGCCAAACAGCTCCAAAAGGCTTCAAAAATTAACAGTCGACGATGGCTCCAAAGGGCTGCCTGATCTACTCCTCCATCTTCGCCCTCTGTCTTCTTCATCCCTTCGTCAACGCAACAGAGCCCGATTCCGATGCCAACTTCCTGCAATGCCTCTCTCACCGCACCCTAATCTCCACCGACGTCGTCTCTCGCATGGCGTTCACCTCGACCCACCCTTCTTACCCGGCCCTGCTGCAGTCCTCCATCAGAAACCTCAGGTTCGCAGCTCCGGCGACTCGCAAGTACCCTCTGGTCATCGTCGTCCCGACCGAGGAGCTACACGTCCAAGCCACCGTCGTCTGCTGCAGGCGACAAGGCCTCGACGTCAGGATCCGGAGCGGCGGCCACGACTACGAGGGCCTCTCGTACCGGTCGGAGGACGACCGGCCGTTTGCCGTCCTGGATTTCGTCAACCTACGGCGTGTGGACGTCGACGCGGAGGATGGGACGGCCTGGGTTGAGGCCGGTGCGACTCTCGGCGAGCTTTACTACGAGATTGCGGCGAAGAGCAGGTTGCTGGGTTTTCCTGCGGGCGTTTGCCCCACGGTGGGCGTCGGAGGGCATATAAGCGGCGGCGGCTTTGGAACGATGATGAGGAAATATGGCCTTGCATCTGACAACGTCCTTGACGCGAAGCTGGTCGATGCGAACGGAAGGATATTGGATAGATCGTCCATGGGAGAAGACCTCTTCTGGGCCATTAGAGGAGGCGGTGGAGCAAGCTTTGGCGTCATCCTTTCATGGCACGTCAAGCTTGTTCATGTTCCTCCCACAGTTTCCGTCTTCAACGTCCGCAGGAGTCCAAGCCAGGGGGCACTGGAACTCGTCCACCGTTGGCAGCACGTCTCGCCTGTGCTCCATGAGGATCTCTTCATCCGAGCTGCCATACAACAGCAAAATCTGCAAGAAGCGGAGGTCGTCTTCGACTCCCTGTTCCTTGGTCCATGCGAGGAGTTGCTCAACCTGACGGCCAAGAGCTTCGCGGAGCTGGGCGTGCAGAGGAGCGACTGCAAGGAGATGACATGGATCCAGTCGGTGCTGCATTTTGAGCACCCGTCTCAGGAGACGCCCATGGAGAGCCTACTTGACAGGGGCTCCAAGCCGGATAAGTCTTTCCGTGCGAAGTCCGACCACGTCACGGCGCCAATCTCGCTGCAGCAGTTCCAGAAGATCTGGGGGAAGTTCTCGGAGGATGGAGCCGGCGTCATGATCATGGATCCATACGGAGGCAAGATGAGCAGCTACCCTGCTTCGGCGTCCCCGTTCCCGCACAGGCAGGGGAACCTGTACAACATCCAGTACTACGTTGCATGGAAAGAAGGTGGCGAGGACGCGTCGAAGAAGCATACGGAGTGGCTCAACAATCTGTACAATGAGATGGGTCCTTTCGTCTCCAACCCGAGGACAGCGTACGTGAACTACAGGGATCTAGACCTGGGAAGGAACGAAGAGGAGGGGAACAAGACGAGCTACGCCAAGGCCAAGGTTTGGGGCAGCATGTACTTTAAGGACAACTTCGAGAGGTTGGCAATGGTGAAGGACCGAGTGGATCCTGATAACTTCTTCAGGAACGAGCAAAGCATCCCTCCCCACCCGCCCATGGCCTCAGAGCAGGGATCAACAAGCGGCAGAGGTAGCATTTGTCCCAGGGCTCAAGTCGCCAGGCGCGTCTTAGGAATCATTGCCAGGGTCTTGCTGCTGTGATCCAGATAGAAGCGGACTGCTGCCATCTCCGCCATCTCCACGGACGCGTCCGCCATTGTCGCGCAGGCTACTCGACCGCCCACTCGAAGATCCCCTTGCCTTGCCCTCTCACATAGGCGGCGAGGAAAAATACACGTACTGCACTTCCCTTTATATTCTGGAATTGGTCACCCAAATTAAAAATAATTTTTCTAAGGAGAATTAAACTTCCAAAAGATGATTTCTAAAACCTGCGGGATTCAATATTAGTCACAAATTTATTTTTTTATTTTTATAGTTATTACACTTTTTTATGTCGAGTAAATTTTGTTGTTGATTTGGTGAAATAAATTACACGAGTCAAAACATAGAAAAGTAAGCAATAATATTAGGATTATGTGAAGGTGGCTCTCCAGAAAGTACTATTCTCAAAATATTCAACACTAATAAAAAAAAGTGACACTTTTGGAATGGTAATAGAGCATGTGAAATGCTATTTAAAGGTGTTATTTTATTATAACTAAAAATTCAACGTGAAAATTTCAAAATAAAATACAAAAATTCCAATTCATATGGATACATCTCAAATCAGTAACAGAAATTCCAATTCATATGAATACGTTTTGTTCTTTGGGTTGAAGTGCTAGCTAAGGACAGTAGCCGTAATACCTTTTGTGGCCGGCCGCCGGCCGGCCTTAAAGCCAATTTACGTCAAGAACTGCTTACCACTCCACTTAACTTTTATTGATAAACTACTCCTCAATTCTGACGAATATTATAAAAATTATACGGTATAAAATTATAATGTTATAATATATAATTGTTATAAAAAAATTATCGATATTATAAAAAATATAATACATAATTGTAATATTATAATTTTATAATTATTAAAATTAAATTATTATCACTTAAATGTGATAAATAGGTAAAAATGAATTCTGTCTGGCTCGCACGCGACATGAAATACTACCAAGGTCAATCTAGGCACAATAGTTGAGTTAGGCTTGACAGTGTCGGGATGCCTAATAACATGCTAGGCACGATTTGACACTGGGTTAAGAAATCGAACTAAATTCGGTGAACACATTATTTATTATTAATTTATTTTTATTACATATTTAAATAGTTAATAATATTTATAACTATGTTATATATAAAAAAGTTTATTATATATCTAATAATCATAATACCATATATTGTATTACTTTTTAATATAATATATTAAATACTTTAATTATTTTAGTATTAATACAAATTAACTTTGGATAAAAAGAAATGAGTCGTCCGACTCAGAATGACCAAACTCGGCTAACTCGGTCGGACCATGCACCAATCATGTCCAGTTGGCATAATGTCAATTCAAAATGACACGACTTATTTTTAAAATAGGTCATGTCAAAATCAAACACGATTTGACCGGTCCGAGTACAACACGACACAATCCGTTTGTCCATCTCTACAAATATGTCAGTCTATTTTAAAAGTTTAAAATTCAATTTAAATGTACCAAAACTCCAACATCTAATTAAATTATTTTTCTTCTTAATAATTAATTTTTTCAATAAATATACTTATTTTATGATTTATAATATTTTAATTACTTTTATAAGGAAATATTAATTTTATTGGACTAAAATTAAATTCTTTGTTTTAAATTATTTTTAAAATTTGAAAATAAACAATATATTATAAAAAAATGAAATAGTATAATCTTTTATTATACTTGTACATTGACTTTCAGAAAGAAAAGAATATTTATTTAAGCATAATCAAATTTACTATTTTTTCTGAAATAATACATTATCTTTTAGGAGGAATATTTTTTTATTATACTTCTCCATTATCTTTAAGAAAGAAAAATCAATCTTAATTTGGACTCAATTTCTTAAATTAATGTTATTTTTTAATGAAAAATTAACTCATTATCTTTCAAAACTAAAAATAAAATAAAATTATCTTATATATTTTTATTATATTTCTAACAAAGGAACGTTTATTTATCGTAATCATGATAAAATGGATCATTTTTTATTTATAAAATAATACAATATTTTTTTAAAAAGAAAATATTGATTATTTTAATCATACTCAAATTTATAAAAAAGAAATAATTAATATTAATTTAAATCTAATTTAATTATTTATTTTAAAAATGAATTACTATTTACTTATAATTACTCTTTAAAAAGGGAATATTATTTATTTAAATTATACTCAAATTGGTAATTTCAATTTGACACAAAATGACATCTTCATTTTAAATTATTTTGTAATTACGAAATTAACAAATTATCTTTTAAAAAAGAAATATTTTTTACCTACACATTATCTTTTAAAAAGAAAATATTATTTATTTTAATCATACTCAAATTGATAAAATGGAAATATTAATATTAATTTGACTCAAATTGAAATCCTTATTTTAATTGTTTTTAATTTCGAAAATGACAATTTATCTTTTTAAAAATTTATTATTATTTACCTGTACATTATTTTTTAGAAAGAAAAAATATGATTTTTTTTAACAAACTCAAATTGATAAAAAGAAAAGACTAATCAGTTAATTTATCTAACATTTTCCTTATTCTTCCTTTATTAATACGTTATCTTTTAAAAAAGAAACAATATCTATGTTAATTATATATAATTTTTTGCTATACAAATCGTAATATGGATTACATTATTGTCTTCTATTAGGATTAATTTGTTATATAGGTTAAGATACGTGAGATTAGTACTATTAGGATTAGGATTATGATTAATAGATTGTTACGTATTAGGATTAGAAATATAGTATTACATATAAACTTTTACTTAGATATTCCAACACAAATTACTTATCTCTTGATAATGTGTCACGGAAGACTTTGGTGGTAAAACTATATTAATCTCTTAGTTAGATAATTTTTTTTAAAAATATATTAAATTTTAATTTTTTTATTAAAAATATAAATATTATTTATTTTATTATATTTTTCCATTATCGTTTAGACAGTTTTTTTAAAATATATTAAATTTTAATTTTTCATTAAAAATATTAAATATTATTTATTTTATTATATTTGTCTATTCATCTTAATTGCACTCAATTGATAATGTTACTTTCAATTTGAGGCAACCTTAGATCGTCTAGTATTTTGGACGCATTTTGATGGTTGAACACCAGTCTAATCGGTCTGAGTAGACGAATCGAGCTGGGTTTTAGAGCATTGGTCCTTGGATGCAATTTCATAAAACCGGTAGTTGTTTTTACTCTTCATGCTTCAGTCCTATTCATTTATCTATTTTAATTTTGTTAAAATTTCAAATAACTTTTTGGATGTATTTCAATGCATTTCTTCAATAATTTAGTTCATGGTCCATATTATGAGTACTTATAAAATACTATAATATAATTTTACCGATAATTTTAGTAGTAATAAGTTTTTAATATTGGTCCAAATTACTGACTAATTAAAATAATATTGTGTTCAATGTTCCTAAAACTATGAATATGATATAATTAATCACAATCATATCTCACAATATTACCAGAAAAAGCTAGTTATGTTTAGGATAAATTATATAAAAGTCCCAACTCTTATTTTATTATCAAATCTAAGTTAAACTTTTATTCTTATAGAAAAGGTTATGCACTTTTAAACTGATTACAAATATAACCTATTATTATATTTCTATTCGCAAAAATATTAGTTCAACCAGCATCACATATATAAGTGGATGATGACATATTTCAAACTTTTAAACTTAAAAAATAATTAAAAGTTATTTTTTTCCAGTTTTGACATCAAAGTAGTAAAATTTTAGCGTATATTATAACTAGATAAAGTAAAACTGTTAAACATTCAACGATTTTATCACGTGTATTTGAATATTAAGTCACCCACGTAATATCCTTTTTTACTTTGTTCCATTAAATACTATTATTTTAAATTTATATGGGATAAAATTTGATTGAATTTTTATAATGCCAAAGTTTCAAGTGATAAAATGATAAATCTTAATAACTTTTTATTTAAACTTATGATATAACAGTCACTTATTTATGTGGTGATTATATTTGTAATAAATTTAAAAGTTCATGACCTTTTATGCAAAAATAAAAGTATGAATTTGAAAATAAAAGTTTGTGTTTTTGTATGCAATTTACCTTTCTGTTTATGAATGAAATATTTTCATACAAGATAAAGTAACATAGGCGGCAGAAATAAGCTAATTGTATATGAATGCAACATATATATATATATCCTCTTAGTTTTTTATATTATTTCTAGATAACAATTCAGAATTATATATATATTTTGCTATGTTTGTGAAAATATTGATTAAATCAGCAGGCAATGATTGACGCATGTGCAATGTTATTCAATTATTATAGAATGAATGTAAGCGTTTGATAAATGGATTTAATGGATGTCCCTTATTTAAATAGGGGGATAGTTCGGGTGTGGTAATCGGATGACAGATGGATGGTTAGATTAGGCAGTTCACGTTTTACAAAATTGATTTTCACCTTTTACCAGACCCATTTTCGTGGTTCATCAGAGCCCCTTTGTCTTCCTAGCAGGTGTGCGAAGATGTCAGATCACCGTCGATGGTGTGCCAGGGGGCCGGTGTCGGAAGAGGTCGTCGCGAGGATGTCGATGGAGTACGACGTCGACAATGCCTGCGGAAGTCGACATCGATAGTGGCACAAAGAGATCGACATTAGCGGTTTGCGAGGATACCGACGTCGGAGGAGGTTGCCGTGAGGATGTCGAAGGAGATCAGCTTCAGCAGTGAGAGAGGTCGACACAACGATGTCCGAGGAGGGTCAATGATGGCAAGGGTCGCGAGGGCGAGAATCGACGTCACCGGTGAGCGTCATCTAGGGCCTCGCCGGTGACACTAGGCAATGAGCATTAGATGTAGACACAAAGGATGGCGACGACGATAGTGTGGAAGCTGAAGCAACCGCAGATGACCATCAACAGATCCAAAGCAAATTGAGCATTAGTTGAAGCATTGGAATCGATGGGAGGTCTCGACTGCCGGCGCCTCTCGCCATAGGATCGCTTTGCAGGGGAATCAAGGGAGGCATCGATTTTGATCGAACATCTAAATTCTATTTCATTCCCTAACTTTTTGTTGAATCAAACAGTATGTTTGACAGAATTAACGATTAAATAAACAAACAATGGTCAATCAAGGGACAACAACATCAATTATATAAGAAAAATAAGTGTTTAGTAAATGGAAATATTAAGGTGTTCCCTACTTTTTAATAAATACAGTAGTTGAAAAAATTGACGAGTACAAATTGACATTAATGGATTTAAATTAAGCAATGAATCTTTTACTTTTTAATATATAGGCATTTAAAACATATTTTTTTTACAATGTAACAACTATGGATAAAGTATTGAATTGCAAAGAAAATTATATATTAATAAAGTATCATATTGATCATTAGACTACCATTACTGGATTTATATGGATTATTAGTCTTTTTTTTCTTTAATTATAGATAATATATCGACATTGACATTGTCATCATTAATAAGTGAATATTGACTAAATCAATTATTAATTATCTATCATTATCATGCATAATTTATTCTATTTTAAATTTCATGTTCATTATCATTATATTTCATATAGCTCATGGAAATTTTATTCTCATGCTTTAAAACTTGCAAGTGATTTATGCTTTTAGATATGGATGGTGGTGCGGTCGGTAGGTGTTACTCGTGGCGACGCTACATTGAACATGTGTCGAGTTTATATATTGCCCATTAAATTTCATAGTTAAATTGTATTAGGACTTCAAATTGATTATTTTAAATAACAATGTAATATGTCTTTACTCTCCACATTGAATAAATTTTAGCTCGTTAATTGAAATCTATTGTCGTGGTCAAAATCATAGTATTGTCACTACTAAAAAAAACGCTGATTACCGACGGTTCGGACTGTCGGTAATCAACCCGAAAACCGTCGGTAACGCAATTACCGACGATTTTTCAGTCGGAATCGATCCGTCGGAAAAACGCTTGTCGCAAACAGATTTGTGACGGTTGAAAAAAATTCGTCGAAAATATCGACGGTTCTGGCCGTCGGAACAGTCCCGGCGGTTCGACCCGTCGAAATTTTCCGATGGTTGCAACCGCCGGAAAAGTCCCCGGCGGTTCGAACCGTCGAAATTTCCGATGGTTGCAACCGTCGGAAAAGGCCGACGGTCCGAACCGTCGAAATTTCCGACGGTTGCAACCGCCGAAAAAAGCCGGCGGTCCAAACCGTCGCAACTTTTCGATGGTCGCAACAGTCGAAACTTTGGACGGGCGTCGCAATCGTCGATCTTTTGACGGTCGCAACCGTCACAAATAATTTTTTAAATATAAAAAAAATTAGCGGTCGATTGATCCGGCCGCTGGGGCCGGATTCGCCGCCAGGCGGCCGGATCCGAACGCCTGGCGGCTGGAGTGCCTAAGTGAATTGCATCATTATCGTATTTTTTGGGGCATTACAATTAATTTATTTTTTATCACCTAATATCTTACTAATCATTAACTAGAATACTTGATTAGATTATTTAAGAAGTTAGCATAATAATTATTATTTTAAACTTGATAATATATTGATTAATATTAAAATATCCTTACAATAATTTTTTTCTTCTAATTATGATCTAGATTCACTATCATTAGATTAATATGTGTTGTCCTTCGTAACATGTTTGACTATGATATATAGATGAAAATTTTGTACTCATTTCAATAGTAATTAATATTCTGCATATGACAGTCAAGCCTCAAACCTCCTTAGCTATTTATATGTCAACTTTTTTTAGTGTTATTTCCTTAAACCTCTTAAGTATAGGGTTTTTTCACGTATGTTCTTAATATATGAACTTATCATATCACCCCGTTAAAGTATGTCCCGATTTCACTTTAGTTCATCCGTCTAATTTTGTTAAGTTCTTCATTATTTTTTTAATTATTAAATGACTAAAGTGCCCTTCTCTCATTTTTTATTTTTTAAATGTTTAAATTAATATATAATAATAAATAAAATAAAAAATGAGGGTCTGCCCCGCTTGAAGAGCAGGACCCCCTTCTCCAATAGCTTGCTAGCGACAGATTGCGTCGTTGTAACAATAGCCGCGCCCCCTCGCGCCGTCGCTATTGCTGTCTACATCCACGGGGAGCTTCCCCTCCTTGCCAATCGTTGGGGCATAGAGCATGAGATCAGACAGTCGATGATCCCCCTAGGTTCTGCCCACCGAAGATCCCCTCCGACACCGGCATATCCCTCCCTCCCCCTCCCCTCTACGACCATCGTAGTTGCCAAAAAAGGGTTGTGATAATGAGAGGAGCACAAAATGTCAAAAGACTGACGTGTTCCATGTAAAAGGGCTACGAACGATAGGCATTTACCCCAAGACGTTCGTTTACCCCTACACGGGAGATTGCCCTTAGGCACAAAATATTATCGAATTAAGTTTTAAAAATTACAAAATCTTTAGGCTATCACAATGCAATATGCAAGTATACAAAATATCATTGTAGTGCTTAAGGTTCGTCCACAAGAAAAACCATGCAGATCTTCGGAAAGCTTCAAACCAAATTTGAAATCTAAATTGCTGCAAACCAGAATAGAATATAAACAGTAAAATAAAAGGTGCTATTTAAGTAAAACAATTACACTATTTTTTTGGATTTTTCTAGCATAAAAGATGACTAAATAGAAACACGTGCTGATGACTTACAAGAGGTGCTTTTGCTTAGAACTCACATTTTTTCGACGTCCGATTGCCCCTCAATGTGCTTGTTGGGGTAACATCGTGATAATGATCATTAAGCTCATCCGTGGCACTCTCGTGCTCATGAATAGCTCAGTTCGCGCACGTTGATGAGTTCACATATTCGATCCGAGCATCACTCTCGTGTACTGATAGTGATATTAGGGGGTTTAGTAATAACTTGCTGATTTTTGGGTCAAAAGTCAAAATTTTCAATTTTTATTTCAACTCCCTAACTCACTCTCTACTGCAGTGCATATGTCAATTGTAGTAATCCTAAATGTCGTATCCACAGTGATTTGAAGTCCTAGACTAAATAATTTAGAATAATCTAATTTAAAGTGGCAAAAACAAGAATTTTAATGGAAATGAAAACAGATTTTTCAAGAAAGCAAAATGATAACTGTTTAGAGGTTTCTGAAAAGTTAACTAAACTGAGTTATAAATGCTAATCTAGAGGCTAAAAGAGTTTATCTATCAATGAGGAAGGTCCTCCTAGGAATTGGGGTTCATATAATTTAATTATGGATGGAAATGAACAAGTTATCACTTTTTAATCAAATCTGATTCAACCTTCAATATGGCTATTTTCACATCTCAATTAGATCATAACTAAACAATATATTATCATATAATTGTTAGCCAAGTTGAATTAGAAGAGGATCCCCACTGAAAATTAAGTTATCATTATGTTCAATCCAAGTCACTTTGCTGATTTTTTGGCAATTCAATAAAATTCTGAATGATAACTTCTAGATTGCACTTTGAAAATGAAAGGAATGCTTCAATCAACTAAACATGGATGAAATCGATCCAATATTAATGCAAATGCTCCTTGGTTCATCTCTAAACTACAAGAGGATTTTAAATCAGTCTCTCAGCTGCAAATTCAAATGAAATCCACATTTCCATTAATGAATTGGATAGAAATCAGCACTTAATTCATATATTGGAAATTCAGCACATGCAATTGCTCCTTAGTTCATCTCTGAACATCAAGGAAGCTTTAAAATTCACTTCTCAGTGATTAATAGACTCAGAGGTTTAACAATAGCAAGGCAACCAGATTTCACTAAACTCAGGAAACCAAAAATCAGCAACTCATTAAAATCAGCAAAACCAATGTAATTATATAATTGAATCATGAAATGTCAAGTTTCTTAATTCATTTCTGAACAAGATTTGGAACATAGGGTAACCTCTCAGTTGTTCAATTAAATCAGTTCCCAAGTGACAATCAGATTAAGTTAACTCAGAAAATTAGAATTCAGGAAGTTCAAAATTCAGGAAGACAAAAATCAGATTTTCAATCAAAATGAAATTCGAAAACTTGGCATGGGTTCTTTGTTCATTCCTGAATAAAGATTAGACCAAATGATAACTTCACAGTTGCTAATACAAGTAGGGTCTTCCAATGACAAGATCAGATTCAGAACAGTTCGGATTTCAGAAATAAAAAATTTAAATGATTTAGTGCAGGAATTTGGTCTTATCCCTAATCCATCCACAATATATATTAGACTACTATCCTATTCTAGGAGGCATGAGATTTAGCTCCTCATATTTGCAGAGTTTGATACAAAACAAAGTGGAGAACAGAAGGAAATCATCTTGGAATGAAGCTTGTCGAGAGGTATCCTTGTAGCACTTCAGCTTCTTCCTTTTGCTCCAAATCCTTGTTGCCTTCTGCTCCCTTCTTGCAATGGCCGACCTCCTCCTTTCTTCCTCAGGGTTTCCAGCTTATATCTGACCTTTAATCACCCTTAGATCAGCATCAGGATGTTCCATGGTGATGTGATTGTGCCATGTGTCCTTGTCCTGCTTGCAGCTGCAGAAGACAACTTTTCTGGACAGCAAAAGTAGTGGTCCCCCACCTTTTTCCACCTTTTTGCAACCTATTTTTTCCTGCTAGAAGAGATAGAACACCAAGCATCAAAGCCCTCAAATAGAAAATGAACAAATAAGGATAAGGAAAGCCACCAGGGTCAGCTCAAACATCAAATAAAATCTGGTGTTATGAAGATGTGAAATCAGTAATTAAAATGATAAGTTTGAGAAACCGGAATGATAGCTTTGCATAAATCTTGGAAAATGATCAAATATGGATGGTTCAGAGCATTGAAGGCATAAAATAGAGTAGGATGACAAGTGAATGAGGTCAAAAATCAAATATGAATAAGATTTCATAGGAATGATAACTTGGGTGTCAAAACGATAACTTGATTGCCTTAAAAATGATAACTTGTCATAACTTTGGTTGTGGTTATCCAAATGTGATCAAATTTGAACAACAATGAGTTAGGACAATAATATAATGATTGCCTAAGGCCTTTGTGAAGAATTGATAGTTTTGCATGTCGAAATGATAGTTTTGCCCTTTAACGATAACTTGGCATTGGAAAAATGATAACTTGTTCAAATGGATTGATAATTGTGCACAAGTTGAGATATGACCATCCAAATATGATTTATTCATAATAGTAATGAATTTAGGGCAAGAAAATCATTGAAAGTCAACTCACTCAAAATAATGATAACTTGGCATATGAGAGTGTTAACTTGTCCTAAAAATGATAACTTGACATAGAATTAAAATATTTATGGATTTTAACATTTTAGAACCTCTATGCACGTGGAATTAAGTATAGAATGAGGAAGATCAACTAGTTATCACAATCTATGCATTTCAAATATAATTGGCCAAAAGATAAGCAATTTAGGGGCTCGATAGGGGTGAAATGCATCTAAAATGAGATAAATGACTATATTGATCAGCTAGTGATCAAACTCCCACAAGCTTAGCCTTTTGCTTGTACTCAAGCAAAATATTCAAAAATTAAGGACAAACTTGAATTAAAAGTTCACAAATGAATTAAAAGTTAGCTGAATTGAGTTCAATGAGTTTTCCACTTTGCCAACACTTCATTCTTTCTAAAAACTCAATTTCTAGCTAGGGAATCACAGATGTTAAAGCAAATTTAAGCTATAAAAAAAGTACTAGCAATAACATGTTTGAATTGTAGGAATTGTCAACTTTACTACAAGGTTGAACTACAAATCCTTTCATGAACAGATTTTCATTGCTTAAACAGGTTTAACACCTGACTTTTATTCATGAAATGCAGGTAAACATGTTTGAACCTGATTTTTATTCATGCTGGTCATAGGATAAAAATCCTGACTTTATTCAGGAGAGATTCCTTTTTGAAAATTTCACTTTCTTTATTCATGTATGCATGCAATGCAAAATGTAACTTTTCACTTTTTCTTTTCTCCATTTTTTTCTATCCTGTTCATGAAGAGATCAATAGTTCAAACTCAAGTATAGTGATCCCTTTGTCCAAAAAGTCAAGTTTTCCTATTTAACATGGCAGCAAGAGCCTTGACTCCCTTCTAGACACCTGATATTACCAATTCAATCCATAGAAAAATTTTCAGCTGAAAAATTATTCAAGTGCATCTGAATTGAATAGCCAATTAAAGCAACAAGACTAATGGCCAAGTTGGTCACTTGGTATTGGAGTGTACCAACTGTCATAATGAAGTATTTTACCAATTTCCGAGTTAAAATAAGTGAAGGAATTGAATTGAACTCGATTAGTGATAACCAATGATAACTTGTGATAACCGGGTTATAACTAATGATAACTTACAAAACCTACTGATAACCTGGTGATAAATGATATATGGACATTAAAATGAATTGAAAACATGGTGTAAAAGGTTAGAAAAACACCAGATTTCCTCCCCCAAGCTTAGCCTCAACACTGTCCATAGTGTTGGAAGTTAAGGCAAGGGAGAGGGTTGGGAGGGTATGAAATATATGAAATTTTGCATTTGATCCCTTCCAATGGGTCTTGCATCTCAATCAGGGGCTTAGGATGATCCATTCTTCATGAATTTCAACCAATCCTGCAGAGAAGTAGGAGATATCAGTGAGGTTTTCAAAATCAGATTTTTAGAATGCAGAATCCAGCAATGCATTGAAGTTCACTAAATCTGAACTGAAAATCAGCTAAGATGGATTGGGACAACTGATATGCATGATGAATCAAATATTAATATGATGATTTCAGCATGAATGAAAAGATAATATCAGTTATCAATAGGATTTCAGTGAAAATAATTAAAATTAGGGGTAGGGATACTCCCTTCTTGTCAATTTGTGGATGGATCTGTTTCCTCCCTTCTTTATTCCTGCAAAACAGAAAGGTTAAGTGTAAAATGACTTGGGTTACCTCCCAAGAAGTGCCATACTTTAATGCCTTAGGTTGAACATTTTTCCACTTGAATTCAGATAGGTAGAATTGACAAATCTTGCAATTTCAGCACCTCCTTAGCTGAATATTGAGCTGTGGGATTATATGACTTCAACCTCTGTCCATTGACCTTGAATATGTCATCTTTATCATTTAGAAGGTCCACAACTCCATAAGGATAGACTTTGTGGACTTTGAATGGTCCACTCCACCTTGATTTCAATTTTCCAGGGAATATTTTCAACCTTGAATTAAACAATATAAAATTATTATTAGAATAAGTCCTAATAATATTAAGGTATATTGAGATTATTTTATATATACATTTTCCTATCATAAGATTAGTTATATTATCATATTATGATTAAAATTAGTTATCTTGGATAAAAGTTTTGAGATAGGATATATCTCAATAATATTATTAGGATGATATTATTAATACTATTATATACGATTTCATAGAGGATTAGAGTATGATTAGTTAATTTTATAATATATACATGTGTGGATAGTGTTATGGTTAGAATTCATTTAAGTCCATCTACGATACGTAATATTAATATTATAAATTGTAGGTATGATTGATATAAATATTCTTAATAGATGACACGTGTCATCATAATAATACGCTCACGCCACTTGTCGCGCTCTCGTACCCATGCTTATATATATATATATATATATATAGACTACCAATTGTAACACCCGACGGTCAATTTAAAAAAAAAGAAGAGATAAACTTGAAATAGAAAAAGGAAAAGAAGATGATGGAAATGATTAAAATAAATAGAAGATAAAAAACAAATAACAAAAAAGATAAATAGAAAATAAAGTTTTAAAATCGGAGGGGATTAAATCAAATCTTGAACTCCCAATTGTTCTCAAATTCCTCCCCTATAAATATGAGGACAAATTAAACAAATCAATCCCTCTATTTTTTTCCACAAGCCGGCCCTAATTTTTGTGCATCTCTCCCCCCCTCTCCCACGCCGGGTTGCTACCGCCCAACAAGAGACTAGCCGAGGAATTAGGACACCGACGAACGTGGACGACGAGCCTGACAGAAGGGAACGGTCAGAATAAAGAAAAAGAGGAAGAGGAAGAATAGGAAGAAGAAGACTGCAGATTAGTTTATAGACAGAAACTAATAAGGTATGAAACTAGGATATATTCATCGTAGAATCTTGATTATAGACTCGAAGCATCCTCTAGTTGATCCCTAGTTATAGTATGATGTTCTATGATGATTCTGGATGACGGCCATTGCCAGAAAAGATGAACGAATGCACACTACGCGTCCACGTAGTTTCTGCGAAGAAGAACCCGACCCGGGCAGGTCCTTCGTCGGATCTACCATTGCAGTGCTCTCCGAGTTTTGCAACCGGATGAACCCGGCCCGAGTTGAAGACGATCCGGACCGAGTTTCATGCACGACGAAAAGTCGGGTGCGACGGTCGCCTCGACCGAAAGATGACTTGACTCGGTTCGGGTGTAACCTGAACCCGGCCTGGGTTTACTCTGATTTTCCCGAGACATTGATAGAAGAACTCGGCCCAGGTTTTGAAGCGATTAAGTTGATTTTTATAATTCTTTGATCTCTGATTATGTACTTAATTCAGATATTGATGATAATGATAATTACGATATTAATGCTCCTGATTCATGTACGTAATCTTGATCTTAGTGATGATGATGATTATGTTATTATGCCTTTACTACAATGATGACCAATATGGTTATGATCTTATGACTCTTATTATGATGACTTAAGATGTCCTAATAAAGATAAATTAAAAGCTGCAAGATAAAATATGAAAAATGTTAAATGAAAAGCTCTTTTTATGATGGACTAGTGATGACTAGTTATGGGCTGACTTCGGTCAGTTATGGGCTGACTCCTGTCAGTTATGGGCTGGCTCTATCAGTTATAATGATGATGATGGACGGGTTGAGGCAGGCCTCCTCGTGGGCTGAAATATACCCCACTATAAGTAAAAAAATGAATAATAAGATGATGAAAAAGATGAAGCATATTAATAACGAAATCTCATTATGATGATTATTGGCTCTTGCCACTTATATGATGATCTTTTCCTGATCTCTTGATCAGTTCTTAATATGATCCAATAAAGATGAATTATTCCATGATTATCCATGTTTATACGACGATTCCTCACGATTCTTATTATGATGATGATTTCATAATCATGATTTTGCCTCCTTTATGATGATTTTTCATGATCTTCGATCTTACGATCTCAAGTAGATGACGATCTATGAATTCCCTATCCATATGCTAAGTTATAGGACTTCTTTTACCCATATGATAATAATGTCTATTGTCTTTCTATATGATGATGATATTTTTATGATTTCTGTCTAGTATCATGATCTTATGATGATATTTATTTTACTTTCATATTGAGTTGAAAAAATTTACAGGGAGATTCTTCTCTGCATGTTCTTAAATGTAGGTCAAGGTTAGAATGATGAAGGTGGCAAACGGTGACAGATCGAGCTCGTAGGTGACTGCACATGAATATCTTAAGTACTTATATATAAAATCTTATTATTAACATTAATAATATTATATGAATTAATATATATATATATATATGATTATGAACATTAACAATATCATATTATATTATGAATAGTTTAAGTAAATGTAAGAGAGATATGTATTATATTATAAACATTGATAATAAATTATTATTTTAATTACTGAAGAAAAATGCCTTCGATTTAAGTCTTCGGCTTTTATATGATGCGAGTTGACCAGTCAAGTCTTTATTTTGGTCAATATGATGTACACGTAAGGATGCCCCGTAGCATTATCGAAGCGTATTCTGCCATATGACGGGGTGCGATTTGGGGGCGTTACACCTATTCTCTTATAGCAAGGAGAATGAACTATGTATCAACAATGCAAAGCATACCTCGATTCCCAATTTTATCTTTATTAGCCTATTGATTATTTTTCGTACATCATTCGTAAGGATCAAAATAGATTAAAAATAATCATATATTTCTTTATGGGAGGATAAATTATCATCATATATTTCTTTGTAGGAGGATAAATCACTTCAACCTTAATCAGATACAATTGCAAACAATAAAAAGTGATAATAAATAATTATTTTATAACTTAATAAAAAAATTGATGTTCCAAAATTGGTCATGGCACGTCCAAATTGTCTTTATTGGTTGGACCCTTGTACCGGGGCATGACCCATATTAGGGTGGCACCATCCGTGTTCCTTGAGCATCGTCGTGTTTCTTGGCCCATGTTAGGGGTGTTCATGGGCCAGATTTAATTCGAACCCGATTCTTCCAATTTTGATCAGGTTCGGTCGGTCAACCCTCCAAAAAGGGTTGGACGATCCAGGTGGTTGGATTACCCGACCATAATTTTTTCTTTTTTCTTTACTTTTTTATTATTTATTATAAAAATATTATAAATATTTTGTTTTAAAAGTATAAAATAATATGTTAAATATCTAAATATTATTTTACACATTTAAATATTTTTATTTTAGTATTTTTTAACTTGGGTCTTCGGGTCGAGGTCAGGTCTGACTCGACCATTGACCTGACCCGACCCAAACTGGTCGGATCGGGACATCGGGTTTGCGGGTCGACCTGATTCGCTGAACACCCTTAGCCCATGCTACGATCAATTTATAGCGCAATATTAGGCATTACAAACCTTAAGGAGGGTATATTGGGTCATAGTGTACATTTTATGGTTCGTCGCGTACACATACGAGTCTCTATCATGCCTGTGTGGAATTGTGCAATCCTTGAGAACCATAGCAATCATCAACGGCATCGTAGCAAGCATTTATGCAATTATATCGAGGTCCCTTGCGGTCGTACCCCTCACGGGTTTGTAACGTGTCCTTATGCACTCTAGCAAACACCTTCAAGACTATAGTCATGTAGTAGAGAACTCCATAGACAACATTGGTTGACCCACTTGGTAGTACAGTAATAGAATTAAGTCTTAAGAGCTTGTTCGGTGCTAGTAACTTCAAGTTTGAGTCTTAAAGTCACCATATTAGTCAAGGAAGAAATTATTTCTGCTCCATCTTTCCGATTCTGAATAAATCAGGTGCTAATAGTGCCGGGCACCGGAGGCCTCCCTCCGAGGATGCACAAATTTTTTTTTTGGTGTTACGAAATTCACGTTTAAAGTTTTGATTATTTAGAAAAATTTTACACCATTAGTCTGCTCGTCATATATCATCTTCATAATTTAATAATGAAAGACATCAATATTTTGATAAAAAAATATAATTAATAAACAATTAAAATAATAATATAACACCCTTTTCAGCTAATAATTCATAAGACCTCAAATGCTTAAAGACTTTATTACATAATTAGCCTTAATTTTCAACTAGAACCATAACACTGATTTAATCTAAGCATGTGCAACATTTCAATCATGTTAGAGTCGCTATCCTTCATTCTTAATTATTCGTACGGATTCATAGTGCAAAAATTTTCAAGTATAAATATATAAAAAGGTTATGCATACTATGATAACCTATCACATTAGCAATGCAAATAATATAAACATGCATGTCATGAACTATATCACACATGACATCACATCATACTTATAATTATTTACATAAGATTTGTTGGAACATTAATTACTTCATATACCTTTTATGTAACATCCTTGCACTTTGCATAAAATATTGTCTGCTTTGGGTCTCAGCCCGCACAATTTTATCAAAATTTGTACTACCAAATTAAGATAATGTTCTTGTATATATCTAGCATCTGTTCCGTGACTTGTGTATGTGAGATTAATTCAAAGCATGTCTCATGCATCCTTCCTCCCTTAGGGGACTTAACGCCTACGTTGAGTGATCGCACTCCACCATGTAAAGAAGTTCATATGGAATGGCTCTAATACGATATGTAATATCTTTGTACTTTACAATATCCATTCATAACATATCAAATATGTCTTTTAATATACAATCAACTGATGAAACATACTTGTTATATGAACTTATTCAAAGACATATTCAATACATATCACAATTAATGTCGCATCAAATTCAAAAGAGATGAGTATATAGAGTAGGAGAAACTAACTTATGTGTTCCGAAAAATTGGATGAATCTTTTAGTAGAAATGGGTGATATTATAATGTTCAGAAGGATACATTACAAATCAAATGAGGTGTGTGATCGAAATTTATTAAATAGTCCTTAAGATATATCAAATTTCAAGGATGAATTTTTTTAAGGGTGATAATATTTCTATCTTAATCACATATGATTAAAAGTATTAATATTATATTATGTGATAATTTTATGACATATTATATATCTTAAAGCAGAAGATCCAATTTTAGGTGTCAGAGAGTAAAAAGTGATGAAATTTGTCTAAGACATGAAAAGTTGATTTTTGAAAATGTTAGAATTAAGAAAATTAAAGTCCCAATATTTGTTCCCTTATTTTAATATATACGATAAATATGATTTTAATAATTTTTAAGTGAGGTCTTTGTTAGGTTAAATGATAACACAAAATAAAAAATGATCAATTTTATTCTTCGGACGAAAATTCATATTTCTATTCCTTTGGAATTTAATTTTCTAAATATTTTAATCCAAATGAGAGTTAGCTTCTTATTTAAATGGATTGATTCGATACTTACGCAGAAAGTGATGTGTGAAACCCTAGGGGTCATTCAAGTTGTTCTACAAAGTAGCCAGACTGAAATAATAATTTTGTCATAATTTGAATACTTGTGTATTCATGTTGTAATTGAAGGGATAGACACGGTCTAATCTTTTTGGAGCAATAGGAGTTTCATGAAAACAGTATGAGTATTGAGAATTATAAATTTGATAATGCATAACACATCGTCTGCCTATTTCAAGATTATGATAGAATACCTTCAGATTTATAATTTTTTCTGAATCAATATAGAATGATAAAAAAAATTAATTTAGTATGGATTGAAGTTCTAGAAGTATAGTTTTAGTAGAAATTTAGTTTCATATGATATGATGTTTAATTGAAAAGTTATAAATTTTACACTATGCTTTGTACAATTTATTAGGGTTCCAAAGTGAATTAGAATATAATTTAATTATATAAATTTCTTAGGTCATTTCATAATGAGTGGAATTATGTTTTTTATGTTATTATACTTGATGAATGTCATTGTGAATTTATTTCACGTGAATAGAAGTTATATACTAATTATTATGTATTTATATTGTATACTATGTAGTTTATTAAATGTAAAACGAGAACAAAGTCTTCGTGCTTATAAGAATATATGCTATGTGAATTTAGAAGTTGATTAGTGATTTTATGGAATTATATACACAATTATATGTTATATGAATAAATGCCATGTACACTCATAAAGTGATTTAATTGGTGCGTGTGCAATTATCTACTACAAGACAATTATATGTGAACCAATTTAAATGTCATATGAATCAAATTGTGAAATCACACCCACCATTTTTTAATTCACAAGGGTCATATCTAGAATCCATCAACATATATCTCAAAAGGATGCCTCTATACAGCATAGCCATTGCCAGTGCTCGAGTGATCGGAGGGAGGGGGCAGAAAAGGGGGATGTCAGTCGCAAATGGGGCCAATGCCCCCGTTTTTCGTGCTTGTCGATGTTGAGCCCATCCATGAGCTTATCGGCAAGTGTGAAAAAGAGGGGCATCCACGAGCTTGTGCAAAGAAGGGCAAACACCTCCCTTTTCGTCCATCTTCCTTTGGTCGGCTCACCAACGGTGAGAGGGAGAGGGATGCCCCTTTTTGTTTTTTAAAAATATATTTTATGATCATTAAATTATTATTTTATTTTTGTATTTTTTATTTTCAAATAATTTGTCACATAAGTCAATTGTCCTAGAAACTACCTGTCGAAAGGATACTTAGTGAAACAATTGAATAGTTAGAGAAAGTCTAGTTACAAAGTAAAAATAAAAAAAAAAAATTAAGAAAGATGATAAAACTGAAGGACATTTAGTGAAATATACCTTTCTTGACTCTATATAATATGAATCCTCCTTGCTCCCAATGGCAAGGCAAGGGGTCAACTTTTTTTGTGTGTGTTGTAATCAGGCAAAAATAATTTAAATTAGGAATAAAGTTGAACATGTAATAAAACTATGCATGTTTATGTTTTAACGAAGTAAAAAATAAGGGACTTAAAATTTTTTCTTCTTCTTTGTGAATAATTTTGTACTTGATCATGAAGTATAAGGAAATGAACAAATATTTTTTAATCAGAATTTTGGTTCGTGTTCTTTGTTTGGTTGAAAAAGAATACTTTGTTCGTGTAACAATGGCTTCTGATCAAGAGAGAGGGCGCAACACCCCTCACCGGGGCCGGTGGGAGTCTTCTCCCCTTCACTGGACGTGCTTCAATTCGGATGGCTCGTTCATTGACAGGGAACATCTCGGAGGTGCTGCTTACTTGCTTAGATCTCATATTGAATCCTTTCTTTTTGCGGAGGGCTCGGTCGACACTTTTGACTCAGCACTGGCTATTGAGGCGTGGGCACTACTTCAAGGGATTATCTACTATCGCCAGAGGGAGATTAGAGGCATTATTATTCAGACGGACTCGGAGCTGTTATGTCGTATCATCATGCGATCCGCTCGCTGCCCTTGGTCCGTGCGAGGTGTCGTCGCTGACATCATGGCCTCTCTAGATATCTTACATTCATATCGAATTGTACATTGTCTTCGGCAAGCAAACACGGCCGCCGACCATTTGACATTTTTTATTAGAACAAATTCGGATGTATACTTTTGGGAGTAACCCCCATCTGATCTGTTCCAATTTTTATCTTATCATTCCTCTGGAGTCTCTTAATATATGCATCTTTCATTTAAAAAAAAAAGAGGGCGCAAGAAATGCAAGCTACCAACAATAAGGGTAATTGTGTAATTGGCGATCCGCGAAGCTGCACGCGTCGATGCCACCGCCTGCAACCGCTTTCGAAATTAGAATATCTCCCTCGCCGCCATTTCACCACAGCGGGACGCCGCCGTCGCCTCGCCGCGCCATGGCGTCTTTGATGGCTGCTATTCTTGGGGCTTTCGTCCGCGGAGCCCACCGTCCTCCGGCGTTCGCGGGAGTACGATCGATGACTTCGTGGTGGAGGAACGTCGAACCGGCGCCGAAGGACCCGATCCTCGGCGTCACGGAGGCGTTCCTCGCCGATCCCAGTCCCGATAAAGTTAATGTCGGAGTGGTAATCCCGTCGCTTTTGGTTCACTGGGTCTGCGAAAGATGTGACCTCTTGGTTGCTGAGCTGAGAAAAGGACTCATCCTTTGTGTTTGAATTTTTTTTTGCAGGGTGCTTATCGCGACGACAATGGGAAGCCCGTGGTCCTCGATTGCGTCAGGGAAGCTGAACGGCGTATCGTTGGAAAGCTAAACATGTGTGCTCTTTCACTGCTCTCTTTTGTTCTTGACCAACATTTTATTCCTTTTGTTTATTCCTAAGCAGCATGTTGTCTGTCTTATCGTTGTAATGAGCAGCATTCTTTTGTGCCTGGTGTGTCAAAGATCAGAGTTTTCCTCCAGGAAATTTGTCTGGTTATCATTGGGCAAACATATTGATAACACTTTTTTCCTCGTGTTAACCATGGTATCAACAAGCTCATTGCACCCTGACTAACCTTGTTTGAGATTATACCTCTTCCAATAGTGACGTAGTTCGACCAAGTGATCTCTTTTTTTTCATGGGTTCAATTTGACCAAACAATTGTTGTGATATTTAACTCTAAAAGAGAGAGAGAGAAGTCACTCGATAAATTAATTGAGGGGGCAAGAGTGTGGATCATTTCCTCCGGATTTATTTCAGTACTGTCAAAAGTTTGCAACATTTAGGTTTGGCAGAAATCTCACCATGAAGAGAATAAACACATATGCTAAGCATGACCATGTAAACTCTTATGGAGAAAATATGAATATGAGGTCTTGCATATCCAGGTTATGGACTCATGTCCAATGTATTTGGACTAGATAATGTAGATTCACTTATATGTTAAAGACTAATTTTTACTAGCTCCTATTAGGAACTTTTGAAATTTCTATCAAAAATTTCTGGCAGCTTGCAGAAATCAGAAATGGAAATGTTGTAAAATGAACCACTACAAGAAAGACGAACATAATGGAGAAGAAAAACAATTTTCGTGGTTGAAAATAAAGAAAGAGCATAAATACAAAGTGTTTTAATCATTGCTATGTAGTACCTAACTGACCAACCTACTGAAAATTGAAACATTGCATCCATGGCTGAGTCTTGGTCTGAGAGCGGCAGCTCAGACACTAGTTTTTGGACTCCCCGATTCAGCTCTCCTCTTTCTGACCAGCGCGTTTATGAGCTACTAGTACTTTACCAGAGGATCGCCACCCATCAAGGACAGATGGTTGGGTATGGATGTTGGACTCATTCTTAACTCGCAGCCTCTACCTCCATTTTCTACCGACTACCATGGTTCAAGATGATTTCAGGGTAGATCGCAAGCTCATTCTCGAGTGCTGCTGAACATCAAGATTTTTGCTTGACTCATGCGGCGTGAGCGAATCCTCACTAGAGCATACAAGGCGAGATGAGCACCCCATGTGGACACTACCTGTGCACTATGTAGGGAGATGGAGGAGGATGTCACTCACCTATTCTTTGGATGTAGGGTGTCCCGGGAGGTATGGTTGCTGACGAGCATAGCAGACTTTTGTTCCTCTTGCAGCTGACACCTTCTGGGAGGCATTGCGTGGGCTTGGCGGACAAAGACAGGATTGGAGATTCTCGTTGGAGACTTTTTTAGCTGGTGCCTGTGCTAGCGCAACCGTGTCAATTTTTGGAGGGAGAGATGACAGGTGGATAATATTGTACATCATATCTTTCGTCTTCTTCGGGAGTGGGGTTTTGGCTAGTGCATGTACATTTCCCCTTTTTTTGCTGCTCTCCACTGGAGAGCGTGTCACATATACATGGTGAACCTTTTGGAGTGATATATATATATATATATTGTATATATGGATCAGTGTTGTCAAACACGTAAAACGGACACGACACGGACAAGCTGAGAAAACACGAAATCGTATACACGTAACACGACACGGCCGATTCTACCAGAAAAATATTTTATATATTAATTAGCATAGACCCAAATAATATATGACATTTTTTTAAAATGAAGCAGAATTTTCTACTTCAAATCATCAAACCATCAACCAAGTTCATACAAAATAGTAAATTGTCAAAACCAAGTTCATACAAAATAACAAATTGTCAAATGTAATATGCCTAGAGGCTACAAGCCTACAGCTAGAGTAAGTCATTTAAATTAGCTCCATCATAAATAGCCTCATCCTCATGGCCCTCATCTTCATCTACCAAGTTATCTTCATTTCCATCCATATCTATTGCATCATCTTCATCCTCTGGAAGAGTCAAATCTTCAATAAGTGGGCTACCAACATTTCCACCACTTTGGTTATCTTCACCAACTTGGATTGCATTGTCATCAGTATCACTGTCTACATTCTCTTCCTCTAACCCTTCAGCCACAATCCATTCATCATCAGAGGAGAGGTCATCTACATTGTATTCGGGTGCCTTTCTAACTTGTCTTTTCCTATCCAATTTTGAGTTAGTCATCACAAAAACAACATCATTCATGGTATTTTGCTTTAAACGATTTCTTTTCTTCGTGTGAACCTACAAAGGATAAGTAACCAATCAATAAGTTAGTTAGCTATGAATAAACTAATTAGGTAATATGGTTTAAGGATTTTACTCTTTCAAAAGCACTCCAATTGCGCTCACATCCTGAAGAACTACATGTCAAGCTAAGAACCTTTATGGCAAAATTTTGAGCCTCTGGATATTCATAGCCATATGAATCCCACCAATCAGCTGGACTTTTAGCATGAATTGCATTTTTTGCTATTGCACTTCCAAAAAAACTTTTTGCATGCTTAAAATCTTCAAGCTGAACATCAATCTTTACTTGCATTTGGGTGTCAGGCACCATCCTTTGTAAACAATCATACAATCCTCGTTTAACTTCAAGGTCGGCACGAAAGGTAGGATCATATTGGAATCTAGGATTCAAATAATATGCGGCAGCATGCAAGGGCCTATGAAGTTGGTTGTCCCATCTTGCATCAATGATATTCCATACAGGCTCGTAGCTTCAAAAATGAAACACATAAACTTAGTTTGCATTCTAACATTGAATAAAGTACAAAATAAATCAGTTTGATAATTTGTTATCTAAGTTTACCATTTCTTTACTCCATTATAAGCTTTTTGGATATTCTCTTTGGCACGATCCATTTCTTCATAAATAAAACCCATTGCTGGTTTTTCATCGGAATCAACTAGACGAAGAACCTTAATTATTGGATAAGCAGCTTTCAAGCAAAATACAACATTCTTCCAAAATCTACTATCCAATGCAACATCTTCAATTTGTCTTCCTTCTTTTGTTTTTTGATACCGAGTAGATTTCCATTCATCTGATGTAAACATCCTCATCAATGCACCCTTGTTGTCTTGTAAGCAACCTAAAGTAAGATATGATGTGGCAAACCGAGTGGCAGCCGGACGAATCAAATCTTTACCTTGGGTAAAGTGTTGCAACATTACAATAAGGGCTGTCATTGAATAGATATAAGTTGTTATTTTTTTCCCTTTTGTAATGGTTTCTTTATGGATTTCGATTTTTTTTGCAAAATCCTCCAACATTAAATCAATGCAATGGGCTGCACATGGTGTCCAATAAAGCCTTTTCCTCTTCTCCATTAACATTTCCCCAGCTAGCTTGTAGGCTGCCGCATTGTCCGTAACAACTTGGACAACATTTTCTTCGCCAACTTCTTCTACAACATCATCAATCATTTTAAAAATTTTATCTGCTGTCTTAGAAATATGAGATGCATCAATGGACTTCAAAAATATTGTTCCCTTTGGGCTATTCACCAAAAAGTTTATAATTGTTCTTCTCCTTCGATCTGTCCATCCATCAGTCATAATTGTGCAACCAACTTTCTTCCATTCAACTTTGTGCACTTCAACAATTTCCTTAGTACGTTCCACATGTTTCTTCAAATATTTGACTCGAATCTCATGATATGAAGGTGGTTTGAAACCAGCCCCATGATTTGCAATGGATGTGCACATACGTTGAAACTCATCACTTTTTGCAACATTGAAGGGTATTGCATTATTATAGAAGAAACTAGCAATATCATCACATGCTTCTTCCCTTGCTCCCTTCTTGAACATGGAATTAATGGTAGCTTGACAACTTTTTTTTTTAAAAAATTTTGCAATACTTTGACTCTCAAGTTCATTTCCTTCTGCTGTACCTGTTTCTTTTCTTTTTTCACCAGCTTGTGCACCACAATCATGCTCATCAACACTTTCTTTTGCTTCATATGATTGTGCTTTTCGTGCTTGTTGTTCTTGCATCCTGTACAGGATGTTAAACATTTCTTTTTTAACATTTTCAGGAACTTGTGGACAGCCCCCAACATCTTTTTGGGTCCAAGCTAAATGATGTTTTAAACGATAAACGCCTCCTGAAATCACTTTAGGACAATATTTGCATTTAATTTTTTTGTTATCTCCATCTATTATAAACCCATGCTTCCATCCTGGATCACTTCTATTCCCTGGTGCATTTTTTCTTGGCACTTTTGTGTTTACAGTTGCAGTTGCCGTTGCACTTGCAGATGCTCCACTTCCAACTTCATTTGAATTTCCAACTCCAACTCCAGAACCAGAGCCAGCACCAGCAGAAGCCATTAAAATTTTCTACTTGCAAATTATTAAGTGACAAACAATCAAAAAATCGAGGGAGGTTTCATTCATAAAAAAATAGATGGAGGCACAAAGAAATAAGAATCCTCTGTTTGCAAACAAATAGAGGAACCTGTTCGGCTGTTCGCACATAAAAAAAAAGAGGATTTGCAAGAGGAAGGACGGAGGATGAGCACAATCATAAACTTGCAGAGAAAGAGCATGAGGAGGAGGGCGTACCGGCAGAGACGAACGGCTGTAGGAGGTCAGCAGGCGAACGATGTGAGCGGTGGCTACAGGGTTGAACACGAGCAGAGCATCCTTAGGCAAAGTGAGGTCACGCATAGAAACGAGAGAGATGGACAGTGAGCAGCCACATACAAAGAGAGAGAGACAGAGAGAGAGAGAGCGAGGGACTGAAGGAGAGTACCAGGCTACCAGCAGCGGAAGCAAGAGAACGCCGGAGTTGGAGCAGCACGAGCAGGGAGCGAGGGCGTAGCAGCACGAGCAGGGAGCGAGGGCGTAGCAGCACGAGCAGAGAGCGAGAGAGTATCAGCAGGAGCAGGGCGCCGTGGAGAGTTGGAACGGCGGCAAGTGAACGCCGGCAGTCGTCGACGAACGGAGAGAGTTGGAACGGCGGCGGCGTCGTGGTGGAGGTAACGAAGGTTGGGGCAGACAAAAGACATTAGGGATTTAGGGCAGTGCGATTTGGGAGATAAAAACTAGCGATTTAGGGCAGTGCGATTTAGGGCTGTCACGTGTCTCACGTGCGCGAACTAGCGGGAGGAGAAAAAAAAAAAAACGAGACGCGATTTTGCCGATTCTACGTCCAGACGCGCGTTTCTACCGCGTCTCGGCGAAACGCGATTCCGGGTGGAATCGAGCGCGTTTCGCCAGGGTAGACTCGTAGAATCGTACGATTCTACGAGTCAGAGCGCGTTTTTGACTACCTTGATATGGATGACAACTAAATCATCGGTAGTCATCCTCTCTCTCCTCAAAAAGAAAAAAATCTGATTCTAGTTTTGTTAAGTTGTACTATGTTGATACGTGAAGTAACTGTGAGTGTGACTATAAATTGTTTGTCTCCACTGGAGAGCGTGTCACATGTACACGGTGATCCTTTTGGAGTGATATATATATATATATATATATATTAGTCATCCTTTCTCTCCTCAAAAAGAAAAAAAAAGATCTGATTCTAGTTTTGTTAAGTTGTACTATGTTGGTAAGTGAAGTAACTGTGAGGCTGTGACTATAAATTGCATTATGTATCAGTGTTTATTTAAATTTCTTATGGTTTTGGATTATGATAAGTCAAAGAATGACCTTAAAATGTTTGGAGTACTTTTGTAAGGAGTTGAAAGGTTTCTAGCTTCGGCTAAATATGGCTTCAATATAGATATTTGGTTTATTGAATGATATGAAACAATATTCCAGACTGCTAGTTTGTTAGTCATATATTCATCTTTCTTTCCAATGGTCCATTAGTTAAATAATGAGTTTATGCAAAAATTAACCAGTTCTATGCTGGCATTCTTCAAAAGCATTAAATTCTAGTAACAGAAATCTAATGAATCAAGGACTGATTTTACTGCTATATCTGTTAAATAGGGCTTTTATGCAGCAGTGAGTTCAGATTGGAAGGCTAATGACCTTTATCTCAGGGAGTATCTTCCTGTGGGAGGAAGCAAAACTCTGATTCAGGAGTCACTGAAGTTAGCATATGGAGAGAATTCTGAACTTATAGAACACAAGAGAATTGCAGCAGTGCAAGCTCTTTCAGGAACTGGTGCATGTCGGCTTTTTGCGGACTTCCAAAAGCGCTTCTTCTCAAATTCACACATATATATTCCAATTCCAACTTGGGCTAAGTCAGTGTTATCATGATCTCATTTTTCAAGTTGTTTTCTTTTCTTGCATACTAAGTTCACTAATTTCCACAAATTATGTTTCTTTATTTGCTATTGATGTTTAATCATTGTATTCTGGCAGTTACTCTTCTGTAAATTTGGTTTTTTGAAGTGATTCTGTGTTCTTGTTCTTCGGAAATAACTGCTTCAGGACCTTATTATTTGAACTTGGCAGCCACCATAACATTTGGAGAGATGCTCAGATAACTCAGAGATCTTTCCGGTACTATTATCCTGAAACAAGGGGACTCGACTTCCCAGCAATGATGGATGATATTAAGGTAGATCAATGATCACATGCTATGCATATGGAAAACTGTTGTCCTGGCTTTACCAAACTTTCCCAATTGAAGCAAATGGAATATTTCCATTTAGTTAAATATATAAGCATTTAGTTAAATTTACGAAAAAAAATACTTAGGCTAAAACAAGAAAATTCATGTTCTCCATATGCACCTTAAAAATTTCAAGCAATGCTTTACTAAAAACTTGTAGACACGACTTTGTACTTACCATTTTTTGCACAACTTTTCATTTTTTCTTAACTTTGATTAGTCATTTGATCCAATATATCTTTTCAGTTTTTCTTGTTTAATGATAATAACCAATATATCTTTTTCTGTTTCTCGCTTGTTATGACATGCAGTGATTTAATACCATATGCAAAGATGATTCACTGTATTAGCCAAGTTCGATGATCTGACTTAAATAACGTGTGTGTCATGAGTGTCGTCCTTAAAATGCTTTTCTTTATGCTTTGTAGAATGCTCCGAATGGTTCATTTTTTCTGCTTCATGCTTGTGCACACAATCCAACTGGGGTAGATCCTTCTGAAGAACAATGGCGAGAGATATCATACCAGTTCAAGGTAAAAATATATCACCAATGTGTTCTCTTTTATACTTGATCACTTACCACATTGGATATGCTTCAGGTAAAGAATCACTTCCCGTTCTTTGACATGTCATATCAAGGTTTTGCTAGTGGTGATCCTGAAAGAGATGCAAAGGCAATTAGGATATTTCTTGAGGATGGGAATTTAATTGGTTGTGCCCAATCATATGCAAAAAATATGGGATTATATGGACAGAGAGTTGGATGTCTCAGGTACTAGTGCGAATTTGATCAATGTATCACATGCCTACTCTGTTCATGGTGTGAGTCATTAATCACCAAGTAATCTTTTTTTATTTTTCTGGATATTTGTTGTGTTATCTTCGTATCTTGTTTTTTATTTTATGTACAATGGAGTATTACAAATTTCTTTATGCATTATATGTTAAGATACAGTGATCCTCATGCTATCTGTCTTTTTTTTTTCAATGTAAGCATTCTGTGCATAAATGAGATGGAAGCAGTGGCTGTGACCAGTCAGTTACAACAGATAGCTAGGGCCATGTATAGTAACCCACCTCTTCATGGTGCATTAATTGTTTCAATGATACTCGGTGATCCAGATCTCAAGAGCCTATGGTTGGAGGAAGTTAAGGTAGTTGATTTAATGCGCTTATTTATTATCTGCTCTCTTCAAAAGATCTGCTAATCCTTAATTGTCCAAGAAACTATTACTGATATCCCTGTGGCACTGAGCTATATAATTAGACTCTTAAAGAACTAGCATTTTTCTTTTATCCTTTCTCGTGTTAAGCAAAAGGAAAAACCAAACTCATGCCTTTACTGATTCAGGGTATGGCTAATCGAATTAGTGGAATGAGAAGAGCCCTGAGGGGAAACCTTGAAAAGTTGGATTCACCTTTATCCTGGGAGCATGTGACAAATCAGGTTAATTTTCCGACTTCATTTTTTTTTCCATGCATTGAAGAATTTCGTGATTCTAAGTAAGGTTTTTGACTGCCGCCAAAGGCAGTGACAGTGTGCTTTGGTATCTTTTTTTTTTTTAAACCAAAAGTTTCATCTATATAAACTTGAACAATGTTCGAGTACATAATATTGAGGACCTCCAGAGGAGGGGATCTCGTTCAAAAAGTGTCCAAAAAGCCACTCTTCCCCGATTAGCCAGGAAGTTTGCGGCTGAATGTGCTTTGGTATCTCATAATTTGTCTGTTCTCAGTTATTGAATGTAAATATTCCTGTAGTTATTGTCAAGCAGATATTTTTGTATGCGCACGCTTCCGACAACTTATTTTTTGCGATGTCCCTGCGCTGAACAGATCGGAATGTTCTGCTACAGCGGATTGACCCCCGAGCAGGTGGATCGGCTGATAAATGAACACCATGTATACATGACTCGAGATGGTCGAATCAGGTAGGACATTGAAGGTGCATGTTTTACGGTCTCCAATTCGTAGAACAGTCGTTCGTTTATTTGTTTCATTTTTCAGCATGGCTGGCGTGACTAGCGGCAACGTAGGCAATTTGGCAAATGCTATCCGCGAGGTCACAAATTCTCCATAGAAGCCTCGTTGCCTTTCTTATGATGGCAAATGAAATGAGAGAAACACACCGTAACTACGAACAGGGAGCCCATGCAAGTGAGATAATTGCCCAAGGAATGTAACTTATTAGTCCTATATTCCTTTCTTTTTTGTATATATCCTAAATCCTACACATTCACATTTTTTTTTTGGTAACTATCGATTTTCTAGTGCACTTTTTTAGGCAAGAAGGAAAAATAACAAGGGCGGCTTTAGGATCTATTTCCCGCATATAATTAGATTATCATATTTATTGTATAAAAATATGTCGGTTCCTAATTAAGATCCATCTCTTTTATAATTTGTCTAATTCAGACTAATTCAGGGGTACATATTGCATTATTCTCTCGTTACGATCAATGAGTTGGATGTCCCGGTGCCGGGGTGCTGGGCTGACGTGGCCGATCTGCAGCATCCTGGGATGTGTGCCACGTCACCTTTGCAACGGTCATCTGTTCTGCAGCCTCTTGGGATGTGTGTCACGTCAACAATCTGCCTCTCAACATCACCCTTGTAACGGTTATCTGCGCGTGTCATGTCATCAATCCTCCCCTCTACCTCTCCTGCTGGATTTGTGGTGGTGATGCCCCCACGTGATGCCAATGGCTGGGATCATACCGCAACAAGCACAGATCTATTTGCCAACGGCTGGGATCACGCTGCAACAAAAACAGATGCAACGGCTACCGTGGTTGCGATCCATGTGCACTCATCCAACGGTTCTCCTGCTCCCGTAACTAACACACTAGCCGGACACGCGTCTCAATCCTGCCCCAGCTCCCATGTCGAGATCAATCCTGGTCGTCTGATGTCTGAACAAAACACTTTTGTTCCATATGCTCCTCACCATTTCCCTCTTTCTCCTCTAGCTTCACCGCCTCTCTCTGCTCTGGTCCGCCGCAACTCCTCCTCTCCCTCCCTATCTCTTTCTACCTTGTTACCTGAGTCTTCTTTTCCCTCCCCCCCGGCGGTCATGTCTCCTCACCATTACTCATCCCCTCATAAGTCGGACCACTCGCATACTGTGCACCAGAATCCATGTTTTACCTTAAGTCACTCTGACTTCGCCGCCCACGCCATGCGATGTACCACTATTACTGCCACGTCGGAGGAGGCTTCGGAAGCCCTTTCGGAGGAGGAGATCGAAGACCTTGACCTCCTTCCCCCGTCGCGCACCGAAAAGAAGAAATCCAGGGTGCTCAAGCCTCAAGCGCCCCTTCCCTCTCTCCGACCTCGTCGTGCGTCTTCTAAATAGGCCGCTAATGGTAACGTATCGTCTTCATCCACCTCCAAATCTATCTCACTTTCTTCCTCTCCCGTGCAGGTTGCTGATGCCGCGGGTTCGTCGCGTCAGTTGATTTCTCACACCACATGCGGATCCTAACTTCAATTTATATTGCATTATTTAAGTCCCGCTATGGTCAATGAGTTGGACAGATTGAACTATGCCTTTTCGAACCAAATGAACGTGAAAGTAGGATATTTGATCAATGAATCTAAGAAATAATGAAAAATCTTACAAAGAGCTACTCCTTACTCAAGTTCTGATCGAGGATCGACGATTCATTCTTTTTTTATTATTTTCTTTTAAATCTATTATTGTAATATTATTAATATATAATATCTTATACAACAAATACATTAATAATATAAAGATAATATAATAATATAAAAGATAATAATATAATAAAAGTAAAATAAAATAATTCAGATGAAATAACATAATATGGTAAGTATAAATTAAGTTATCAATCAAATATTTGCTAAATAAAAAAATTGTGAAGTAATATAAATTTAGAAAAAAACAATGCCAAAAATTGTGATAAGAGCATTGCACGGGCGTTCCACCAAAGGGTGTTACACGTCCATTAAATCCTATATATTGTGTTTCAATTTTTTGTGGTTCTCTCCTTGTAGAATTCTAAATTATGGTAGACATTTAGCCTAATTTCATCCAACTCATCCATTTGTAGAAGCCTCTTTTGTCCACTTACTTGCATATCAAAATTGAGTGCCTTCACTTTCCAATATGCCTTATGCTTCAACTCAATTGGTAGATGACATATCTTTCCATAAACCAATTTGTAAAGAGAAGTGCCTATAGGGGCTTTATAGGCTGTCATATTTGTCCAAAGTGCCTCATTTAGCCTCAAACTCCAATCCTTCTTAGTCAAGGAAACTATTTTCTCCAATATGGCTTTGATTTCCCTATTTGAAATTTTTGCTTGGCCATTTGTTTGAGGATGGTAAGCAGTTGAGACCTTGTGCTTAACTCTATACTTGTTCAGGAGGTTCGCAAAGCACTTTTCAATGAAGTGGCTGCCTCCATCACTTATGACCACTCTTGGGATTCCAAATCTTGAGAAGATTACATCCTTGAACAACTTGATAACAGCCCTGAAATCAGCAACTGTTGTGGGGATGTCTTCTATCCACTTGGACACATAATCAACAACCAACAATATGAATTTGTATCCAAAGGAGCTAGGAAAGGGCCCCATGTAATCAATACCCCAAACATCAAATATTTCAACTTCTAAAATCCCATTCTGAGGCATTTCATTCCTCCTTGATATTGAACCTGCCCTTTGACATTCATCACAACTCTTCACATACATATATGCATCTTTGAACAAAGAAGGCCAATAGAAATCAAATTGTAGCACCTTGGCAGCAGTCTTTTGAGTGGCTCCATGTCCACCATATGGAGATACATACAAAATTGATTGGAATTCAGCTTCTGGTACACATCTCCTGAAAATGCCATCAGGGGACTTTTTGAATAGAAGAGGATCATCCCAATAGAAATCCTTCAAGTCATGGAAGAACTTTTTCCTCTGTTGATAGGAGAAGTCAGAAGGAATAATCCCACATGACAAGTAGTTAACAATGTCAGCATATCAAGGAGTAGGGGCAGCTGATATTGCCATCAAAAAGTCATCAGGAAAGGAGTCATTGATAGGGATTGAGTCATTAGAATTCTGAACTCCTTCCATCCTTGATAGGTGGTCAGCAACTAAGTTTTCTGTCCCTCTTTTATCCCTGATTTCAACATCAAATTCTTGTAGCAATAGGATCTATCTTATGAGCCTTGGTTTTCATTTCTTCTTGTTGATCAGGTGCCTTACTACCTAGTGATCAGTGAAAACAATTACTTTGGACCTAATTAAATAAGATTTAAACTTGTCAAAGGCAAAGACAACAGACAACAATTCCTTTTCAGTGGTGGCATAGTTGACTTGGGCTTCATCCAATGTCTTGCTAGCATAACATATAACATAGTACTTCTTCTCCTTGGTTTGCCCCAACACAGCCTATACTGCCTGATCTGATGCATCACACATGATTTCAAAGGGCAATGCCCAATCTGGTGGCTGCACTATGGGAGCTGAAATGAGGGCTTCCTTTAATTGGTTAATGGCCTTCATGCAATCTTCATCAAAATTGAACTTCACATCTTTGGCCAGCAACTTGGTAAGAGGCTTGGTTATCATTGAAAAGTTTTTGATAAACCTCCTATAGAAGCCTGCATGCCCCAAAAAGCTTCTAATCGCCTTGACATTCTTTGGGGGTGGCAACTTCTCAATTGCTTCAATCTTTGCCTTATTCATTTCAATTCCTCTACTAGTCACAATATGTCCTAGGACAACCCCTTCCTGGACCATGAAATGACATTTCTCCTAATTCAGAATTAGATTTGATTCCCTGCACCTTTGTACGACCCTTGTCAAATTTTCTAAGCAAGTTTCAAATGAATCTCCATATACTGAAAAGTCATCCATAAATACTTTCATTATGTCTTCAATAAAGTCTGAGAAGATAGATATCATACACCTTTGGAAAGTGGCAGGTGCATTGCATAAACCAAAGGGCATTCTCCTATAAGCAAAGGTCCCATATGGACAAGTAAAGGTAGTCTTGTGTTGGTCTTGTGGGTGAATAGGGATATGTAGAAAACCTGAATAGCCATCCAAATAACAAAAGTGAGAGTGTTTTGCCAATCTCTCCAACATTTGATCAATGAAAGAAAGTGGGAAGTGGTCCTCCCTGGTTGTCTTATTCAATTTCCTGAAATCAATACACATTCTCCAACTTGTGACTGTCCTGATGGGTATCAATTCATTTGTATATGATTTCACTACTGTAATCCCTCCTTTCTTTGGCACCACTTGGACATGACTGACCCATTCACTATCTGAAATGGAATAAATAATCCCAGCATTCAGCAACTTCAACACTTCCTTTTTGACAACTTCCTTCATAATTGGGTTGAGTCTTCTTTGGCATTCAATGGAGGGCTTGTAGCTGTCCTCCATGGGAATCCTATGCATGCAAATTGAGGTATTGATACCCTTAATGTCATCAATAGAATAGCCAATTACCTCCTTGTACAACCTTAGTTTTTTCAGCAACTCTTCAACTTGATCTTTTGGCAAATTTGCATTGACAATTACTGGAAATGTTGAGTTTTCCTCCAAGAATTCATACTTCAGGTTGCTAGGGAGAGGCTTGAGCTCCAATTTGGAAGTATTGACTTGAGTTGAATTGCCTTGGAGTTCAGCAGTGATAATTTGTTGCACCTCACCCTGAATTTCTGAATTTTCCACTGATTTTGAAGAATTCAGTACTGATTTGTATGCCTTAGCCTCTGGATCCTCTAGTTCATTCAAATGATCAAACATTAGGCACCTTTGCAATAGATCTTCAATGGGAATTATGGTAGAAACTTACTGAACAACTTGATGTAGCTGCCCCTCTTCAAAGTCATTTTCTTGAAAATTTGGCCTATTAATAACTTGTGCTAAATTAAAATCTATCTTGTCCTCTCTAATTTGAAATGTCAATCTACCCTCCTTGACATCAATGATAGCCCCAGCAGTGGCTAAGAAGGGTCTCCCTAGAAGAATATGGGTGTTCAAGTCTTCATCCATGTCAAGTACCACAAAGTCCATTGGAATATAAAATTTGCCAACTTTGAGGGGTATGTCTTCAATGATTTCATGTGGGTACTTGATGGATCTGTTTGCCAGCTGTAGAGACATGTTTGTAGGCTTCAAATCTCCAACTTCAAGCTTCCTACAAAGTGAAAGAGGTATGACACTCACTGATGCACCCAAATCACACATTGCCCTTGGAATTTTCCTATTTCCAATTTCACAAGGGATTGAGAAGCTTCCTGGATCTTTCAACTTGGGTGGCAATTTGTTTTGGATGATTGCAGAAGCTTCCTCAGTCAAGGTAATAGTTTCATGCTCCATAATCCTCCTTTTCTTGGTTAAGATTTCCTTCAAAAACTTTGCATAGGAGGGCATCTCCTGAATTGCCTCCACAAATGGCATATTGATATTTAACTTCTTCAGGATTTCAATGAATCTTTCATACTACTGACCCTGCCTTGCCTTGATTAATCTTTGAGGGAAATGTACCCTATCAAAGACTCTAGCCTTGGCTTCAACTTGAGGATGTTTTTCCTGATTTTCCAAGATAGCCCCTCATTTGATTTTTCTACAGGCCCTGAACTTGTACTGACTTCAGCTGGATTTTCCTCAACATTCCTCATTGGTTCTTCTATAATTTTCCCACTCCTGAGCTGGACAGCTTGGACTTGCTCTTTGGGGTTCAATTCAGGTTGTCCAGGGAAGAATATGAGAGGTCTAGCTGAGGTGCTAGGTTGCTGAGCAACTTGGTTCTTAATAGTATCAAGTCTAGAATTAATTTTCAAAATTGCCTCCTCCTGATTGCCTTGCTTCTTCAGAATTTGTTGCAGCATCTCCTCTATTTTTGAGAATTTAGAAGGTTGAATTGGTGGTGGTTGCTCAAAAGGAGGTCTTTGCACTTGAACTTGTGGAGGTTGATTCCTTGGCAAAATCTTGGGTTGCCAATTAGAATTCTGCATAGGTTTCCCTTGATAGTGATTGGCCTTGTAGGAGAGGTAAGGATGATTCCTATTCTCTGAAGTATAAAATTCAGAAGGTGGCTTGACTCCATAATTCTCCACAGCATTGACTTGATCTATGGATTGCTCATATTGCTGCATTATCAAGTTGCAACTCTCAGTGACATGACCATGGTTTCCACATACATCACACCTTGATTCCTGAGTTGAAGACTTTCCTACATTAGTGGACAAATTTAGATTCTCCAATGCCTTCTTCAATCCTTCTTCAATCTAGACAGCAATGTTATTGACTTGATTTTCATTGGATGGACTTCTTGTCCTGTCATGTGTAAGGAAATGGCGGCTCTTGGCCATGTTCTCAATCAATTGGTAAGTTTCATCAATGTTTCTTGATGCAAATATCCCTTCTGCAGCTGTATCCAATGCAACCTTGCTGGGGTAATTCAATCCTTTGTGAAAATAGTTGACAAGTTGCCATTTCTCAAAGTCATGATGTGGACATGCCCTCAACAAGCCTTGGAGTCTTTGCCATGCATCACATATATTCTCTTGATTCAATTGGTAGAACCTCACAATCTGATCTTTATAGTTATCAGTTTTGCTAGGTGAGAAGAATTCAGCTAGAAACAATTGAATAATAGATTCCCAAGTAGCCATCTCTTCTGATTTGAGGGTCTTGTACCATATCTTTGCTTTGTCCTTGAGTGAGAAAGGGAACAACCTCATGTAGACAGCATCCATGGGTGTATTGTTGAAGTGGACAGTGCTGCAAATCTCCTTAAAATTATCCAAGTGTGAGGCTGGATCTTCATTCCCTAAACCAGAAAATTGGTATTGCCTTATCATTGTCACCAAGGCTGAATTCACCTCAAAGTTAACAGCTGGTGCAAGGACTCCATTCCCTTGTTGATTTCTGACATTACTAGGAGAATAGCATTTTAAGGTCCTTGGTACAACCATGTTTACTTGCTGCTCTACCTCTTCTTCAAAAATTCTTCTTCTTGCCTCCAACCTTTGCAATATTCTTCTTCTAAAAAATCTTCTCTCAGGCTCAGGATCTGATTGATAATAGTCTTCTTGATTGTCTAAATCTTGCATAAGTGAATTCAGAAGTATCAAATTGAGAAAAGAAAGAAAACTAGACAAAATTGGAAAATTGGGAATGATAACTTGCAAAAACTGAAAATTGGCTTAATAAATGGATTGAAAACTAGTCTAAAACTAATCTAAACTATCTAAATTAGTCTAATTGACCTCAAATCTCTGGCAACGGCGCCAAAAACTTGATAGTGATATTAGGGGGTTTAGTAATAACTTGCTAATTTTTGGGTCAATTTTCAATTTTTGTTTCAACTCCCTAACTCACTCTCTACTGCAGTGCACAGGTCAATTGTAGTAACCCTAAATGTCGTATCCACAGTGATTTGAAGTCCTAGACTATCTAAAAACAATTTAGAATAATCTAATTTAAAGTGACAAAAAAAAGAATTTTAATGGAAATGAAAACAGATTTTTCAGGAAAGCAAAATGATAACTGTTTAGAGGTTTCTGAAAAGTTAACTAAACTGAGTTGTAAATGCTAATCTAGAGGCTAAAAGGGTTTATTTATCAATGAGGAAGGTCCTCCTAGGAATTGGGGTTCATCTAATTTATCAATGACAAGTTATCACTTTTTAGTCAAATCTGATTCAACATTCAATATGGTTATTTTCACAGCTCAATTAGACCAGAACTAAACAATATATTATCATATAATTGTTAACCAAGTTGAATTAAAAGAGGATCCCCACTGTAAATCAAGTTATCATTATGTTCAATCCAAGTCACTTTGCTGATTTTTTGGCAATTCAATAAAATTCTGAATGATAATTTCTAGATTGCACTTTGAAAATGAAAGGAATGCTTCAATCAACTAAACATGGATGAAATCGATCCAATATTAATGCAAATGCTCCTTGGTTTATCTCTAAACTATAAGAGGATTTTAAATCAGTCTCTCAGCTGCAAATTCAAATGAAATCCACATTTTCATTAATGAATTGGATAGAAATCAGCACTTAATTCATATATTGAAATTTCAGCACATGCAATTGCTCCTTGATTCATCTCTGAACATCAAGGAAGCTTTAAAATTCACTTCTTAGTGATTAATAGATTCAGAAGTTTAACAATAGCAAGGCAATCAGATTTTACTAAACTCAGGAAACCAGAAATCAGCAACTCATTAAAATCAGAAAAAACAATGTAATTATATAATTGAATCATGAAATGTCAAGTTTCTTAATTCATTTCTGAACAAGATTTGGAACATAGGGTAACCCCTCAGTTGTTCAATTAAATCAGTTCCCAAGTGTCAATCAGATTAAGTTAACTCAGAAAATTAGAATTCAGGAAGTTCAGAATTCAGGAAGACAAAAATCAGATTTTCAATCAAAATGGAATCCGAAAACTTGGCATGGGTTCTTTGGTCATTCCTGAATAAAGATTAGACCAAATGATAACTTCACAGTTGCTAATACAAGTAGGGTCTTCCAATGACAAGATCAGATTCAGAACAGTTTGGATTTCAGAAATCAGAAATTTAAATGATTCAGTGTAGGAAATTGGTCTTATCCCTAGTCCATCCACAATATATATTAGACTACTACCCTATCCTAGGAGGCATGAGATTTAGCTCCTCATATTTACAGAGTTTGATACAAAACAAAGTGGAGAACAGAAGGAAATCATCTTGGAATGAAGCTTGTTGAGAGGTATCCTTGCTGCACTTCAGCTCCTTCCTTTTGCTCCAAATCCTTACTGCCTTCTGCTCCCTTCTTGCAATGGTCGACCTCCCCCTTTCTTCCTCAGGGTTTCCAGCTTATATCTGACCTTAAATCACCCTTAGATCAGCATCAGAATGTGATGTGATTGTGCCATGTGTCCTGGTCCTGCTTGCAGCTGCAGCTTTTCTGGACAGCAAAAGTAGTGGTCCCCCCACCTTTTTCCACCTTTTTGCAACCTATTTTTCCCTGCTAGAAGAGATAGAACACCAAGTATCAAAGCTCTCAAATAGGAAATGTACAAATAAGGATAAGGAAAACCACCAGGGTCAGCTCAAACATCAAATAAAATCTAGTGTTATGAAGATGTGAAATCAATAATTAAAATGATAAGTTTGAGAACCCTGAATGATAACTTTGCATAAATCTTAGAAAATGATCAAATATGGATGGTTCAGAGCATTGAAGGCATAAAGGGAGTAGGATGGCAAGTGAATGAGGTCAGAAATCAAATATGGATAAGATTTTATAGGAATGATAACTTGGATGCCAAAACGATAACTTGATCGCCTTAAAAATGATAACTTGTCATAACTTTAGTTGTGGTTATCCAAATGTGATCAAATTTGAACAGTAATGAGTTAGGACAATAATATAATGATTGCCTAATGCCTTTGTGTAGAATTGATAGTTTTGCATGTCGAAATGATAGTTTTGTCCTTTAACGATAACTTGGCATTGGAAAAATGATAACTTGTTCAAATGGATTGATAATTTTGCACAAGTTGAGATATGACCATCCAAATATGATTTATTCATGATAGTAATGGATTTAGGGCAAGAAAATCATTGAAAGTCAAATCACTCAAAATAATGATAACTTGGCATATGAGAGTGATAACTTGTCATAAAAATGATAATTTGGCATAGAATTAAAGTATTTATGGATTTTGGCATTTCAGAACCTCTATGCACATGGAATTAAGTATAGAATGAGGAAGATCAACTAGTTATCATAATCCATGCATTCCAAACATAATTGGTCAAACGATGGGCAATTTAGGAGCTCGATAGGGATGAAATGCATCTAAAATGGGATAAAAGACTATATTGATCAGCTAGTGATCATGTACTCTAAATGAACAAACAAATCAAACCCTTCTATGAGGATTGTGCTGAATCCCAAGTTGTCTTGGTATACTCTGTCATCTAGGAGATAACCGAAGATTCGAGATTCCACTCGGCCTGAATCGAACTCTAGATGATGTGGATAACCCTCTCGGGCGACCTCTGAGATTTAGAACCACGCGAAATGAAAAGAGTTTAGGCGATTAAATTCTAATTGATAGATGAAGATCGTGATTCCTATGACCCCTCTAAGAATAACTCTACTATCACGTGGCCTCTCGGATCTTCTGCAATGGCATAGAGTTAAAGTTCCCTCTCGGGTAGGAGGTCATAGAACTAATGAAAATTGGATTCAACAAAAGGTAATGGAGAAACAGAGTAGAAAGCAAAAGGGAATCCGCTTCAAGAAAACACGATTTGAGATGATTGGAATCTTTGTCCCACCTTTTGATGCACATATAGAGTTCCAATGCGCGAATGTCTCTCTCGGGTTGGGATTCACGATGCCCAAATGTAAAATGCAAGACAGGCCAATACCAATATAGGGCAAATAAAAAAAAATTGAACAAGAATCGTCTAATATGCAAGTTGATGCCCATGTCCAGATTTAGTCCCTCTCGGTGTTCAATTGGGCAAGGAGTGAAGACATCCCTCTCGGGTCGCAAGCAAAACATATTCTACAACTCAATCAGAACAAGAAGCTATCACAACACTTCAGCACAAAACAGAACAAAATATATGATAACTTCAATAAAGTAGTAGAAAAGTTCGACAAAAATAAGCAGTAAAACATCAAAATAAAACTAAGAACAAAAATTGCAAGTTCATCACACGCATCTCCTAGTCCCAACAGTCTGGTTAGTTATAGTTCATTGCCATGGGTGATCCAACACCCATCAACGAAACAATATTCAGATTACATAACATTCTCTACAAATCACTCGGCCTCTCTTCTTTCTTTCCTACTCCCAAAATTGACTACCCAGAAAATGCCTTTTGCCCCTAGAAAATAGCCTCAACTCCACACCCTTCGGGCTTTCTATTCAGTTATACCTTGTCTCAATAGCCCTCAGCCTGCCATCCTCTTCTAGTTGTCAGTTGGTGCAACTTTTGCCCCTGTTCTCTTGTGGTCCCCCTTTCCTTGTAGGAAGCTTCCTCTGCCACAAGCCCGATTCAAAGGTTAGTCTCCAACAATGAAGAAAAGTGTTTGCCGATTCGAAGGTTAGTCTCCAACAATGAAGAAAAGTGTTTGCTGTGGGTTGTTTTGGCCCTATCTGCTAGAAGCAAATCATTCTCTTCTTAATGCAAAGAACAACATTTGAGATCGGCTTCATCCTCTCCACTTGTCGGTCTTGTCAACACTTTGCAAGGATTGAGATACTAGAGAACAAACAAAAAAATCAAGCCCCTATGTAGATAAATAAGTGCTAATATGAAGAATATAAAAAGCTATTGCATATGAGTAATATGCATGCATTTACGGGCCGTTTGGCGCATTACCGTTTTAAGTAACCGATAATTTAGATCACCACTTAGATAGATTACCACTATTTAAATTACCGGTAATATTATATTACAGTGTTTAATAAGTATAAATAAATTACTAGTAATATAAATAATAGTCAAAACGGATAGTGACAAAATTACCAAAATATCCTTAAAAAATATTTCAGATTTTAATAACATATTATTATAAATAAACAAAGAAAAAATTGAAAAATGAATATATATAAAAAGATGAGACAAAATTAAGAGTTATTTGTAAAATATTTCAACTAATAAACAAAGATGAAGTTAAATGATATTTATTTATTAATAAAATATTTGAAATAAAAAGTTTAATTAAAGGGATATTTTCGTCAAAATAAATTCCCACCAGCTGGTAATATGAAAAGACACCTCCCCTACCCGCTATCTTGTTACCAGTGAAATTGTAAACACCTAGAGTAATTAAAATTACTGATTATCAATCGTAGCCAAACGAAATAATGTGGTGGGCCCTGAAAATTTTAAATAAAATGACTGGTAATCTATTTGGATTACCTTATACCAAACGACCCCTTAGAGTTAAGATTGGAATTATATAAGGATGAAATGCATGCTTATCAATAGTAAGAATATATACATTTATTCTTCATATCACATGCGCTAGAGCGCCACACCCCTACCCCCTCCCCTGGTGAGCCCCCCATCGATCCCCCCTCTCCTCCGACGTCGGAGATGATCCCCTCCCACCAACACTGGCGAGTGAGAGGAGCAACCGACGCCGGCGAGGGAGAAGAGCAACATTCCTTTATTTTTATTTTTTGTTATATATTATTTTTAAATTTTAAATATTATAAGATATGAGATAAGGGTTTTGTCTTTTAATAAATTAAAATAAAAAAATAATGAGAAAGTTAATATAATTAAACAGATGGATTAAAATAAAAATAATGACATAGTTTAAAGAGTGCTACGGTAAATTCATACACTACAAGAAAAACCATTTTTCCAACGGTCAAAACCGTCAGAAAATCAAGAAAATCCATCGCAAATAAAGGTTTGCGATGAATTTATCGACGGAAACGATCGGTCAAAAAATGTGGCATCACAAACTATTTCAGACGATTTGGAAAACATTCGTTGAAACGGTCGAAGAGTTCCGACAACTGCGACCGTCGAAACTTCGATGGTTGCAACCGCTCGAAACGTTTCGACGGTCGCAACCATCGAACTTCTGACGGTTGCAATTGCCAAAACGTTATTGGCGGTTGCGACCGTCAATCCGTTCCGACGGTCGCGACCGTCCATAATTTCGGCGATTGCTGAATCGTCGATGAGTTACGGCGGTTACAACCGTCGCAAACCATTTTTAAAATATAAAAAAATTGGTGGCTGATCTGGCCGGCAGCGGCCGATAGAGCCGCCAGACGGCCTGATCGGCCAGCAGCGGCCGATCAAGCCGATCTGGCCAGCAGCCGGCCGGATCAGGCCGCCTGGAGGCCGATCTGGCCGGCAGCGGCCGATCGAGCTGCCTGGCGGCCGATCTGGCCACAGCCGGTCGGATCAGGCCACAGTCGATCAACTCAGATCACCTTGCGGCCGATCTGGCCGGCAGCGACTGATCGAGCTGCATGGCGGCCGATCTGGCCGCAGCCGGCCGGATCGAGAGAGAGAACGGAGAGAGAGAGAGAGGTAGCTGGCGGCCGACGAGAGGGGTCGTCCTCCGTCGACATCCGAGAGAGAGAGAGAGGAGGTAGATGGAAGTGAATGGACGTAGAATGTGTGTATATATATATATATATATGTAGGTGAAAAAATGAGAAAGCGGGAAAACGAAAAAAAGCGAGATAGTGATATTTTAATTATCGACGGCTCTGACCGTCGGAAATTTAGCAAATATTTAAAATATATATTATCATGATATATGCGAATATGGTATTAATTATTTTTAAAGTTACCGACGATTCTGACCATCGTAAATTATTTAATTATAAATATAAAATACTATATATAATTATATATAATATTTATTTTTATTTTACCGATGGTTGAACTATCGTTAATTATTACCGACGATCGGAACCGTCAGAAATTACGACGGTTTGGACTGGCGCTAATTATATTAATAAAATATTTCTCATATTATATTATTATACATTGACCGGCGGTTGCGACCGTCGGAAATTGTGGCGGATAGATATCCGTCGGAAATATCGACGTTCCTAATCATCGAAAAATAAAATAATAATATAACAAATTACATAATTTATTATTTTCATTTCCGAGGGTTGTAACCGTCGGAAAAACCGTCGGAAATTGCGACGGATAGATATCCGTCGGAAATATCGATGTTCCTAATCGTCGAAAAATAAATAATAATATAACAAATTACATAATTTATTATTTTCATTTTCGACGATTGTAACCGTCGAAAATTGCGACGGATGGTTATCCGTCGGAAATATCAACGTTCCTAATCATCAAAAAATAAAATAATAAAATAATAAATTATGTAATTTATTATTTTTATTTCCGACGATTGTAACCGTGGAAAAATCCGTCGGAAACATTTCCGTTGCAAAATCCGTCGCAAATTGCGACGGATTTCTATCCGTTGGAAATTGCCCATCAGAAAATGGCAATTTTCTTGTAGTGATATATTAGGAATAGATATGAAAAATCGTTATACTTCGTGGAAAGTTTAAGGACATAATCCGTTTTTATTTAAAATCCATACTATCATCTTTTTTTTTATTTTAATAGACAATTGAGGGCCTACATAATGATACATGCTCTTCTTATTGTTTTTGTGCTTTTAATATTGCTTGAGATAATATACGTCATGTTTTCACCAAAAAAATTAAAGTTTAACAATAAAATATCTTAATTATCATTAAATATTAGTTTTAAGGATGTTTTAGCATAAGATCTTTACTAATATTTAAATAATTTGGCTTATTTTTGTTACTTCACAAATGTTTTGAAGAAAACCCTGAAAAGTAAGCCTTCCTCTCGTTTCTATGATGAAAATACTAGCTTCAAGATATCTAGAGTAAATTTTCCTTTATTTTCACTGTCATATTTTTTCCAATATTTATTGAATGGTACAGTTTCAAAAGTAATGGAGAAAAATAGAGAGAATATCAAAATAAGAATATACATCACTTAGTTACTAATTTATTCTCATGGGTGCAGTCGGCCGGATCAGGCAGTCTGGCGGCCGATCTAGCCGTAGCCGGTCGGATTAGGCCGCCTGACGGTCGATTTGGCAGCAGCCAACTGGATCAGACCGCCTCGCGGCCGATCTAGCCGGCAGCGGCTGATCGAACCTCTTGGCGGCCGATCTGGCCGCACCCAACCAGATCGAGAGAGAGAACAGAGAGAGAGTGTGTAATAACCGACACAAAAATAAAAAAAAGAAAAAGAAAAGAAAGAAATTAAAACCATAACAGCCGCAAGATAAGAAGTAAACTAAATCCCAATTAGAATAAAAGTTAGTTAGAGATAAAACTTTATCCCATTAATTAAATTTGACTTAAATTAAAAGAAGAGTCCTATAAAACCAAAAGAAAATCATGCCTTAACCCCTTTTCCATCAAACTCACGAAATCTGCCTCTAAAATATTCGTTGGGTGCTGATATCATCCAGAAGGCAGAAGCCAAATCGAGAAAGAATAGGGACAGAGGTCGTAGGAAAGATAGGGAGGAAATAGGGGACGCGATCGTTAGGATTCCAACGAACCAATGCAAGGATTAATCGCGAACAAAGGTTGGTGAATCGAAATCACCTTGCATGACTTCTGAATTATCCCAATTCATGCCCTAATCGTTATGAAAAGAAAAGAATATGAATGGGGTTCAAGTTATCATTTTTAATTATTTTATTTCTTTAATTCTTTGATTGGTTGATTGTTTGCATGCATAGTTATTTCTGTTTGTTCTATTTCTGTATTATTGATTGCTAGGATGTAGAATTTAGAGTAGGGCCAAAGTACGTAGGGGAGATCCGTAGGTTCTTTAATTATCTTTTTATTGAGATTGCTACTGTTAGATTAAAAAAAAGTGTTACGATGGTTTATAAAAAAATAGATTACATCGTGGAAGAAATAAACAAATGATTGCTCGAAGAAAAAAAAAGAAATTCGCCAGCAGTATTTTGCACCGAAGGAAAAAAAAGAAGAGAGTTTCCGCACGGAGTGAAATATTAATCTTTCAACTCCAAAATGTTGCGCAAGTGGAAATCCAGTTTTCCCATGCTGATCGTAAGGGGAAAGAGAAGATAGATAAAAAAAAGAGGAATAATGTTGGTTCATTGTACAGAGCCAATCAAGAGAGAAAAAAGAATGTAGAGAGAGAATAAAAGGTTTGACCGAAGTCGTGGGGAGAGATCAAATAAAAAAAAAGAGAAAAGGAATTTCGGAGAGGAAATTCCTTTGTTGAATTCCCCTGCCAGCGAGAAAAGAATACAAAAAAAAATTATAGAGATATTTCCTTCTTGAATTTCTTGAAGAAGAAGAACCGAAAGTAATTATATTAATTCATTAATTTAATAATCAATTTTAGATTATTTTATTATTATTATTGTTGGAATATGATATATGGATTGTATTATTATTGATTTGTCTTGATTTACCTCATACCGATTTCCAAGAACCTTTTATTAGATTTATTAATTAATTAGCTTTTTAAATCTGAATATTTTCCTGATCCTACAGAGATCCCTCACTGGTTTCCAAGATCTATTCTCTCATTGATTTATTTTCTTATTGATCTCATTGTATTCATTGAACGAAGAAGCAAGAGCTACAAGTTATTCAAAGTGATTAATAAGATCATATGAAAGATTAATAATGGATTGTCAGTCCAAGCCAAGTGCATCAAGATAAGGGTCACTCCCTTGGTCATGGTTTGATCACCCACTGACCCGCACAAGACCGTATCATTTGCTGGGCATACCCCAAGAATTAAAGGCACCTAAAGTCACCCTGATTGCTAATTAATAACCAAGATCAAGAAGCATGTGCAAGTCAAGTCAAATATCATCATGATTTCCAAGTATGCATGATTTCAAATTTACTAAGCATCATTTGATTATCATGATTTATGATATCCTCTGATTCTTACTATGATCTATGATGCTGCCATGTTGCCTTTTCAAGTTCAAGTTAAGCATTATTATTTATCTCTGATTATTCTATTCATGTTATGCATTGTATATCATGTGGTTCCCCACTAGGCTGTAAAGCTTACGGGAGGACCTCCTCCCCTGTGTCTGATTTCCACAGGATCAAGTCAGTGACGAGGTGGAGTAGGTGTGTGATGACGAAGCTCTGACGACAAGACAACACATGAACCACAGGACTTATTAGTTTCCTTTTCGCTTCCGCATTTATAGCTTCATGATGTAGAACCTTATTATATTCCTTAGGAATGATGTAGCCATTTTTTTAGACTTCCGCATATTTACGTTATCTTCTTTTATTTTATTATTTTCCGCTGACGTGTCTCGATTCTTGACTGAGATATGGTCAACATTATGGTCAGAGTCATAGCATGCGTAGCGTCTCTAGGTTGGTCTTCGCCACGTGGTGGGGGTCGATTTGGAGGTATTACATTTATGGTATCAGAGCCTAAAGTTAGGACTCTCTTGACGTCCTATTGTATAAGATAGTATAGTAAAAGTTCATATGCTTACGTCGAGCAGTCGCCGCACCTTTCACCGTAAAGTACAAGTAAGATCTTTCTTGCTTTATGTTATTCTTTATTGATGTATTCATATATATATATATTTCATATGAGTGGTTTATCCCTAAGGAGGTTATTCTGCATGATAGGGTTATAAAGGTAAATGGTATTAGTGATTATACGAAGAAGGGTTATAAAGGTTACGAAAAGTGGGAAAGAATAAGTAACAAGCATGTGGATAAATATACCTACGTGAAGAATGAGTCTTATAGATATTTAAAGAATAAAATATAAGAAACGACTATGTTTCTTATAATTTATGTTATCCATCTCTTTCATGATCACTCTATTCACGGACCTCTTCTGCTGACTGCAGCAGTATGAAGAGAAAAATGAATGGACATATCAGTTACAAAGAGATATAGATTTAAGAAGAAAGGAGGGAATTATAGGAGTAAATAAAAGATTCGCCTTACACAACAAGTATGTGTGAGATGGTTTCAAATAGTAGAATTGAATTTATACGTGAAACCAAGCATGCCTAATATATTATTTATTGTGATGACTTATGTGGTTCTATTAGTTTACCAAGATAGGGGTTTAATGAATTATCTTATAGTTTTATATTGATAAGTATGGACCTGTAACGCCCGTTGTGCCTTAGACTTCATATGACCCCTATATTAGATTGATAAAGGTCATAACCAAATCCAAATTAGTTATACAAATTTTTAGTTGGATTACCTTATATTGGTAATAGGAATTAGAATTATTAATCATATTCAAGTTCTATAATATTAAATTAGGCAAGGGTTTAAGTATTAGAGAACTGTCCAAGAAACATGTATAATGTATGGACGAACAAATATAGAAGTTTAAAAGGTTCAGAGGTCACATTGATGTGAATAAATGTTAGAAGAAATTTTCAATAAGCGACCGTCTGAGTTAATCAAACATTTAGATCAAGCATACTCATACACATATGCACATATAACATAGCATACTTATAAATATATAAAGATCAATAAATAAATAGACCTAATTAACTTAGGTTAGTATGTAGTAGATTTGAAAATTTATTAATATGAAGTATATGTTTGGTATAGCCATTGTTAAAGCTCTATCATCGCAAAGCAAATATATTTTCAAAATAGACTAATATGGTTGATAAAAGAATTATATAAGAACAAACAAAACATGAAAGGGTTAAATGAATGTGAGAAATTTTGAAATGATTTAAAGTCTCTTAACTGAGATATGCTTAAGAAGGATATGAGCCCCCAACCATTAAGTATTAAACGATTAAACGATGAAAACATCAAGTGAGAAAAAAAATAGAAGGTATAGGAGATTAAGGTAGATTTTTAGAAAAGCAAATTATGCACCTGAGAGTGATGATTATGTAAGTTTTAATTGATTTATCTTGGTTATTGATATAATTATAGTTTTCATAATAATGTCAAAACATATAGGGTATTTAATCATATAATCATGGTCGATGGTTCAAGAGGGAAAATAAATCATATATATGTTTAGATAATGGGTTAAACAAGCTATCAAATGATACATCGAATGTCCTCTAAGATGCCTCTACGTCAATATGATGAAAAATGTTCAAGATTTTGTCTTGGTCAAGTGGACCACTTATGATTTGATCATAAGTCTTATAAATGGATTAGTTCTCTATTCCAACTTTAAAGTTATCCCGACCCTCTCCCATGTGCTACAAGATATCGTTAATGCAAAGGATCATGAAATGATGCACAAAGAAGAAGAATGATTGCTTGCCTTCTGTTTTGTTAATTGTTTTGTTTTTCTGTCTTGTTGTTTGAATTCATTCCAGGTGCTCACTTACATTCATGATGTTTTTACTAAGGACTTATGTTAGAGCATGTGCACAAATGATTTTATTCGTTAAGAATTAGATTGTACTATAAGATCAACCCCTCATCGTAGATATCATTCGACCTTAACATTGATTCAGAGTGTTTCAAGATACCCAAGGAAAGAACTTATGGTGGTAAAATATAAACCCTGACCTCCTATGAAATTATATGATATGACATTGCAAGAACCAGATCAATGTAGTCAAATAAGTTATGTCTTCCACTCAAAAGCTAAATGATTATGATGATGTTTAGAGTAGGGTCACATCAAACATAGGTCATCGTGAAAGTTATTGATCTAAATTGACATTATAAAGATGATGATTGACATGATTCCATCACCAATTTTATCGAATTATATGATGATGCCATTATTTACGATGATGGATAATGTTCTTAGTGATCCTGTTGATCCTTACACGACATAAGGACGATGACCCTATGGAAATAACTTCATACCATTAAGTCAATCCTAGAGATAGTAATGGCGATTGAAGATAAGATATTTTCTTCACATCGATTAGAAACTTCTTAGGAGGATTGTGATGGGATTCCTATTTGATTCTTCCTCCTAAGATTTATAAGTATTATGCAAAAAGAAGAAGATAATTACTGGCATTCAAATCATCTAAAAGTTATCGTTAGAAGTTGAGTGTCATATCGACATCATTTCAAGCATGACCTTGATCTCCAATGCCCCATGACACATGAACTGAGAAGATAAATTTAATAACTTTAAGACAAGGGGTTCATGAGACCCAGGGTCTCATTCCTAAATGTTCCACTTCTTTTAGTAAAGAAGAATAATGACTCTATAAATCTAGAAATTTATTAACGAGTTGTTAACTAAAACAAATATCAAGACATAAGTGTCTATTACTAGGCAAATGATGACATATTTAAGACTAGGTGTTCTCAAGATCGATCTAGGGAGTGAGTACCAGCAGTTTCGAGTGGTTGAAGCAGATGTAATGAAGATAATTCTCCTGGCAATGAATGATCACTATAAATTGAGTGATGCCATTGGACTAAAAAAATACTCCTAAAACTTTTAGGTCCTCATGAACATTGTGTTCAAATTATGTCTACATTTATGTAGAAAAGATTGAAGTGTTCATCGATCAAAGGAGTCTTAGGTGTGCTTTCTTTTAGTAGTACGCTAATATGTGATAATGAAGATGACATGAAGTTTGAAAGATTCTGAGTTCTCCATGAAGTACCATTTTGGTAAAAAATGAACTCGGTTATACATGCTCGCTAGGCTTCAAGAGGCTGCGTATGAAAGGTTGGAGGAACTAATCATGTGGAATCCAAATGATGAAGTCCTAAAGAGAGCAATACTAGATGAAGAACATAAACCTGGGTTGCGGTCCATTTAGAAATAAGTCTTATAAGAAGTATTAGATTAATATTATAAGTCTGGGCTACGATCTATGTGGGAAGTACATTGATATATAAGAGTGAACAAATAGCAATGACATGAAATATGGAGATATACAATATATATACATATATATATATATAATATGTCCTAAGTACCCAACATGTTGATGTGGAAAAAGTAGAGCATTAGAAATCCTATGAGAAGATGATGCATGACGTTAAGAATTCGTAGACCTCACCTTCGCAAAGTATCCAACACATATAGTGGAACGCAAGCTTGGCGTTTCCATCACGGTGATGACGCAACATGGGAGTTCGAGTTGGAAATGCGCCAAGAATTCACTCATCCTTTCGGTAAGCCCTCTACTTAGTGCAAAATTTGAGAACGAATTTTTTTTAAGGGGGTAAGAATGTAATAACCGACACAAAGATAAAAAAAAGAAAAAGAAAAGAAAGAAATTAAAACCATAACAGTCGCAACTCTAGGTTGGTCTTCGCCACGTGGCGGGGATCGATTTGTGGACGTTACAGAGAGAGAGAGAGACAGTCGGTGGCCGGCGAGAGGGGTCGTCGAGGGGTCATCGTCCGTCGACGTCCGGGAGAGAGAGAGGAGGTAGATAGAAGTGAATGGACGTAGAATGTGTATAGATCAAGCTGCCTGGCGGCCGATCTGGCCGCAGCCGGCCGGATCAGGCCATAGTCGGCCAACTCAGATCGCCTTGCCGCCGATCTAGCCAGCAGCGGCCGATCGAGCTGCCTGGTGGCCGATTTGGCCACAGCCGGCCGGATCGAGAGAGAGAGGTAGCTGGCGACCGACGAGAGGGGTCGTCCTCCGTCGACGTCCGGGAGGGAGAGAGGAGGTAGATAGAAGTGAGATAGAAGTGAATGGACATAGAATGTGTGTGTGTATATATATATATATGTAGGTGAAAAAAATGAGAAAGCGGGAAAACGAAAAAAATCGAGATAGTGAAATTTTAATTACTGACGACTCTGACCGTCGGAAACTTAGCAAATATTAAAAATATTTATTATCATGATATATATGAATATGGTATTAATTATTTTTAAAGTTACCGACGATTCTGACCGTCATAAATTATTTAATTATAAATATAAAATAATATATATAATTATATATATTATTTATTTTTATTTTACCGACGATTTGAACTGTCGCTAATTATTGCCGACGGTCGAAACCGTCGGAAATTGCGACGGTTTGGATTGTCGCTAATTCTATTAATAAAATACTCCTCATATTATATTATTGCACATTGACCGACGGTTGCGACTATCGGAAATTATGACGGATAGATATCCGTCGGAAATATCGACGTTCCTAATCATCGAAAAATAAAATAATAATATAATAAATTACATAATTTATTATTTTTATTTTTGACGGTTGTAACCGTTGGAAAAACCGTCGGAAATTGCGATGGATGGATATTCGTCGGAAATATCGACGTTCCTAATCGTCGAAAAATAAAATAATAATATAACAAATTACATAATTTATTATTTTTATTCTCGACGGTTGTAACCGTCAAAAATTACGACAGATGGATATCCGTCAGAAATATCGACGTTCCTAATCATCGAAAAATAAAATAATAATATAACAAATTACATAATTTATTATTTTCATTTTCGACAGTTGTAACCGTCGAAAAATCCGCCGGAAACATTTCTGTCGCAAATTGCGACGGATTTCTATCCGTCGGAAATTGCCCGTCGAAAAATGGCAATTTTCTTGTAGTGATATATTAGGAACAGATATGAAAAATCGTTATACTTCGTGGGAAGTTTAAGGACATAATCCTTTTTTATTTAAAATCCATACTATCATCTTTTTTTATTTTAATAGACAATTGAGGGCCTACATAATGATACATGCTCTTCTTATTGTTTTTTTGCTTTTAATATTGCTTGAGATAATATACGTCATGTTTTCACAAAAAAATTAAAGTTTAACACTAAAATATCTTAATTATCATTAAATATTAGTTTTAAGGATGTTTTAGCATAAGATCTTTACTAATATTTAAATAATTCGGCTTATTTTTGTTACTTCACAAATGTTTCGAAGAAAACCCTGAAAAGTAAGCCTTCCTCTCGTTTCTACGATGAAAATACTAGCTTCAAGATATCTAGAGTAAATTTTCCTTTATTTTCACTGTCATATTTTTTCCAATATTTATTGAATGGTACAGTTTCAAAAGTAATGGAGAAAAAAAGAGAGAATATCAAAATAAGAATATACATCACTTAGTTACTAATTTATTCTCATGGGTGCAGTCGGCCGGATCAGGCCGCCTGGCGGCCCATCTAGCCGTAGCCGGCCGGATTAGGCCGCCTGGCGGCCGATCTGGCAGCAGTCAGTTAGATCAGATTATTAGATATCCGTCGGAAAAATCAATGTTCCTAATCGTCGAAAAATAAATAATAATATAATAAATTACATAATTTATTATTTTCATTTCCGACGGTTGTAACCATCGGAAATTGCGACGGATGGTTATCCGTCGGAAATATCGACGTTCCTAATCATCAAAAAATAAAATAATAATATAATAAATTACGTAATTTATTATTTTTATTTTCGACGATTGTAACCGTGGGAAAATCCGTCGGAAATATTTCCGTTGCAAAATCCGTCGCAAATTGCGACGGATTTCTACCCGTTGGAAATTGCCCATCGGAAAATGACAATTTTCTTGTAGTGATATATTAGGAACAGATATGAAATATCGATATACTTCGTGGAAAGTTTAAGGACATAATCCTTTTTTATTTAAAATCCATACTATCATCTTTTTTTTTATTTTAATAGACAATTGAGGGCCTACATAATGATACATGCTCTTCTTATTGTTTTTTTGCTTTTAATATTGCTTGAGATAATATACGTCATGTTTTCAGAAAAAAATTAAAGTTTAACAATAAAATATCTTAATTATCATTAAATATTAGTTTTAAGGATGTTTTAGCATAAGATCTTTACTAATATTTAAATAACTCGGCTTATTTTTGTTACTTCACAAAGGTTTCGAAGAAAACCCTGAAAAGCAAGCCTTCCTCCCGTTTCTACGATGAAAATACTAGCTTCAAGATATCTAGAGTAAATTTTCCGTTATTTTCACTGTAATATTTTTTCCAATATTTATTGAATGGTACAGTTTCAAAAGTAATGGAGAAAAATAGAGAGAATATCAAAATAAGAATATACATCACTTTGTTACTAATTTATTTCTCACATGTACGTTCCAGAAAATTACATCCGAATTGAATTTTTTGTCCCACCTAGGCTGACTTACACATAAGTTAAATAATGATTTATAGTAATCATAATTAACTAATAAATAAATAGTCATGTACTCACTGGGACATAAATATTATTGAATTTGAGCTCTTGGCTCTTATGGATTTCTATATATACATTATATATATATATATATACTTTATTTATTAATATGTATATTAAATCCATGCGGATAAAAGATTTTAATTGCACTTATATTAAATTAATGAAATTAACGTTTTTTAGGAATTTTATTTTTATATTGAGTGAAAAAATATGTTTTGAACATTGTCATAACCTCCGAGTTTCATTTTCTGGAGTTGCCATTTGATCAAATGAATAATGTTATTGTTAAGATTATAAATAAAACATAATATTTTTCTTACGACTTAAGCTTTTAAAAAATCAATGGCTTATATAATTTCACAGGTTATCATACTCTATTGAAAAAAAAATATTTTCTCTCTTAGCTTGTTCACGTGATGGCCTGAGTTATATCAAAATTATTAGCATGTGAGGGACAGTAATAAATTTATAAATTAAAAGTTGTTCTTTTTAATTAGTTATTTTTTAAAATAATAGTACATCTATTTTCGTAGTTATATTTTGTACTTCGACTCCTTAGATATTAACGAGTGGATAGAAAAAGGATTTACATAGGCTCTAGATCAAGAAGGTTTAAAAATTATTAACATTACTATTATGTTGTACCATCCTCATATAGGTATTGGGTTATAAAAAAACCCAATAAATATATAAACATAATTAATAAATTTAGTGGCAAAAAAAATTTAACTGATTTTGGCACATCATCAAAAGTGTCCTAATTTTCCATTTTTTTCTATTTTCCCATATTTTCCCTTTATTTTTCTTCACTTTTCCCTTTATTTTTTTGCTATTTTTTTTCTTTCTTTCTCAACATGCCAGATCTAAAGAAATGAGCCAAATACATACATTTTATTATGCTAATTGAAGATTTCAAAAAGGAAATGCGTTTTTCTCATTGGACGGAAAGCTTATCATTGATCATTGTTGATAGATAAGATAAGCTTTGGCTTTATTCTGTGTTATCATACCTAGCTAGTGCAGAGATGGAAAAAAAAATTAATATCCTTGTCCCATTATCCAAACAAACATTTCTAGTGTTGGTCCACTATTTAATGTTCATATATATATATATTTCGATGAAAATTCACTTATCTTTAGAATTATTAGCACTCGACTAATCCGGTATTCGATCGAGAACGATATGAATAAGCCCTAATCGAAGTGGTGATTTTAGGAATTAAATATGTTGTTACTAGCACCTAACGACTACCAATCATCCTTGATTACTATTTAATATTTATATGATCTATTGTCGTATTGTATGTTTAATATCAAAGTTCTCCCAAGTTTAGGACACCTAATCTTGATAATTCCCACCTTTAGCTGGTCTGGTCAAACCCAAGCCACCATTTTGGAATGCAGCTAAATATAATGCAAGTTGAAGGCCAACGAAAACAAGCTGTCATTCACATTATGGACACACCCACACCCGCACATGTCGCCGTGACCCTGTCAATGCGCACGATAGATATGTGTTCCAGCAATCTCCACGCCCGCCCGCCCGCCCGCCCGCCAGTATAACAGGGGGGTCACCCACTTGCTGGAAGAAAAGGAGTATGACAACGTTACGTGCATGTACGTAGTGATTAAAAAAAGTGTACGTTAAAATGACATCTAAATTGGATTTGAAAGTGATATATGAATCTATAGTTGATTTGGATAGGTAAAATACTCGTGGATGTTGTGAGGAGATTTCAGATCAAAATCATGGGAAGTGTCACAATTAAGCGGTTGAACTCGTCTCTGTGCACAACCCATGTGTCGTGTCGTGTCGGGATGTCATATCAGATTTCACACGTTGGTCCAATCCGTAAGAAATTTGCAAAGGAAAGCCGTGAGAAAATAGTTGGTCATAACTATTATGATTGAGCACGTCTAAATGATGTGTCTTCCCAAGTGTGTTGGTCAAAATAGGGCGGTGGGGAGGGGGGAGCGCTGCTGCTTTCCTATATGAATACCAACGCTCAGGCTTTGTATCATCCACGACAGGAGGACTTCAGTACTCCTCCTCAACTCGTTAGTTTGCTCTCGCAGCTTAATCACTGCAGCAGCCATGGCTTCTCAGTCACGAGCATTCCTCGCCCTCGCCCTCGCCGCTGTCCTCATCGTCGTCCCGGCCGTCGCGCAGCTGTCGGAGACTTTCTACGCCAGCACCTGCCCCAACTTGCTGGGCGTCGTCCGCTCGGGCGTGGCCCAGGCCGTGAGCAAGGAACCCCGGATGGGCGCATCCCTCCTCCGCCTCTTCTTTCACGACTGCTTCGTTAATGTGCGACGCCGCCGCTAGCTCCGCAGCATATCTACTTCGCACTGAAGCTTTTTGGACGATGCTTACTTGCTGGTTTAATTTGCAGGGCTGCGACGGGTCCATCCTCCTCGACGACAGGCCGTCGATCAATTTCACCGGCGAGAAGACCGCGTTCCCGAATAACAACTCCGTTCGCGGGTACGAAGTCATCGACGCCATCAAGGCGAACGTGGAGGCCGTGTGCAAGGCCACCGTGTCGTGTGCGGACATCGTTGCGATCGCCGCTCGTGATTCCGTCGTATTGGTCAGTATCGTATTAATTAATTAGGTATTCGTTAATGTGCGACCTTAAGCTAAACATGCCTATTAATCCTGCAGCTGGGTGGACCAACGTGGCCTGTACAATTGGGGCGCAGGGACGCACTGACGGCGAGCTTGAACGACTCGAACAACGACCTGCCGCCGCCGTTTGCCAACCTCACCGAACTGATCACCAAGTTCGCCGTGAAGGGCCTGAGCGCGCGAGACATGACGGCGCTGTCGGGCGCTCACACCATCGGGCAGGCTCACTGTTCCGGATTCAAGGCGCACATCTACAACGAAACCAACGTCGACCCGGGATTCGCGGCGCTCAGGAAGCAGAGCTGCCCGCCGTCGGGCGGCGACACCAACTTGGCCCCCTTCGACGTGCAGAGCCCTGACAAGTTCGACAACGCGTACTACAAGAACCTGGTGGCGCAGAAGGGGCTGCTGCACTCCGACCAGGAGCTGTTCAACAATGGCTCGCAGGACGCGCTGGTGAGGCAGTACAGCGTCAGTCCCGGGCTGTTCGCGAGGGACTTCGCGGCGGCGATGGTGAAGTTGGGAGCCCTCAGCCCGTTGACGGGGGTCAACGGCGAGATCCGTCTCAACTGCAGAAAGTTCAACTCAGTACAAATTGCCACGATGTAAAAAAAAAAAATTAGTTGTTGGATATTGGAAAGTTTGCAGCTTGAATGATGTATTCCATTTTATGATCATGAGAGTATGAACAGCTGGTTCACCCGAGATCTATCGTTGCTTACTTGGAGATAAATTGTTTGCCATCCAGTAGTCAATTTTTGCTTTCATGATAATTTTTTTTTTTTGGGATTGTCGATGATTCTACCATAACGACGTTAACCATTATATAACCTTTGCTTAACTAAGGAGGAGCGACAACCATTTCATCTTAGATACTTATTGATTGCTTTTATGATATGTGTTTGACCGCCCATTGAGCATATATTAGGTTGATAGTGCATTTGTCCAATGTCAGGTGACCCAAATTCATCGTTTTTTTTCCATGATATCAATGTTCGTGGTACTTAATATTGCCAACATGAATTGAACCATGTATATATATCTAATACTATATCAAGTGGTAAACTCATTAATTGTTTTTTCTTTTATTTATTGTTTCACAAAAAGTTAACCCAAAGTATTCAATTGATTAAATCAAATAAAAATGGTGTAAGAAACGGTAAAACCTACGAAAGGATAAATAAATAATATCTATATATTCCATTCATTCACGTTATCATACCAAAGGAATATCCGACCGCTGAAAAGGGAGAATAAATAATATTCATTACATATAACAAAAATGTAAGTTTTGGTGACTATTATTAAACATCGCCAAGTTTTGTTCAATGTCACAAATGATATTGATATGTTTAACTGTTTATTAAATGAGGGCTACTCGCATATTACAAATCTCGTGTTGCAAAAAAATTGTCATTTAGTCACTAGACATCATCTAAACGCTAAGCATCCTTCTCTCGTTCACAATGATAACGAGCTTGTGATCATATCGCTGTTCATGGGCAGGAGAAAGAGCGGACATAGAGATGCGGCGATATTTATTCTTCTCATAGCAACTGTGTTAGCACCAGTGTTGTAAGACCCGGCCCGGCGGATCGGATCGGTCGAATCGGTGTCCGAGCACTAAAACGGTTCGTGTGTCACCCTCCATAAAGAGAGGGCTCTGGACGTGGCCGGTGGCGGCCAAGCGCGCCCTGGGCGCCCGGGCGCACATGGCGGCCATGTCCATCCTAGGGATGGGTCAAGACATCCCAGGGACCAGGTGACATATCTCGGCACTTCTCAGTCAAGTAGGAGGCTTGACACAGGAGACCGGGTGCAGAGGACGACCAGAACATGTCCGGGACATGAGGTGTGCCCGGGCGCACATGGCGGGCGTGTCCCGGGGGCTTCTCCCCGGGGCACGTCGAGTTATCTTATCATGTATTTTCCTTTTCAACTCACTTTTGTACTTAGTTTATTTTCTAAGTGTGATGGTGGCAGTTTTGTAATTTGCACTCCTGAAAAGTGCACCCCCGGAGATGGTCCTCCACATCACACGTCGCAATTCTACCACCCGAAACGGTGGTATAGTAGGGGAGACCCGCTAGTCCTCCCCCGAAGCGTTGTAATAATTCCTATTTACTCAACAAAGATTTCAAGCTTCCCTAAATCTAGCATCGTGCCTCAAGCGTGGGGTGGCAACCCACAAAAGAGCGTCCCAAAGCGTCCCAAGCGATCGAGCGTTACGCCGAGGTGCCCGTTTGTTCACAAACGCCTCCACCGAAGAAGCGTCCGCTCGGGACCGTGCGTCCCAAAAGTTGTGGCATACGAAAAGTGGCATAAGCAAGCTTCCGCAAAGCGCTCAAAAGAGCTTGCCTAGACGTTGGGCACGTCTAGGCGCCGCACGGGTCGGTCGAGCGAAAAATGACCCCGTGACAAGTTGGTATCAGAGCAGCGTTTCTGGGACCGCTCAAGTAGGCGTTCGGCGATCAAGGTGAAATGACGTCGAACTCGGAGATGACGAATGAACCCGTTGCACTGGAGAAGGGCCGCCAGGATCGAGGGCGCGCCCGCTCAAAGGACACTATGTCCGCCTTCGAGCAACGCCTCGGCCAATTCCAATTGGACGTGGGCGAGATGCAAGACCAACTCGCAACGCACGAGCGGGAGTTGGAGAAGACCGTGGATCTTGCCACGGTGCGGGAAGAGATGGCGCCGTTGTACACGCGTCTCGAGTCCATGGAAGCGACAATCATGGACATGCGGGAGACCTTGGACAATGGTCTCTCAAACATGCGGTTCGAAATGGAGCAAGAGTTCCAGACCTTCCGGGAGGAGCTCAAGCGACGCTATGGAGACGGGCGGCGCCCCGAGGCGCCCGCCCCGCATGAGGCGAGAATTGAGGTGCCAAAGCCGAGGCCCTACAAAGGCGAGCGGTCGGCAAGGGAAATCAACGACTTCCTGTGGAACGTCCGAAGGTACATGGAGGCCTTGGACGTGACGTCCGAAGTAAGGATGGTGAAGACCGCATCCTTCTACTTGCAAGATGTGGCGAGTCTATGGTGGCGGTGCCATTGCGACGATGTGGAGCGTGGCATTGTGGGTCCCATTGAGAGGTGGGACGACTTCAAGAGGCAGCTTATCAACTACTTCTGCCCTGCCAAGTCGGGACTGGAGGCCAAGATTGCGTTGTTCAACATTTGCCAGAAGGGCACGTTGAAGGAGTACGTGAAAGAGTTCACCGAGCTCCGCCTACAGAATTCCCAAGTGGACGAAGACACGTTGTTGGCGGTCTTCGTGAAGGGTTTGAAGCCATGGGCTAGAACGGAGTTGGAGCGACGAGATTGCCCCAACCTCCGCTCGTTAGTCGCCGCTGCTGAATCGCTCGTGGAGTACGCCAAAGCGAGCACTCCACCACCAAAGCCCTCGGGCAAGGGCAATGGTGGGGGAGAGAAGTCCAAGTCACAAGGAGGCAAGCCGCACTATCAGGACAAAGGCAAGGGACACCAAGACGGGAAGTCCAACAATGGAAGATTCAAAAGGGACGGGAAGCCGCCAAAGCCTTGCTACATTTGCAAGGGTCCACATTGGACGAGCGATTGTCCGCAAAAGGCGACAGTCAACGCAATGTATTGCCCCGACGAGAAGGAAAAAGAGAAGGAGGAGGCGTGTCTCAGCTCGATGCACGTTCTCAGCGCCATCAACGCCTCGAAGGGTCCTTCATCGGCTGCGCGACTTTATGCGGATATCGAGTTGAACGGGCAAGTCTTCAATGCCCTCATTGACACGAGAGCATCGGAGTTGTTCGTGTCAGAAGTGGCCGCCAAGAAGCTAAAGCTGCCACTCCAGAAGACTAATGCCACGTTCAAGACGGTGAACGCGAAGTCTATCTCGACCACAGGAATTTCTCCTGGAGTGAAAGTTCGCATCGGCAAGTGGTCGGGAAGCTTCGACGTGACGGTGGCACCAGTGGATGACTACGAAGTGGTGGCGGACATCTCTTTTCTGCGACACATTGCTGCATGTGTCATCCCGCTCACCAATTCGATGGTCATCTTCGATCCCAAGGGACCTTACAACGTCCCTGTGAGGTCAGGCGGAGACCTCAAACAGAAGACCCTCTCCGCCATGCAAGTGGCGAAGGGGTTGCGCAAACAGGAGCACACCTTCCTGGCGACCGCCATCTTGGAAGATCCGGGGCCCTCCACTCCAACACCTCCCAAAGTCCTTGAAACCCTTGAGGATTTTGCGGACGTCATGCCCCCGGAACTCCCAAAGCGGTTGCCTCCGAAGCGTGAAGTGGACCATGTCATCGACTTGGTCCCAGGATCTAAAGCCCCGCATGGAGTCCCCTATCGGCTCGCCCCTCCGGAACTCGCAGAACTCCGTAAGCAACTCACCGAACTATTGGATGCAGGATATGTTCGGCCTTCAAAATCTCCATATGGCGCCCCGGTTCTCTTCCAGAAGAAGCATGACGGTTCTCTCCGGATGTGCATCGACTACCGCGCGCTCAACAAGCTTACGGTGAATAACAAGTACCCCATCCCCTTGGTGGCGGATTTGTTCGACCAACTTGGTGGCGCAAGATGGTTTACCAAGTTGGACCTTCGTTCGGGCTATTGGCAAGTCCGAATCGCGGAGGAGGATGTGCAGAAGACGGCGTGCGTCACAAGATATGGCTCATACGAGTTCCTCGTGATGCCATTCGGCCTCACCAACGCCCCGGCGACCTTCTGCACTCTCATGAATAAGGTATTGCAGCCATTCCTTGACAGGTTCGTGGTTGTGTACCTCGATGACATCATGATCTACAGCTGCACCTTGGAGGAGCATATCGAGCACATTCGGCAAGTGTTCGAGGTGTTGCGGCAGAACGAGCTCTACGTCAAGCGGGAGAAGTGTGCCTTCGCTCAACCGGAAGTACACTTCTTGGGACATGTCGTCGGAAGTGGGAAGTTGAAGATGGATGGCGCGAAGATTCGGGCCATCGTGGAGTGGGAACCGCCCAAGCGGGTTCCCGACATGCGTTCGTTCCTTGGCCTGACGAACTACTATAGGCGGTTCGTCAAGGGGTATTCACATGTGACGACCCCTTTGACGAATCTCCTCCGGAAGAATGTAAAGTGGGAGTGGACGCCGACATGCCAGGAAGCGTTCGACACCCTCAAGAGGGCCATGACGGAGGAACCGGTGCTCGTCCTGCCAGACCACACCAAGTCCTACGAGGTACAGACAGATGCTTCTGACTATGCCATTGGAGGAGTTCTTATGCAGGAGGGGCATCCCGTGGCGTTCGAGAGTCGCAAACTCAATGACACGGAGCGGCGCTATGCCGTTCAGGAGAAGGAGATGACCGCGGTGATTCACTGCCTTAGAACATGGCGGCACTACCTTCTCGGGTCGCGATTTCACATCAAGACGGACAACGTCGCGACAAGTTACTTCGAGACACAGAAGAAGCTCTCGCCGAAGCAAGCAAGATGGCAAGATTTCATGGCGGAATTCGACTATGTCCTGGAGTACAAACCTGGCAAGACGAATGTCGTTGCCGACGCCCTCAGCCGACGCGTGGAATTGGCGGCCATGAGCTCCTCTCAGGCCGACCTCATCGAGAGGATCAAGAAGGGATTGGAGTCAGATCCCACGGCAAAGAACTTGTTCGAGCAGGCGAAGGAGGGTAAGACACGCCGCTTTTGGGTGGAAGATGGGCTGATCTTCACCAAGGAACGTCGCATATACGTTCCACTCTTCGACAACTTGCGGCGCACTATCATGCAAGAGTGCCATGACTCAAAGTGGGCGGGACATCCGGGCATCCGCCGCACTTTGGCACTCATCGAAGACAACTACTTCTGGCCAAGGATGGAGGACGACATTGAGGCCTTCGTGAAGACATGCCTTGTTTCCCAGCAAGACAAGAACCTCAATCAAGCGCCCGGCGGACTTCTGGAACCCCTGCCTATCCCAGAGCGTCCATGGAAGGATGTCCCCATGGACTTCATCACGGGCCTGCCCAAGTCTGAAGGAGCAGGTACCATCATGGTGGTCGTCGATCGGTTCTCCAAGTATGCCATCTTTGCCGCCGGCTCCGCAAGTTGTCCTGCTACTGAAGCTGCGGAGTTATTCATGAAGCACGTAGTGAAGTATTGGGGCCTACCACAAAGCATCGTCAGCGATCGGGATGGGCGATTCGTTGGCAACTTCTGGAAGGAATTGTTCAAGATGATGGGCTCCAACCTGCATTTCTCGACATCACTTCATCCTCAAACCGACAGCCAAACTGAGAGGGTGAATTGTATTCTGGAGATCTACTTGCGGCACTATGTGAGTGCCAATCAGAAGGACTGGGCGAAGCTACTCGACATCGCGCAATTCTCCTACAACCTACAACGAAGCGAGTCGACCAATCGGAGTCCCTTCGAGTTAGTGACGGGGCAGCAACCTCTGACGCCCCAGGCCGTCGCCACTTCTTATGGTGGCAAAGTCCCCGCCGCTCACCGCATGGCGAGGGAATGGCATGAGCAGAACGACATGGCGAGAGCATGTTTGCACAAGGCATCGAAGCGCATGAAGAAGTGGGCGGACACCGCCCGACGGGACGTCAACTTTGAAGTCGGAGACTTGGTCCTGGTGAAGCTGGTCCAACATCTTCGGCTAAGTGGGAAGAATCTGCACAAGGGCCTTGTTAGGCGTTACGAGGGCCCCTTTAAGATCCTGAAGAAGGTAGGCAAGGTGGCCTACAAGTTGGAGCTCCCGCCTCAGATGCAACAACACCCCGTCTTCCATGTCAGCCTGCTCAAGCCCTTCGTTGAAGACACTGAAGATCCCGGGCGTGGGGTTTCAGACCGCGCCCCGCCGGCCATCCGCCAGCAGTTTACTGATCAAGTTGAAGAAGTACTCGCCGTCCGCACGAAGAATCGGAAGAAGGAGTATCTTGTTCGATGGAGCGGAAGACCGGACGCCGACACAAGTTGGGAGACAGCCGAAGACTTGTGGCAGTTCAAGCAGAAGATTGAAGAATTCCAAGCCACAGCTCCAGGGACGTCGCTGACTTGAGTGGGGGAGAATGTCCCGGGGGCTTCTCCCCGGGGCACGTCGAGTTATCTTATCATGTATTTTCCTTTTCAACTCACTTTTGTACTTAGTTTATTTTCTAAGTGTGATGGTGGCAGTTTTGTAATTTGCACTCCTAAAAAGTGCACCCCCGGAGATGGTCCTCCACATCACACGTCGCAATTCTACCACCCGAAACGGTGGTATAGTAGGGGAGACCCGCTAGTCCTCCCCCGAAGCGTTGTAATCATTCCTATTTACTCAACAAAGATTTCAAGCTTCCCTAAATCTAGCATCGTGCCTCAAGCGTGGGGTGGCAACCCACAAAAGAGCGTCCCAAAGCGTCCCAAGCAATCGAGCGTTACGCCGAGGTGCCCGTTTGTTCACAAACGCCTCCACCGAAGAAGCGTCCGCTCGGGACCGTGCGTCCCAAAAGTTGTGGCATACGAAAAGTGTCATAAGCAAGCTTTCGCAAAGCGCTCAAAAGAGCTTGCCTAGACGTTGGGCACGTCTAGGCGCCGCACGGGTCGGTCGAGCGAAAAACGACCCCGTGACAGGCGCGCCCAGGCCACCCTGGGGTCATACCGTCCTAGGAGCATTTTGGCTCATCCCATTTCATCCTCAGGCATGTAGAAGTCGCAGGCCATCGTCGGAATTACAGGAGCACGAGTGGTGGCACCTCTGGGACGAAGGCAAGAGAGGAGATGGCGGTTATAACCGCCATGTCCATGGCAACGGCCATGGCCGGCGGAAGCAGTGCGGGCAGAGCACATCAGGGGTGGCCAGAGGTCATCAGGGTGCGTCCAAGGATGGAGGGAAGCAATCCAGATGTTGGAGACTTTAATCAGGATGATGGAAGGCTCCTGGCCATTGGATTGGAAGTTGCTAGATTAGGTAGTTATAGTTTGAGTTTGAATTTGAATTGTGTTGTTTGAATTCAAATTCTGGGGCAGCAGTTGGTTGACCCTTGTAGTATAAATACTTGTACTCTCCCACATTCTGGGACAAGTGATAATAAAGCATTCTTCCCTCATATCCGAGTTCTTCAAGAGTGTGCATTGTGTGTGTCAACTTAACTTAAGTAATAAACTAAGTGTAAGTGTGGGCGTGAGTGTTCTTCTTGAGTGGAAAAAGAAGAGTGCTGTGAGGCTGACTTGAGTGGTTCGAGTATGGATCAATCAAGGCCGGTTACATAAGATTTCTAGGAGAGAAATCTTAGTGTGACAATTGTGGTATCAGAGCCCTTACACCTTGCGACATGAGTGAAGACAACCAAGGCCCTATGACTAGGGGGCGCTCGGACTCTCAGGCGGCCACAGGTGGTGGCCCTGCGAACCAGGGAGGTAAGAAGGCACGTTCACTCTCCACTGATCCTCTCCCCCATCTTGAAAGGCATTTAGACTTGTTGGAGCATAACTTCCAAGGCATGGACATGGCTGTCCGCGCCCTTGAACAGGTTACGGTTCGACAAGGCTTGGCCTTAGATGAAACAAGGACAGTAGGTGAACTTGCGGCAGCCAAACTCAAGTCTTTTGAGGAGGCCCTTGAGATCAGATTGAAAGCCATGGAAATGAATGTCATGATGATCAAGGGCCACATGCCAAACGCCATTGGTTGTCGAGCAAGGACAGCCATTCCAAAGTTCACAGGTCCGGAGCCAAAGAAGTATGAAGGTGCAAGAAATGCCACCATCATCGACAACTTCTTTTGGAGTCTTGAAAAGGGGTTCAAGACTAATAAGATTTCAGTGGAAAGAGATCAGATTGACTTGGCGGTGCGGTACCTAGCGGAGGGTGCACTTTTGTGGTGGAGAAGAATGAAGGAGGATATTGCAAAAGAGAAGATCGTCATCGACTCTTGGAGTACCTTCACCAAGGAATTGAAGAAGCAATTCTATCTTGGAAATGCCCAGGAGATCGCCATGACCAAGTTGACGAATCTGAGACAAACTGGTTCGGTGAAGGACTACATCGAACGTTTCCAACCTCTAATGCTTAAAATGACAGGTACTATGGACGAGGCCACTTGGATATTCTTCTTCCTAAAAGGCTTGAAACCCTGGGCGGTGCAATAAGTCAAGCGACAGAAGGTTGTCACTATCAAGGAGGCCTTGGTAGTGGCCGAGGCACTCACTGAATTCAGTGTGGGTCGTGACCTTCGCGCGGCCAAGGACAAGGGTGTGCCCTCGGACAAGGGGCAGACTCACACTAAGAAGGTTGACAAGAAGGGAAAGAAGGAGAAGAAGGAGAACAAGGTCAGTAAGGAGGGAACCTCTAAGAAGTCAGTAAGGTGCTTTACGTGTGGAGGGCCACACTATGCTCGAGAGTGTCCAAAGAAGGGCGCCCTGGCCGCTATGCAGGGCACGTCCGAAGATGAAGATCAGGCTGCGCATATGGGGGCCATCATGGCTCTCACTTCAACCTCTGCAACCATTCCACTCAAGCCGAAGAAGGAGGCCATCAAGGGCTTCATGTTCACTGAAGTGATGGTGCAAGGACAGGCGGCCATGGCCTTGGTCGACATCGGGGCCACCCATAACTTCATGGCCCTTGAGGAGGCACAATGGCTTGGCATCGACTTCAAGCATGAACTAGGGCTGATTAAGACTGTTAATGCAGCCTCTCAACCTATCCATGGTGTGGCCAAGAACCTGCAAATGCGAGTAGGTGATTGAGAGGGCGCCATGTCCTTGACAGTTGTGGCCATGGATGATCACAGGATGGTCCTTGGCATGGAGTTCCTCGACATGTTCTCTGAAGTCCGTGTGACCCAGGAGGGGTTACACCTTGTGTCCAAGGAGAGAACACACATGGTTCCTTTGAGGAGGGCAAACGTGAAGTCAAAGTTGCTGTTCGCCATGCAGGTGTGCAGGGGCGTCTGGCACAAGGAGACGACGTACCTGGCCGCCCTCAAGCTCTATGAAGATCAAGGGAATGCTCCTGTTCCAGAGGAAGTTCAGAAGCTCCTGGCCTTGTACAAGGACATCATGCCCCAAGAGTTGCCCAAGAAGCTTCCCCCTCGAAGAGGTGTCGACCACGCCATAAAATTGGTGCCCGGGGCGTGGCCGCCTGCCATGGGGCCATACAGGATGGCTCCTCCTGAGTTGGCTGAACTTAGGAGGCAATTGGAGGAACTTTTGAAGGCAGAATTCATAAGGCCTTCAAAGGCACCTTATGGGGCGCCTGTTTTGTTCCAAAAGAAGCATGATGTCACACTTAGGATGTGCATTGACTATAGGGCTTTGAACAAGTTAATGGTGAGGAACAAGTATCCTATTCCTTTGATTGAAGACTTATTTGACAGGTTAGGGAAGGCAAGGGTCTTCTCAAAGTTGGATCTGAGGTCAGGGTATTGGCAAGTGAGGATTGCCAAAGGTGATGAGGAGAAGACCACATGTGTTACTCGATATGGTGCATATGGGTTTCTTGTTATGCCCTTTGGGCTGACTAATGAACCTGTCACCTTTTGTACTTTGATGAACAGGATCTTCCACCATTTGTTGGACAAGTGTGTGGTTGTTTACTTGGATGACATTGTTGTGTATTTTGAGAATCTTGCAGATCATGTCAAACATTTGGAAGAGGTGTTCAAGTTGCTAAGAGAGGACGGACTTTTTGTGAAGGCCGAGAAGTGCTCCTTTGCTCAACCTGAAGTAATGTTCTTGGGTCATCACATCAAAGCTAGAGTCATAAGCATGGACAAGGAGAAGGTTCGTGCAATTGAAGAGTGGCAGCCTCCTTCGAGTGTTCCTGAGTTGAGGTCATTCTTAGGGCTGACCAATTACTATAGGAGATTTGTGGAGGGATATTCAAGAAGGGCAGCCCCTCTCACCGATCTCTTGAAGAAGGATAGGCCTTGGCATTGGATGGACTCATGCCAAGAGGCCTTTGAAGATCTCAAGGGTGCTATAGTCCGAGGGCCATGCTTGAGGCTGCCCGACTATGGCCGATCCTTCGAAGTTCACACCGATGCATCCGACTTTGCATTAGGAGGAGTTCTTATGCAAGAGGGCCACCTCGTGGCTTTTGAAAGTAGGAAGTTCAGCGAGGCGGAGCGCAAGTATCCTGTGCATGATAAGGAGATGTCGGCCATAGTGCATTGTTTGCGCACTTGGCGACATTATCTTCTTGGAAGTACCTTTGTAGTGAAAACTGATAATGTGGCCACTTCTTATTTTCAGAATCAAAAGAAGTTGTCTCCAAAGTAGGTGCGATGGCAGGACTTCTTGGCCGAATTTGATTATCAATTGGAGTACAAGGTGGGGCGCACCAACGTAGTTGCGGACGCCCTAAGCAGGAAGGCACAACTTGCGGCCATGTGTAGTGTGAAGATGGACTTCCAAGACCACGTGCGAGAAGGCTTGAGTCATGACTCCAGGGCTGTGGAGATCCTTCGTTTGGTGGATGAAGGCAAGACTCGAAGGTTTTGGAAGGAAGAGGGCCTACTGTTCACAACAGGGCGCCGGCTGTACGTGCCCCGTTGGGAAGGTCTTCGACGTCGCATCCTCAAGGATTGCCATGATTCCTTGTGGGCTGGACATCCAGGTATGGCCAAGACATTGGCATTGGTGGAAGATGGCTACTATTGGCCACAAATGCAGGAGGATATAGAGGCATACGTGAGGACTTGCCTCAAATGTCAGCAAGACAAGGTGGAGCAACTCAAACCAGCGGGTCTCTTGGAGCCTTTGCCGGTTCCTGATCAACCATGGCAGGTCATAACCATGGACTTCATCGGCGCTCTACCAAGATCAGGAGGATTTGGGTCGATTATGGTGGTAATCGACAAGTTCTCCGAGTACGGAACGTTCATCCCAACCTCTAAGCATTGTTCGGCCGAGGAGGTGGCCAAACTTTTCGTCAACAACGTGGTGAAGTTGTGGGGCATACCTGAGATAATTGTGAGTGATAGGGATCCTCGCTTTACAGGTACATTTTGGAGGGAGTTGTTTAAACTCCTAGGGACTGAACTACGCTTCTCGACGGCCTTCCATCCTCAAACGGACGGCCAAACGAAGAGAGCAAATCACCTTTTGGAGATTTATCTTAGACACTTTGTGGATGCTAACCAAAAGAATTGGGCAAAGCTTTTGGATGTTGCTCAATTCTCCTTCAATATGCAGAGAAGTGAGGCTACACAAAGGAGTGCTTTTGAGCTTGTCACTGGTCGGCAACCAGTGACTCCAGCAGCCTTGGCAGCAAGGTATGCAGGAAGGTGTCCTGCAGCCTTCAAGGTTGCACACCATTGGCAAGAAGCTTTGGAAGAGTCCAGGGCCATTCTTGAGAAGTCAGCAAGGAAGATGAAAAAGTTTGCAGATAGGAAGAGGAGGCATTTGGAGTTCCAGGTTGGTGATCAAGTGTTGGTGAAGTTGAGGGCTAGGCAATTCAAGGCTCTTCGAAACTTGCACCAAGGCCTCATGAGGAGATATGAGGGCCCCTTCACCATTTTGAAGAGGATAGGCATGGTGGCCTATCGTGTGGATCTTCCTGCCCATCTTCGACAGCTACACCTAGTTTTTCATGTAAGTATGTTGAAGGCGTACCATGCTGACTTGGAGGAACCAGGGCGCGCGACCAAAGTTCGAAGGCCGATGAATGATATGTCTTCTTCCCCAGCTACAGGTGAAGGCCAGCAGTTGCCAGGGTCGGCAACGTCTTCAGTGGGAGAGGAATGTCACCCTCCATGAAGGGAGGGCTCTGGACGTGGCCGGTGGCGGCTAGGCGCGCCCTGGGCGCCCAGGCGCACATGGTGATCACTAGCTGATCACTATAAGTTTTTATCCCATTTTAGATGCATTTCATTCATATCGAGCCTCATTTTTGCCTACCTTTTGGCCAATTATGCTTGGAATGCATGAATTGTGATAACTAGTTGATCTTGCTCATTTTATACTTAATTCCATGTGCATAGAGGTTTTGAAATGTCAAAATCCATTAATATTTCAATTCTATGTCAAGTTATCATTTTTAGGACAAGTTATCACTCCAATATGTCAAGTTATCATTATTTTGAGTGAACTAATTTTCAATGATTTTCTTGCACTAAATCCATTATTATCATGAATGAATCATATTTGGATGATCATATCTCAACTTGTGCGAAAATTATCAATCCATTTGAACAAGTTATCATTTTTCCAATGCCAAGTTATCGTTAAAGGACAAAACTGTCATTTCGACAAGCAAAACTATCAATTCTGCACAAAGGCCTTAGGCATTCATTATATTATTGTCCTAACTCATTGCTGTTCAAATTTGATTACATTTGGATAACCACAACCAAAGTTATGACAAGTTATCATTTTAAGGCAATCAAGTTATCGTTTTGGCACCCAAGTTATCATTTCTATGAAATCTTATTCATATTTAATTTCTGACTTCACTCACTTGCCATCCTAATCCATTTGATGCCTCTAATGCCTTGAACCACTTGTATTTGGATAATTTTCATGATTAGTGCAAAGTTATCATTTCCGGATTCCAAAACCATTAGTTTTTCATATCGATTTCCATTCTTGTACAACACCAAACTCCCTTTGATTATTGAGTTGAGTTTACTTGCTGTCCTAATTCTTATTTGGTTATTTCTTATTAGAGGACATTGATGTTTGATGTTGTGGATTTTGTAGCAGGGAAAACAGATTGGAAAAATGTGGAAAAAGGTGGGGGACCACACCAAAAAGCTGCTGGAATTTCAGAGCTGGACACTTGGCACAATCAGAGATTTTGGGACATTTAGATGCTGATCTGAGGGTGTTGAATGGTCATATATAAGCTGAAGAAACCCCAGAAGGAAAGGGGGAGCCTCCATTTGGAGGGCTGCTGGACAGGAAGCTGAAGTGGAGCTGAAGTGGAGATGGAGTGAAGAAGAAGCTGATTTCTGTAGAACAGCTCTCAAAATCAAGATGATTAGCCTCTGTTCTTCACTCTATTTTGTATCTAACTTTGTATTTATGTGGAGCTAAACTCCATGTCTCCTAGGATAGGATAGTAGTCTAGATTAGTTGTGGATGGATTATGGACAAATCTGATTTCCTGCACAGATTTCTGAATTCCTGAAGTTTTGATTTCTAATTTTTTTTCTGAAATCTGTTTTGATTGATCCTAATCTTGACATTGTGAGGTCCTAATTTTATTTACAACTGAGAGGTTGTCCTTTGATCTACCCCTTGTTCAGAAATGAATCAAGGGCCATGACAAGTTTCTAGGTTCAATCCCCAATTAGAAATCTGATTCATTCATTTATGAAATTGATCACTAGCTGATCAATATATGTTTTTATCCCATTTTAGATGCATTTCACCCCTATCAAGCCCCTAAATTACCCAACTTTTGGCCAATTATGTTTGAAATGCATAGATTGTGATAACTAGTTGATATTCCTCATTTTATACTTAATTCCATGTGCATAGAGGTTTTGAAATGCTAAAATCCATAAATATTTTAATTCTATGCCAAGTTATTATTTTTAGGACAAGTTATCACTCCAATATGTCAAGTATTATTATTTTGAGTGAACCGATTTTCAATGATTTTCTTGCCCTAAATCCATTATTATCATGAATGAATCATATTTGGATGATCATATCTCAACTTGTGCAAAATTATAAGTCCATTTGAACAAGTTATCATTTTTCCAATGCAAAGTTATCGTTAAAGGGCAAAACTATTATTTTGACATGCAAAACTATCAATTCTACACAAAGGGCTTAGGAAACCATTATATTATTGTCCTAACTCATTGCTGTTCAAATTTGATCACATTTGGATAACCACAACAAAAGTTATGATAAGTTATCATTTTTAAGGAAATCAAGTTATCGTTTTTGGCACCAAAATTATCATTCCTATGAAATCTTATCCACATTTGATTTCTTACCTCATTCACTTTCCATCCTAATCCTTTTGATTCCTTCAATGCTCTGAACTACTCATATTTGGACAATCTTCATGATATATGAAAAGTTATCACTCCGGGCTTCAAAGTTATCATTTTTAATTAAGAATTTTGTCCCTACACAACACCAAGTCCCATTTGCTAAATGAGCTGATATAAATAGATGTCCTAATCCTTATTTGTCTAAATCACATTCAAGGACTTTGATGCTTGCTGTTTTGGCCTTTCTAGCAGGGAAAAGGAGGCTGCACAAGCTGGAAAAAGGAGGGGGGTTGGACCACTCCAAAAGCTGTCCAAAAAGCTGCTGAACCTGCTGATATTTTCTGGACAATGACACTTGGCATAATTAGAGGGGAATGAAAGCTTCTCATCTGCATCCAAGGGTGAGGAGAGGACATATAAAAACTGAGAAACCCTGGAGAAGAGGGGGAGCCTCCATTTGGAGGGTGGCTGGACAGGAAGCAAGAGGGAAGGAGCTGAAGAGTTGCTGCAAATATGATCCTATGGACAGCCTTCATATCAACTAATTGCAGGATGATTTGTATCAGTTTTCTAATCTATTTAGTATGATTTAGCTCTCCTAGGATAGGGTAGTAGTCTAGGTTAATTGTGAATGGATTAGGGACAAATCTGATTTCTTGCACTGAAATTTACAGTTCTGATTTCTATTTTCTGAAATCTATTTTCAATGAACATGTTCTTGCATTGAGAGGTCCTGTTTGTATTTACAACTAAGAGATTGTCATTTGATCTACTCTTTGTTCAAAAATGAATTAAGAACCAATGTCAAGTTTCTAGATTCAATCACAATTAGGAATCTGATTTATTGTTTCCTGAAATCTGAATTCTGATTTTGCCTTGCTGATTTCTGAATTCATAGAATCTGTTTCATCATTGTGGAGCTCTAATTGTTTTGTCAACTGAGAGGTTACCTTATAGTTCCATTATTGTTCAGAAATGATCAAGATGCAATGACATTTCTAGGATTCTAATCTATAATTGCTGTTGATTTCATTTCCTGAATTGGTTATTTCAGAAATTTGTTACCTGATTTCCTTGGAATCTGTTTTGCCATTTGAACCCCTGATTTCATTTAATCACTAAGAGGTGAATCTTAAGGATTTCTATTTGTCCAGAGATGGATCAAAAGCATTTGGCAGGTGCTGAGTTCCAATTAATGATATTACTGAGTTTCCATATGCAATTATGTGCTGATTTCATTCAACTCATTAGTGAAAATGTGGATTTCATTTGAATTTGAAGCTTAGAGGCTGATTTAAAATCCTCTTGTAGTTTAGAGATAAACCAAGAAGCATTTGCACTAATATTGGATTGATTTCATCCCTGTTTAATTGATTGAGGCATTTTCATCATTTTCAAGATGCAATTGCAAGTTATCAATTCATATTTCACCAAATTTCTGAAATTCAGCAAAGAGACTAAAGTTTGAGCTTCATGTTGACTTGATTTCAGTGGGAACCTTTTCTAATTCAACTTAGCTAATCAATCATATGAGAATATGATGATTAGTTCTGGTTTATATTTATGTGATAACAGTCCATTTTCAAGTTGGATTAAAATTGACACATATTGATAACTTGTTTCTTTCCATCCATAATTAAGTTAGATGAACCCCAACTCTGGAGAACTTTCCTCATTGATAGTTAAACCCTTTTCAGCTTCTAATCTAGCATTTATAATTTAGTTTTGACAAATTTCCAAAACCCCAAAAATAGTTATCATTCTGCACAATTAAAAATATATTTTCCAAACTCTTTAAAAATCTGTTTTTGCCACTTCAAGTAGGATTAATCTAAATTGTTCTTAGGTAGTCTAGGACTTCAAATCACCGCGGATACGACATTTAGGATTACTACAATTGACTTGTGCACTGCAGTAGAGAGTGAGTTAGGGAATTGAAACAAAAATTGGAAAAATTGACTTTTGACCCAAAATTCGGCAAGTTATCACTCAACCCCTCATATTTCACTATCAGAAATCTGTTTTCCATTTCTGATTTCTGATTTCATTAAAGCTTATTCTTATCATTGTGGAGCCTTAATTGAATTAACAACTGAGAGGTTGCTTTATGATTTCATTCTTGTTCAGAAATGAATAAAGAGACAATGGTATTTCTAAGGTTTTAATTCTTGAATTGTTGCTGATTTCTGAATTTCCATTGCTGATTTCCTAAAATTTGTGAAATCTGCCTTGTGATTGTTAAGCCCCTGATTTCACTTAATCACTGAGATGTGTACTTAAGGTTTTCTTGCTGTTCAGAGATGAACCAAGAAGCAATTGCATGTGCTGAGTTCCATATGTAATTGAGTGCTGATTTCTATCTAATCCATTACTGGAAATGTGGATTTCATTTGAATTTGCAGCTGAGAGACTGATTTTAAATCCTCTTGTAGTTTAGAGATAAATCAAGGAGCATTTGCATTAATATTGGATTGATTTCATCCCTGTTTAGCTGATTGAAGCATTCTCTTCATTTTCAAAGTGCAATTTAGAAGTTATCATTTCAGATTTTATTGAATTGCCAAAAAATCAGCAAAGTGACTTAGATTGAACATAATGATAACTTGATTTTCAGTGGGGATCCTCTTCTAATTCAACTTGGCTAACAAATATATGACAATATATTGTTTAGTTCTGATCTAATTGAGCTATGAAAACAACCATATTGAAGGTTGAATCAGATTTGACTAAAAAGTGATAACTTGTCCATTTTCATCCATAATTAAATTAGATGAACCCCAACTCCTAGGAGGACCTTCCTCATTGATAGATAAACCTTTTTAGCCTCTAATTTAACATTTACAATTCAGTTTAGATAACTTTTCAAATATCCCAAATCAGTTATCATTTTAGCCCTTTTTAGAAATCGATTTTAACTTTCTTTCAAATTTTTGGATTTTTAACTTTAGATAAGGCTAATCTAGATTTCTTATAGAGTCTTGGACTTCAAATCACTGTGAATACGACATTTGGGTAACTACAATTGACATGTATACTTGCAGTAGAGAGTGAGTTAGGGAGTTGAAATAAAAATTGAAAAAATTGACTCTTGACCCAAAAATCAGCAAGTTATCACTCAACCCCTCAATTTCATTATCAAGTTTTTAGCGCCGTTGTCGGGGATTTGAGGTCAATTAGACTAACTTAGATAGTTTAGATTAGTTTTTAGTCCATTTGTTAGGCCAATTTTCAGTTTTTGCAAGTTATCATTCCTAATTTTCCATTTTTGTCTAGTTTTCCTTTCTTTCTTGAATTTGATACTTCTGAATTCCTTTTATGCAGGACTTGAACCATCAAGAGGACTTATATCTATCTCAACCAGAACCTGAAAGTAGATTTAATAGAAGGAGGAGACTTCAAAGAGAAGAAGCAAGAAGGAGGATTTTTGAAGAAGAAGCAAACAATCCAAATTTAGAAGGGGCTATTAATCAAAACATGGCTGCACCAAGGACACTCAAGGATGGCTACTCACCTAGCAATGTCAGAAATCAACAAGGGAATGGAGTCCTAACACATGCTGCCAACTTTGAAGTGAATCCAGCACTAATCACAATGATAAGGCAATACCAATTTGCTGGATTGGGGAATGAGGATCCAATTTCACACCTTGACAACTTTAAAGAGAATTGCAGCATTGTTTACTTCAACAATACACCCATGGATGCTGTCTACATGAGGTTGTTCCCCTTCTCACTCAAGGACAAAGCAAAGATATGGTACAAGACCCTCAAACCTAAAGAGATGGTTACTTGGGAATCCATAATTCAATTGTTCCTAGCTGAATTTTTCCCACCTAGCAAAACTGACAATTTTTGAGATCAGATTGTGAGGTTCTACCAATTGGATCAAGAGAATATATGTGATGCATGACAAAGACTCCAAGGCTTGTTGAGGGCATGCCCACATCATGGGTTTTAAAAAATGGCAACTTGTCAACTATTTCCACAAAGGATTGAACTACCCCAGCAAGGTTGCATTGGATACAGCTGCAGGAGGGATATTTGCATCCAGAAATATTGATGAAGCCTATCAATTAATTAAGAACATGGTCAAGAACCACCATTTCCTTACACATGACAGATAAGGAGGCCATCCAATGAAATTCAAGTTAATAACATTGCTGTCCAAATTGAAGAAGGATTGAAAAGGGCATTGGAGAAGTTGAATTTATCAACTAATGTAGGAAAGCCTTCCAATTGTGAATCAAGGTGTGATGTATGTGGAAACCAGGACCATATCACTGAGAGTTGCAACTTGATAATGCAGCAACATGAGCAATCCATAGACCAAGTTAATGTTGTAGGGAATTATGGAGTGAAACCCCTTGCTGAGTTCTATGCAAAGACCCCCTTATGAGCAGCCACTACAACATCAACCCACTCAATTCTCAAAGATGGAAGAGTTGCTGCAACAAATTTTGAAGAAACAAGAGGAGGAAATGCAGAAGTTAACAAATAGATATGAAGCCTTGAGTGCCAACCAGAAGTTGCTCGAAAGCCAAATTGCCCAACAAGCAAGTACATCCAATAGGCCGCCCATGTTCTTTCCTGGACAACCCAAAGGAACAAGCCAAAGCAATCCAACTTAGGAGTGGAAGGACTAAGGAGGAGCCAATGAAGAAGGTTGAAGACAATTTAGCTCAACCAAATCCAAATTCCAAGGCTGCAAAAATAATCAAATGAAGGGGCTGTGTTGGAAAATCAGAATCAACATCCTCAAAGTGAAGCCAAGACCAGAATTTTTGATAGAGTACCATTCCCACAAAGATTGATCAAGGCCCAATTGTCACAAGTTATTAGTAGGCCAAATTTTCAGGAAAATGATTTTGAAGAGGGGCAGCTGGATCAGATTGTACAGCAAGTTTCTCTTATAATTCGCATTGAAGATCCATTGCAAAGGTGCCTAATTTTTTTATCATTTGAAGGAATTAGGGGATCCAGAAGCCAAAGCATATAAATCAGCTATGAATGCACTCCAATCAGTAGGGAATTCAGAATTCCAAAATGGGGTGTTGGAGGTTTTCACTGCTGAACCCCACACCAATTCAACTCAGGACATTTCCTCCCAATTGGAGCTGAAACCTCTTCCTAATCCAGGGGATTCATATATCATACATGAGGATTCTAGAGATGAGAAGCTTGTAGACTTATGGGACAATGAAGGAGGGGTACATCCAAGTGAAAAACAAAGTCCAATCATTAACAAACAAAGAGATCCATACTTAACTAGTGAAGCTGTCCACAGATTGAGATCTCTACTTGATTATATCATACTATTTAAACCTCTTTGAAATGAAGAAGTTGTAACAATGTCTAGCCTAAGACATTAAAAAAAGACACTTCTTGGGAGGTAATCCAAGCCTTTTTATACTTAACCTTTCTATTTTGCAGGAATAAAGAAGGAAGGAATCAGATCCATCCACAAATTGACTAGAAGGGAGTATCCCTACCCTTAATTTTAATTCTTCTCACTGAAATCCTATTGATAACTGATATTATCTTTTCATTCATGCTGAAATCATCATGTTAATATCTGAATCATCATGCATATCAGTTGTCCCAATCAATCTTAGCTGAATTTCAGTGCCACTTTAGTGAATCTCATTGCATTGTTGCATTGTGCACCCTAAAATTCTAACATTGCATATTTCACTGATATCTCTTGTTACTCTGCAGGAATTATTGCAAATCATGAAGTATGGAACACTTCAAGAGTAGGATTGAAATGCAAGACCCATTGGAAGGGACCAAATGCAAATTCCATATATTTCATATCCTCCCAACCCTCTCCCTTGCCTTAACTTTCCAACACTGTGGACAGTGTTGAGGCTAAGCTTGGGGGAGGAAACCTGGTGCTTTTCTAACTTTTACACCATTTTTCAATTTGTTTCAATGTCCATATATCATTTTTCACCAGGTTATCTTTGTTTTGACCAAGTTATCATTAGCTCCATCCGGTTATCACTAGTAATAACTAATCGAGCCCAATTCAAGTTTTGCCTTTATTTTGACTCTAAAATGGGTAAAATGCTTCATTATGACAATTGATACACTCCAATACCAAGTGGCCAACTTAACCATTAGTCTTGTTGCTTTAATTGGCTATTCAATTCAGATGCACTTGAATAAATTTTCAACTGAAATTTTTTCCTTTTTGTGGGTCACACTAGCTGATACTTATGGATTGAATTAGTAAATTAGATGTCTAGAAAGGAATCAAGGCTTTTGCTGCCATGTTAAATAGGAAAACTTGACTTTTTGGATAAAGGGATCTAAACTATACTTGAGTTTGAACTATTGCTCACTTCATGAACATGATAGAAAAATGAGAAAAAGGAAAAGTAAAAAGTTGCATGCATGCATAGAAAAAAAAGGAAGAGAGCAAAACTTCCAAAGTAATCTCTCTTCAATGCAAAAAGAAAAAAAATTTAGGAGAGCAAAACTTCTAAAGGAATCTCTCCTAAAGAAAGCATGAATAAAAATCAGGCCTTGACCTGTATAATTGCATTCCATGAATAAAGGCCAGGTGTTAAACCTGTTTAAGCAATGAAAATCTGTTCATGAAGAGATTTGTAGTTCAACCTTGTAGTAAAGTTGACAATTCCTACAATTTAAATATGTTATTGCTAGTACTTCTTCCATGGCTTAAATTTGCTTTAGCCTTTGTGATTCCCTAGCTAGAAATTGAGTTTTTGGAAAGAATGAAGTGTTGGCAAAGTGGAAAACTCATTGGATTCAATTCAGTTGACTTTTACTCATTTGTGGACTTTTAATTCAAGTTGTCCTTAATTTCTGAATGTTTTTCTTGAGGACAAGCAAAAAGCTAAGCTTTGGGGAGTTTGATCACTAGCTGATCACTATAAGTTTTTATCCCATTTTAGATACATTTCATTCATATCGAGCCCCATTTTTGCCTACCTTTTGGCCAATTATGCTTGGAATGCATGAATTGTGATAACTAGTTGATCTTGCTCATTTTATACTTAATTCCATGTGCATAGAGGTTTTGAAATGTCAAAATCTATTTATATTTCAATTATATGTCAAGTTATCATTTTTAGGACAAATCACTCCAATATGTCAAGTTATCATTATTTTGAGTGAACTAATTTTCAATGATTTTCTTGCACTAAATCCATTATTATCATGAATGAATCATATTTGGATGATCATATCTCAACTTGTGCAAAAATTATCAATCCATTTGAACAAGTTATCATTTTTCCAATGCCAAGTTATCGTTAAAGGACAAAACTGTCATTTCGACAAGCAAAACTATCAATTCTGCACAAAGGCCTTAGGCATTCATTATATTATTGTCCTAACTCATTGCTGTTCAAATTTGATCACATTTGGATAACCACAACCAAAGTTATGACAAGTTATCATTTTAAGGCAATCAAGTTATTGTTTTGGCACCCAAGTTATCATTTCTATGAAATCTTATTCATATTTGATTTCTGACTTCACTCACTTGCCACCCTAATCCATTTGATGCCTCTAATGCCTTGAATCACTTGTATTTGGATAATTTCCAGGCGTATTTTTTTGAAACGAGGTCCTCGGTAACGAGACATAAAGACTCCTTTTTTATTTTATTGAAATTTCATTTTTCAGAGAAACGACAACGAGTTTTCCAACAAGCCTTACAAGGAGCTCTAATGGTTAGTGCAAAGTTATCATTTCCGAGTTCCAAAACCATTAGTTTTTCATATCGATTTCCATTCTTGTACAACACCAAACTCTCTTTGATTATTGAGTTGAGTTTACTTGCTGTCCTAATTCTTATTTGTTTATTTCTTATTAGAGGACATTGATGTTTGATGTTGTGGATTTTGTAGCAGGGAAAATAGATTGGAAAAATGTGGAAAAAGGTGGGGGGACCACACCAAAAAGCTGCTGATTCTGCAGCTGAAATTTCAGAGCTGGACACTTGGCACAATCAGAGATTTTGGGACATTTAGATGCTGATCTGAGGGTGTTGAATGGCCATATATAAGCTGAAGAAACCCTAGAAGGAAAGGGGGAGCCTCCATTTAGAGGGCTGCTGGACAGGAAGCTGAAGTGGAGCTGAAGTGGAGATGGAGTGCAGAAGAAGCTGATTTCTGCAGAACAGCTCTCAAAATCAGGATGATTAGCCTCTGTTCTTCACTCTATTTTGTATCTAATTTTATAATTATGAGGAGCTAAACTCTATGTCTCCTAGGATAGGATAGTAGTCTAGATTAGTTGTGGATGGATTAGGGACAAATCTGATTTCCTGCACTGATTTCTGAATTCCTGAAGTTCTGATTTCTGATTTTTGTTTCTGAAATCTGTTTTGATTGATCCTAATCTTGACATTGTGAGATCCTATTTATAATTACAACTGAGAGGTTGTCCTTTGATCTACCCTTGTTCAGAAATGAATCAAGGGCCAATGGCAAGTTTCTAGGTTCAATCACCAATTAGAAATCTGATTCATTCATTTCTGAAATCTATTTTCCATTTTTGATTTCTGATTTCATTAAATCTGATTCTTATCATTGTGGAGCCCTAATTGAATTAATAACTGAGAGGTTGCTTTATGGTTTCATTCTTGTTCAGAAATAAATCAAGAGACAATGGTATTTCTAAGGTTTTAATCCTTGAATTGTTGCTGATTTCAATGCTAATTTTTGAATTTCCATTGCTGATTTCCTGAAATTTGTAAAATCTGCCTTGTGATTGTTAAGCCCCTGATTTCACTTAATCACTGAGAGGTGTACTTAAGGTTTTCTTGTTGTTCAGAGATGAACCAAGAAGCAATTGCATGTGCTGAGTTCCATATGTAATTGAGTGCTGATTTCTATCCAATCCATTAATATTTCATTTGAATTTGCAGCTGAGAGGCTGATTTTAAGTCCTCTTGTAATTTAGAGATAAACCAAGGAGCATTTGCATTGATATTGGATTGATTTCATCCTTGTTTAGCTGATTGAAGCATTCCCTTCATTTTCAAAGTGCAATTTAGAAGTTATCATTTCAGATTTTATTGAATTGCCAAAAAATCAGCAAAGTGACTTGGAATAAACATAATGATAACTTGATTTTCAGTGGGGATCCTCTTCTAATTCAACTTGGCTAACAAATATATGACAATATATTGTTTAGTTCTGATCTAATTGAGCTGTGAAACAACAATATTGAAGGTTGAATTAGATTTGACTAAAAAGTGATAACTTGTCCATTTCCATCCATAATTAAATTAGATGAACCCCAACTCCTAGGAGGACCTTCCTCATTGATAGATAAACCTTTTTAGCCTCTAATTTAACATTTACAATTCAGTTTAGATAACTTTTCAAATATCCCAAATCAGTTATCATTTTAGCCCTTTTTAGAAATCGATTTTAACTTTCTTTCAAATTCTTGGATTTTTAACTTTAGATAAGGCTAATCTAGATTGCTTATAGAGTCTTGGACTTCAAATCACTGTAAATACGACATTTGGGTAACTACAATTGACCTGTATACTTGAAGTAGAGAGTGAGTTGGGGAGTTGAAACAAAAATTGAAAAAATTGACTTTTGACCCAAAAATCAGCAAGTTATCACTCAACCCATCAATTTCATTATCACATGGCGGCCATGTCCATCCCAGGGATGGGTCGAGACATCCCAGGGACCAGGCGACACATCTCGGCACTTCTCAGTCAAGCAGAAGGCTTGACACAGGAGACCAGGCGCAGAGGATGATCAGAACATGTCCGGGACATGAGGTGTGCCCGGGCGCACATGGCGGGCGCGCCCCGGGCCACCCTGGGGTCATACCGCCCCAGGAGCATTCTGGCTAGTCCCATTTCATCCTCAGACATATAGAAGTCGCAGGCCATCGTCGGAATTGCAGGAGCACGAGTGGTGGCACCTCTGGGACGAAGGCAAGAGAGGAGATGGCGGTTATAACCGCCATGTCCATGGCGGCAGCCATGGCCGGCGGACGTAGTGCGGCCGGAGCACATCAGGGGTGGACGGAGGTCATCAGGGTGCGTCCAAGGATGGAGGGAAGCAATCCAGTTGTTGGAGACTTCAATCAGGATGATGGAAGGCTCTTGGCCATTGGATTGGAAGTTGCTAGATTAGGTAATTATAGTTTGGGTTTGAATTTGAATTGTGTTATTTGAATTCAAATTTTGGGGCAGCAGTTGGTTGACCCTTGTAGTATAAATACTTGTACTCTCCCACATTCTAGGACAAGTGATAATAAAGTATTCTTCCCTCATATCCGAGTTCTTCAAGAGTGTGCATTGTGTGTGTCAACTTAAGTAATAAACTAAGTGTAAGTGTGGGCGTGAGTGTTCTTCTTGAGTGAAAAAAGAAGAGTGTTGTGAGGCTGACTTGAGTGGTTCGAGTAGGGATCAATCAAGGCCGGTTACATAAGATTTCTAGGAGAGAAATCTTGGTGTGACACGCGGGTCATCTAAAACCCGGCGCGGAGTTGACCCGTTTTGACCCAGGAGAGAAATCTTGGTGTGACACGTGGGTCATCTAAAATCCGGTCAAAACTCGGGTTCAACCGGCCGACCCGATGGGTTTGGCCGACCCGGTCGGGTCAAATTGAAAAATATAAAAAAAATAAAATGTATAAAAATTATTAAAAAAAATTAGAATATCATATATATATATATATATATATATATATATATACTTGAAATTTATATTTCAATATTCTTCTTTATCACATATATAAAATTTCATTAATATCTTTATTTTTTATAATTACTCACAAGATTTTTTATTTAGAAAATGTTCAATTGATGTTTTAATTTATGCTTACTTTATTATACTATTGATCTGAATTTTTTTATTATATTACATTATATTTTTGCTAAATAATATCTTACATATTAATAATATTCTAATAGTCACTTGAACTTATTTTATTCTTTATTAATTTATATTACCCGGTCCGACCATTCGGTTCGACCCGATCCAACCGGTCCGACCTGACCCGTTAGATAATCTGGGTCGATGGCCGGGTCGGGTCTTACAACATTGGTTAGAACTTGAATTCCAGCCAACAAGTATAAACCTAAACATCCTATGACCATTGTAAAACTCGGCCCAATCTGATTGGTGTCTGGGGTTTAAAATGGTTCGCAAATCATTCAAAGTTCGATCATTGTCCAGGGTTACCCGCTTTGACTTGATTAAAATTTGAGTTCAACTGATAGATCCGGTCATTTGACAGATCCAACAGGGTTACATTATAAAATATGAAAAAAGGAAACATAAAAAAATATTAAAACATTTTAAATATTATATATATATATATATATATATATATATATATCTTTGCTTGGAATTTATGTTTTATGTCTTCCTTGATTGTATATATAAAATTTCGTCAATATTTTTATTGATTTATAATTAAGTTTAAGGTTGGTGTTCCCTACCTCATCTTGTTCCCTATCTTTACCTCACAAGATTTTCTTATTTAGCAAATATTTGATTAATGATTTAATTTATTATTATATTATTTAATCTGAATTATTTTATTTTACTTTATCATATTATGTTTTATAGTTTTGAAATAAAATATTACATGTTAATAATATTATAATAATCTCTTTAATTTATTTATTTTCTATTTATTTATATTATCCGATCTGACCGTTCAATTTGACTTGATCTAACCAATCCGACATGACTCTTCAGACAATCTAGGTCTATGACGGTGTAGTCTTACAACATCACCTATAACATGTTAGTGTCCCGGGGGCTTTCCCCGGGGCACGTCGAGTTATCTTTACTTCTATGTATTTTCCTTTTCAACCCACTTTTGTACTTAGTTTTTTTTCAAGTGTGATAGTGGCAGTTTTATAATATGCACTCCAGAAAAGTGCACCCCCTTGACTTGTCCTCCACATCACATGTCGTAAAGCTACCTCCCGAAATGGTGGTATATTAGGGGAGACCCGCTAGTCCTCTTCCGAAGCCTTGTAATCATTCTTATTTATTCAACAAAGATTTCAAGCTTCCCTAAATCTAGCACCGTGCCTCGAGCGTGGGGTGGCAACCCACAAGAGTATCCCAAAGCGTCCCAAAGTGATCGAGCGTTACGCCGAGGTGCCCGTTTGTTTACAAACACCTCCACCGAAGAAGCGTCCGCTCGGGACTGAGCGTCCCAAAAACTGTGGCATTCAAAAAGTGGCATAAGCAAGCTTCCACAATGCATTCAAAAGAGTTTGCCCAGACGTTGGGCACGTCTAGGCGCCGCACGGGTCGGTCGAACAAAAAATGACCCCGTGACAAATTGGTATCAGAGCAGCATTTCTGGGACCGCTCAAGTTGGTGTTCGACGATCAAGGAGAAATAACGTCGAACTCGGAGATGACGAATGGACCCGTCGCACCAGAGAAGGGCCGCCCCGAGCGGGGGAACGCCCGCTCGAAGGACGCCATGTCCGCCTTCGAGCAACGCCTCGGCCCGTTCCAATTGGACGTGAGCGAGATGCAAGACCAACTCGCAATGCACGGGCGTGAGTTGGAGAAGATGGTGGATCTCACAATGGTGCGAGACGAGACGGCGCCATTGTATACGCGGTTGTAGTCCATGGAGGTGACAATCATGGACATGCGGGAGACCTTGGACAATGGTCTCTCTAACATGCGGTTCGAGATGGAGTAAGAGTTCAAGACCATTCGAAAAGAACTCAAGCGACGCTATAGAGATGGGCGATGTCATGAGACGTCCACCCCTCATCAGGCAAGAATCGATGTGCCAAAGCCGAGGCCCTACAAAGGCGAGTGATAGTGAAATTTAGGGGTTTAATGATAACTTGCTGATTTTTGGGTCAAAAGTCAATTTTTTCAATTTTATTTCAACTCCCTAACTCACTCTCTACTGTAAGTATATAGGTCAATTGTAATTACCCAAATGTCGTATCCACAGAGATTTGAAGTCCAAGACTCTCTAAACATTATAGATTAGCCTTATCTAAAGTTAAAAATCCAAGAATTTGAAAGAAAGTTAAAATCAATTTCTAAAAAAGGCTAAAATGATAACTGATTTGGGATTTTTGAAAAGTTATCTAAACTGAATTGTAAATGCTAATCTAGAAGCTAAAAGGGTTTATCTATCAATGAGGAAGGTCCTCCTAAGAATTGGGGGATCTAATTTAATTATGGATGGAAATGGACAAGTTATCACTTTATAGTCAAATCTAATTCAACCTTCAATATGACTGTTTTTACAGCTCAACTAGACCAGAACTAAATAATATATTATCATATAATTATTAGACAAGTTGAATTAGAAGAGTATCCCCACTGAAAAACAAGTTATCATTATGTTCAATTCAAGGCACTTGCTGATTTTTTGGCAATTTCAATAAAATCTAAAATGATAACTTCCATGCATGGTCACAAAATGATAAGATCACTTCAATTAGCTTGGCAGGAATGAAACTTATCCAATAATAGTGATAGTGTTCCTGGGTTTATCTCTAAACTATAAGAGGACCTTGATTCAACTTCTCAGCTGCAATTAAAAATGAGGTCCACACTTCACACTAATTAATTGGAATTGAAATGCATAGAATCATAAGTTGGGAAATCAGAAATTGTCATTGCTCCTTGGCTCATCTCTGAATCTCAAGGAAAGCCTTAAAACCATCTCTCAATGGTGGATTAAAATGGGACTTAAAAATAGACAATCAGATTCCCTGAATTCAGGAAATAAAAAATCAGCAACTCATTCAAATCAGAAAAATTCATGGTGATTATAGAATTGAATCATGAAATGTCAAAGCTTTCTAATTCATTTCTGAACAAGAGTGGGACATATGATAACTTCTCAGTTGTTTAATTAATCAAATCCCCAATGATAAATCAGATTCAAACAGCTTAGGAAAATATGAAATCAGAAAGTTCAGAAATCAGATTTGCAGAAATCAGATTTGCAGAAATCAGATTTTCAATCAAAATAGAATCCAAAAACTTGGCATGGGTTCTTTGCTCATTTCTAAACAAAGATTAGACCAAATGACAACTTCTTAGCTATAAATACAAGTAGGGTCTTCCAATGACAAGAACTAATCCATAACAGTTCAGATTTCAGAAATGTAAAACCAAAAATTCAGAATTCACAAATCAGTGCAGGAAACTTAAACTTATCCCTAATCCATCCACAATATGTATTAGACTACTATCCTATCCTATGAGGCATGGAGTTTAGCTCCTCATAGTTACAAACTTAGATACAAAATGGAATGAAGAGTAGAAGCTATCCATCCTGGAATCAGGGCTGTTCTACAGAAATCAGCAAGCCTTCCTCCACACTTCAACTCCAATCCAGCCCCAAATCTCCTCTCCTTTGCAATGGCCGACCTCTCCCCTGATTTCCTAGGGTTCTCAGCTTATATCTGCCTTTCCTCCACTCTTAGATCAGCATCAAAGTGTTCCCCTATGCCTTGATTGTGCCAAGTGTCCTCTGGACAGAAAATATCTCAGGTGATAGTTTTTTGGACAGCAAAAGATAGGTGGGACCCCCTTGCTTTTCCAACCTTTTGCAACTTATTTTTCCCTGCTACAAGAGATAGAACACCAAGCATCAATGTCCTCAAATAGGAAATGAACAAATAAGGATAAGGAAAGTCACCAGGGTCAGCTCAAACATAAAAAAAAATCTGGTGTTATGAAGATGTGAAATCAGTAATTAAAATGATAAGTTTGAGGACCCGGAATGATAACTTTGCATAAATCTTGGAAAATGATTAAATATGGATGGTTCAGAGCATTGAAAGCATCAAATGGATTAGGGTGGCAAGTGAGTGAAGTCAGAAATCAAATATGAATGGGATTTCATAGGAATGATAACTTGGGTGCCAAAACGATAACTTAATTGCCTTAAAAATGATAACTTGTCATAACTTTGGTTGTGGTTATCCAAATGTGATAAAATTTGAACAGCAATGATTTAGGACAATAATATAATGATTGTCTAAGGCCTTTGTGCAGAATTGATAGTTTTGCATGTCAAAATGATAGTTTTACCCTTTAACGATAACTTGGCATTGGAAAAATGATAACTTATTCAAATGGACTTAAAATTTTGCACAAGTTGAGATATGACCATCTAAATATGATTCATTCATGATAGTAATGTATTTAGGGCAAGAAAATCATTGAAAATCAGTTCACTCAAAATAATGATAACTTGGCCTATTGGAGTGATAACTTGGCCTAAAAATGATAACTTGTCATAGAATTAAATTATTTATGGATTTTAGCATTTCAGAACCTCTATGCACATGGAATTAAGTATAAAATGAGGAAGATCAACTAGTTATCACAATCCATGCATTCCAAACATAATTTGCCAAAAGTTATGCAAAATAGGGGCTCGATATGTATGATTTGAATAGAAAATGGGTTAAAAACATACTATGATTAGCTAGTGATCAAACTCTCCCAAGCTTAGCCTTTTGCTTGTCCCCAAGCAAAACATTCAGAAATTTAGGACAAACTTGAATTAAAAGTCCACAAATGAATTAAACGTCAGCTGAATTAAGTCCAATGAGTTTTCCACTTTGCCAACACTTCATTCTTTCCAAAAACTCAATCTCTAGCTAGGGAATCATAGAGGCTAAAACAAATTTAAGCCATGGAAGAAGTACTAGCAATAACATCTTTGAATCTTAGGAATTGTCAACTTTACTACAAGGTTGAACTACAAATCCCTTCATGAACATAATTTCATTGCTTAATCAGGTTTAACACCTGACCTTTATTCATGAAATGCAAATAAATAGGTTTAGCACCTGATTTTTATTCATGCTTTCTTTAGGAGAGATTCCTTTGAAAGTTTTGCTCTCCTAAATTTTTTTCTTTTTGCATTGAAGAGAGATTCCTTTGAAAGTTTTGCTCTCTTCCTTTTTTCTATGCATGCATGCAACTTTTTACTTTTCCTTTTTCTCATTTTTCTATCATGTTCATGAAGTGAACAATAGTTCAAACTCAAGTATAGTTTAGATCACTTTGGCCAAAAAGTCAAGTTTTCTTATTTAACATGGCAGCAAGAGCCTTGACTCCCTTTTAGACATCTGATATTACTAATTCTATCCATAAGTATAAGCTAGTGTGACCCACAAAAAGGAAAAAATTTCAGCTAAAAATTTATTCCAATGCATCTGAATTGTATAGCTAATTAAAGCAACAAGACTAATGGCCAAGTTGGCCACTTGGTATTGGAGTGTACCAACTGTCATATAATGTATTTTCACCCATTTTAGAGTTAGAATGAATTCAGAATTGAGTCGAGCTCAAAAAATGATAACCAAGTGATAACTTATGATAACTTGCAAAACCTACTGATAACCTGGTGATAAATGATATATAGATATTAAAATCAATTGAAAACATGGTGTAAAGGTTAGAAAAGCACAAGGTTTCCTCCCCCAAGTTTAGCCTCAACACTGTGGACAGTATTGGAAAGTTATGGCAAGGGAGAGGGTTGGGAGGGTATGAAATATATGAAATTTTGCATTTGACCCCTTCCAATTGGTCTTGCATCTCAATCAGGGGCTTAGGGTGATCTAATCTTCATGAATTTCAACCAATCCTGCAGAGAAGTAGGAGATATAAGTGGGACATTAAATTTCAGATTTTTAGGGTGCACAAGTCAACAATGCATTGAAATTCACTGAAATCCACTGAAATGCAGTTAAGATGGATTGGGATAACTGATTTGCATGATGATTCAGATATTAATATGATGATTTCAGCATGAGAGAAAAGATTATATCAGTTATCATTGGGATTTCAGTGAGGAAAATAAAAAATGAGGGTAGGGGTACTCCCTTCTTTCAAATTGTGGATGGATCTGATTCCTCCCTTCTTTATTCCTGCAAAACAGAAAAGTTAAATGTAAAATATCTTGGGTTACCTCCCAAGAAGTGCCCTACTTTAATATTTTAGGCTGGACATCTTTCCACTTGAATTCAGCTAGGCAAATCTTGCAAATTCAGTACCTCCTTAGCTGATTCCTGAGCTGTGGGGTTATATGACTTCAACCTCTGTCCATTAACCCTGAATACATCATCCTTATCATTTAGAAGGTCCACAACACCATAACGATAAACTTTGTGAACTTTGAATGGTCCACTCCACATTGATTTCAACTTTGCAGAAAATAGTTTCAACCTTGAATTAAACAAAAATACCAAGTCTCCAAACTTGAATTCCTTTTTCAGAATTCTGCTATCATGCCATCTCTTGTACTTTCCTTGTAAAATTCTGAATTATGATAGGCATTTAGCCTAATCTCATCCAACTCATCAATTTGGAGAAGCCTCTTTTGTCCACATGCTTGCATATCAAAATTGAGTGCTTTTACTGCCCAATATGCCTTATGCTTCAACTCAATTGGTAGATGACATGTCTTTCCATAAACCAGTTTGTAAGGAGAAGTGCCTATAGGGGTCTTAGGTTGTCCTATATGTCGAAAGTGCCTCATTTAACTTCAAACTCCAATCCTTCCTAGTCAAGGAAACTGTTTTCTCCAATATGGCCTTGATTTCCCTATTTGAAATTTCTGCTTAGCAATTTGTTTGAGGATCGTAAGCAGTTGAGACCTTATGCTTGACTCCATATTTATTTAGAAGGTTCTCAAAACATTTTTCAATGAAGTGGCTGCCTCTATCACTTATGACTACTCTTGGGATTCCAAATTTTGGGAAGATTATCTCCTTGAAAAGCTTGATTACAGCCCTGGAATCAGCAGCTGAAGTTGGAATTGCCTCTATCCATTTGGATACATAGTCAACAACAAGTAGTATGAATTTGTATCCAAATGAACTAGGGAAAGGCCCCATGCAGTCAATGCCCCAAACATAAAATATTTCCACTTCTAAAATCTCATTCTGAGGCATTTCATTCCTCCTTGATATTGACCCTGCTCTTTGACATTCATCACAACTCTTCACATACATATATGCATCTTTGAACAAAGAAGGCCAAAAGAAACCAGATTGTAGCACCTTGGCAGCAATCTTTTGAGTGGCTCCATGTCCACCATATGGAGATGAGTGGCATTCATACAAAATTGATTGGAATTTAGCTTCTGGTACACATCTCTTGAAAATTCCATCAGGGGACTTTTTGAATAAAATAGGGTCCTCCCAATAGAAATCCTTCAAGTCATGGAAGAACTTTTTCTTCTGTTGATAGGAAAAGTCAGAAGGAATAATTCCACATGCCAAGTAATTAACAATATCAGCATACCAAGGAGTAGGGGCATCTGATATTGCCATCAAAAAGTCATCAGGGAAGGAGTCATTGATGGGGAGTGAGTCATTGCAATCCTGAACTCCTTCCATCCTTGATAAGTGGTCAGCAACTAAGTTTTCTGTCCCTCTTTTATCCCTGATTTCAACATCAAATTATTGTAGCAATAGGATCCATCTTATGAGCCTTGGTTTTGATTCCTTCTTGTTGATCAGGTGCCTTACTGCCTGGTGATCAGTGAAGACAATTACTTTGGATCCAATCAAATAAGATATGAATTTGTCAAAGGTAAACACAACAGCCAACAATTCCTTTTCAGTTGTGACATAGTTGACTTGGGCTTCATCTAGTGTCTTGCTAGCATAGCATATTACATAGTGTTTCTTCTTCCTGGTTTGCCCCAAAACAACCCCTACTGCCTAGTCAGAAGCATCACACATGATTTCAAAGGGCAATGCCCAATTTGGTGGCTGCACTATGGGAGCTGAAATGAGGGCTTCCTTCAAGTGGTTGAAAGCCGTTAAGCAATCTTCATCAAAATTGAACTCCACATCTTTGGCCAGCAACCTTGTGAGGGGTCTGGTTATCATTGAAAAGTTTTTAATGAATCTTCTATAGAAGTCTGCATGCCCCAAGAAACTCCTCATAGCCTTCACATTCTTTGGAGGTGGCAACTTCTCAATTGCCTCAATCTTTGCCTTGTCCATTTCAATCCCTCTACTAGATACAATGTGGCCTAATACCACTCCTTCTTGAACCATGAAGTGGCACTTTTCTCAATTTAGAATTAGATTGGATTCCCTACACCTTTGCAACACTTTTGTCAAATTTTCCAAACAAGCCTCAAAGGAATCTCCATAAACTGAAAAATCATCCATAAACACCTCCATAATGTCCTCAATGAAGTATGAAAAGATGGACATCATACACCTCTGAAATGTGACAGGGGCATTGCACAATCCAAATGGCATCCTCTTATATGCAAATGTCCCATATGGACAAGTGAAGGTTGTCTTGTGTTGGTCTTGTGGATGAATAGGAATCTGTAGAAAACCTGAATAGCCATCCAAATAACAAAAGTGAGAGTGTCTTGCCAATCTTTCCAACATTTGATCAATGAAAGGAAGTGGGAAATGGTCCTTCTTAGTTGCCTTGTTCAATTTCCTGAAATCAATGCACATCCTCCATCCTGTGACTGTTCTGGTGGGTATGAGTTCATTAGAATCTGATTTGACTACTATAATCCCTCCTTTCTTAGGCACCACTTGGACAGGGTTGACCCATTCACTATCTGAAATAGAGTAAATAATCCCAGCATTCAGCAACTTCAACACTTCCTTTTGACAACCTCCTTCATAATTGGGTTGAGTCTTCTTTGGCATTCAATGGAGGGCTTGTAGCTGTCCTCCATGGGGATCATATGCATGCAAATTGAGGGATTAATATCCTTGATATCATCAATAGAGTAGCCAATCACCTCCTTGTACAGCCTTAGTTTTTTCAGTAGCTCTTCAACTTGATTCTTGGACAAGTTTGCATTGATGATAACTGGAAATGTTGAATTCTCCCCCAAGAATTCATACTTTGGGTTGTTGGGGAGAGGCTTGAGTTCCAATTTGGAAGAATTGGCTTGAGTTCCTTGGAGTTCAGCAGTGATAACTTCCTGAACTTGGTGCTGATTTTCTGAATTTTCCACTGATTTGGACAGATTCAATGCTGATTGGTATGTTGCAGCCTCTGGATCCTCCAATTCCTTCAAATGATCAAACATGAGATACCTTTGCAATGGATCTTCAATGGGTATTATTGTTGAGGCTTGCTCCACAATTTGATCAATCTGTCCATCCCCAAAATCATCTTGTTGACAAGCTGACTTGCTGATAACTTGTGCAAGGTTGAACTCTATTTTGTCTTCACCAATTTGGAAGGTCAATCTCCCCTCCTTAACATCAATGACAGCTCCAGCAATGGCAAGAAAGGGTCTTCCAAGCAAGATGAGTGTATTCAAATCCTCATCCATATCCAAAACCACAAAGTCCACTAGTATATAGAATTTTCCAACCTTTAGGAGTATGTCTTCAATGATTCCATGGGGATATTTGATGGACCTATCAGCCAGCTATAGAGACATATTGGTGGGCTTCATATCTCCTACTTCAAGTTTCCTGCATAGGGACAAGGGTATAACACTTACAGAAGCACCCAAGTCACACATGACCCTTTGAATTTTTCTATTTCCTATCTCACATGGAATGGAGAAACTCCCTGAATCTTTTAGCTTAGGAGGTAACTTATTTTGAATTATTGCAGAAGCCTCCTCAGTTAATGCAATGGTCTCACATTCCACAATTCTCCTCTTCTTGGTTAGGATTTCCTTCAAAAATTTTGCATATGAAGGCATCTCTTGAATGGCTTCAACAAATGGCACATTGATGTATAGCTTCTTCAAGATCTCTAAAAACCTTCCATATTGCTGATCTTGCTTGGCCTTTACTAATCTTTGAGGGAAAGACACTTTGTCAAAAATTCTTTCATGGCTTCATTTTGAAAACTCTTCTTCTGATTCCTCACAATAGCCTCTTCAATTTCTTTTTCTTTAGGTTCTGGACAGGAGCTTTCCTTAGCTGAATTGTCTTCCACATTCTTGGAGTTTGGACTCTCTTGAGTTGGATTGGCTTTTACATTTTGCATTGGCTCTTCCACTAGCCTTCCACTCCTTAATTGAATTGCCTTGGCTTGTTCTTTAGGGTTCACCTCTGGCTGTCCAGGAAAGAATAAAGGGGGTCTTGCTGAAGTGCTGGGCTGCTGAGCAATCTGATTTTCCAGCATTTTTTTATTGGCACTCATGTTTTCAAGTCTAGAGTTGATCTTCAATATTTCTTCTCCTTGGCTGTCCTGCTTCTTCAAGATTTGTTGTAGCATCTCCTTCATTTCAGTTTGGAATTGGGAAGCTTGACTTTGAGGAGGCTGCTCATAGGGGTCATTTGCATTGGAACATTTGAATTCTAATTTCCATATGGAGGTGGGTGATTCCTTGGCAAAATCTTGGGCTGCCAACTAGAATTCTGCATTGGTGCCCCTTGATAATGATTGGCCTTGTAAGATAAGTAAGGATGGTTCCTATTCTCTGGAGTATAGAATTCAGAAGGGCGGTTTGCTCCATAATTTCCCACTGCATTGACTGAATCAATGGTTTGCTCATATTGCTGCATGATAAGGTTGCAACTTTCTGTGTCATGACCTTGATTACCACACACATCATATCTGGATTCAAGTGTTGTAGCCTTGCTGACATTAGGGGTGAGATTCGTCTTGTACAGCACCTCTTCAAATTGGGATGACAAGTTGTTCACTGAATCCTGGACAGAAGGCCTCCTTGTCCTGTCATGGGTAAGAAAGTGATGGTTCTTTGCTATATTCTCTATCAATTGATAAGCTTCATCAATATTCTTTGATGCAAAGATGCCTAGCTGTGTCAAGTGCAACCTTGGATGGATAATTCAGCCCCTTATGGAAGTAATTAACAAGTTACCACTTCTCAAAACCATGGTGGGGACATGCCCTCAACAGCCCCTGAAGTCTTTGTCATGCATCACAAATGTTTTCCTGGTCCAATTGATAAAACCTGACTATTTGATCCTTGAAATTATTAGTCTTGGAAGGAGGGAAAAATTCTGAAAGAAACAATTGCATAATTGATTCCCAAGTGGCCACTTCTTCAGGTTTGAGAGTCTTGTACCAAGTCTTGGCCTTATCTTTGAGTGAAAATGGGAATAGCCTCATGTAGACTGCATTCATAGGAGTGTTGTTGAAGTGGACTGTGCTGCAAATCTCCTTGAAGTTGTCCAAATGTGAGGCTGGATCCTCAACCCCTAATCCAGAAAATTGATATTGCCTAATCATAGTAATAAGTGCTGGATTGACTTCAACGTTTGCCACAGGTGCTTGGCCTCCATCTCCAAGTTGATTCCTGACATTGCTAGGTGAGTAGCAATCCTTCAAAGTCCTTGGAGCAGCCATATTGCCTTGCTCCTCCTCCTCTTCTTCAAATATCCTTCTCCTTGCCACAAGCCTTTGCAATCTCTTTCTTTTTAGAAATCTTCGTTCAGGCTCAGGATCTGATTGGTAATGTTCCTCTTGATTATCCAAATCCTGCATAAATAAATTCAGAAGTATCAAATTGAGAAAAGAAAGAAAACTAGACAAAAGTGGAAAATTGAGAATGATAACTTGCAAAAACTGAAAATTGGTCTAACAAATGGACTAAAAACTAATCTAAACTATCTAAGTTAGTCTAATTGACCTCAAATCCACGGCAACGGCATCAAAAACTTGATAGTGAAATTTAGGGGTTTAATGATAACTTGCTGATTTTTGGGTCAAAAGTCAATTTTTTTCAATTTTTGTTTCAACTCCCTAACCCACTCTCTACTGCAAGTATACAGGTCAATTGTAGTTACCCAAATGTCGTATGCATAGTGATTTGAAGTCCAAGACACTCTAAACAATCTAGATTAGCCTTATCTAAAGTTAAAAATCCAAGAATTTGAAAGAAAGTTAAAATCGATTTCTAAAAAAGGCTAAAATGATAACTGATTTGGGATTTTTGAAAAGTTATCTAAACTGAATTGTAAATGCTAATCTAGAAGCTAAAAGGGTTTATCTATCAATGAGAAAGGTCCTCCTAAGAATTGGGGTTCATCTAATTTAATTATGGGTGGAAATGGACAAGTTATCACTTTATAGTCAAATCTAATTCAACCTTCAATATGACTATTTTCACAGCTCAACTAGACCAGAACTAAACAATATATTATCATATAATTATTAGACAAGTTGAATTAGAAGAGTATCCCCACTGAAAAATAAATTATCATTAGGTTCAATTCAAGGCACTTGCTGATTTTTTGGCAATTTCAATAAAATCTAAAATGATAACTTCCATGCATGGTCACAAAATGATAAGATCACTTCAATTAGCTTGGCAGGAATGAAACTTATCCAATAATAGTGCTAGTGTTCTTTGGTTTATCTCTAAACTATAAGAGGACCTTGATTCAACTTCTCAGCTGCAATTAAAAATGAGGTCCACACTTCACACTAATTAATTGGAATTGAAATGCATAGAATCATAAGTTGGGAAATCAAAAATTGTCATTACTCCTTGGCTCATCTCTGAATCTCAAGGAAGGCCTTAAAACCATCTCTCAATGGTGGATTAAAATGGGGCTTAACAATAGACAATCAGATTCCCTGAATTCAGGAAATCAGAAATCAGCAACTCATTCAAATCAGAAAAATTCATGGTGATTATAGAATTGAATCATGAAATCAGATTGGGATATATGATATCTTCTTAGTTGTTTAATTAATCAAATTCCCAATGACAAATCAGATTCAAATAGGGAAATCTGAAATCTAAAATCAGAAAGTTCAGAAATCAGATTTGCAGAAATCAGATTTTCAATCAAAATAGAATCCAGAAACTTGGCATGGGTTCTTTGCTTATTTCTGAACAAAGATTAGACCAAATGACAACTTCTTAGCTATAAATACAAGTAGGGTCTTCCAATGACAAGAACTAATCCATAACAGTTCAGATTTCAGAAATGTAAAACCAGAAATTCAGAATTCACAAATCAGTGCAGGAAACTTAAACTTATCCCTAATCCATCCACAATATGTATTAGACTACTACCCTATCCTAGGAGGCATGGAGTCTAGCTCCTCATAGTTAAAAACTTAGATACAAAATGGAATGAAGAGTAGAAGCTATCCATCCTGGAATCAGGATTGTTCTGCAGAAATCAGCAAGCCTTCCTCCACACTTCAACTCCAATCCAGCCCCAAATCTCCTCTCCTTTGCAATGACCGACCTCTCCCCTGATTTCCTAGGGTTCTCAGCTTATATCTGCCTTTCCTCAACCCTTAGATCAGCATCAAAGTGTTCCCCTATGCCTTGATTGTGCCAAGTGTCCTCTGGACAGAAAATATCTCAGGTGACAGTTTTTTGGACAGCAAAAAGTAGGTGGTCCCCCCTTGCTTTTCCAACCTTTTGCAACTTGTTTTTCCCTGCTTGAAGAGATAGAATATCAAGCATCAATGTCCTCAAATAGGAAATGAACAAATAAGGATAAGAAAAGTCACCAGGGTCAGCTCAAACATCAAATAAAATTTGGTGTTATGAAGATGTGAAATCAGTAATTAAAATGATAAGTTTGAGGACCCGGAATGATAACTTTGCATAAATCTTGGAAAATGATGAAATATGGATGGTTCAGAGCATTGAAGGCATCAAATGGATTAGGGTGACAAGTGAATGAAGTCAGAAATCAAATATGAATGAGATTTCATAGGAATGATAACTTTGGTGCCAAAACGATAACTTAATTACCTTAAAAATGATAACTTATCATAACTTTGGTTGTGGTTATCTAAATATGATAAAATTTGAACAGTAATGAGTTAGGACAATAATATAATGATTTTCTAAGGCCTTTGTGCAGAATTGATAGTTTTGCATGTCGAAATGATAGTTTTGCCCTTTAACGATAACTTGGCATTGGAAAAATGATAACTTATTCAAATGGACTTAAAATTTTGCACAAGTTGAGATATGACCATCTAAATATGATTCATTCGTGATAGTAATGGATTTAGGGCAAGAAAATCATTGAAAATCAGTTCACTCAAAATAATGATAACTTGGCCTATTGGAGTGATAACTTGTCCTAAAAATGATAACTTGACATAGAATTGAATTATTTATGGATTTTAGCATTTCAGAACATCTATGCACATGGAATTAAGTATAAAATGAGGAAGATCAACTAGTTATCACAATCCATGCATTCCAAACGTAATTTGCCAAAAGTTAAGCAAAATAGGGGCTCGATATGTATGATTTGAATAGAAAATGGGTTAAAAACATACTATGATCAGCTAGTGATCAGCGAGCGGTCGGCAAAGGAGATCAGTGATTTCCTGTGGAATGTCCGAAGGTACATGGAGGCCTTGGACGTGACTTCCAAAACAAGGATGGTGAAGACCGCATCTTTCTACTTGCAAGATGCGGTGAGTCTATGGTGGCGGTGCCATTGCGATGATGTGGAACATGGCAACGTTGAACCTATTGAGAGATGGGATGACTTCAAGAGGCAGCTGATGAATTACTTCTGCCCCGCCAAATCGGAATTGGAGGCCAAGATTGCGTTGTTCAACATTTGCCAGAAGGGCACGTTGAAGAAGTACGTGAAAGAGTTCACCGAGCTCCACCTATAGAACTCCCAGGTGGACAAAGACACATTGCTAGCGGTCTTCGTGAAGGGTTTGAAGCCATGGGCTAGAATGGAGTAGGAGCGATGAGATTGCCCCAACCTCCGCTCTCTAGTTGCTGCTGCTGAGTCGCTTGTGGAGTATGCCAAAACGAGCGCTCCACCACCAAAGCCCTCGGGCAAGGGCAATGGTGGGGGAGAGAAGCCAAAGTCGCAAGGAGGCAAACCGCACTACCCGGACAAAGGAAAGGGACACCAAGACAGGAGGCCCAACAATGATAGATTCAAGAGGGACGGGAAGCCGCCAAAGCCTTGCTACATTTGCAAGGGACTACATTGGACAAGCGATTGCCCACAAAAGGCGATAGTCAATGCAATGTATTGCCTCGACGAGAGGGAGAAGGAGGAGGCGTGTCTCAGTTCAATGCATATCCTCAGCGCCATCAATGCCACGAAGGGTCCTTCATCGGCTGCTCGACTTTATGCGAACATCGAGTTGAACGGGAAAGTCTTCAACGCACTCATTGACACGGGATTATCAGAGTTGTTCGTGTCAGAAGTGGCCGCCAAGAGGCTGAAGTTTCCACTACAGAAGACTAATGCCACGTTCAAGATAGTGAACGCGAAGTCTATCTCAATCACAGGAATTTCTCCAGGAGTGAAGGTCCACATCGGCAAGTGGTTGGGAAGCTTCGACGTGACGGTGGCACTGGTGGACAACTATGAAGTGGTAGCGGGCATCTCTTTTCTGCGACACATTGCTGCATGTGTCATCCCGTTTGCCGACTCAATGATCATCTTCGACCCCAAGGGATGCTACAATGTTCCCGTGAGGTCGGGAGGTGACCCTAAGTAGAAGACCCTCTCCGCTATGCAAGTGGTGAAGGGGTTGCGCAAACAGGAGCACACCTTCCTGGCGATCACCATCTTGAAAGATTCGGGGCCCTCCACTCCAACACCTCCCAAAGTCCTTGAAACTCTTGAGGACTTTGTGGACGTCATGCCCTCGGAACTCCCAAAGCAGTTGCCTCCGAAGTGTGAAGTGGACCATGTCATCGACTTGGTCCTAGGATCGAAGCCCCTCACGGAGTCCCTTATCATAAGATGACGTGCATCACAAGATACGGCTTCTACGAGTTCCTCGTGATGCCTTTCGGAATCACCAACGCCCCAGCGACCTTCTGTATTCTCATGAACAAGTTATTACAACCATTCCTTGACAGGTTTGTGGTTGTCTACCTCGACGACATTATGATCTACAGCCGCACCTTAGAGGAGCATATCGAGCACATTCGGCAAGTGTTTGAGGTGTTGCGGCAGAATGAGCTCTACGTCAAGCGGGAGAAGTGTGCCTTCGCTCAACCGGAAGTGCACTTCTTGGGATATGTCGTCGGATGTGGCAAGCTGAAGATGGATGGCGCGAAGATTCAGGCCATCATGGAGTGGGAGCAGCCTAGGCGGGTTCCCGACATGCGTTCGTTCCTTGGCCTGACGAACTACTATAGGCGGTTCGTCAAGGGGTATTCACATGTGATGACCCCTTTGACGAATCTCCTTCGGAAGAATGTGAAGTCGGAGTGAACGCAGACATACCAAGAAGCATTCAACACCCTCAAGAGGGCCATGACGGAGGAATCGGTGCTCGTCTTGCCAGACCACACCAAGTCATACGAGGTACAGACAGATGCTTCTGACTATAACATCGGAGGAGTTCTTATGTAGGAAGGGCATCCCGTGGTGTTCGAGAGTCGCAAACTCAACGACACGGAACGGCGCTATGCTGATAGTGATATTTGGGTTTTCTAGTGATAACTTGCTGAAATTTAAGAAAATGTCAATTTTTCATTTTTTTGTCTCCCAACTCACTAGCTGCAAGTGCACAGGTAAGTTGTAGTAAACTCAGGTTGTCGTATCCACAAGAATTTGAAGTTTAAAATACCCTAAAACAATTTAGATTAGTTCTACTTAAGTGGCTAAAAATAGATTTTTAATGAATAGTGAAAACAGATTTTTTTATAGAAAGTGAAATGATAACAGATTTTTGGATTTTGGAAATTTATCAAAACTGAATTATAAATGCTAGAATGAAGTCTAAAAAAGTTTAACTATCTATGAGGAAGGTTCTTCTACGATTTGGGGTTCATCTAAATTAATTAAGGATGGAATGGAACAAGTTATCACTAAATGTCCAACTTTTGATTCAACTTGAAAATGGCTGTTCCCACAGCTCAATTGGCCTCTAACTAAGCAATATATGATTATATAATTGTTAGCTAGGTTGAATCAAAAGAGGGTCCTCACTGAAAATCAAATTATCATTGGGCTCAAAAGAAAGATTCAATGCTGATTTTTTGCAATCCAAGGAAGTTTGGAATGATAACTTGCATTTGCAATCATAAAAAGATGGAATCATTCCAATCAACCAAATCAGGATAAAATATACTCAATAATGGTTTTTGTGTTTCATGATTCATCTCTGAATTCAAGAGGGATTCAAAGTCAACCTCTCGGTTGCAAAATAAATTGGAATCCACACAAACACACTCAATTGGAAATGCAAACCATATGGCCACATGAGTTCATAATTCCCATTGCTCCTTGGCCCATCTCTGGATCTCAAAGAAGCCCTTAAGACTACCTCTCAGTAGTGGATTAATATGAGGGTTGACAATGGAAATCAGAAGTTAATTAAATGAGAAAATAGAAATCAGCATTTCTGAAAAAATCAGCAATGTGGATTGATGGAATTCAAGTTTGCCAAATGCCCCTTGACCCATCTCTGGACTGCAAGGGATTCCTAGAGTACACCTCTCAGTGATTTGAATAAAATAGGAATTAACAATTGGCAAATTAGATTCCAAACAATCAGAATATAGAATTAGAATCAAACTAAGAAATCAGATTTTGGAAAAATCTGATTTGAGTTCTGAATTGTCAATGATCTTGATTCATTTCTGAATAAGATCAGGGCATATATTAGCCTCTCAACTATTCAATTATCCAATCCTTGATGACAATCAGATCCCAAGCCCAGGAAATCAAATTTTAGGAATTTTAGGAAACCAGAAATCAGCAACTCATTCAACTCATTCAAATCAGGAAAAACCAAATCAGATTTGAATCATAGGAATGTCAAAGCTTCTCAATTCATTTCTGAACAAGATTGGGATAGATGTTAACCTATCAGTTGTTCAATTAATTCAATCCCTAATGACAATCAGATTCAAACAGCCCAAGAAAATCAGAATTCAGATTTCAGAAAAATCAGATTTCAGAAAGTAAAAATCAGAATTCTAATTGGGTTTGTATCTAGAACATGGCATTGATTCTTGATTCATTTCTGAACAAGGGTTAGACCAAATGATAACTTCTCAGTTATAAATACAAATAGGGTCTTCAAATGACAAGATCAGATTTATAACACTTCAGATTTCAGAAATGTAAAACCAGAAAAATCAGATTTCTGATTTCTATTCAGGAATTAATGAAAAATCTGGTTTGAGTCAAATGATTGCCCAAACAATCTTGATTCATTTCTGAACAAGATAGGGACAATACCAACATCCCAGAGACTCAATTAATCAGGTTAGAAATGAAGAACATATTCTGATATTTATAGGAATCAGATTCAGAAATCAGAAAACTGAAATTCAGAAATCAGAAAACCAAATCAGAAATCAGAATTGCAATTGAATGAAATCAGAAAACTGACATTAACTCTTAATTCACTTCTGTAGAATGATTAGATCAAGTAATACTTCTCAGTCATTGGTTACCATTAGATCTAATAGTACCATAGCATAAATCAGTAAAGAAGTTTCTGAAATCTGAAAATCAGAATTGATTCAGTGCAGGAATTATAAAACAGTCCATATCCATCCAAAACTAATCTAAACTACTATCCTATCCTAGAAGAAATGGAGTTTAGCTCCTCATAATTACAAGATTTGACATGAAATGGGATAAGAAACAAATACAATTCATGGTTCCTTCAAGCTCTCGGCAGTAGCTCCCAAAATCCAGCAGCCCCCTTCCTTGCCTTGCTCCAAACCCTTGAATGACCAGCCTCCCTTCTCCTCCAGAAAAATTTAGCTTTTATATCACTCCTTTCCACCCTTTGATCAGCATCTAAATGTTCTAATCCTCCTGATTAAGCCACCTGTCCATCTGTAGAAATTCCAGCAGTGACAGCTTTTTGGACAGCCAAGAAGCTAGTGGTCCCCCCTCCTTTTTCTTCCTTTTAGCCACCTTTTCTTCTTGCTACAAAAACCCAAACAACAAGCATCAAAGCTCTTGAGTAGTATTTTGACAAATAAGGATTAGGATAATACTGATAACTAGTTCAAATATCATATGGGATTGAGTGTTGTGCAAGAATGAAAACTTATATCGATATGAATGAATTCAAGGGCCCGGAATGATAACTTTATGGAAATCTTGGAAAATGTCCTAATATGGGTGGTTCAATGCATTTCAGGCATCAAATTGATTAGAGTGACAAGTGAGAGAGGTCAGAAATCAAATATGAATGAGATTCCTAAAAGTGATAACTTGAGTGCCCCAAAAACGATAACTTATATGACTTAAAAACGATAACTTGTGATAACTTGAGTTTTGATTATCCAAATGTGATGAAATTTGACCAGCAATGAGTTATAACAATAATAAGATGATTGCTTAAGGTCCTTGTGCAGAATTAATGGTTTTGCATGTCGAAATGATAGAATTGCCCTTTAACGATAACTTGGCACTTGAAAAATGATAACTTGTTCAAATGGACTTAAAACTTTGCACAAGTTTAGATGTGACTATCCAAATATGATTTATACATGATAATGATGGATTTAGGGCAAGAAAACCATTGAAAATAAGTTCATTCAAAATAATGATAACTTGACACTTAGGAATGATAACTTGTCCTCAAAATGATAACTTGGCATAGAATTTAAATATTAATGGATTTTGGCATTTCAGAACCTGTATGCACATGGAATTAAGTATGAAATGAGGAATTTCAACTAGTTATCACAATGTTTGCATTCCAAGTAGAATTGGCCCAAAAATAGGCAAAAGTGAGACTCGATATGTATGAATTTCATCTAAAATGGGTTAAGATCATATAGTGATCAGCAAGTGATCAAACTCCCCCAAGCTTAGCCTTTTGCTTGTCCTCAAGCAAAACATTCAGAAATTAAGGACAAACTTGAATTAAAAGTCCACAAATGAAGTAAAGTCTAGCTGAATTGAATCCAATGAGTTTTCCACTTTGCCAACACTTCATTCTTTCCAAAAACTCAATTTCTAGCTAGGGAATCACAGAGGCTAAAGCAAATTTAAGCCATGGAAGAAGTACTAGCAATAACATGTTTGAATTGTAGGAATTGTCAACTTACAAAGGGGTTGAACTACAAATCTCTTCATGAACAGATTTTCAATTGTTTAAACAGGTTTAACACCTGACTTTTATTAATGAAATGCATGTAAACAGGTTTAGCACCTGATTTTTATTCATGCTTTCTTTAGGAGAGATTCCTTGGGAAGTTTTGCTCTCCTAAATTTTTTTTTCTTTTTGCATTGGAGAGAGATTCCTTTGGAAGTTTTGCTCTCTTCCTTTTTTTATGCATGCATATGACTTTTTACTTTTCCTTTTCTCATTTTTCTATCCTGTTCATGAAGTGAGCAATAGTTCAAACTCAAGTATAGTTTAGATCCCTTTATCCAAAAAGTCAAGTTTTCCTATTTAGCATGGCAGCAAGAGCCTTGACTCCCTTCTAGACATCTGATATTACTAATTCAATCCATAAGTATCAGCTAGTGTGACCCACAAAAAGGAAAAATTTTCAGCTAGAAATTTCATTCAAATGCATCTGAATTCATAATGCCAATTAAAGCAAGAAGGCTAATGGCCAAGTTGGCCACTTGGTATTGTAGTGCACCCACTGTCAAAATAAAGTATTCTATCCATTTCATAGTTAAAATGAATTCAGAATTGAGTTGGGTCCAAAAATTTATAACCGAGTGATAACTAGTGATAACCAATGATAACCTGGTATGAATTATGATATGAACATTAAAATCAATTGAAAACATGGTGTAAAGGTTAGAAAAGCACTAGGTTTCCTCCCCCAAGCTTATTCTCAACACTATCCTTAGGGTTGAAATAAAGGCAAGGGAGAGGGGTGGGTGGGATTGAAATGCATTAAATTGGACATTTGAATTCTCTTGGCACTTCATCCAGAAACTTTGGGTGGTCTAACCTTCATTAGTTGCAACTGATCCTACAGAGAAACAAAGGATATCAATTGGTATGGTAGATTTGCAACTAATCAGATTTTTTTTAGTACAGAATTTAGCAATGTATTGGGAATTTCTGAAATTCACTGAAATTGGGCTATAATAGATTGGGATAACTGAAATGAATGTTAATTCAGATGATAATATGATCAATGTAGCATAATGAGAAAAATATTATCAGTTATCATTAAGTTTTCAGTGCAAAAATAAAAAATAAGGGGGTATGGGTACTCCCTGAATTTGAGACTTGTGAATTGAACATGTTCCTCATCTCTTATTCCTGCAAAAACAGAAAGATTAAGTGTAAAGTGGCTTGGGTTACCTCCCAAGAAGTGCCTTTCTTTAATGTCTTTGGCTAGACATTGTTACAATGTGAAATCAGCTAGGAGCTAGTGGCAAATCTTGTAGAGTCAGCTCCTTGGACAGCCTTAGTTTTTACAGCAGCTCATCAACTTGATTCTTGGGCAGGTTTGCATTGATGATAACTGGAAATGTTGAATTCTCCCCCAAGAATTCATACTTCAGGTTATTGGGGAGAGGCTTGAGTTCCAATTTGAAAGAATTGGTTTGAGTTGAGTTGCCTTGCTCAGCAGTGATAACTTCTTGCAATTGGTGCTGATTTTCTGAATTTTCTACTGATTTGGATAAACTCAATGCAGATTGATATGTTGCAGCCTCTGGATCCTCCAATTCTTTCAAATGATCAAACATTAGACACTTTTGCATTGGATCTTCAATATGAATTATAGCTGAAGCTTGCTCTACCACTTGATCTAGCTGTCCTTCCTCAAAATCATTTTCCTGAAAATTTGGTCTACTGATAACCTGTGCCAAATTAAATTCTATCTTCTCCTCCCCAATTTGGAAGGTCAATCTGCCCTCCTTGACATCAATGATAGCCCCAGCAGTGGCTAAGAAGGGTCTCCCAAGAAGAATGGGGGTATTCAAGTCCTCATCCATGTCAAGTACCACAAAATCTACTGGTATGTAGAATTTGCCAACTTTGAGGGGTATGTCCTCAATGATTCCATGTGGGTACTTGATGGATTTGTCTGCCAGCTGTAGAGACAAATTTGTAGGCTTCAAATCTCCAACTTCAAGCTCCCTACAAAGTGAAAGAGGTATGACACTCACTGATGCACCCAAATCACATATTGCCCTTTGAATCTTCCTATTTCCAATTTCACAAGGTATGGAGAAGCTTCCTGGATCTTTCAACTTGGGTGGCAATTTGTTTTGGATGATTGCAGAGGCTTCCCCAGTCAAGGTAATAGTGTCATGCTCCATAATCCTCCTTTTCTTGGTTAGGATTTCCTTCAAAAACTTTGCATAGGAGGGCATCTCCTAAATTGCCTCCACAAATGGCACATTGATATTTAACTTCTTCAGAATTTCCAAAAACTTTCCATATTGTTGGTCCTGCCTTGCCTTAATTAGCCTTTGAGGGAAAGGTACTTTGTCAAAGTCCCTAGCTTTTGCTTCAATCTTGGGGCCTGAATTCCTGATTTCCACCTCAGGTTCTTCACTTGGCTCTTTAGCAACTTTTAAATCTGAATTGACTTGATCATCCTCAACTTCCTTCATTGGCTCCTCGACCATTCTTCCACTCCTGAGCTGGATAGCATGGACTTGTTCCTTTGGGTTCACTTCTGGCTGTCCAGGAAAGAATAAGGGAGGTCTAGTGGATGTACTAGCTTGTTGAGCAATTTGGCTCTCCAACAATTTCTGATTTGCATTCATGGCATCCAATCTAGAATTGATCTTCAATATCTCCTCTCCTTGGCTGTCCTGCTTCTTCAGAATTTGTTGAAGCATCTCTTTCATTTCATTTTGGAATTGTGATGCTTGGACTTGAGGTGGTGGCTCATACAGATTTTTTTGAATTGGTGCACTTTGGCCTTGATTTCCATAAGGTGGTGGCTGATTCCTTGGCAGGATTTTGGGCTGCCAATTTGAATTTTGCATAGGAGCTCCTTGATAGTTGTTGCCCTTGTAAGAAAAGTATGGATGATTCCTGTTTTTTGGAGTATAAAATTCAGCAGGAGGTTTGATTCCATAATTGCCCACAGCATTGATTTGATGCACAGTTTGGTCAACTTGCTGCATAATTAAGTTGCAATTCTCTGACACATGGCCTTGATTCCCACATACACAACACCTTGTTTCAGAATTGGAAGCCCTATTGCCATTGAGAGTCAAGTTCAACCTCTCCAAAGTCTTGTACAACACCTCTCAAGTTGAGTTGACAATTGATTCACTGAATTGTCCATGGGTGGCCTCCTGATTCTATCATGGGTAAGGAAGTGGTGATTCTTGGCTATGTTTTCAATGAGTTGATAAGCTTCATCAATGTTTTTAGATGCAAAGATGCCTCCTACAGCAGTATCCAATGCCACCTTGCTAGGGTAGTTCAATCCCTTATGAAAATAGTTGACTAGCTGCCACTTCTCAAAACCATGATGGGGACATGCCCTTAATAATCCTTGAAGCCTTTGCCAAGCCTCACAAATGTTTTCTTGGTCCAACTGATAGAACCTCACTATTTGATCCCTGAAGTTATTAGTTTTTGAAGGAGGAAAGAATTCTGAAAGAAACAATTGAACAATTGATTCCCAAGTGGCTACCTCTTCAGGATTCAATCCTTTGTACCATGTCTTGGCCTTGTCTTTGAGTGAGAAGGGAAACAATCTCATATACACTGCATTCATGGGGATATTGTTGAAGTTCACAGTGCTGCACATCTCCTTGAAATTGTCCAAATGACATGCTGGATCTTCAGTCCCAAGTCCAGAAAATTGACTTTGCCTAATCATAGAAATCAAGGCTGGATTAACTTCAAAGTTTGCCACAGGTGCTAAGGCTTCTCCCCCTTGTTGATTCCTTGCATTGCTTGGTGAATAACAGTCCCTAAGAGTCCTAGGAGCTGCCATATTTTGATTCATAACTCTTTCAAATTCAGGGTTGTATACCTCTTCCTCTTCTTCTTCAAATATCCTTCTCCTTGCCTCAAGCCTTTGCAATCTCCTTCTTCTTAAAAATCTTCTTTCAGGTTTAGGATCTGATTGTTAATGTTCCTCTTGATGGTCCAAGTCCTGCATAAAGAGATTCAGAAGTATCAAATTCAAAAAAGAAATGAAAACTAGACAAAAGTGAAAAGTTAAAAATGATAACTTGCAAAAACTGAAAATTAGCCTAACAAATGTACTAAAAACTAATCTAAACTATCTAAGTTAGCCTAATTGACCTCAAATCCCCGGCAACGGCACCAAAAACTTGATAGTGATATTTGGATTTTCTAGTGATAACTTGCTGAAATTTAAGAAAATGTCAATTTTTCATTTTTTTGGTCTCCCAACTCACTAGCTGCAAGTGCACAGGTAAGTTGTAGTAGACTCAGGTTGTCGTATCCACAAGAATTTGAAGTTTAAAACACCCTAAAACAATCTAGATTAGTTCTACTTAAGTGGCTAAAAATAGATTTTTAATGAATAGTGAAAACATATTTTTTTATAGAAAGTGAAATGATAACAGATTTTTGGATTTTGGAAATTTATCAAAACTGAATTATAAATGCTAGAATGAAGTCTAAAAAAGTTTAACTATCTATGAGGAAGGTTCTTCTAGGATTTGGGGTTCATCTAAATTAATTAAGGATGGAATGGAACAAGTTATCACTAAATGTCCAACTTTTGATTCAACTTGAAAATGGTTGTTCCCACAGCTCAATTGGCCTCTAACTAAGCAATATATGATTATATAATTGTTAGCTAGGTTGAATCAAAAGAAGGTCCTCACTGAAAATCAAGTTATCATTGGGCTCAAAAGAAAGATTCAATGCTGATTTTTTGCAATCCAAGGAAGTTTGGAATGATAACTTGCATTTACAATCATAAAAAGATGGAATCATTCCAATCAACCAAACCAGGATAAAATATACTCAATAATGGTGCTTGTGTTCCATGATTCATCTCTGAATTCAAGAGGGATTCAAAGTCAACCTCTCGGTTGCAAAATAAATTGGAATCCACACAAACACACTCAATTGGAAATGCAAACCATATGGCCACATGAGTTCATAATTCCCATTGCTCCTTGGCCCATCTCTGGATCTCAAAGAAGCCCTTAAGACTACCTCTCAGTAGTGGATTAATATGAGGGTTGACAATGGAAATCAGAAGTTAATTAAATGAGAAAATAGAAATCAGTATTTCTGAAAAATCAGCAATGTGGATTGATGGAATTCAAGTTTGCCAAATGCCCCTTGACCCATCTCTGGACTGCAAGGGTTTCCTAGAGTACACCTCTCAGTGATTTGAATAAAATAGAGATTAACAATTGGCAAATCAGATTCCAAACAATCAGAATATAGAATTAGAATCAAACTAAGAAATCAGATTTTGGAAAAATCAGATTTCAATTCTGAATTGTCAATGATCTTGATTCATTTCTGAATAAGATCAGGGCATATATTAGCCTCTCAACTATTCAATTATCCAATCCTTGATGACAATCAGATCCCAAGCCCAGGAAATCAAATTTTAGGAATTTTAGGAAACCAGAAATCAGTAACTCATTCAACTCATTCAAATCAGGAAAAACCAAATCAGATTTGAATCATAGGAATGTCAAAGCTTATCAATTCATTTCTGAACAAGATTGGGATAGATGTTAACCTCTCAGTTGTTCAATTAATTCAATCCCCAATGACAATCAGATTCAAACAGCCCAAGAAAATCAGAATTCAAATTTCAGAAAAATCAGATTTCAGAAAGTAGAAATCAGAATTCTAATTGGGTTTGTATCTAGAACTTAGCATGATTCTTGATTCATTTCTGAACAAGGGTTAGAGCAAATGATAACTTCTCAGTTATAAATACAAATATGGTCTTCAAATGACAAGATCAGATTTATAACACTTCAGATTTCAGAAATGTAAAACCAGAAAAATCAGATTTCTGATTTCTGTTCAAGAATTAATGGAAAATCTAGTTTGAGTCAAATGATTGACCAAACAATCTTGATTCATTTCTGAACAAGATAGGGACAATACCAACATCCCAAAGACTCAATTAATCAGGTTAGAAATGAAGAACAGATTCTGATATTTATAGGAATCAGATTCAGAAATCAGAAAACCAAATCAGAAATCAAAATTGCAATTGAATGAAATCAGAAAACTGACATTAACTCTTAATTCACTTCTGTAGAATGATTAGATCAAGTAATACTTCTCAGTCATTGGTTACAATTAGATCTAATAGTACCATAGCATAAATCAGTAAAGAAGTTTCTGAAATCTGAAAATCAGAATTGATTCAGTGCAGGAATTATAAAACAGTCCATATCCATCCAAAACTAATCTAAACTACTACCCTATCCTAGAAGAAATGGAGTTTAGCTCCTCATAATTACAAGATTTGACATGAAATGGGATAAGAAACAGATACAATTCATGGTTCCTTCAAGCTCTCGGCAGTAGCTCCCAAAATCCAGCAGCCCCCTTCCTTGCCTTGCTCCAAACCCTTGAATGACCAGCCTCCCTTCTCCTCCAGAAAAATCCAACTTTTATATCACTCCTTTCCACCCTTTGATCAGCATCTAAATGTTCTAATCCTCCTGATTAAGCCACCTGTCCATCTGCAGAAATTCCAACAGTGACAGCTTTTTGGACAGCCAAGAAGCTAGTGGTCCCCCTCCTTTTTCTTCCTTTTAGCCACCTTTTCTTCTTGCTACAAAAACCCAAACATCAAGCATCAAAGCTCTTGAGTAGTATTTTGACAAATAAGGATTAGGATAATGCTGATAACTAGTTCAAATATCAGATGGGATTGAGTGTTGTGCAAGAATGAAAACTTATATCGATATGAATGAATTCAAGGGCCCGGAATGATAACTTTATGGAAATCTTGGAAAATGTCCTAATATGGGTGGTTTAAAGCATTTCAGGCATCAAATTGATTAGAGTGACAAGTGAGAGAGGTCAGAAATCAAATATGAATGAGATTCCTAAAAGTGATAACTTGAGTGCCCCAAAAACGATAACTTATATGACTTAAAAACGATAACTTGTGATAACTTGAGTTTTGATTATCCAAATGTGATGAAATTTGACCAGCAATGAGTTAGAACAATAATAAGATGATTGCTTAAGGTCCTTGTGCAGAATTAATGGTTTTGCATGTCGAAATGACAGAATTGCCCTTTAACGATAACTTGGCACTTGAAAAATGATAACTTGTTCAAATGGACTTAAAACTTTGCACAAGTTGAGATGTGACTATCCAAATATGATTTATACATGATAATGATGGATTTAGAGCAACAAAACCATTGAAAATAAGTTCATTCAAAATAATGATATCTTGACACTTAGGAATGATAACTTGTCCTCAAAATGATAACTTGGCATAGAATTTAAATATTAATGGATTTTGGCATTTCAGAACCTCTATGCACATGGAATTAAGTATGAAATGAGGAATATCAACTATTTATCACAATGTTTGCATTCCAAGTAGAATTGGCCCAAAAATAGTCAAAAGTGAGACTCGATATGTATGAATTTCATCTAAAATGGGTTAAAATCATATAGTGATCAGCAAGTGATCATATGCCGTACAGAAGAAGAAGCCTTAGGACATGGCGGCACTACCTCCTTGGGTCGCAATTTCACATCAAGACGGACAACATCACGACAAGTTACTTCGAGATGCAGAAGAAGCTCTCGCCAAAGCAAGCAAGGTGACAAGATTTCATGGCGGAGTTTGACTACATTCTGAAGCACAAGCCCGACAAGATGAATGTCGTTTCCGACGCCATCAGCCGACGTGCGGAATTGGCGACCATAAGCTCCTCTCAGGCCTGATCGAGAGGATCAAGAAGGGACTGGAGTCGGATCCCACAGTGAGGAACCTATTTTAGCAAGCAAAGGGGAAAGACATGCCGCTTTTGGATGGAAGATGGGTTGATCTTCACCAAGGAACGTCGCATCTATGTTCCACTGTTCGACAACTTGCGGCGCACTATCTTGCAGGAGTGCCATGACTCTAAGTGGGCGGGACATCAGGGCATCCGCCGCACTTTGGCACTCATCGAGGACAATTACTTCTGGCCAAGGATGGAAGATGATGTTGAAGCGTTCGTGAAGACATGCCTTATTTGCCAACAAGACAAAATCTCAACCAAGCGCCCGACGAACTTCTGGAACCCCTATCTATTCTAGAGCGGCCATGGAAAGATGTTTCCATGGACTTCATCACGGGCCTGCCTAAGTCTGAAGGGGCGGGTACCATCATGGTGGTCGTCGATCGGTTCTCCAAGTATGCCATCTTTGCCGCCGGCTCTGCAAGTTGTCCTGCTACTGAAGCTGCGGAGTTATTCATGAAGCATGTAGTGAAGTATTGGTGCCTACCAAAAAGCATCGTCAGCGATCGGGATAGTCGATTCATTGGCAACTTCTGGAAGGAACTATTCAAGATGATGGGCTCCAACCTTCATTTCTCGACATCACTTCATCCTCAAACTGACGGCCAAACTGAGAGGGTGAATTATATCTTGGAAATCTACTTGCGGCACTATGTGAGTGCAAATCAGAAGGACTGGGCAAAGCTGCTCGACATCGTGCAATTCTCCTACAACCTTCAACGAAGCGAGTCAACCAATAGGAGTCCCTTCGAGATAGTGACGGGACAGCAACCTCTCACTCCACAGGCCGTCGCCACGTCTTATGGTGGCAAAGTCCCTGCCGCTCACCGCATGGCGAGTGAATGGCATGAGCAGAACGACATGGCTAGAGCACATTTGCACAAGGCATCGAAGCGCATGAAAAAGTTGGCGGACATCGCCCGACGAGACGTCAACTTTAAAGTCGGAGACTTGGTCCTTGTGAAGCTAGTCCAACATCTTCGGCTAAGTGGAAAGAATCTGCACAAGGGCCTCGTTAGGCGTTCGAGGGCTCGTTCAAGATCCTGAAGAAGGTAGGCAAGGTGGCCTACAAGTTGGAGCTCCCGCCTCAGATGCAACAACACCTCGTCTTCCATGTCAGTCTGCTCAAGCCTTTCATTGAAGACCCTGAAGATCCCGGACGTGGGGTTTCAGACCACGCTCCGCCGGCCATCCGTTAGCAGTTTACTGATCAAGTTGAAGAAGTACTCACCGTCCGCACGAAGAATCGGAAGAAGGAGTACCTTGTTCGATGGAGCGGAAGACCGACGCCGACATAAGTTGGGAGACAGCCGAAGACCTATGACAGTTCAAGCAGAAGATTGAAGAATTTCAAGCTGCAACTCTAGGACGTCGCTGACTTGAGTGGGGGAGAATGTCCCTGGGGCTTTCCCCGGGGCACGTCGAGTTATCTTTACTTCTATGTATTTTTCTTTTCAACCCATTTTTTTACTTAGTTTATTTTTCAAGTGTGATAATGGCAGTTTTGTAATATGCACTCCAGAAAAGTGCACCCCCTTGGCTTGTCCTTCACATCACACGTCGTAAAGCTACCTCCCGAAACGATAGTATATTAGGGGAGACCCGCTAGTCCTCCCTCAAAGCCTTGTAATCATTCTTATTTATTCAACAAAGATTTCAAACTTCCCTAAATCTAGCACCGTGCCTCGAGCGTGGGGTGGCAACCCAGAAGAGCGTCCCAAAGCGTCCCAAAGTGATCCAGCGTTACGCCGAGGTGCCCGTTTGTTTACAAACGCCTCCACCGAAGAAGCGTCCGCTCGGGATCGAGCGTCCCAAAAATTGTGGCATTCGAAAAGTGGCATAAGCAAGCTTCCGCAAAGCATTCAAAAGAGCTTGCCTAGACGTTGGGCACGTCTAGACGCCGCACAGGTCGGTCAAGTGAAAAATGACCCCGTGACATTAGCACGTCTGCAGGTGCACCGTGGTTGCCTTCAAGTAGGCTTCGTTCATAAAAACTCATCAATGCTAGTCTTGAAAATATTTTTCCCCCTCAAGTTAGGATTCACTTTTGCATTCTTATTTGCCCTCTAATCCAAGCTATTTTACTTCTTATTTTTTCATCTATTTTAATGTAAATTATTTTTGAACTAAATTTATTTTCTTCATGAATAATATATTATGCTTTCATTCGAAACTCAATATATTTTTAGTATAATTTTTAATTTATAACAATTAATATATATTTTTATAATTCATAATTTAAATTTAAACTTTTTTCTTCATCATAGACATATTTCTATTCATATATATTGAAAATGAAAAAAATTCTTTTACTTATAGTCTATATAATACTAACTACACTATATAATACTATACAATACTATATAATACTATATTATACAATACTATATAATACTAACTACACTATACAATACTAACTACACCAAACAATACTATACAATACTATATACTATACTAAAATATATTATACTATACATTGTACTATATTATACACCATACAATACTATATTATTATATTATATAATATACAAAAGTTAATATACCATGCTATACATACATTATACTCCAATTTCCAAATTTCAAAATCAGGGGAATAGTACTTCATTTTCTATGGACTTCAAATGACGATTGTCGGAGATCCGACTGTCGATCATCGTTGTACCTCTCATAGACAGCTACAACAAATATTTTTCAGTATTTTTTTGGCAATTTTAGGAGGCAAGATGACAGAGTTATGAACCTAGGGAAAAAGGCTTCCGACGGTCGCCGAGATAAGTTTGGTAGAAATTGATCGAAACAAAAATTACGGACTCATGGAAATCGACGCGAGCTATCCACTCATACACAAATCATGACGATCGGAGGTCGAAAGAAATTCAATAAAATGGGCAAATTTTCAGAATAAAACCTGTCGGTTCTCCGCGGTCCTAGCTCGGATTGCAATGAAAAATAGGCGATTCGAAAGGCTCGGGAAGGTATGGCAGTACAAACTTTTCATGTTTCATGTCTTTTCCTTTGATTATCAAAATACCCATTTTTTGTAATTCTAAAAATTTATCAAAACTTCTGCCCCCCTAAGAAATCTAAAAATGTGTGGTCTTTGAAAATCGGACCTTTCGGGAGTGCTCAGAATGGTTCCATTTACTCGATGTACAGTTTTCAAAATATTTCGAGAAATGTTGATTTTTCTAGAATTTTTTTATATCCAAACTTAATAAGAGTGGTCTATTTTATTTCGTGCACCTTAAAAAATATTAAAATAATACTTTTCTAGAAAATCGGACCACTTGGGACTTCTTAGAATGGCCTCATTTGGTCGACATACAATTCTTAAATTTTTCGGATGACGTCGATATTCTTCTCTTATATATGTTATTTGTACTCAATATATAGCATATATACATATTACATGTATACATATAAACATATGCATATTCATATACATATTACATATATACATATACATATACATTCACATATATGTTGATATGCTTGCATATACATTCAATTAATTATTTTGGTGCCACTGCGGCATTTGATGCCACTCTTTATAGTGTCATAATAGTGTTGCCTATTTGGGATGCTAATTTAGCGTCTAAACATTGCAAATGCATCGTTCTACTTTAGCATTGCGACATTGGAGGTGCTAAAGTGAGACATTATGTGGCGTACTTTATAAATGATTAACTATAAGAATTGAATTAATGTGCATTGCCGTAGCGTCATCATTGCGTCATTGTAGCGTTGCAATAAAGTGCGTCGCTAATTGGAGATCCGTGTACCCATCGAAGAACAAATCCTAATCATCCATTTTCTTTTATCTGACGCTCCCCGCGCGTTCGTCATCTTCTGTGCCCACTTCGTCGCAATAAAGCTCGGATGATGCCTCCTCTTCCTCCTGCTGTTGCTACTGCCTCGACACCACCTCCTCCTCCTCTTCCTATTGTTGTTGCCCTAACACCGGCTCCTCCTCCTCTTGTTGATGCTGCCCCGACACCGCCCAAACGCCGCCTCCTCCTCCTCATGCTGCTGCCTCAATGCCTCTCGGATGCCCTTGCTGCATCCTCCTCCTCCTCCCACTGTTGTTGCTGCCTTGATGCCGCCCGGATGCCGCCGCCTCCTTCTCCTCCTGTTGCTGCTCCCCCGAAGTAATTTGATGTAATGGAAGTTGTAATTGACTATAAACAGTGTAATTTGATGTAATGAAAGTTTTAATTGAATGAATTTGATGTAATTTGATATAATATGACAATTCTTTCGTTGAATGATATCAACAATATGAATGTAAATGAATGAATTAGCGACAGTTGTTGCGGCACAATGCCATTTCTTTGAATGAAGATATGTAATTAGTGTCTCTTTCACGTCGTAGTGGCGTCTCAGCTCTTAGCATCACATTAGCGTCGTAATGACGTCGCAACATCATAGCTCCACATTAGCGTTGCAATGGAATTGAGATATAGCACCATATTAGCATTGCACTATGGCGACATATCGACGTCGAGGTAGCGTCGACATATTTAGTGTCGCTTTAGCCTCAAAATAGCGACGCATATTATTGTTTCACGATGTCAATTTTTTCTCATTACAACATCGTAGTAGCGCTGTGGTTCGACCGACAAACCTGTGGGTGCGAAGTTGACACTAATAGCATCGTACATTTTAAGTCACCAAGCATGTGGCGCGAAGTCGACGCTAATGCATCGCTACTCTCTTCAGCGCCGAGTTAGCATGCATTAGATGCTATATTGCTATGTCGCTAATCGATCTTTTTCTTGTAGTATAAGTCAAGGCAGAGGAGATGCATTTGTCACAGAGGATTTCAAAAGATGGCATAAACTTGATATTCATGTTGGATGAGTTAGCAGGGTAGAGCACAAGAATCGTCTACCAACTTTTATTTTTTTATTAATTTTGTTACTTTTTATTGTGCCATATCGATAGGACAACCAAGGCACTACCTATTTATAGTCAAGAGGACGACGTGTGCAAGAAAAATAAAGTTAGGAGACAATCTAATTATAAATTGAAGTTGGGGGGACCATTGAGATATTGACTCAAAGTTAGGGGATGATTTGTATAATTTATTCAGAGTTAACAACTCTCACAATCAAGCTTCCAATAAGTGTGAAACCTTAACGAAGCAAAATCAATTTATTCGATTGACTCTCAACAAACAATCAAATCAAATGAAGAATGATAATTCAATCCGATTAATTGTATAAAGTATCTCTTGCATCAAGGTTTATCATTTCATGGACATGACAAGTCTGAATATTCTAGAATAAAAAAATCTAGAAATTCTATAATTTCTTGCTGATCGTAGTGATGATGTAGGAAGGGATATGTTGAAAAATGCTCTTAGAGAACCAACAAACGATATCATATAATATTCAAAAAGATCTTTTGAATGTAGCTGCACAAGAAATAACTAAAGTCATTCTTAATGATTTCAAAGATGGCATATTCAAAATTTTAGTTGATGGATCTTGTTATGTCTCTAAAAAGGAACAAATGACAGTTGCTTTACGATTTATTGATGAAAAGGGACATGTTAAAAAAAATATTTTCATGGTATTATTCATGTGAGTGATATATGTTCTTCCTCTATTAAAAAAGAAATTGACCTACTACTTTCTCAACACAAATTGAATATATCAAGAATAAGAGGTCAATATTATGATGGAGCGAATAATATACAAGGTGAATTTAATGATCTTAAAGCTTTAATTTTGAGAGAAAATGAACCATCATATTATGTTCATTGTCTTGCTCATCAACTTCAATTAACATTAGTATGGTGTTGCAAAGTATCATGTTGGTCTTGCATGATGTTTTAATTGGGTTTGCGTACAAATCTTTCAGTACAAAAAAGCATCAACCTTGAAAGGTATATTCTCGATGAATTTATCAATTTATATTTGAATGCAATTATCTCGATGATGCATGCAAAATACAACATATTTTAGTTAATTATTTTAATTAAATTTTCTATAATTTGATCATAGCATGCATCATTTTTAGTCACTTTTAATCATAATTCCGGATTTATCAATTTTAATTATTAAAATCGCTGAATATTTTAATTGTGGATGGATTAACTATATTTTGATAATTATTTGCAGGAAAATTCAAATCTCGGCCGAAATTCAAAGAATTTCCTTACGGCCGAGATTTGCTTTACACCCAAGTCGTTACGGCCGAGATTCAAAAGGAGTAACAAGATTTAATTCTTTGTTACGGCTAACATTTGAAGGTGTAAAGATAAAATGTTTTTATCTTTTGGGCGTAACAGGAGAAGTCCTTCCTTACGGCCGAAGTCTCGTCCTTCCTTACGGCCGAAATCCGGAGGGCGTAATGGCCTGAAGATGAAGGGCGTAACAAGATAAAAATGAGTTTATCTTTGGGCGTAACAAGACATTTGAAGGCGTAAAGATAAAAGGATTTTTATCCTTTGGGAGTAATGGAAAGGAGTAAAGAAAAATAATTTCGTTACGGCCGAAACTCTAAGGGAGTAAAAGATAAATAATTTTATCTTTGGGCGTAATAATAAAAGGATTTATCTTTGGCCGAGTTTATCTTATAAATTTAAAGTTAACCGTACGATGTTACGGCGGAGATCAAATTGAAGACCGTCCGCACCCTATAAATACGTGAAGAATCCATCGTTTCAATTCGTGCTCTGAAGTTCAGGTTTCTTCCACGGCGAGTCGTGAGCTCTGCAGGCTACGACCAAAAGGAGAGAGGTGCGACGGCTGGAAGTTGATCGCGACTCTGATCAAGTCCGAGAGGCTGATCGACTGTCTGCCCGTGATCCAAAGCTTCGACTTTTGTCTATTTGGGTGTAATTCTTCCAATTATTATTATTCTGTTATTATCTCTCCAGAATTTCTAGGATGAACTCCATATTTTTATTTATTTCATTTTAGGAGATTATTATTGAAGGGAAATTATTTGACCCTATATTATTTGTTTTAATCTTTTCTGATCAATTAATTAATTGTGCTTAATGCTTTTAATTTAATTATTTGGATTTCTGAGTTGAGTACTTACCAGTTTGTGGATTATTTAATTTCAGAATTCATTAATTAAATTAATTGATTTTATGTGAAATTAATAATTGACATAAATTTGATAACTAGTGTGTGGAGAATCAAGTTTATGTGGTCTATTAATCTAACCAGTTTGTGGAGTGATTAATAGTCTAGGATTTTCATATTAATGCATCTTAATTTTAATCTTATCTGACGAATACCAGTTTGTGGGACTTTAGGTTTGATTAAATTTAAGATAGTTTGATTTACCGGATTAAATAGCAGAATTACCAGTTTGTGGACTCTGTGATGTTAATCTTGTAAATTAATAACTTGGGAAAATTCCTAATCCATCTTTAAAGATTAAATTTATCTTTTTCGGTTCAAATATTTATCCTGATCTATTTTCATCCTAAGGCCTAACTTCAACACCATTATCTTATCTTTATATTATTTTCCTTATTTTATTTCATAAAACCTCTTTCCCAAAAAATCCATGTTTTTCCTCTCTTATTAATTTATAATTTCAGATATTGAATTAATAATATTCCTCGTGGGTTCGACACTCTTACTCCTATTACTATATTACTTGAGCGACTAGTGCACTTGCTAGCAAATTTTATTGTTACAAATCTAACGCATCACTCGACGAGTGAGGGAATGCACCAGAGCATGGTACACAATGTAAAGAATGTCAAACTACCTTTTGTAGGGTAGTGGCGGCATAGACATTGTGTAGGGCAGTGGTGGCACAACGGGCGATGGTGACACATGATGCAGAGAAATCATATACGCTTTTGGTTATGTTTAACATATATTTTATCCCAATTTATTTATATTTTAATGCATGTTTATGATCTGAATTGTTAGTTTTTTCAATTTTATAAATCTCTACATCATTTTATATAAAAATGAAATTTTGATATTTTTAAGAAATATTACTACTATTTTCATTCATTTCTTGTGTATTTGCAACATTTTCGAACTATGGAGATCTTTTGGAGGTGAAAGAGCTACGAGAAGAAGAGAATCAGGACAATCTTTTAATACGGCACCAAGTGAGGGCACATAAAAAACAAACGTCCTGACAACCTGCAAGTTCTTTTTTCTAAAACTATAGGAAGATTCCAAAAAGCAAAAAAGTGGCAAGAAAGAATAAAGAAGGAGGCGAGGAGAAAAAAACCCTTTAGCACAAATAAGGGAATGTTTGCTACATGCTCCTCTCTTTTTAGCTGCCTCTTTTGGCCTCTTTTCCTTTCCTTCTTCTTCTTTCTTTTGGGAGTTCGACCATTCCACTTGGGACGAAGACACTGAGAAAGAGGAGATGGTTATAACACATTTTCTCATTCTTATTTTTAGGAGAATGAACTTATACATTGTGTTATCTTTTTGGATACTCAGTAGCTAATCAATGTTAGGGCTAGATTTGTAGATAGAAGTTATTTGTGAACATTTCTTTCACTATCTTTATGTTAAACAGCTGTCATTTATCCTATTTTATTCATACTTACTATTCTATTGTTGTTCTACTTGATTTTCAAAGCATTCTAGCTTCTTTGATGACGTGGTAATATTTATTTGTTGATTTCATTTTTACTTACCCGAGAGGGTGTTTATATGCCTTCGTGGTAGTATGAAACTGAGATGTTGGGCTATTAGTGAGTTATGTTTAAGAGAAGTTGTGAAATCAGGTGATCGTATTTTTTTTTCTGCGACTTGAGTTCTTTCATGTTTTGCTTGAGTGTTTATGTATTTTCCACATTAATCTCTCGAGAAGGTAATTTTATTTTGCAACCATAGCATTTTCGGTAGGTCGGATTATGACTAAGTTGTGTCAAAAAGAAAGATTGACGATTAGTATCAAGTTAGGTTGAAAGGTGAACTTGGGCTATTATTGAATTTCGTGACTACTTTGTTTTCCTTGATTTTTTTTTGTTATCTCTGCCTAAGAGGGACAACCTGTGCAACCATGAGCTAGCTTAAGCCAAGAGGTTAATTGAGTTATGGCTTATGACAAAAGTGATACCAAGTCTAATTGTAAGGTGGCATTGAGAGGTGATGCCACGCGGATACTTGGTGCCTAGAGTGTTCGAGGATATGCTCTAAGATCGTTAAGCATGAGAGTCAAACAACTTTAGTTGGTGATTGACGTGGAAACAGAATCATTCCTGAGTGAAATGTCAGCTCTTCTATATTTCATAAATTTAAGAAATAATTTTCAAAAGCAATCCCCAAACCTTAGTGTCCATTTCTATTGATTTTCATCTCATTTTCTTCCTTTATTTTTGTTCTTTCATTGTATTCTCTTAATCACATAAAAAATTCTTAAAAATATTGTAACTTCATTTACTACAATTTCTAAGTCATTAACATTTTACTTTATTATTTCAACCAATGTTGTTTAATTTTTGTCTGGAATCAGTTTCAGTCTAGCGTATGTTTTCAACTTTGTTTCATTGGATCAAACTTCTAAGACTATAGTAAGGTTGTGGGGTTGCAGCCTCCATTTGTGTGCTAAGAATTTATAAACATTTTAAAGTTGTTATGAGACTTTTTGTCGAGTAAGGTCACATTCTCAAGTGTGGTCACTTCGTGCCTTAAGGAAAACTTAATTCCTAAATCGCCTGATATCTACTCAGAAATTTTGTTATTATGTTATATTTATACATTCTAAGTTTTAAAGTTTTAAACTTAACCCCTCGCACAACATAATTTGAATCAAGCTTTTTTGTATCGTTGTTGAGGATAATAAGTTTTAAATTTGTCATACTTGATTTTCTTATTGTGGTTTACCTAAATCCTATATATAATTGTTGTTCATATCTCGTTATGCTGCAAATATTCTGTTTAATCCTAGTCTAACTTATTTCTTGACCATTCCGAGAGTAAACTTTAATTTTCTGAAATATTCTTTTTCTCTAATTATTTATAGCAATTTTCACTTTCTTAAATTCTATAATTATTTGTTTTCTAATTTACCTCTATTTATAATCCATCATACTACAAGTGCATTGTTTATACTATGTCATTTTCATATTCTAGCTGAGATATATTGTCTTTTGCTATATTTCTAATTCTTTGAATCTTTATATCATTTTTTAAAATTTAGATTTTGTGCTTATGCTATAAATTGCATTGTAAGAACATTGTTGAACCCTATAGATTTTGCGATGGAGAAAAACTAAAGAGTGAAATCGAAAGTCAAATATAAATGTTTTGTAATCAGAAATCATTCGACAAAACAAAAATTGGGGGTGGACTTGAATTACCTAAGCTGGTCAGGAAATGTGAGGAATTTTTGTCAATCAAGGAGGTGTCAAATGTTGGAAGTTGAGAAGCTTATATGCTAAAACTGAAGACATTTTTGGAAATGCAATTGTAAAGTTAAGATTGAATGTTGTTGTAACTTCTCAAGCCTATTCCTATTGTAGTCATCCACCTTCTTATATTCAAGAGACACCATATGGACAGTTCAATTTCATGAATAATTAGAGGAATCAATGAAAAAAATCGGTTTTCTACTTCATATCTACGATGTCTAATTTTATGAAGTTACAAGGAAAATCAGGACAACACTACCAACATATTATTTATGATCAAAATCATATTTCAAATACTTAAATGATATCACCTCTTCCAGTCTCATCTGCATATGTGATCCTACTTGCATTTCAGCATCAATCTTAGTTAGCATTGTCTACCGAAGAATTAAAGTTTGATATTATGATGCAAAATCTAAGAAGAATAGGATGTTGGAGGAGCTATTTATCAAGGTGAAATTTTCATACACAATCAATGCTACTTGAAATTCAAACTCAGCAAGGTGTACCAAAAAAACAAGAACATTACCAATTGAGTCAATGTAGTTTCAGAATCAGTTAACCCCAATTAAAGAGAAGTTTAACCTAGAGATGGTGATGGAGAATATGATTAAACTGTAGAAAATGTAGAATGAATAAATGAGACAACTATTTAATAAAGTTGAAGGAATATTAGCTCACTACAAAATCTTAGAGAATAAAGTAGCCCAACAAGCATCCACTTGAACTATATCAATTGACGTTTTTCTAGAAAAACTTGAACCCAATCTCAAACAACAATGTCAGATCATACCATTTGAAAGTGAAAATCAACTTGAAGGACATAAACCCCCTACAGTTGAATCCTTTATTAAAGTTCAAATTGAAGAATTTTAAAAGAAGAATTAACTCTCTAGATGAAGTGAAGAAATCCAAAAAAGAAGGTTGTAGTTCAACACACAAAAACCATTTAAAGTAGCTAAATTTAAAGTAAGCAATCAAGAATGCTCAACAGTTGTGACCAACTCCATAGCTGATTTCAATCTAATGCAATATGATCCTCAATGGCAAGTGAACTTTCAGGAAGTGATAGTGAAAAATGATGGGTGTATGAAAATGTGCCAATAAGAGAAAAATGATAATTCATGTGCATTTTCAAATTCTTTATCAACTTTATCAACCTTTTCTAATGTTCCTGGAAGATCGTATAGTGAAGACAAAGATCAAGATTATTCCATGCAACTATCACTATGCATCCAAGGGGACTTATATGTGAAGCTGACCTCACTCATTCAAAAGTTGAAGTTACTTTTTGCACAAGGCAACAAGGAACTCTACCAAGTGAAGGATATCAAATTGTCATAGCTCAAGATAAAATATACTCACCTAGAAGTAAGAAGTTAAAAAAAGTTGTCCTTTTATTAAAGAGAAAATTTAGGATCAAGTATTTTGAGAGAGGATAACACTCACACTTCCAAAAAAGTCAATGAAGAAATAGTTGTTGAAACAAAATGGAGATTTTGGATAATATGAAATTAAAGAGGAAGAATTTTTGGAGTTAAAATATTTTTTTCAAACTAATTTCTCATGTCAAGTAATAAGAGCCGTAAATGAAGACTCATATGCAGATTTGAATACACCTTTTATTTGTAATGAAAGACCTAAAGTCTGGCAAGAAAAAAGCACCGTGTATGAAGAGATTTAAGATGAAGATGAGAATTAATTATTCAACTCAAGAAGTTGAATATTGATTGGTCCAATCTCGACATGGTCCTAGAACTTTTGTATTTGACAAAGAAAAATGTTCAAGTTTGATGGCTATCAATTGAAGACCCACCGAAAACACATGAGTTTAAAATCACCAAGTATAATCTAGTACTATAAATAATGATTCTTATAGGGAGGCAACTAACCTAATAATTTCTTTTTCTTTTTCTTTATTTTTGCATAAATCAATCAGCCCAAACTTAATTACTTGGGAGTTCCACACTTATTCTGAATCTGCTCAACATTTAGAGCTGCCCTTATTGCATACTCTTTTACCTTTTACATCGCATGAAGATATGTGAAAGTCATTGAAGAAAAATTGTTGGAACAAGCACATGCCCCTGCCTCTTCACCTCCTATAATCTGAATCAAAGTCACAATATGAAAGAACAAATTTTTTTTATCACAATAACTTGTTCTAAATTCCAAATGCCTGATTTGAAAACCCATGTATAAATATCTTACTTTGTGGTCAAGTATCAATTAAAAAATATTATGAGTGCCATTCATGATCCTTTAGTTCTCGAAACAAATTATTTGAGTATTCCTAAATTAATATATCAAAATATAACTAATTACCCTTATGTGAGACCAAACTCATGAATGTATTATTAACTCTTGTCACAATCTTATCTTAGATCTTGCGCTTATTTCTGCTACATTATCCTGAATCGTGAAATGTTTTACTATAGTAAGCTCATATGTTAAATGTTTATAAGATCAAATTATGCCTACACTTGTAGATCATTTCTTTTGTGATATGGAAAATTCTTTTTCTCTTTCTTTAACAAATAACCCAAGCACATCACAAGAGTATTCCCGAAAGAAATTGTGGGAAATGTTATGGACATCAAATAACTACTTATCTGTCCTCTCACTTGAGATGAATAAGAGTATGTCATTTTGACATCTCCAACACTCAATCTCACTATTTTTGAAAGAAAGATAAGAAATGTGTTGAGAGAAAATTCTCTCTTTCTTTTAAGGGTCAAAATTGAAATAATAGCTGCAAGGTGTAAATAAAAAAGTGAAGTGAAAAAAAGAGGATGATGTTTGCAGGTATAAAACTTTAGTGGCTATATTTATAGTGAAGTAGCTCTCCTAAGATAGTAGATCACTCCTCATAATTCTTGGAAGTTATAGAAGAGTGCACATAAGGAGGTAATTGCAAAACTAGTCAATCTCCACAAGTCACCTCACTCGTCACACATAAAGATCATTTGCTTTAGTGGTCACAAGTCAAGGCTTAATGGGTTAAAAATTATAAATAATTGCTCAAACTTGGAAACTTTTGATGTGATTGGTTTAAATTTCAAAACTTTTGATGCTAAGTTCCTAGCTTTTGCTTGAGACAAGCAAAATAAAGTTTGGAGTATTTGATGTAGAGAAATCATATACACTTTTTAATTATGTTTAACATAAATTTTATCCCAATGTATCTACATTTTAGTGCATGTTTATTATCTTAATTATTAAATTTGTAGTTTTATAAATTTCTCTACATCATTTTCTATAAAATAAAATTTTGATATTTTTGGGATAGATTATTATTGTTTCATTTCTTGTGTACTTGCAACGTTCCCGAACTATGGAATCATTTTGAAGGAGAAAGAGCTATTAGGAGGAAAGAATAAAAGTATATACTATAATAAGACATCAACTAAGGGCACACATGCAAATGGAAACACTTTCATCCCTTGAAGCAACATGCAAGTAGAAGATACATAAGCATCCTAATAGCCTACAAATTTCTTTTATGCAGTTGAAGAAAGGGTCCAAAAATAAAAAATATGATAGAAAAGGACAAAAAAATAGGTGAAAAAACTTAGAGCATAAATAGAGGAATGATTACTACACATTCCTGCTCTATTTTTGGCTGCTTATTTTGCTTGGTCATTCTTTCGGCCTCTTTTCCTTTTTTCTTCTTTCTTTAGGAGGTTCGGCCATTCCATGTTGGGATGAAAACACTAAGGAAGAGGAGGTGGCTGCAACACCTTTCATCATTTTCTCTTTTCCCCTTTCATATTTTTAGAAGAATGGACTTGTATGTCGTGTCATATTCTTAATGATGAGTAACTAATCAACTATGTAGGGTTGGAATTTGCAGATAGAAGTTGTTTATGAACATTTATTTTACTATCTTTATGTTAAACAACTGTCATTTATCTTATTTTCTTCATAGTTACTATTCTATTGTTGTTCTACATTGTTTTTGAAGCATTCTGATTTATTCGGTGATGTTGTAATGTTTATTTACTAATTTCATTCTTCCCTACCCGAAAAGGTGTTTACATTCGCGAGTGGTAATATGAAACTAAGAGGCTAGACTATTTATTTTATTAGTTTAACAAATAATTTCTGACATCAGGGTCGTGTCCATTTCTACTGATTTTCATCTCATTCATTCTTCCTACATTTATATTTTTTAATCACTCTTAATCGCACTAAAACTCATAAAAAATTAGTGTAACTTTATTTAGTACAATTTCTAAGTCATTAGCATTTTACTTTATTATTTCAACTAACATTCTTAAGTTTAGCTTTTCTCTCGAATTGGTTTCAATCTAATGTAAGTTTTTAGATATGTTCCCTTAGATCGAATTTTTTTGTTTGGGTCTTCATTCTTGAGCCGGTATGTCTGGATCTTGGTTTGGCTCAGTTATTGCTGGTAACCTTCTATGAGATCCGTGACTTTTTATATAATGGTGCCCATAGCTTTGGATGTTAGACTTCACGTAGCTTTTACTTGGTAATGATGAAAATCTCGAGGGGGCATTTGTTTGCGTAATCAGGACGGAATCACGTCCTTGTTCCGTTCAGTTCTGTCAAACATCCCTAGAATTGAGTTCCAAGACGAGAACCAATCGGATGAAACCGGGATCACGTGACTATAATTCCACCTCTTTCAATTCCACCTTTTTTGGTGGAGCCAGGAGTTATTTCCCTTTTTTTTCTTTAGGTTTGACGTGATAGCTTTCCTTTTTTTAAAATTCATTTTCTTTTTTTTCCTTTTCTTTTCTCTCACACCATATCTTTCATAAAATAAACTATTTAATAAATATAAAATAATTTTAATAAGGGATTAATATAATATTATTTATTACATATTATTTCATTAAAAAAGTTAAATATTTCATTAAATATAATTAATTAAAAATGATATTTTTTATATTTAAGTAATATATTTTTTAACAAAATTTTTCCAATAAAAAAATTTTATTTTAATTAATAATAAAAATTATACTTTATAATTATAATAATTATTTTTAATTCAAAATCATTAAAAATTCATTATCACATTTATTTTTTCCTATCATATCAACCATTTTATTCCACGTCATCAAATTTCACTCAAATCAAATACAATCTGAATTAATCTATCAATTCAACTATGCACCGATAACTTAAGAAAAATCACGATTCCGTTTTCAAACGATCCCAAACGTGATTTCACCTTGGCGATTACCTTGATGTCATGATTCTGACGTGGTCTTCACACGTTGTGAAATAATGTTGGCCAATTTTCGATGCATATTGGTGTCCTTTCATTGAGAAACTTCTTCCAATCATTTTATATTTTAGATGATTTTCCTACAAATAACACAAATCTAGATAGTTCGATGGCTGAGAAACAAATAATCAATAAAAAGGACGCATGTAATGATAAAGTTAATCGAGATAATATTAAATTCAAGCTTAGTTACATGTTAAAATATGCATGCATTACCGCTTGTTACAAGTGAATATCAATCAAAACGAATTCAGCAACCATTGATAAAACATCAAAACATACAAATATCAAGAGGATGGAATGGATTATTAACACACAATAAAAGTGCAAAATAATAAAATAGCAAAATATTGATTATACTCACTCCGGACCTAAAGTCTAGCCAACAAGTTACATAAGAACTAATGGCAAAATCTCTACATGAATAATATCCATCTTGAAACATCAAAACATAAATTGCAAAATATCTAAAGTACAAAATAAAATAAAATCAGAAGATGAATATAACAACTCTTTCCTCCTCCTCCTCCTCCTCCTCCTCCTCCTCCTCCTCCTCCTCCTCCATGGTGTGTCACACCTAATATGCTCTTTACAGATGTTCATTCTTCCATGCAAAGGAAGCTTCCTTTCTAAGGAAATTTTTGGCAGAAGAAGCAAAACAACTGTTAGTCCCCAACTTGAGATGCTTGCCTCAGCTGCCACTAGTTCGCCCGAACTTTAATCTCTTCCTTCAGCTACCATCAGTGTCAAAATGTCCGGGTAGGAATTTCCCTTTTCAGCTATACCACCGGCTTCAAAAGAGTACGATTATGAAGTGTCTCTTAATTAAATAGCTGCTATCAACTTCATAGCACCTGGGTTTGAATCACTATCGCCGATATTCCTGCAACATAAATCATTTCAAATTCATGAATTTTTACATGGCAATTTGAAGGTTGATAGGAAATCAAGTAATCATATGGGGGATTAATAGAATTATGAAGAAAAATTTCATAAGATAAAATTGTGCAAAGAGAAGACATAAAACTAACATTAAAGACACAATTTCTCATACAGAAATGTCTATAAAATTCTGCATCATCAGACAACAAATTCTCGACAAATGACTAGACAGATCCTTGAGACCCATGTTCATGCCTAATCTTGGCACCTGCTAAATTGTTTTTCCTCTTCTATTCCTTTTGACTAATCTAATGGTACGCTGGATTATGAGAGATGAGATTTTCGAATAAACTTTATCCATGTGTGTGTGTAGAGAGCGAGAGTGGATGTACAATATTTTTTATTTATATATGACATTAAGTTATTTAATGAGTTAAAATAATATTTACTATATAAATAATTATTTTCCTTTCCCAAAATTAAAATCTCTACTTTATATAATTTGATCTTTTTAATTGACATATCATCCATCAATATACGTGTGTGATTTGAAGTGTTTTTTATATGCTAATCCGGATATAGCGTCCGAGCAAGATAACCGGAGGCAACCAATGTTAGGTTGTGATTTTGGATGATCTCATTAAAGGGAAATAAGGGGAAGGGAAAAAGGGGAAGGAAAGGGAGAAAGATAATTCTTTTTACCTTCTCAGCACCCGAAATCGAAAATAAGGCCAAATAAAAGAAAATAGAGAGAAATATTCTAAAATAATTCCATTCATTTTTCTCTATTCTCCTCTTTTAAAGTTTAATTCAAATTAGGAGAAAATCTCCTCTCCGTCTATAACTCTCTTTTCCTTTCGTACAAACATAAGCTTAAGCTTTTAGCTTAACAAACCACGAGGTCAAACCGAGCAAGCAAGTTGAAGGCCCAAACCATGCAAGCTTCCACGCCCCTGGTTCTAAAATGAGTTTTGCCACGTCCATGCATGCATGCATGCACGCTTCGCTCCTCTCAAGTCCAACTGGTCAGCATTATACATACTTAAAAAGTAGTGACCACGAAACATGTCATCTTTGCCCATACAAAAAGATGGTGGAAAACGACGCCAAAATTTTGAATCACATGTCGTCACACACAGCACAAGTCAAAAGACATAAGGTAATGTTTTGAGCAGTAGTGAACCTGCTCAACTTGGAAGCATCCGAACGGCCAGCCATGCACACGCTTTTCATAGAGCAGTCCATTGTGGAAGTCGTCATCTATGACAAGGAGACGCGGACGTGCTCCTATAAATGCCCCGTTGCAGGGGCTTTGCATCATCCTGAACTGTATACTCGAACTTTTTAAGTGAACACAAGCTACTATATACACAACACACTCACTGCAGCTAGTTTGATTTGCTATCCTTATCTGCTTTGTAGAACCAGCCATGGGATCCTGCTTCCAAGCACTCCTCGCCTTTGCCGCACTAGTCACCCTGCTCCCCTCCGGGGCTGAAGCGCAGCTGTCGGCGTCGTTCTACGACACCACGTGCCCCAACTTGCAGGGCATCGTCCGCTCGGCCGTGGCGCAGGCCGTGAGCAAGGAGCCTCGGATGGGCGCGTCCATCCTCCGCCTCTTCTTCCACGACTGCTTCGTCAATGTGAGACCACTCCGCTGTGAACGATCTATTTTTATCTATTCGAGCGTTTAGTTTAGTTTCGTGCGTTGACATTTTTTGGTTCTTTTTTTCTTTTTGTTGCAGGGCTGCGACGCGTCCATCCTCCTGGACGACACTCCGGCGTTCACCGGCGAGAAGAAGGCGTTCCCGAATCTGAACTCCGCTCGGGGATACGAAGTCATCGACGCCATCAAGGCGAACGTGGAGGATGCATGCAAAGCCACCGTGTCATGCGCGGACGTCCTCGCGCTCGCCGCTCGCTATTCCGTCGCATTGGTCAGTATCATCATATTATCACGGGCTCTCCCGTCGATCGCAACCTCTTCACTAATTGGGACCTCAAGCTGAACTTGCTTACTAATTCTGTAGCTGGGTGGGCCAACGTGGACGGTACAATTGGGACGCAGAGACGCGCGGACGGCGAGCCAAACCGACGCGAACAACAACCTCCCGGGGCCTTCATCCACACTCTCCGAACTCGTCAACAAGTTCGCTGTGAAGGGCCTGAGCGCACGAGACATGACGGCGCTGTCGGGCGCGCACACCATCGGGCAGGCACAGTGCCGCAACTTCCGGTCTCACGTCTATGCCGACGGCAACGTCAATCCGGGATTCGCGGCTCTCAGGGAGCAAACCTGCCCGCAGTCCGGTGGTGACGCAAATTTGGCCCCCTTCGACGTGCAGACCCCGAACAGGTTCGACAACGGGTACTACAAGGACCTCGTGGCACAAAAGGGGCTGCTGCACTCCGACCAGGAGCTGTTCAACAACGGGTCACAGGACGCGCTGGTGGCAGTGTACAGCGCCCACAACGGACTGTTCGCCATGGACTTCGCGGTGGCGATGGTGAAGATGGGAGCCATCAGCCCATTGACAGGGCTTAGTGGCGAGGTCAGACTCAACTGCAGGAAGATCAACTAGTTATATATGTAATGCACGCTCGGATGCATCCATTGCTCGGCGTAGCTTTCGATTTGTCAGCGTATTAAACTGCACAAAAATGTGGAATTCGATTTCTGCATTATTGTGCTTCAATTTTCCAGACATGGAATGAATTGTAAAATTCAGTTCTGGAGAAAATAAAATTTTGCAACTTTAGTTTAAGTGGATGCACGTGATTTACCTATGCATTGGTAGAGCCTCTATTTTTCGAAGTTAAAAGGAAACCTGTTAGTGCCTTAGTGGGAGACGAAATTGCACAAACAGACGAGATTAATGATCTTGGACTACGTCCTCTTCTCGCGACGCTTTTTGTTATGCAATATTGATAATTAAAAAAAATGAGATAATTTAGTAGCCATGAAATTTATATAGACAATTTCAATACAAAATAGAAAATAAAATTGCCCTCTCAAAAATACTGTCCGAACAACGAGACTCCCGAATGGGATGGATGACTTTATTGCTACCATTGTTTAAGCGCCTTGACTAACACAAGAATCATATAGAGTTATATTTGAATTAAGATTCAATACATTATTAATAAAAATCTGCACATTTGACTTGAATCATCATAAGAGCATAAATATTTTCAATGTCATGCCACCGCCAATCTCATCTTGGAGCTTTAACTAGGTGTTGATGTTTAGTAAGTTGAAACTTGCTATGAGGAACTGCTATCTACAGTATCAATATTTCACTTTTGATCATCTTCTCAGTACGGATAAAGTATATCTTACATTAATGTATTTGTTTTTTTATAATGCACTTGATCTTTGGCTACATATATTGCATTCAAGTTGTCACAATGCACTATAGCTTACTCCTAATGTAATTTGGAATATCCAATTAGGCTTTTCGATCATGTCTTTCTTAGTAACATTTGTTAGTACCATAAACTTTGCATCTGTGATAGATAACGTAACTGAAGTGTGACTTTTCAGCCAATAATCAAACTGTACAAAGTGAAGACATATTTCGTCATAAATTGTCTTCCATCATGTATCTGAGTAACTTGCAACTAAACATTATTCACCACTTCTGTATATGAGGCAAATATCATATGTTCCTCTTAGATATCGAAAAATGTGTTTCATTGTTTGCCAATGCTCTTTTCCAACACTAATTGCATGAGCAATGTCAAGTCTCGTGTGGACCATAGAGATTTCCAACAACGCTAGAATTGGAAATCTGAGGCATGTATTCATTCTCTGCTTTTGACTGTGATGCAAAGGCAATAGACATATAAATATTTTAAACTGATGAAGTATTTAAAGACTTTGCTCTAAATAGTCCAAAACTGATTAAATCTTCTGAATATAACTTTTCTGATATAAAAAGAGTTTATCCTATGGCGATCCCTTAATATCATCACCCCCAAAAATTTCTTAGTTGCACCTATGTCCTTCATGTCGAATTCTACACTAAGTAATTTCGTCAGATTCTGAATTTCTGATATGTCCATAGCAACAATGAACATATCATCAACATATAAGAGCAAATAGGTGATGGAGTCGTCCTTCACCCTTCTTATGATATATGCAACAATTTCTTGAGTCTGCTACTGAATCTCTCAATGATCATAAAGTTATCAAATATTTTGTACCACTGACTGTGAGACTACTTGAGGCCATACAAAAATTTCTTGAGTCTGCAAATTTGATCTTCCTTGTGTGGAATGGAGAATTCTTCTGGATGGCTCATGAGAATTTCTTCTTCAAATTCTCCATACAGGAAGGTAGTCTTCACATCTAGTTGCTGAAGCTCTAAATTCTAATGTACTACAAGAACAAGAAGCTCTCCTGATGGAAATATGTTTGACAATAGGTGATAATATCTCATTGTAGTCCACTCTTCTTTCTAACTATAGCCCCTTGCGCAACCAGTCATGTTTTCTATCTTGTATCTTCAACTCCTAGAATTTCAACCTTCTTATTGAAGATCCACTTGCAACCAATAACCTTTATGTTTTTAGGTAACTTGATCAACTCCCATATTGATTCTTATGAAGAGATTTCATCTCCTTGTCGATAGTAGTGATCCATTATTCAAATTCAACACATGCGATGGTGTCCTTGTAAGAAGATGACTCTAGGGACTCTACCTCTTCAACTATATGCAATGCATAAGTAACTATGTTCTCAAAGTCATATCTCCTAAATCTGAGGAGGACCCACTTATTTATGAGGGTATCTTGTAGCAATTGGCTCCTCCTCTGGTTGCTTATAAAGTTCGTTCTGGTTGTTGGTTGTGCTTCTCTATGTGATTCTTCTACATCATCCTCGGATGGAGTGACTTCAATCTTCACCTATTAGTTTGCACTCGCTTCTGTTGTGTCAACAGTCTTCACCTTTAACTAAAGCATTGATGTTTCAAAGGCTACACTTTTATTGTGGATGGCTCTATGTTCTAAGAGAGATCAAATCTTGTAGCCTTTCACTCCTACACTAGCCCATGAACAACTTCTTCTTTGGCACTTGGCTCCAATTTTTATTCACTGACATGATAATATACTAGACAATCACAAACTTTTATATTAGAATAATCAGTAAGACTTCCTGACCGTACCTCGGTAGCAGTTTTGAGATCAATTGAAATCACAAGGCATCTGTTCACCAAGTAACAAGTTGTTTTAACAACTTTAGCTCAGAATGTTTTGTTCAGGCCAAGAGCATGCACTTGCACTCTCCAGAAGCATTATGTTCATTTGTTTTGTCACTCCATTCTATTGCGGGTATATCTAACAATAATAGCGGAGCTAGGGTAAGTTCTTAGCGGATCCAACATCTAATATTATCCTATTTTTATTATTGTTTTGATAAATGCCATACATATCTTATATTGTGATGTTTAACAATATCTTCATCTTTGCATAATTGATTTAATTCAATATAACAGAACTGTAGACCATTGTCAGTGCGGAGACGCTTCACTTTCTTTGGCGTCTCATTCTCCACCATCAAAACCTTCCACTATTTGAACACCTTGAAGGACTCGCTCTTGTGTTTCATCAAGAATAGATAAGTCATCATCGAGTAGTCATCAATTACAGACAAAAAGTATCTACCACCTCCCAATGATGAGACATGAGAGGGACCCCAACAATCAGCATGAATGTAATAAAGTGTCGCCTTCATCCTATGCACTATCTTGCCAAACGGAGGTTTTCGTTGTTTGCCAAAAACACAGTGCTTGCATAAATCAATTTCAGAGACCTTCTAACATCTCATAAGATCTCGTTTGTTGAGGATGTTTTTCCCATTCTGACCCATATGTCCAAGTCGCATCTGCCACAATTTGAACTTTTCTGGTTCTGATGAACTAGTCACAATAGTAATACTGGAGACTATGGTGCCTTGTAATATGTACAAGGACTTATATCTGACTTCTTTCAAAATTGTAGTACATCCTTCATAACTGTGAGGATGTCTCCAACATCACTGATATATCAATTTAAAATTACTAGTGATATCAAATTCTTATTCAATTGTGAAACATGACGAACATCTGTCAACATCTTCACCATATTGTCATGAGTCTTGATTTGCACAAAATTGGTCCCAACTATCACACACGATGCATTATTACCCAATTCCATCATTAGTGTTTGATAAGATAAGAACCATTTTTTGTTTGGAGTCATGTGATGAGAACATCCTGAATCAAGAACACAGTCATCCTCCAGTCATCCTTGGTCACCAAATCATCTTCTAAATCTTCATTTTCATGTGTGATGCATGCATTTTTATACATGTTTTGCATGCATCATTTAGGTTATTTTCATTGTTTTTATCATTACATGCATCTATTTTCTTATTTATTTTTTAAAATTCTTTCAAGTCAGAAGCTACCCACTTTTGATATATTTGATCTCAGGATTATCATTTCGGATGTGTGAAATGATTGGACCAAAAGAATGCAGAAATCGAAGCAAAAATGGTCAACTTCATACTCGGGCTGGGCTAATTGAGAGATCGAGTTCGTGTTGAACTTGGCCCGACAACCCAAACTCGGGCTGGGTTGGATCTGACCCGGGCTAGATTACTACATTAGGTACATTAGGATGGCCTGCATTGACCATCATGATTTATTAGTCAAGTTTCATGTGGATTCGAGCTCCAAAATCAACTCGAAACCCTAGGGTGCCGTTTGGTTACAGGTTAATTGATGAATTATGTAGGTATTCCGCGGGTTATAACCAAATGCAGCATTTATTCTACAAAAAGTACAAAGGGTAAAGTTACCATTTTTAAAAAAGCTAATCTCATGAATAGTGAAAAAATGAGAGTTAATGTATTCTTTATATCAAGTGGAATAGATAATCTGATGTAAATTTCAAAAATTGACTAATCTACCGGATTATGTCTTAACCACATACAAACTTAACCCCCCCAACCAAACAAGGCCTAGGAGGCTGCCATACCTATAAACATGGATGTATCATGAACACACATGTGACGCAATCTCGGAGTTTGTAGCCCTAGCCGCACCAAAAATGAGAGACGAAGTTCTATTGCGCACCCTGCAAATCAATCGAGAACTAGAAGGTTTTGAGGCTTCGGACGATCATTAGGAGCATTGTTTCGGCCACGACTTGTTCCAGATACCATTCACCACATGAGAGTTCAATCTACAATTTTCAATCTTTATTTTATAGTTTACTCCTCGAACTGGATGATTAGTTTTTCCAATTATGGATTAGTTTAGTTGTTAAAGGAAAACTATGTTGAACTATGGTTTTCTTTTAGTATATTTTATTATTTAGACTTCTAAGAGCATGGATATGATGTAGGTTTAATACTTTATTTGAGTCAATTCATATATTGCATTATTTTTGTGTAATTTGCATGATAATTCATCAAGAAACTTCATCACAATTCTCCTGTATGAAAAACCAAGACTCAGTATGTACCAACCCGAGCAGGGTTCCTTCATTATTTCTACCGAAGAGAAATTTTGTGTCAGTCCAGGTTGAGTTCTATTATTTTGCTATTTTTTTAGTAAATTAGTTTTAATTGCTAAATAAAGTAGATTGGTGTTAGATCGAGTTTTCCGATGTCTTTAATTTTACTTATATTTAAGATAGTTGGGTTCTCAAATTTTTTTGTCCTTTTACTTTAAGCAACCTTTCATATTAATGCATCTTTATTTAAAGTTTATTAAAGTGAATTGAGTTTTCAACGTGCTTTGATTACATTCCTTAGTGGGGGGTAGTTAAGTTCTCAAGTTTTTTAGTTTGTTTCAACGTGCTTTGATTAAATTAAGTCTCCATTTCTTTTCTACAAGAAGTCTATATTTGATTAATTGTTAATTAAGAGAATATCATAGGGATACAAATTTTGAATTCTAATTTTCTCTCTTATTAATTAAAGGCATCATTCTCTTTGATTGTCATTAGTTCGGATTACTTTTATCTAAAATCAGTTCTAGTTAATTTCTCAATTAATAAACTTAAGTTAGAAAGATAAAAATCTAGATTAGTCTTCATGGGTCCAATACTCTATTCACTCTTTATTACTTGATACGATCTAGCATACTTGCTAGTATTTTTGCGCATAATTTGCACGCATCAAATTTTTAGTATCGTTGTTGGGGACAATTTCTAATTCTTTTCACTTTTGTTTGTTAAATTGAGAGTTCTTTTCTATTTCTTGCACTTTTGAATATTTTATATTGCATATTTTTATTTGAAATTTGTCACTTCATATACTTTTATGAATTTTTATTTGTGATATTTTCAAGAAAATTTGGTTAGAGACAACTTGATCAATTTTGAATGGCATCAAAGAATAAATTCAAGCCACAAGCCAAGACAATTGAATATAGCAACACGATAAAAGTTCTTGGAGAGGAACAACTTGAAACTTTATGTAGCCACCAACAAGAAGGCACTTCTGCACCTAAAATTATATAAGTTGATATATACTTTCTAGGATAAAATACTACCATGCCACCCCATGCATGTGTAGAAGAAAGATATATTTCCATCTTTGATAAGAATTTTGACGATGGTATAGTCATATGTAATAATTGGAGGATAATTTTCTAAGCATGGTTTTTTAGATGAGCCAATTTGAGAAGATAAACTTGCAACCTACTTCTCTAGTGCTTGGAACATCGCCTCCATCTCCTGAAATTTGTTTTGAACCATGAATGGTTGTGGAGGAGGAGGAATATCATTATTGATTTTTATTTGAGCCTTCAACTGAATCAAGTGTGCTTCTAAGGACTGAATGAGTTGATCTTGAAGGTATTTTGTTCTCAACTGTTGAAATGAATTGGCAAAGCATCCCCTCCAAGTTGGTCCTTGATACAGTTGATGATTTATCTTCATGTAGAGATACAATAGGAGCACTTGGACTACACAGTGGAGGATAAAGACGACAAGTGAGTATGTAATTGAAGACGTAAAGGTTGGAGGGAGACCTTTGGAAGTTCCAACCACAACTACAAACTTGCCTCAAAATTCACTACAAGAAAAGGAGGAAGTTGCATTATTAACACCATCAACATCAAAAGCACTAACCACATCCCAACAATGGTGACCAAAAAGCCCAAAAGAAAATTAAATTGGAGAGAAATCACAATATGAAATAAGAGGTAAAGCCAAAATCATTGAAGAAGATTACAAAAAGCTAGATTCGGTTGGGTGTGTATTCACTCATGTTTGCTGAGCTCATCACATTAGATGTTTACGATCATATCAACTACCGACAGGACAACCTGAGCCACGGTACAACTCAGGCCGTGGAACAACTCGTGTATCCCATAATTCAAAAAATGAAAAAAAAGTTAAGAACCCAACCTGGGTTACCCGAACACCGGTCGGGTTTATCATCTTCTCCATAAATAGCCCAGGACCCAACTTGCTACAACTACAAAAGACCCCGACTCGGGCTCTTCTAAACTCGGGCCACGCTTTGCGCACTAGAACTTCACACAATTTTCTTACACGCTTTCTTTCAAGTCAATATTCAATCCTCAAATCTCGCTGATCAATTGCCACCGAAATATCTATATCACCAGCCTTTAGTCTAGCAAAGATTCTATACGGTTATTGAGGTTGGGTTTCACCTTGTGCAGGACCACATCGACAATAGTCTCCATCTTCTTCGATGACATCAACCCCTCTGGCGGCTTCTGTTCTTAATTCCTTCCAATCTGCCTCACCAAGCCTACGCTGCCATCATTCTCATAGCCACATGACCATCAACCATCTCCGATGATCAAAGCTACCACAACCTTATGCTTTAGCATCGCCGACACTCGTCACATCCTTTGGCACACACTCCATGCTTCCATGGCCATCACCGTGCCCGACGTCGGAGTTGTGTCCTTCCCAAGTCATCATCAGCCTTCATCATTTATCCATTCGACGATGAGATTTCATCGACCTCTCTCCTCTCCCAGATCTATGCTGCCTCGACCTTATCGAGTTCGCGGGGGGCTGAAGTCGACACCGACAATACCAGGCACGACACCAACGATGACCCACCACCATCACTACATTACATCTTAGCATATGATCTACTTCTCAAACGTTGGCATCCATCACGCAGACCAAGGTGGGTTGCTAGTGTGTCTTCTCTGATACAGAGTTCGCCACAGCTTCTCTGGCACCATCACATCCTCTGCAACAAGCGTCGCCAGCCTGCACCACCATCACCCATCATCTTCTCCCACATCGAAGTAAGAGCCAAACCCTTTGTGACGCGGAGTTGTTGGTTCCTCCTCATGATCATCACCAGCGACTCCTCTGCTAGATCCTCCCTAGCAACAAAAGTAGGCACTCCTCCAGCGCCAACTCGACCCAGTTGTAGTTGGAGCTCCTTCTCGAGCGACATCTACCTATGACCGGAAGGCTCATTCGAGTTCCAGCCCAGCCCGACCGTGCTCCTCATCCGCTCAGCCACCAATCACATCTTCATCGAATAGCTCGAACCGCGGTTTCGATATCCCAGGCCAAGATCCACCTCAGATCAATGAAAACATAACCTAGGTTGCGCCATTTGTACACTCGAGTCTGGTTATTCTACGCCAAAAGCATATTTTTTTCATCATAAACCTAGGTCATGTCCTTTGTTCACCCGGGCCACATTTTAGCATTCAAAGGCAGTTTTCCAGTCTATTTTTCTCAGCATGTCACATTGCCGAAAGTTTCCTTTTTCCAGATCTCACCGCAATGTTGACCTTAATGAAGATGCAGCTGAAACCCTTCAACCAGAAGGACCACCACCTCAGCCAACTCAATTAGAATTTTGGGATGCTAAACAAAGAAAATGCTATCATAATGCCTTCTGCTTCAACATCACATCCATCAGATATACTTGCATGCAGACCATGACGGACCTGAATATCACCGATGATATTATATTATTATTTTAGAGGAGAGTTGATGTCATCTTTGCAGCAGCATTGGCCCACATATGAGAAGCTTTTCCACGAGTTCTTTAGTTCTTTTGAAGCCTCTCATCTTGAGGGTGAAGGTGGGCCACCTCGAGTTAGCTTTCGCCTCTACAATTGAAAATATAATTTATTGATCACCGAGTTTAACTCGATCTATGGTTTTTCTGCAATGAATTTATCTGAATTTCCTCCTCAGTGCAAGACAATTGAATTTGGAAGTATGTAACAAATGATGAGCATCTTGTTTCTTTTGAAGGTGAAAGCTGAGTCATATTCAAAATCATGTGTTCTGATATGCACATAAAATCTTATCTTACATGATATGCGGCCGAGGAGAGAGAGAAGGGGCGGTCAATCTTATAAAGATCCTAATACTTTGGACCATGGTGGAGAGGTCCAAGTCAAGTTGGGAGCATTTTTAGTAGATAATTTTTAAAAGCATGCTCGACGGACTTCTTGCAAATTAATAATGGGTGATTTAATCACTTTGATAGCGTTATACACTCTTGAGCCCATTGAGCCATCTTTTATTGGCATGAGCTTTGTTTATCTGGTCACGATGACACCAAACGGTCTTGTCTTGTGCAAACTTTGACTAGTTCACCGTCTTTGATCAGGAAAATTGGTTATATTTTCCACCTTTGAGACATCCTATTCCAAGTTGTTTTCCTAGTTCTCTGAGTAGGATGAGCCACATGATGAGGACCTGATTCATATGCAGGACAAGGGGGCCTTCACACTATTAGCATACACCTTTTATAGCTCCGAGTCCACCGCTCCAGTCCAGTTCTACATCTCAGCCAACTTACTCTTATGCTCTTGCCTATTTTGACGTTTCAGCTGCAGGATTCTTTAGCCAGGAACGACGGTATCAAATGATGCAGCAGCACCATCAGAAGACTCAAGCATAGTTCTACATGCTCACCGACCGTCATTCGACCGAGTTTTATTTGGGCAGTACTCGCCACCTCCGGAGATGGGCTAGTTGGTTGTGTATTTTCCTTTCTTATTTTTTCTTTTATTGAGTCTTTCATCTTGTACACCTTACCTTGTTCGGCTAATACTGAGGACAGTGTCTAGTTCAAACTTGGGGGAGGTTACATTTCATGCATCATATTTGCCTATTGTACTGCACCAACATGTTTGCTTTCGTTATTTTATTTTCATATTGCATGTTTGCTTTATATATGCATCTTACGAAAAAATGTAAAATTTTCAAAAATCACAAAATTACCATATTTCCTTTATTGTTTGTACTTCTTAATTGCGCTTAAGTAAAATTCAAGGACACACTATGCATTTATGAAATTTTATTGTCATAATTTTACTTGTTCTATCACCTTATCAGTGGGTAAATTGGGAAGTGTGTGTTTTCAGTACTTAGACCACTAATTATTGTTAATGCTCGCATTTCATTTCTTATTTTTATTTTACATCTCGATGGTAATAGAATTTATATTGAATGGATAAAATATTTTATGAGCTTATGAAAAAAAATCAAATAAGTTAAAAAAGGGTTAGTTGAACCCCAAAAACATGTGTGAAAATGATGAAAAAAATGCGGCAAAAATAAAATTGAGGCGATTATAACTGTCATCCAACACCTTAGTGTGTTCGGACAATTAGACTCAGGAAATTCTTGTCTGGTGACCTAAGGCCAACTAGTATGATATCTATCAGTTGAAAGCCTATTACATGGATAATCTTGAACAATACGAAGAATCACACAAGTAGTAAACAAAACATTAAATAAAAAAAATATAAGCTCACTATATACTTTTGCTTTCAACATTAATGTTCTTATTTGATAGTTCTGTGTTTTCTTGCATGGAGCTTAACTAGAATAAGTTTAATTTTTTTAAGATTCAAAACTTTTATGAGGCAGGGAAATTGGAATGAGGATAGACACTTTGGTTGTGATGAACTTGTAAAATGATGGTAATATAAAAAACATTAGTCATGGGATGGAGAATGGTTCAGTTATGACTCTTGAGTCTTGCCTTGAAGCTTTCTTGAGGACAAGCAAGTGTTTAAGCTTAAAGAAGTTTGATGCATGTATTTTTATATATATATTACATGCATCATTTAGGTTATTTTTTACAGTTTTTACCATTACACGAATCTATTTTGATCTCAAGATGTATTTTCTTAAATTCTTTCAAGTCGGAAGCTACCAACTTATGGTGTATCTTAACCTCAATATTATTATTTCGGAGGTGCGAAATGATTGGACTAAAAGAATGCAAAAATCGGAGTAGAAATGACATTGTTCAATACTATATAAGAACCCTGGTCGGGTCAGCTTCGTACCCGAGCCGGATTGGATCTGACTCGGGCTAGGTTATTACATCAGATGGCCTACGTTGACGGTCGTGATTTATTGGGCAAGTTTCATGCAGATTAGAACCCCGAAATCAACTCCTAACCCTAGGAGGCTGCCATACCTATTAATATGGATGTACCATGAACACACATGAGATGCAATCTTGGAGTCTCAAGCTCTAGCTGCACTAGAAATGAGAAATGAAGTTCTATTACATGCCACTTCAAATCAATCGAGAACTGGAAGATTTTGATGTTTCGAGCAGATCGTTCTGAGCATTGTTTCGCCCAAGACATTCTCAAGATACAACATCCACCACTTGAGAGTTTGATCTATAGTTTTCGATCTTTATTTTATATTTTAATCCTCGAATTTGATGATTAGTTCTTTCAATTATGGATTAGTTTAGTTGTTAGAGGAAGACTATGTTGAACTTCAGCTTTTTTAGTATATTTTATTATTTATACTTCTGATAAAAATGGATATGATGTATGTTTAATGCCTTATTTGAGTCAATTCATATCTTGCATTAGTTTTGTGCAATTTACGTGATAATTCATCAAGAAACTTCATCACAAATCACATGTACGAAGAACCCGGGCCGAGTAGGTACCAACAGGCCGACTTCCTTCATTATTTTTGTCGAAAAGAAACTTTGTGTCAACCCGGGCCGAGTTCCATCATACGTAAGCCGAGTTATGTTATTTTGATATTTTTGTTAGTAAATTAGTTTTAATTGTTGATAATTGTGTTATTAGATGGAGGTTTTCAACTTAAAGTGTCTTAGATAAAGTAAATTGGATATGATCAAGTTTTCAATGTCTTTAATTTTATTCTATTTAAGAGAGTTGGGTTCTCAAGTTTTTTAGTCATTTATTTTAAGCAACATTTCATGTTAATGCACTTTTAGTTGAGAGTATATTAAAGTGGATTGAGTTTTTAATGTACTTTGATTATATTCTTACTAAGATAATTAGGTTCTCAAGGTTTTTAGTCCTATATCTTTTATTTATTTATTTTCCTTTTTACAAGAAGTCTATATTTAATTGATTGTTAATTAACTACGACAATAGTGTCTTCTTCTTTTTAGGGCAATTCTTCTTTTAGTGACCTAGTTCCTTGTAATAATTGTCTGTGTCTTTCGTAGTAATTTTCTTCTTCTGCCGCTTGGATTTTTTTGAAGTCGAGATATGTCCCCTCTCAGCAGCCGACACCAATTCCACAAGTTGAGTCTCTATAGAATTTCCAAATGTCCTATGCCGAAGTTCACAAGTATGGAGACTCGAATTTACTTCTTCCAAACTTATAGATTCCTTCCCGATAATCATACATTGAACAAAGTTATCATATGATGGAGGAAGTGAAACTAATAGAAGTAGAATAGCATCTTCATCCTCAATCTTTACATCAAGATTTCTCAATCATCAACAAACAATTCAATTGATCAAGATGTTCCTTCATAGGGGTACTTTCTTGCATGCGGGGGATGAACAAACGTTGCTTCACCAACAACTTGTTGGTGAGGAACTTCATCATGCACATATCACTTTCAAGTCTCAACCATAGACTAACCATCGTTTCTTCATCTGCGACCTCGATTATCATCTCGGAGGGTGAACAAATGTTGCTTCACCAACAACTTGTTGGTGAGGAACTTCGTCATGCACATATCACTTTCGAGTCTCAACCACAGACCAACCACCATTTCTTAATCTACAACCTCGATTATCATCTCATCTGCCATGCACAATCGAATCATCAAGTTCCCCTTCTCTTCTGCATTGTCATTCCTCGGGTTTGGTCTTTTGGCCTTTTCCCTTTAGATCACAATAGGCGTTCGGATTTTCTGTTGCTTAGTAAGTGCACCGCATCTTCAACTTCTCCACCTTCTCTGCTTGATTGAGAATCACAAATGAATCCTAAGGCTTTGATACCAATTTGTTACGAAAAAGAGTGTGAGAAAAATTGCACACACATAAAAGAACACGCGATATTTACGAGGTTTACCCTAAATTAGGCTACGTCTTCAGGCGGCAGTTCTTTTTATTATGGAATATTAATAATTACAAGAATATGAAATAACCAAGTTGTCATGGAGTATGTATAGGAAACTTAAATACAAAATAGGAAAGAAATCCTGAAACTGTTTAGATTTCAAAGGCTTTCTTAAGGGGGATCCCCTAGATCTCCCCATAACCCCCCCCCCCCCCCCCCAACTCGTTATTTGGGCAGGAAGACCACCGTATGGAACTGTCGACTTCGTCGCCCTCATTGTTTAAGCGTCTGACTAAAGATCATATAGGATTATAATTGAATTAAGATTAAAGCATCATTAACAAAATCATTCTCTTCTCTTCCTCTTCCTCGTCCTCGGCAAGCCCCAACCACAGATATACACCCACTCCACCCCCACTTTGTTGTTGCGTGTAAATATGTACAATACTTATGCTAGTGATGTTTAAGCATCCTAATAGATAGAATCAATTTATTTATCATACTAGCTAAAGAATTTAATTGAACCTTACTTGATCAGGATAGACCTTGACTGACTGATCAAGCAAGGTCATTAGTATTTTTCTAGAAAATATTTTAAAATTTTGATATTATTCTTTTATGGTACTTCTCTTATTTTTATATTATCATCTTGTTACATTAAGAAATGCTACAATAATTAGGCATCATATTTTTTCAACTAATGTTTGCATAACTTGTTTTTCATATTTTATCCATTTTAATTATTTGTTAACCTTAGTTTTCTCATTAGTAGTAGACCTTGCTCAAGTTAATAATGAACAAATTAGCTATATTCTATTACTAAGTATATTTTGGGGATACTTGTTACTATGTATTATTCACTGAAGGTATGAAAGACCTTAGGACAATCAATGGCATAATTATTTTGGAGTACTTGTTACTCCCATATAATTCACCAAAAGTATGAAAGATCCTAGGACAATGATATATTAATAAGATGAAGAAACAAAAATTAAGAGACGTCAAAAGTCAAATGAACCATATTTTTTCCTAATAAGAGTTTGCACCTAAAATGAGTGTTATACCTTTCCTAAAAAGAAGACAATGTGATGGCTTAATCCAATACTCTATATTGCTTGTGTCATATCATATAGTTAAATAGAGTTAATTATAAATAAGATATGAGAAGTCAAAACGCGACTTCCAAATATTGCTAATTTTAATTTATAGCAATTAATGTTTCATTTCCTTTACACCATGTTTGCTTTAACATGAATGTTAATTTCATTATTGTTGTAACAACCCAGATGTTTAACAAAGTGAAATTTGGTACCAAAATCCTAATCTCCCTTATATAAAGGCCTAGACTCCCATTGTTGATCTCTTTTCTCTAACTTGACACTTGACGGCTAGACTTGAGGAAGGAGAAGGAAAAGCACAAGGAGGAAGAAGAGGAAGAGGAAGGAAAGGAAGGAAAAGAAGAAGGATTAATCAAGCTATGTAAAGGGGATCTAATTCATCTCTTCCCTCTCAATTTATGCATGATTGGATTGAGAGTAATAGAGATACCTTGTTCCTTATAAAGATTGTGATTGAGGGTTTGCATGTGAAAATGTTAGATGTGAAAGATGCTTTGAGGTGATCCACGATCAAAATTGCCATGCTTAGATCTACATGCCAGAGATCCATATTTTTAGATGTATTGGGGGATGTAACCCTATATCCACATGAATGAAAGGAATTGCATGTTTTAATATTCCTTTTTATGCCAAATGTTTACAATTCATATTTGAAATCATTAGAATGTTTTGGATTGTTTTTCTAAAGTTTACATCTCAAAATCTATAAATTTTTTGGTTGAACATCAAAAAATCTAGACGTTGGCACGACCGTGGTTAGCGGGCAAAAGAAGGTAAACAAATAGGCTTTATGTAATTCCTGTAATACTTCTGTCGTGGCCTTTATAAGGCCAAGCATGGTCATGAGCGAGAAGATAGTAGAATGGACCAAAAAGTGGCTCGTCCCCAAGATGGCACGATCGTTACCAACACTTTGAGAATGAAGATTGAAATAGGGGCTCTGTGTCGTGAAGGTCATGACCGTTACCAACCCTTGGTCACATTTGAAGGTTATATATATTATTTGTAAAAAAACTTTCAAGATATATATGTTATATATTGATAATTGATGAATGTTTATGACAATTAGATATACAAAATGCATGTACAGTTGTAATTAGGTTAAAATATGAAGACTGAATGACGTAATATTGATTACTGATTGCAATCATAATATACCCAATTAAAGAATATTGTATAAATACCGACAACGTTATGTGTATTATTCCTAATCGTCCTGGGACGAGAGGAGCATCGTCTTCAAGTCTTAGTTAGCCTACTATGATGACAACAACATGATTAGCCAATTACTATAAGATCAAAAACTACTATTGAGAAGAACTGAAGTGTAAAGACTAATACCCATGAAAGTTACACATTGATGCATGTAAAATTGATAGCAAATGCTAAAACGTGCACTAGTAGCTCAAGTAATAAAGTAAATGAGTAGAGTTATCATTCCCACGAGGACGACTAATAATTTAGATTTTATTTGAACTTTGTTAATTGAGAAATTAAGAAAAGATTTGTTTTCAAGTGAAAATAAAATAAAATGATGAAATAAAAGAAATGATCACATGGATAAATAACGATTTGAAGATTAGAGCACCTAATTATTGTAGGATTCCAAGGGGCGCCAAGAGGGGGGTGAATTGATGTTTAACCGAAAATGTCGATTTTACGAAATTTGTCGCGGAAGCATAAAACTGATTCTTAAAAATCTTTGCAATTCATATTATAAACATAATATTAATGGGGAGAGAGAGTGAGAGAAATCAAACACGAAGACACCGATGGTTGTTGACGAGATTCGGCCATACCATGGCCTAGTCCCCGCTCTGACTTCTCGACCTTGAGACCGTTAGAGATTCCACTAATCTCTTCCTTTGTTCCAAATGGGGCAAGGAAGAAAGTCCTTTACACAACCACATTTTTCTCCGCTTCGAGAGGCAAGGCAACCTCTCCTCTTAAGAAGCTAATCCTTTCTCTCGCTCAAGAGGTAAGATTTGGAACCTCTTTTACACAGGAGCTCTCACAATCTTTCTGAAGAATAGTTTCTCTTTTACAATAGAACATTCACAATAAGAGAAGAGAGAAAGAAAGAAGCCTCTAAAATGATAACTTCAAAAGAAATGATCTCCTTTTAATTTCTTGAAGTTTTGCTTCAATGCTTAGATAGTTACTTTTGCTCCTGGCCTTGGCACTCCTTTTATAGGCTCTGGTATGTGAAAAATTCGTCCAGAATTAATTCCACATTTTTCTCCTCAAAATATAGCCATTACTGTTCATTTCAGTAATGGACTGGTCGACCGCATTTATTGACCGGTCGACCGGACTATATGATTGTTGCGCTGATTTCTCCAGTTGCCGCAGCTGGTCGGTCGACCGGACTATCGGTCGGTGTTTCGACCGATAGAGTCTCGCAGTTTTGATTTGTAATCGTTGAGCTGATCGGTCGGCCGCTGCATCGATCGGTCTGTTGACCGATACAGTGTCACAGTTTTCATTTGAGCAGCTTATATCTTGATTGGTCGACCGATAATCGGTCGACCGGACTGTCTCGACCGGCCTTCATAGCTTCGACCGGCAGGTTGACTGTCCTGCGCTATTTTGAGCATGACTTTCTGCTCGGTTATCCAAATTAGATGATCTTGGGTCTATTAAAAGCTAACATAATCCTCTACAACTCTTTGACATTCACATTCATCCAAAACTAATAAGATCAGTGCCAATTATTTAATTAAAGTGTAGTGCATAAAGTTATCTCTTTTTCTTTAAATTTTTTAGCATTTTATCTTTAATCATTCAAGGTTTGTATCATCAAAATATAATTTAATATGTCATTAAAACTTAGATCCAACAATTATCGCTACTAAAATGCAATAGAACTTCTCAACTTAGAATTAGTTGAATCAATAATAAAGTTGAATTCCCAAAATTAGTTAACCAATGTTTCAAACTTTAACTACTATCTTAAGAACAACTAGAACAAATCAATCATTTCAGTTTTTAACTTATCTAATTAATCATAAGATGTATTAAAATGAAATTAATATTAAAGACTTTCTCAAGTCACCTTAATAATTATACAAATTAAGTCTCTTTCGACTTATCTAATTGCGGCATGCAATGAATAAGATCGATCATAGAAACTATTATGAAAATAATTATTTCTTCTCTGATAGCAATCAAATCATAAATAATGGAATCAAAGGAAAGCATTAAACATGAAATTATGCTATTAAAGATTCAAACTAAAATACACTTGAGAAAGATTACAAAACACGTATAGGGTTCAACTAGAATGACCCTAATGAAAGAATCAATCTACTAAAGAATAACATCAAATCTAATATAAAAGAGTAGGAAAAGAAAATGAAGACCTCTTACAGTCGTTGTGCATGTGCTCTCTCGAGTTTTCGACAAAGCTTTGCTATTGTTCCCACTCTTCTATTTTTTCTAGGCTTCAAATCTATGCTTCAGGATACTTTTTCAAGTCCTCTTGTTTCTCCTTTTATAAATTTTCTCGTCCTCCAAAGGAAGAAACCAAAAATCTACGGTGGATAAAATTCGCCTTCAAAACGCCTAATCGTCCACCGTCACGGCCATGACATGACATAGACGATGTCCTCTCGCTTCAATTCACTCATGGTTGTGCACGTCATGGGATGTCCGTGGTTGAGGGCATGGTCGTGGCTTACTTTGATACGACCATGACAGTGACTGTTTGCCTTGGCTTGTAGTGGCACAATTGTGAGTCAATGGGGCACGGTCCTGACAAGTTGTTTTGAGCTTTATTTTCGTCTTTTCTCAATCTTTTTCTTGACATTTTGATTTCCTACGATAAAATCATCCAAACTTAGGTAGAAATCAAATCTTAAAGAAATTTTATAAAATAAATCAAATTTTCTTTTCCAAAGATAAAAATCTCTTAAAATGTTAATCAAATGACTTAAACTAATGTATGATTTTTCGTGCATCACACATGGAATAAGAATAAATAAAGTCACAAGTCATTAGATGTTCTATTTTAGAGTGTTTTATGAAAATGAATATTATCTCATTTTCTATGATATGATGTTACAAATTCTATCTTAAAGTCTTCCATTGAGAAATGTGGTTTATCTTATATTATTAATTATAGTTTCCATTGTATTAATTTATAATAATTTACTTATAATTATGTGATGGTGAACGGATTAACATGATCGAGAATTCTCCTAATTAAACCTCTCTCCCGCCCCCCTCCGCCTCCGCCGTCCCTCCCTTCACCAACTTATGTGATGGTGACCTAAACTTATATAGTTGTCTTATATAGTTTTATACTAAGAATGAAACACATTATGTTATGAGATATTATTATTGTTATACACGATATTTAGATTTTTGCATCAACTTATCATTACCTTTCATTTTGTATACTTCTTTATCTCTTATATTTTTTTTGTTTTTGCTAACATGTTATTTTACTTGAACAATCTCAATCATAGTCAAAATATTTGTGTATTTATGAAGTACCTTTGGGACAGGAGCTATAATATTCATTTGGGGCTGAGGGACAAAGTCTCCATCCCATCCTCACCATCTCTTCTCATTTGGGGCTGAGCTATAATATTAAGAATCATATACAATAAAATTTAGAAAATAAAATTATTAAATTAATATTCATTTGGGGCTCGGTGAGACGAAGGCATGCATCCTCGTTGGTGTTCCCTTTTTTGGAAGTGGCTCATTTTTTGGCCCTTGTTCTCACCGGAAGAAAATTTCTCCCGAGATGAGGGATTTCGGCCCGGCCATTTTCGCCACTCCTAGAGACATCAAGGCATTGGCGCGGACTAAATGTGTAAATGTAAGAAAAATGATACCAAATGCCCTTCAACTTTGACGTTTACTCAACGACATCCTCCAACTTCACTTTGTAACACGAATGTCCTCCATCTTATAATTTGTTCAGGGAATGTCCTTCTGACTGGGAATACCTGATTTTTTCGATCTGTCCGCTGACATGGCAATACTCTCTCCATCATGCAAGAGAGCATCCGACGTGGCACCGCCACGTAGACCCACATCAATAAATTAATTAAAAATATAAAATACAAAATAATAATATAATAAAAAAATTTAAAAAAAGAGGAGGAGGGGTGGTGAGGTCGCTGACGTGCGGCCCCCCTTTGATGCTCATTGGCGAGGACATGAGGGAGCCCCCCCCCCCCCTCCTTTCGTCTCCATGCCGATGATCGGAGAGGGAGGAGGGGCCTCACCACCCCTCCTCTTTTTAAAAAATTTTTATTGTAATTTTTTATTTTCTTTTTTTATTAATTTGTTGACGTGGAGTCTGCGTGGCGGTGTTACATCGAATGCTCTTCGACATGGCAGAGAGAGAGCATTGACACATCAACGGACAGATCGAGAAATCGGGTATTCTCAATTAGAAGGGCATTCCGTGAAATAAATTGTAAGATAGAGGATATTCGTGTTACAAAGTGAAGATGGAGGGCATTTAGTGTAGTTTTTTCATAAATGTGACTGTCAGAGCACTATCAATCGGTGGTTAGGAAAGTGGTTCGAGTCGAGTCAGTTTTTCGATCTAAAAATATCAATCGTTATTTTTTGGATTGGTTTTTTAAATTATAAAATCATCCTAAAATTATTTAGGAAAAAAATCACTCTCTAGCGGGTCAATTTTTTCAAGTGATTTTTTAAACCATTATTTTAATAAATAATATTTCCAAATAATATATAATAAGCTAAAATTAATATTGACTTATTTAGTTTTGTAACTAAATATAGGATATAGTAAAATAATTGATGACATCCAAATAAAAATTAGTAAATAAAAATGGTCTCCACTACCCCTAAAGTTTTTTGGGATGAGGTCCTAGTTTAAGCAAGTCAATTTTGCTTTATTTAAAAATCATCCTAAATTGTATTCGGTCTCTTAATTTTTTATTTTTTCGGATCGATATTTTTTGGTCGGGTACGTTTTTCGGTTCGATCAAGTTTTTCTTACACCCCTACCGGTGGTGTATATACTAACGGACCTTTTTGGTTGGCGGATATCTTTTAAAGAATAAAATTTTATTTTAAGAATATAATATTCTAATTATATTCTTATTTTATCTCTTATTTTGGTTGAATGGAAATCAATTTTATATTTATAATTAAATTATTTTATTATACATAATTTACATTTATTATAATTATAATTATTATTATTATATGATACTATATAGTTAAATAATGGAAAATAAAAAATGGTGAAAAAATAAAAAAAAGTAAAATATCTCTATTATGCTATTTTCGAAGAATATAGATATTCTTCAAATGAAATTATATTTAATAGTTTCACAGTTTTCTAAATAGTTTTGTGAAAGATGAAGTTTGACCAACTTAACTCTATTCTGTGTCACCTTTGACTACATTTTTTAGAGAATCAAGTTATTCTAGTGTTTATCTGCTAACCAAACGGCTCCTAAGAAAAGTTCGGGTGGAGTGGATAACAGTCACTCGTTATTAGGATAAAAGTCTTGAGTTCAAATATTGTGAACTTAAAAAAAAAATTATTGAGAGTCACGTGTTGTCTGAGCTAATAACAAATTAATCCAACTTGATGATAAGTTAATATTTTAATTTGTGACAAATACACACAATTATTATCGTCATATGGATTGAAGAATCAATGTCACTTTTTTGGGTGGCAATAGATAAAAACTAGTGGTGTATCCGTTGTACATAATTTAGGTTCACATGCATCCGTTGTTCGGACGTAGCTGTCGGTTGGGGTTAGCTACTAAAGTAAACTACACAAAATGTGGGATTCCAATTCTTTCCATTGCCATGTCTCTATCTTTTTTTCCTTTATTAACGATTTCAATCTACGAGACAGAAAAGCCCTTATTAACGATTTCCAATTCTTAATTGACCCCTGCTAGCTTTACAGTCTACTTTCCCTTTTGGGGATGAATGATCATTAAACGCTGCTCATTTTTTTTATTTCCATGCTTTAAATCCTACCAAATAAATAATAAGACTAACAAAATAAAATGATTTCCACGTATTTAGCTTCGTTTCCCTATTAAAGTAAAGGGTGAACTTAATTAACAAAATGACCAATTAATGCACTGTTGGAAGATTGCACCCATTGTTGAGTGTCCGTTCAAGAAAAGCTAAATAAGAAATTGAAATAAGTTTTCATTTAAAACATCAATATACATCACAATAATCTGAGTACAACTCAACCTAACCATGTATGGTTGATACCAGGGGTGTAGGCCAGATTTTTTTTCAGTGAGTTCAGTATTTACAACTAATTAAATAATAAAATTAAAGTATAACAAGTAAATATATGCATTTATTTTAAGCAATATCATAATCACTTACAAAAGGATATATTAAATTATATTTAATCAATAAATTTAAAAGTAAAACAATAGTAAGAGCAAGAAATATGTTATAATACATTGCATGACATGCAATCATAATTTTGGTGGTCATTCTTTTTCAAAAGAAATACGTCATAAACATAAATTACATAGGTGAAAAAATAAAATCTATTTAATGACTATCTCTTGAAAATTTTAAAATTATATTAAATAAATCATAAAAATAGTGCAACTATAGAATTATATGGAAAGCTATTAAATTTAGTAGATAAATTATGATAAAAAGGAAAAGAACCCAACCAATTATATCTATGATAAAAAAATATTATAACCAAAATAAATAAGTTAAAAGATAAAGAAGTAATATTGTAAATGTTGTCAATTCATTATCTCAGGTAGGAACTTGGACTAAAAGAAAGAAAAGGATCTAGTTGGATTTATTTTTCCAAACTAATGATGAAATAAGGAATAGAAAAAAAGGTCCCGTGGTTTTATTGGATGATTAGAGAACAGTGGGCTCTAATTAATTATTAGTGGGAGTCGGATTGAGCTTTAATTAACTAATATTTGGACTGGGATTGGGCTTCAATTACCCCGATTGAAAAGGGGGTAAAAAATATGGGCTTGTGAGAAGGGAAGAGAGAAGAGAATGATTTATGTGACTCCACATCAGCGAATGTTTGAGGAGAGAAAATATCGTGTCAGCACCCATTTGCATCACGTCAACTTCACAAATCGGAGACGGACGATAGCAGATAAAGAAAATATCGGATGAAAGGAATTAAAAGATAGAAGACATTCGTATTACAAAAGTTGAAAGATATAGCCGAGTAAACGTTAAAATTGAAGGGCATTTGGTGTTAAAAAAGACTGAATTATATAAGAGAAAAATGATATGTTCACCCCGTTCACCATTGATCACGCTTGTCAATAACGTTGTCCTACTATCAATTCCAGACAATCGAATTGTCCATTAATGATCTGAATCGATAGCTTACACCTCCATTAATATTCTAGAAAATGCCCCCGCGGCCCACATGGGCAAAGGCGCGGACCGCATAACGTGCGCGCGGATCGCGATCTGAATTGCGTGCCGCGAGAATCACACTTTGTGCATCATGCGCGATGGACGCATGTGATGTGTCCTGCATAACTTCTTGTTCAAGTCTCCCTACACTATAAAATGAGACACATACTAGAGGTCCTAAACATGCTTTCATGGAGGTTCGTCTATAAGTGCTTATGTCATGGCAAAGTGTTCTGTTCTCCCGAGGTTTGGTTCCCGATCTCGAGGTGCAAGTGCGTTCGTCAAGAGTTCATAAAAAAGTCCCGACGATCCGCTTCTGCTGCAAGAGATATTCTGCAATCTCTATGATTTATATGTATTATAAATCCAATAGTCACACAAATATCTCTCACTTGACCGATATGATCATGAGTTTCAGTACTCTCACTCTTCGTACAGTACAAAATGGAAATGTTATTACGAACCTCGCTATATGTGAATCTTCATTCTTGTGACTCAATTATTTATGAGTCTCATCAAATCAACATGTTTCATAAATGTTCGAGCTATAATCCCTTTTATGAAAGAATCAACTAAGATATCTTCCATAGGCACATATGTTATGGTCACTTCTTTCCTTTTGTCTATGTCATATAATAGTAATATTTTATCTCAATAGCTTCGGAATTGTTTGCTCCAACCACTTCAGCACCTTATGATATTTGAGAAGCGAGAAACAGAAAGCGCCCTAATGCGCTTCGACTTTTGAGCCTCCACTTGCTCCCTCTCAAAAAATGTTTTTATAGATTCTAGTGGTTTTGATATTAAATTGCGTCTTAGTTTCATAAGGAAATGTTTGAGCCATACGCCATGAGTGGCTATCATATTGCATGCAATATACTTAGCTTTCTAAGTGTCTAAACATACATCCTTGTTTCTTGCTAACCTAAGAAATAGTTTCACCACCCAATATGAACAAGTGACTCGATGTGAATTTTCAATTATCAATATTGATACCAAAATATGCATTTGTATAGCCCACAAGTTCTAATAAATTTGATTGGTATGTTAATCTTAATTGTATTGTTTTTTAAATATCTAAGAATCACTTTTATGACTTCTCAATGTGCCTTTCTAGGATTGACTTTATATTTACTAACTAGACTTATTAGATAAGTGAAATTAGACCTTGTATAAAGCATTGCATACATCAAGCTATCTATCGCTTGTGCATAAGGCTTCTTTAAGGATTCCTATGTCCTACACTATGATACTAACTTTTACTCAGTCTTTTCTCAAACACAAGTGATATTGGTGTCGGAGTGCAATTTTACATTTCGAACCTTCTTAGTATTTTGTCGATATACTATATATTCCTAACTTAAGCTCAATGTGAGCTTTGGTCGCAAGTAATTTGAATTCCTAAAACATAGGATTCATTTCCCATATTCTTTCATTTCAATCTTACTCAATTTATCTTTAATTTCATTAAGCATGCATTATGACAACATTTCTGATGACTAAGATATCATCAACATACATTGATAATATCGTAAGATTGCTCCCACTCATTTTGATGTACACAAAGTGAACCATTTGTTTGTTTTGAAATCAAATTAAAATATTGTCGTATTGAACTTAAAGTACTATTGTCTCAACAATTGCTTTAGTTTATATAAAAACTTTTTTAGCTTATATACATTATTCTCTTGACCTTCAACCTCAAAGTATTAAGGTTCGCATATATATGTCTTCTGACAACTCTTAGTCATGACATTCATTTGAAATAATTTCAAATCCATATATGTTATTATCGCTAAGATCGTCCTAATCGATGTAAACTTAGTTAGATGAGAATAAATTTTTTGAAAGTCTATTCCGGCTTATTGAGTGTAAACTTTCTCTTGAATATCCATTTAAACCATATGGATTGCCTATTCGATGGCAGATCACATAATGACTATACTCTGTTTTGATTTATTAAGTTCATTTCATCACTCATGACGATCGTCTATGATTCTTGATTCCGACTTAGCAGAAACCGATGCCTCTTTATAAGAAATAAAATTTATACAATTCTCTATATCAATATTAACAATTAACACGAAATCTCGCACCCATACAATATGTAATCATCAAGATTTTGTATTACAAAAAATATGAGGCTGAAGAGTTGGGTTCATATTGCAAGAGACCTTGACCACTACAGTGAATTGGTACTTATCTTTCTAGAAATAAATTAAATATCTCACACTCATAGTTCAGTCCATAATCATAAAGATTTTGGTACTACAAAAAATATGGGGATGAAATGTTGGGTTCATATTGCAAGAGATCTTAACCACTACAGTAAATTGGTACTTATATTTCTAAAAATAAATTAAATATCTCGCACTACATAATCATCAAAGTTCCCTATTACAAAAAAACATGGGGCTGAAAAAAACACTATAGAAAATTGGTACTTATATTCCTAGAAATAAATTAAATATTATACAAAAATTTAGTGTCCTCACATTCACCATGAATAGACATGTATAAGGGCAGCCCTTAACTTTTTAAATTTAATTAGTTATATATACTTATATATAAATTTTAGAGATAAAAATTAATTTTGTCTAGTACAAAAATTTAATATGTTGTTTATTCATGAATTCTCAGTGTAATTCCAATAAATTTACATTATCAAGGCAATTATTCTTCTTTTTTCTCCTCATTTCTCGTCTTCCTCGTAGAAATAAGAAATGCCATGTCAAGAGATTATTATTATTATTATTATTATTATTATTATTATTATTATTATTATTATTATTATTATTATTATTATTATTATTATTATTATTATTATTATTATTATTATTATTATTATTATTAAGTATTCTTGAATCATAAAGAATGATTCTTGTTAACAAGTTTTTTTTTTCAACATTCAAGTACTTATTAAATGAGATTATTATAGATTAATTATATTAAGATATTATACACTCGTATGGAAGCGATAAGATTTTGAATGTTATATTTACTTGGCATTATTATGGAAATTTTGATTTCATTCCCTCCACCTTTCTTTTCTTCCTCACATGATTTCACTCTTCCAAAATGCTCTTCCTCTCCTATCTCATGAAGATGTAGTAGCAAGACCATGAGAGGGAAAAGAAGTGCCACATGATGGAAGGCTGATATGTTTTCACCACTGTGAAGCATTGCAAAATCCATAATTTATGTTTATGATAATGCACTGAATTTAAGGAAAATAATATAAAATTTTGAGAATTCAGAAGGGCACAAGAATCATGACCTGTATGAATTTGTTGATTACAACATTAAAATAACAATTACTTCATGATCTATCGACCTTGCATGTGTTTGTCACTTGTTAAGTTATCAATAGAGTGCATTATTTGTTGGATATAAGTCCTCATGGATAGGTTGTGCTGCACAAGAGTATTCATGCGTATAATCATATGCATGACAACATGGATGGTTATGGTGATTTTGAAAACACCACATTATGTCGTCCGAGGATTAATCCAAGTGAACTCTTCTCACAATTTCAACGACTTCTTAGTACATAGATTATGAACATATGACTTATTTCCGTATGTGATTGAAGTTCTATAATGAGTCTAAAACAACTTAATAAGGGTCCGACAATCTTTTTCTTCTATGAGGTATTTTTATTATACTTCTGTAATTATCTCAATTCCTTTAATTTGTGTCAGAGTGTCAAAATGACTTTTCTCATTTTAATTTTTTATTACGTAGTCTTTTATGACTTCGTTATAGAGTCATAACTAAAGAATGAAATACTTTTTGTTGTCACTTTCATACAAAATTGGTTCAGAATTATCGTGTATTCATTATTATTATTATTCCAATTTTCAGAAAAGGAAACAAAGTGTTCAAAAAAAAGTTTCTACCGAAACGTTCTTTTGTGCTTAAACGTCTTGCAATTTTTGTATCTATCCTGATTGAGTTTATTGTTCTTCTCATCATTTGAATGCTTTGTCAACTGTTAATGAATGTATTAGGATGTTTTCCTTATTAACATCAATCAACTTATGCAAGAAATATCTTCTTTAATGCATTAATGATTTATGCTAAATGAAGCGGTGGAATGAATCTTGTTGTATGTCAAAAAAAGTGTTGTTTGTCATTATTAAGTGAAGTCGAGAGGATGAACTTGAAGCTAATAGTCAAGGGTGAGGCCGAGAGGTGAATTCACTTATATAGATAACATTTGAATCTGCTCTAATCAAGAGAGTGATAAATATTATGTCCAAACCAATGATTTTGACCTTGTAATATTAATAGTGCATGAGAGTGTGATTACCTTATAGGGTGATTACCATGATAATGGAGTCACACCCTTGTGTTAAAATTATTGAGCTGCTATATCTTTTGATATTCACTGATTCAAGAAACTTCCGAATATATTCCCCACGTTGTAGAGTCCATTATTGCTTGCTAACTATCCAATTCTCATTTTTGTGATTTGTCTCATGTTTTTATTTGCTATGACAAAATTTAAAAAAAAAATCCATAAAAATTAATGTAACATCTATTTGCTTTGCCTTTTGATTTCAGCACTTTATATTTACAACTTATAATACCTAGATTTAGTTTTTCATGTAAAGTAATTTAGATTATGTGTGATAACACAGAGTAATTACTATTTTATCTTTGAATTAATCGCACGCTAAAACTTCCTCTAACTTCGAACCGGCACAAAAAAAGGATCTGAAACCTTTACTAGTTCATGCAATAAGTCAGAGAAGTATTATGTCATTGCAATTTGCAAATTGATTCCCCAAGCAAATGGAGCAAATTTACATTGTTGCAAGGAAATCAAATTCAGGTTTGCAAATGATGGCGGATTGATGCACACAACTTATAGGCAAAGCAAATTCATTCACATTGTTTCCAAGTAAATTATTAGTATTATGATATGATAAAATATGATTTTAACATAATTATTAGACTACTTTATCTTGATCACGATAAGAAAATATCAAGTTAGTTGTGATCTTAATGGTGCATTAGGCAAAAATATGTTTATTTGTCACAATTTATGTGGTAAGTAATCTTTCCGTTTTTCCTTAAGTTAATAGTTAGAAATACATTCCTGGCTTTCAATATATTTTTAAAAAACTTTTATATTTAAAAATAGAAAATTATTTTGATTTTTTTAAAATGCTTAAAAATAAATTTGACTTTTATAAACTTATTTTAAAATATTGCTTATTTTAAATTGTGAAAGCTAACGTGCATGTAGAATTTTTAATGGATGGACACAGCAACATGGCAAAAAAAATTCTTAGGGTAAATATTTCATCTCTTAATATGCTTACATCACATATATCTATATTATTAATTGTCTTGCATTAGTATTTTTTTCAAAATTTTTTATGGTTTTTAACACTATTCATGCAATGTGACAATGAAAATAAATTGTATTAATGATGTGAACAAATTAGTGCCATTTAAAAGTTCGTATTTAGGTTGCGGCAAAATTTGCATCCTACAAAATAATTATATAAGATGGATGAATATTCTTTCTGCTTTCATATGATTTCCTTTTAACTATTTTTACATTTTCCCCTCATATGTACTACTAATTAGGATGCCTTCAAAAATGTCATTTTAGGATAATTATTGATATTTTATGATAATTTTAACTGGATAAGCTTTTTTTATATATTATTATACGTAACACAATTTGTACTGGATGAAACATTTTAGGATAACATTACATTCAACGAATAAATATTTTGTATAAATTAAAAAAATATTATATGCTGATTGATAATTATTAAATTAAGTACACATGCAAAAATTAAACGACACCAAACAAGTCATAAACAATGACTATTATTATTACGATAGAATTTATTATTTTAGATGTATTCTAATTAAGATATTAATTTTTTTACTTTGGGAATGATTAATTATCATAATTAGTTGCTGGATATGGGTAATTATATAATTTTATTAGAGTAGTGAATAAATTATCCATAAGTGTACGAATTCATTTGTTGTATTTTTCGAATTAGTGATTAGTTAGTAATTTGAATGATTAATTAGTAACCGTCCGCTAGCCATTTAAAATTAATTAAAATACTAATTTATTTATCTATCTATTTTATCTCTATTCTATATTCCTTCTGGAGAAATTGACATTTGGCATGACAATTGTCCCAAAAAATAATTGTCAGTTATAATTATCAAATATGATACTTATATAAATTTATTAACCATACCATTATAATAATTATAGATCTTTACTATTTATATGGTTATAATTTTGAGAGGTCTACTTATACAATTGTATAGTAATCATAATATATAATAACATAATAATTATTATAAACAAAATAACTTAAAATAGAATAATAATCTAAAGAATAATAAATATAATAAAATAATGTGAATAGAAGTAAACATAAGTTTTTTTAAATGAAATAAAAAATAGAAGGCTATCAGAAGAGGTTAAAAAAACTAAGCAATGGAAATTTCATGCTCTTATTTTAATATTTCAACAAATTATAGTATGTTAATTATTGGACACACGTAATTCATCTATTTGCCAAATGCTCTTGTCATTATTTTACCATTTTAATTATTGAATGATCACGATTTCAAAGAATCACGAATAAACCATTAAATCAAACATTGCAAATTATTTTTAAATGCAAAATAAACAAACTTACCAAGAAATTTTAAAATATTTATATTTATATTTTTTGTTCTATATTAAAAAGATCTTGATTCAAATGAAATACTAAAACTAAAAGAGTCTCATGCCACTAAGAAGAAAAAATTGGCTCATAAACCTAATAATATAACATGATAATCTATCTGTATTAAAATATTTATATAATTCCACGCAATTTTAAATTTTATCATTTTCTAACAGAATAATTAGTAGAGGTGGGCGTGTAAAAATAGCATAAAAATGAAATATACCAATTAACTCCCTACTCATTTTGAATGCAATATATTAATTATTAATAGACAACCTGACTATTAAATTTATTTTATCTTCATAAATTAATTTTATCTGTATATTGTCAGCATGGTTCTAAAGGAGAAGATGAATATTTGGTGCAAGTAGAAGCGCCCATATTAAATATTAATTTATATGCTAACCGTAAAGTTACTCCATAATTAAAAAACATAGGAATATATGTAACATTTTTTTGTTAATTGGGGAACTTATGATAATATTTTAATTATATGAATCCGTGTCTACCAATTGAAACATTTTAGGAAAAAATGTTATAATAAATTATTATTTTACATAATTTTCTACTATGTAATTCTAAGTTTAATGAATTCTGTGACAAAAAAGGCATTGTAAGACATCACACAGTTGTGAGAACTTCACAGCAGAATGAAGTCGTAGAAAGAATGAACAGAATTCTACTAGAGAGAGCTCGATGTATGCTGTCAAATGCAAAACTTAACAATACTTGATAGAAAATTAATCTTTAATTACAATGGATACGAAAAATATTCCACTATAAATCTTAAAATTTCCAAAGTTAACCGTAATAATGATAGTTAAAAATAAAAAGAATCCATGGTAATAATTAAATATAAAAGTTGACTCAGGTCATGAGGCTTTGTTGATTGCATACATATGATCTGTAAATTGATAATGACAATATAATTATCAACTTTTAATGCATTTTTACTATAAAAGTTTAATTATGTTATTTAATTATTAACGTTAAATCTAAAACTTTATGTAGAATGATGCTAAACTCATGATAAGTTAGAAATTAAAAGTACTAATGATAATTTAAGCTCCATGACAAATATTGCAATAATTAAATAACATTTAATATTATTAATACAATAAAATTTTATTTTGAAAAACTAATACTTATATAAAAGGTATTTAGTGCATAATAAATTAACTTATCAAAATAGTTAATCATTTACACTGTTAAAAATAATTTTAATTAATCATTTCCATATTATCGTCACATTTAGGATATTCTAACCATCCACTAAATGATAGTGTTCCTCTTCTAAAGTTGAAATAATGTGTCTCCTATTTTTTTATGTATAAGATTAAAAAATTTTAGATGAAAATAAATCAAACATCATATGCGAATTTTTAGTACAACAATTTAAAAAACAGGGAACGCAAAGGAGCATACATTGATGCGAGGATCAAATAAAAAATGAAGTTGTGAAATAAAAAGAAACTTAGTTTACACTGAAAATACTCTATTTTTATGTTCAACTGAAATTACATATATTTTAATAAGGTAATTTATTTTAAAAATTACATAATTAGTTTTTTTCTCACCATGCAGTGTGGGTTTTATACTAGTTAAGTGTAGTCGAGAGGATGAACTCGAAGCTAATAATCTAGGGTGAGGCCAGGAGGTGAATTCACTTATATAGATAACATTTGGATCTACTCTGATCAAGAGAAATAAATATTATGTCCAAATCGATGATCTTGACATTGTAATATTAACAATACATGAGAGTGTGAGTACCGTACAGGGTGATTGTCATGATAATGGGGTCACACCCTTGTGTTAAAATTATTGAGCTGTTAAATCTTTTGAAAAACTTCCGACCAGGTTGTATAGTCCATTATTGCTTGCTAAGTGCTAACTGTCCTATTCTCATTTTGTGTTTTGTCTCATTTTTTATTTGCTATGACAAAATTTTAAAAATATTCCATAAAATTAATGTAACATCTATTTTCTTTGCCTTCTTATTTCAACACTTTATATTTACAACTTATAATATCTAGATTTAGTTTTTCAGGTAAAGTAATTTTTTTGTCTGATAAGAGTAAGTACTATTTTATCTTCTCCGCCTCCAATTAATCACACGATAAGACTTCCTCTAAATTCGAACCAGCAAAAAAAAAAATTGACCAAAATAGTTCATGCAACAAGTCAGAGAAGTATTATATCATTGCAAATTGATTCCCCGAGCAAATTTACATTGTTGCAAGGAAATCAAATCCATGGTTTGCAAGTGGTGGCGGAATTGATGCACGCAACTTATAGGCAAAGCAAATTCATTCACATTGTTTCCAAGTAAATTATCAGTATTATGATATGATACACTATGATCTATCTTATCACTGCAAAATAAAAATAAATAAATAAATAAAAAAGATATAATAGAACTATGAACATGTACCAAAATAGCTTCTTTTTTTTTTTTTTTGTTTACAGGAAGGGAGGGCTGCTACTCTCCGATGACCTTTTCCTCTGCCGGATTTACATCCGCTGCGCCTTCAGCGGCCACCACAGCAGGCGGATCTTCTTCCAACGTCAGGTTCTCCAACCCCGGCCTGAGCTCCTTGTTGCAGAACTCCTCGTACTCGGCCTTGTCCCCTGCCTTCTTCTTCAACTCCACGACCACTAGCGATGGCGTCAGCTCGAATATCTCGGCCGCAATCGTCAGCGGCCCCTTCTCCCCTTCCTTGGTCCCTTCCAGGCTCAGCCGGCAATCCTTCTTGCGCACTGTGAAGCTCACCACTTGGGCGATCTCCTCCAATTTCGATATGATCTTCGACACGGGCGCCCCCGACACGATCCGTGCCTCCTCCCCCGTCTCGTCGAACAGGCCAGAGAGGTCGAAGCCTGCCGAGAAGGAGATGATATCGAACGCGTTGAGGCTCGCTGGCCGCGGAAGCCCCAGTCCGCGTCTCTGCCCGCTGCGGCTGATTGGTGGCATAGAAGAAGTGGATGTGACGGAGGAATCGGAATCTGATTCGGATTCGGAGGCCGGTGGCGACGGCGGCTGGTCGCTGTCGTCGAGGCTGCGGAACCCGTCGTTCTCCAGGTAGAACTTGATCGGTTGGAAGCCCTTCTTGAACCATCGGTTCTCCATGATCTCCGGGATTGTAATCCGGGTCTGGGGGTTGGTGTCTAGGAGGCGGGAGAGGAAGCGGGCGAGCTCGCCAGAGAACCACCGAGGGCAGCGGAACTCGCCCTTGCAGATCTTTCGGTACATGGACATGAGGTTGGGGTCGTGGAAGGGGAGGTAGCCGGCCATGAGGACGAAGAGAATGACGCCGCACGACCAGACGTCGGCTTTGGCCGCGTCGTAGCCCTTGCGCGAGAGGACCTCAGGTGCAACGTAAGCCGGGGTGCCGCAGAAGGTGTGGAAGAGGAGGCTGCCGTCGCCGCCGGCGTGCGACTGGTCGGTTAGGGCAGAAAGGCCGAAGTCGGAGACCTTGAGGTCGCCGCAGTGGTCGAGGAGGAGGTTCTCGGGCTTGAGGTCGCGGTGGAAGACGCCGCGGGCGTGGCAGAAGGCGACGGCGGAGATGAGCTGCTGGAAGTACCGGCGGGCGGCCGGCTCCGGTAGGCGGCCCTTGGCGACCCGCGCGAAGAGCTCCCCGCCGCGGACGAGCTCCATGACGAAGTAGATCTTGGACTTGGTGGCCATGACCTCGCAGAGGCGCACGACGTTTGGGTGCCGGGCGCGGCGGAGCGCGGCGATCTCGCGCTTGGTGTGCGCCACGAGCCCCGAGCGCAGGATGCGCTCCTTGTCGAGCACCTTAATGGCCACGGACTCGCCGGTCACCACGTCCCGCGCGTTGTACACCTTGGCGAACGTCCCGTGGCCCAGCAGCCGACCCACCTCGTACCGCCCCATGAGGATCCCCGCCCTCTGGCTCGTGTTGCCGCCACCTCCGGGGCCAGTGCCGGAGCCCGCTCCGGCCGCAACGTTGGTCGTATCCGGCATGGTAGATGGAGATGAAGCAAAAGCGTCGGGAGGATAAGATATATAGCTGCAATTAGAGGAGAGGGTTTATTTATTATTTATGTGTTTAATCAATTAATGTGTAGATATTAAGTAAGGGGCGGGGACGCCGGGGAGGCTTGGAGTGGTGGCGGACTAATGGCGCCTTCTCTTTCTCCTCTGCTGTCCGGTGTTAGTGGGTAAACATAAAACAGAATAAAGATCTAATAAGTGCGTCACACGTGGCCTTCACCGAGCTGCATGCATCTCGACGTCTTTACTGGACGCGTCCGCCGCAGCGGGTGAGCGCACGTGCGGCGCATCGGAGCTGTCGGCGGGAGATCCTTGACATCGGACGGTCGACGACGCACTCGCGCCTGATCGGACGCGTGACGTCATCGGGACCGTCGGTTGGCGGAGTGAGTGAATGGTTTGGTTTGGGTTGTCGTGGCTTTCGGTTTCGGGTCTGTCTCCAGGGCGGCGCGTTGAGTTGGCGTTGTGGGTTGGGGGTCGGAGGGGCCACGGCGACCTGTTGGATCCATCTGCACACTTGAGAAATTAAATTTGGGTGGCTATTTTTTTTTAATTTCTATTCTCAATATTATGCTAATGCTTAATTAAATTAAACCGTTTTAAAATAAGGTGGATTTTCAAATTAATTCTTGAAGTTGGATTGGAGTTTATTAAACACATCAGAAGTTGTATAATTTCAAATATTGAATGCTTGTCGTGAACTTAGAAAGAATATAAGCATTTCGTGCCGACAAAATTTTAGTCCATCAATCACGAAAAAAGATAATCCATGATATATTTTTGTTGAATGATCACTAGTTAGTGGCTAGATATTTAGATATACAGTAATATCTTATTGAACCAATGATCGGGTTGAATAACTGGATACTATTTTATATTAAAATAATATTATTTTTGTCGACATTGAATGAGCATATGATATTACAAAAATAATGAAACGATAACATAGTTAATCATCTAAAAATAATCAAATATTGATAAATTATTTTTTAAATGTTGTTCATTTTACAATAATTCTTATTTTCCTTTTTGTATTCAAAATTTTTGTAATACGTTTGTTTAGATTATTTTTGGAAAACAGCGTTTCTTTATAAGTTTTCTCATTTTTCACATTTTTCTTCCGCAGATGTCAAATTAAATTGTCTTACTACTAATTCCTTTCTAAATTCACTTTTTAAATCAAACTTTATTTTCCATTTTCCATCTCCTTGCGCTTTTTCATCAATCTTCGTTAAGTAACTTTTTTCTTATTAGCTAATACTTTCCATATATTACATTTTAAATTATTTTTTTAACAAAAGTTCAACCAGATTTCTACCGGTTCATCCCGATTCTAATAATTTTATGTGCTGAACAGGACCGGACAAACCTTCAACTGGCGCATTTGAATCTGGTTATTTTTTCACAAAATTAGTCCCATTTTTTACCTCCCCAATTATAAAACTATGAACTACTATAAAATTTTCATTTTCCAACAACTATGTTTCCATTTTATTTTCTTCTATCGACCTAGTGATTTACCAACATTTGAGTATTTTTCAAAATAGTCGACGACCACTTAGTGATTTACCAACATTTGAGTATTTTTCAAAATAGTCGACGACCACTTAGTGGGATAAAGTTTGTTGTTGTTGTTGAGTATTTTTCAAAGTCTAAAAATAGATATTTGATTATTTGGGACTAAAAATAAGATAGCAAAAAAGTTACATAAAAATTTATGTTAAAAAATTGCCAAATAAAATGTGTGAAGAAAAAATGACATTGCGTCAACATGAAAAACTTAGGATGCCTTAGATTGACAACTGGATATTGCAACAGTTTAGAATTAAGATCATAAACAATTCTAAAACTTTTTTCTACAACAAATCCTTTTTTTCTTAAAAAAAAAAAAGCAATACAATGTATCATAAAGGCTCCGTATGGCTAAGTTTATTAGCAAATTATAAGTTGTTTTGAAAAAGTAACATTATAATATGACATAAGAAATATCAAATCTATTTATAAGTAAAAAAAAATTTTCTAAAAACATAAATCAATTAATTGAATCATAACTAACTAATTATTATTATATAATTGCTTATTTTAACTTATCAATTAAGCCAAACGACCCCAAAACTTTATGAAAAGTACATGACAACCAAAAGATACAAGTTGAAGATTGCTGCAGGACAGAATGTTGTGCGCATAGTGAGCTATGTGGCTTAAAGATTACAGGAATAAATATAACTATGAAAAGAATAAATAAACAAAGGAAACTTTAAAAATGATACAAAATCTAGATAGAAACAAAAAAATGTAACATTTATATAGATAAATGTCAAACATCCCAAGATTGCATCAGCAGCAGCACTATTGAAAATTAAAGCATAAAGCAACATCAAATATCAGCTTCTGCTGATGATCCAACTAGCAAAAGAAATTATATTGAAACAATTTCGAGGAAACATGAATTCAACTGAATCTAATATAAGGAACATCCAAGGCCAAAATAACATATGCAGTCTCACTTGACTGAGATATCTGCAAAAAGAATTTACGGTAATATTTCCCAATTACACCGCCAATTGATTATTGTAAATTTTGGTAAATTAAGATTTTTAGGGTAGGTCCGAGGAAACAACAGTTCAACAACAAACATGTAGCCGACCCCACCTAGTGGGATAAGACTTTGTTGTTGTTGTTGTCCGAGGAAACAACAAACAAAAACTAGCCAAATGCAGTTCAACAGTTGTCACCTACTAAGTAGGCTCAGTATTGACTCATCTTTGATCACCTAGACGTTCGATTCTACAAACCCAGTGTCTTCTCTACCTTCTGGATTTGATTTAAGAATATCCAAGTCATCTGCAAAAAAATCCCATTTGAGCTTAAAAATAAATTAGACAGAAGAAAGATCATCTCATGACGTTTACAGTAGTGAAATTATGTAATGCGTAGTAAAGATTTACCATGACATGTGGAGCAATTCTCACGCAGTAGACAGGAAATCCAGTGTAAAATTTGAAAGGCCCACCAGACTTCAAAGTTTTCAAGGCACAATCTAAAGATCCAGAGTAAGGGAACTTCCCAGTGGCATCTGGCTGCATCTTCTGTATTTGTGTTTTCACATAATCAAAAGGTAAACTGCAAGCTGACGCAAAGAATCCTGAAACAGCACTCGCTCCTGAATAACAAAATGAATAGTATAAGAGTTTGTGTAAAAGAAATGTAAGTCAGAAAGTTGCGCATAAAAGTTTACATGCAATGCAATTTATATCTAAGCGACATTATGCTTATTTCATAAAATGAGTTTTGAAAGACGAGTTCTCGGGTAAGTATTTTTTAGAAAAAAACTTTATTTGCATGTGTTTGATTGTGTAACAAAAACAGATGAAGAGCACAAATTAATTATTGTTTAAATATATGTGCAATGAGATACAATGTGAAACTTGAAAATTTGTTTTCCCTCTTTTTGATGAATCCAAAAAGTTGAACCAACTTTTTTTATCAACAAAATATCAACAAGAAAAAGGAAAAAATATTTCCGCCATTTATTTTAAGAAACAGCTATTAAATTTGTTTTACTAGAAACTAATTGGCCATTTTTTGTCTCACAAGAGAACTTCTTAGTCCATAAATTTAGAAGATATATAACAACAACAACAACAAAGCCTTATCCCACTAAGAAATTTAGAAGATATATTACCAAAAAAAAAGCAAATCTGAAACACCAAGAACATACGAAACATAATGAGAACCTTATAACATACAGAAACTGTAAAGGATAAAAGCATATACAACACATTTTGTGCTGCATGTGTACGATAAATCTGTGCGCTCAGAATTACTTTGATAAATTTGATTGGTCATAAATGGTGCCACGTGCATTCCACTACATATTGTGTCCTCAATTTCTAATAAGAGCTAACACAACCGCTATGAGACAAAATGAAGTGGGGGAGGTGGAAGAATTATACTATTTGGATGTGACTGATATTCTTCACAAACAAAGGGTGCATCTAAAGAAAGAACAATGATATAAAACTAATATACAAAATCAGCTGTGTAACAACAAACACTTACCAACCACAGTGCTGACTTCTCCAAGACCAAGTGAATCTCGGAAAAACTCCACACTCTGATCATACGAAGCAAGCATGCCCATATTTAGAGCCATAGCTCTCACCACAGTAGGACCTGCTCCTTTCCACAGTGCCAGAACCCCTTCATCTGCAACAATACGATAAAGTGCATGGAAGGCATTCTTGTAGTTGCGTCGCTGTGCTGCAGGTAAAGTTGCATCTGCCTGCATCCTGATGAGTGCCAAATCAGCTGGGCTACCAACAGATGCTCCAATTGCTCCAGCAGTCAGACCCACCAAGGCTTTTTTAGCTAAAGGTAGTGGCTTTCCACCATTGGCTTCTACAGCTTTGTTTGTCAACACCCTAGACAATGATGAAGTTTTTTGGTGGGTTGACAAATGATGAAGTTGGCAATTAAAAAAGAAATGACGGTGATCCAATGTGTATGAAAAAAGTTGACCCGCAAAGAGATACAGAATGTCCTTTTGAAACAAGACTAGAGAATATCATAGATTAAGATAATGCCTGAAAGGTGGTACTAAGTATTAATCAGCACTATAAATTGTTAAACCAAGGAACGTTTTATGTGCATTTGATAGTTACTCGTTGATCCTCAACCACACATAAAAATAGCACATGATCAGGATCATGTATAACATAAGATCTTACAGTTTGTATATTTCTTACTAACTTTTCTTCTTTCACTCCTTATAAAATATTCAGCATAAAAGTTAAACATAACTTACCCAAAACATTTCTGTAATAACATACCTAAAAGAGCCAAGCCGTGCAGTTGTATAAGTAGCTTGCCTCAATAAACCTGCTGACAAGCCCTGCTCAAAAGCAACAATTTAGGCTGTAGAACATATCACGGGAAAATGGGAAACAAAAAGTAACTTGTAGGGAATAATGTTGTAAGACATCAGTTTATGAAATAGGGCAATAGACAAGAAGCAACTTAAACAATATGGTGCGCAAATAATGTTACCGTCAAGGAGATGAATTCAAACATATCAACCACCATAAAAAATTGTTACAATTTCACAAGCATCCAGATGAGGTAGTGAAAATCACAGCTGCTTTACAGCACATCAGATGATATATAAATATCACAGCTTTCTACTTTTCTTTTCTTTTTCTTTTTTTTTGAGGAGAAAAAGGATGTCTACTAGGTTGTGTGGTTGTCCTCCAGGTGTATATACAGCTTTCTACTTTTTTTTTCTGAGAAAAAGGATGACTACTAGGTTGTGTGGTTGTCATCCAGTATATATATATATATATATATATATATATATATATATATACATCTGAATCACAGCTTCCCCATAAAAAAGATAAATAAAATCGTACATTGAACGGACACCCATCCGATAATTGTTCAACTAATGAAAGGTATTTATCCTCTATCCACAGGTTTATCCTAATATCTCCAAGCCTTCGGATGCATGTGAGCAATTATGCATGCAAAAGCTAAAAGCCCTTGGGGACCCAAAGACAAAGGAATTTTGTCCTTTACGTAATTGCAAGAAAGATATTTTGCTAGCAAGATGGTCCCCTTTTAGGTAGTTATTAATCTAATTAATTATGAGTGCTTTAAGTCAACAAAAGGAAAGTCCTGATGTAATCAATTTAGCCTAAACTGGTCTACATTCATTCTCTTACCATTTTGTGTGTGTGGTCAAAAAATTTAGATTGATTGCTACCAACAGAACAATATCTCATGAGGTAAGATAGACGTCAACCAGCAAACAAATATATTTCATTTTGACCTTAAGCAAACATGTTTGGTTGCAAAGTCGCCAAGGGGAAGCGAAGGGAAGGGAAACAATGGGAAGGGAATGTAAGAGAATAATTAACCTTGTTTGGATGACATGGGTAATGGGAAGGAAAGGGAGTTAAGATTTCATAATAATTTTATTTAGACGGTTTTATCCCTCACATGCAGATTTATATGTCAAAGTTTAGAAGATTATAACAACAACAACAACAAAGCCTTATCCCACTAGGTGGGGTCGGCTACATGGATCATACGACGCCATTCCGCTCTATTAGTAACCAAACCTTTCGGATCCATGTTCATAAGATTCGACAGGTTTTACGCTGACTGTCAGGGCCTAACACAACCCTCCTCCTTTATCCGGACTTGGGACCGAAAGTTTAGAAGATTAAATATGGAAATACGTTTTAAGTATAACTTTCCCCTCATTTCCACCCCAATTCGGGGTTGAAAGAAAAATGAAATATTGGAGGGCAAAGGATGGGAAAGAAGGAGACTTTACCCTCCTCCTTTCCTCTTCATTATAAATTCAACCAAATGGATTAAATCCATCCCCCTTCTTTCCCGTGCCCTCATTTAACTTCCTTCCACTCCCAACCAAATTTGAACTATGAAATAACACACAAATTTGAAAATTGACTCAAACACCTTTTCGGTGGCATATATAAATGGTATCTGTAAGTTTCTTTACTAACCTGTTCGCCAGCAATTCTCCCACGACTATGCATTGTGTAAGAAATAAGATTTCAACTAACTCCAAATATTATTGGATCAAACAGCATACCAATCTTTCCTAATCAATGACACCATCATTAAAAGTGGAATTTTTTTTCTTTATTGAAAAAAGAGGATGACACCAAGCATTGTAGTAATCTAACAAATGTAACAGTAGAAATCATGGGCTTACATGTAATAAGATTCAGGCCTAAGTCTCTTGCCCATCCCCGAATAGATTATTTGCATAATGAGCTATGTTTTTGTTTTCTTGAGGGGATAATGAGCTATATTTTCTGCATAAAACTACCTCCCCTAGATACACATTCAGTATGCTGAAGCCAAATGGCCCAAAAATGGCATTGTCCAGTGTATAGTTAGAGTCACTAACTGCACATCCAGCTCCAAATGTCCTCCAAAAAGTTGTCTCTGAATTAACATAAATCTAAGGGCAGCTAGCAGACCATCATAAATCCTGTCCACCGAACACTCAGAAGGACAGAAAAAATGGAAGTATCCTCATCAAAATCTCCACAAGGACAGCATAAAATCTGCTCTTGACGCACATCTATCTTTGTATGTCCTAGTTAAAAGTTAAAACCTTCATCCAGAGCAACCAAGTTATTATCTTGATTTTAAACAGGAATTGGTGTCTTTCAAATAAGGCAACAATCAAGTGTAAGGTCCTTATCCATCAGCCAGTCCATGTTACATAATCTATCATCAGCAGCAAAAGAGTTTTTAGGTTAGATGCTTCTTTTCATGGAGTGATCATAGTTTTTTTTTCCTTTCAGAATGGGGAATGAGAATTTTTTTGTGGTTCCACAATGAAAAAAGTTATTGGTTACAAATGGATGTTTCACAACAATGTTAGTTTCCTTACCCTGGCACCATACAATGATATGCCAGCCAGAAGCCACAGAAGTTTCCTTCATCATGTACAATTAATTAAACTCAAGTGTGATGATCAAATTTCTCTTCAGAGCATGGTTCCATACTACCCCATGATATAGAGAAATCAATAATCTAATAACGTGGCAGGTTCAATCAAAGAAATGGGGCTTGTTTCATTTCAAAAAGGAGCATTTCAAAGTTTCTCAGATTCTTCAACTATTGCTTACCACCGTTGGGACCAATGTTGTCAAAATCACGAGTTTTTCGCGAGGTAACTCATGGAATTGTCCGAGTTTGCGATGCTACCGAGAAAACCGAGTTGGATCAGTCGCCATTCGGTTTTGTCCAGCACGTGATATCGCGTGCTGGATCTTAAACTCGGTTGACACGGTGTGCAGCCGTGTCAACAGTCAACCCTTTTTTTTTAGGTTTATTATCGAGGGAGACTCGCCTGTAACTTCTAGTGTATTCCTTCTGCCTCCATGTTTTGCCGCTCACCACTGCATTCGCCGACTGCTGTTTCTGCTTTTGCGGATTTCATCTCGCCAGCATGTTCACCGTTCGTGGTTTTGCAGTTTTCATTGTTCTGTTGTCGCTGGTTGCTATCTTGGTTTCACTGGTCATCGGTTTCCATCTTTGCTCCTCGCTGGTCCTTTTCCACAAGTCATCTGTGGTCTTCCTCCTTGCGTTCCCTTAGCTTCTCCTCACATGATCATCTTCACGCATCGTGTCTTCTCCTCGCAAGCAGAGGAGGAGCTTCGTCCTCTTCCACTCATAAGAAGAAGAGGAGCTTTACCGAATATCTTATCTGTTGATACGAAGTATTCCGGCAATCCCCACGATCCGAGTCCGAACTGTTGGAATTGGAATAGGTTCGGCAGGGGATCACGAAATCTTGGCAATCTTCTCTATCTAATTGATGAGGAGCCCATTTGGAAATCGTCTGCCCTGCACCCACCCTCCGAGTATATGATTCAAGAGTGTACTCTTCCACTCGCGACTCCTCTTCTGCTTGCAAATGGAAGAGGGCCTCTGCTCGCATGGACGAGGCGCCTGCATCCTCTTCATGTTCGCAAGCAGAGGAGCATCCTCTTCCACTCACAAGCAGAAGAGGAGTCGCCTACTGGTTCTGGCTGCTTCACAATCGGGACGAGGAGAGGATGGACAAGACGCCTTCTGCTTTCGGTTCCTTCTCCTTCGCCTTCTGGTTCGCGAGCAGAGTGTAGTCGCCTTATGGTTCTGCATCAACTGGCGATCAGAGTGTAGTCACCTTCCACTGGAGACCACTTGAGTCTTGAAGTCTAGAACAGCCAATAGTGGACCAGTCACGACTTGAAATTGAAGTCTTCAACCGTGGACGATTGGACCAGTAACCAGCCATTATATTTAGGTGCAATATTTTTGTTTTTGTACAAATGAAAATTACATATACTTCAAATAATGTTTTAAGATCCAACATCTTCCGAGTTCACCCAGACTTTCCATGTCACTCCGATTTACGAGTTTGACAACATTGGTTGGGACAATCATTACTTACCGCATTAGAGAGTAGACATAAAAATTAATACAAATCCAGTCATAATATCAGAGTTTGAACAAATGGAAAATGCCCAGAAATTTGGTTTGTCCTACATTCTTCAAGCATCTGGAAGCAAAACGTTTTTCTCTTCGTCCTTGCAAATATCGTTTTCTCTGGTGATTCTACGTCAAGCCATAAGAGTTCTCAACCATACCCCAACATGAAATGCAGCACTAGGATCATATTATATATCCCCAAACAAGCAATGAAAGCGTATGCATTAGCAGACAAATGAGAAAAAGACATTAAAATAGGCGAGGAAGCAGTAGAGACCTTGTAAAACGCGCCGACACCCTCGTTTGCGAGCATGTTCTTCGTTACCTGAGCTGCCGACCCTTGTCCCAACTGAATCCTCACCTGCAAACATCCACGAAGGTCGTAGCCATTACACAGATCCCAGATCCAAAACACAAATCCACTACAACAACAACAACAACAACAAAGCCTTATCCCACTAGGTGGGGTCGGCTAAAACACAAATCCACTACAATGAATCAAATAGCAACACGGCCAGCAAGATAGCACATTTCTACCTAAGATCATGGGGAAAAACGGGAACGTCCATGTGATCCATAAATTAGCGAAATGGAAAAATACATCTAATCGGAACACCTCGAGATCTCACCTTTCCTTGTCAAGATCAAGGAAAAAATACCAAAAAAAAAAACAACGTAAAAGCAAAAATTTCGCAACAGCACGCTGCGATCCAAAAACACCGAGAAACGCCGCGATTGAAAGAACGGGGAGATCCCCTTGTTGTCGGAGTACCTTAACCATGTCGATCGGCTGGATGACGCAGGTGGCGAGCATGCCGGACGCGCCTCCATTGACGAAGGGCTTCACGGTGCCCCAGACGCCCACCGGCTGGCTCTTCGGCTTCCCCTCCGCCATATCCGCCGCCCTTCCGGTGAAGAAGAAGAGGAGAAAAAGCAGAGTGGAGAACGAACAAGGGAAGAGAATCCAAATGGAGCCTGTGCAGAGGAAGTGGTGGAAACCTAGGCATCTTATTTATTTATAGGTGGCAATGCCGTTTAATTAAAGTGGGGAAAAGATATGTAAATTTATAAATAAATACCTTTTTCATATCAAGAAATTATTTTAACATATATTTTTTTTCATAAATCAAAATTTCATTTTCCTGCGATAAAGATTTTCTGGAGGAAAACCAAAATATTTTATCTTCTTTTTGCTTTACACATGAAATATCATTTTCTTGTTTATTATTTCTCTTCCATTTTCTTTTTCGAGCTTTTGAATTAAATTCAATAGTTGCTAAGGTATTTTATGCTTTTGTTGCTTTTTTTGTAATTGTAAATTGTATTCAATTAATGAGTTCAAGTCAAACTAAAATTTCTTTTTTTCTTTTGTTGGTTGGGCGATAATGGAACGAAGAGTCTGTAAGTAGAAAGCAGATGTTAGGCCAATTGAAAATGTAGGTGGCCAGTGGGACTGGGAGGCTGCTGAAGTGCACAACTTTTATGACGGACGTGGCATTGTGAAGAGAGAGAAAGTGTCCTGCATGAGATGGTAGTGTCATTTTGTGTCTGTGTTCATCGAGTTCGATTCTACTAACTTTGATGCAAATAGTAAATGGAACTTTCGGTTGTTTATTGATGCGTGAAAATTATTATTGCGGACATCAAAATCTTATTATCTTATTTTATATTTTGACGACTTATTCATTACTTTCGGAAAGGTAATCAGGTTCGGATTTTTTATCATGATTTTTTTAGAAAAATGATTCTTCGACGAATCTCTTCAATATTTTATATCAAAATAGTTCTGATTTACTAATCAATAAATGACATATTTCTTTTAAAAAATTTGCTAAAATCCTCTTTCTCTCAAACAAAAGAAAATTCATAGTGGAATTAACGATTTTTCTACGATTTATTTATAATTGATCATTTTTTATTATAATGTAAGGGGAATAGATATTCATAATTGAATTTAACTTCACGAATAAGAAATTTGTTTAATTGCATGATAGTGGAATCATGCAAGAGGGAAGTGTATGCACATTAAAGTATCCATTTTTTTTCTCCTAAATTATTCATTTAGCATGGAAAGCATATTATTGATTGGTGAATCCAACAGCATGGATGCATTAAATGCGGGGATGAATATATGGCGGATGAATGCCAAAAGCTTCAAGGCAAAAAGGAAGGGTGTTGGATTGCTACATTTGTAACTATCAATGAGTTGATTTCCATTTTTTTAAAAAAAAAGATATTGTGTTTATTGGATTATGCTAAGATAAATTGGAAAGTGAAGTACTCAAGATCAGTGTTATCAAAATTCGGGCTAGATTGGTCGGTTCAATCGGTTCAACTGCGAACCGCTTGGTAATTCAGTTCGGTTTGTTATTAAAATTATTTTTTATGTTTAACCGGCTAAAACCGGTTGATCCGAGTCTATTGTACTAGTACAATTCAAGCTTTGAAAAATAAAATTTAGAAATGATAAAAATAGGTAAGTTAAAAAAGGAAAAAAAAAGGAATATAAGAAAAGTAAAAAAAAGAGGGAATATGATATATATATATAATAAATAGAAATTGAAATAAAAAAAGGTAAGTATTCAAAATTGATTAGCATTAAAATGAAAAATTATTAAAGGGTATAAATAAAGGAAAGTGTTAAAGAAATAAGAATAATTTAGGATAATCTATCATTAATAAATATAGATACTAAATTAATAATAATCTATTTATATTTATATGTTAATCATTATTATTTATTATTATTAAAAAAATTAATAAATAAAATTATGTTATATTAGTTTTTAATATTTTTAATAGGTTATTAGTACAATATTCATATATTATATCATATAACTTATATTATATCCTTATATTTATTATAAATAATATTATTTTAATAAATTCAGTTCAATCCGGTCGAACTCAGTTGGACCGATCCAACCGCAACCTAGTAAGAAGTCCGGGTCGAACACCGATCCGATTCTGAAAACATTGCTCATGGTAGCTATTGCATTACAAATTAAATTGTTTTTATATGATATCTATAATTAAATAATTTAGAATTATTTGCTTTGACACCTTCTCAATCATACTTTTTTTACATCTAACTCTAAATTATAAATTTTAGTTCCTAAATTTATTCAAAATTAATACTTGTCAATTTTGTATTTTCATTTTTCCCATTATTTCTTCTTTCTCTTCTTTTCATATTTATAGTTGAATTAGGCTTCTTTTTCAAATTATTTATTATATTAAAAAACTTAATGCTTACTCAATTATTTTTTTATTATTAATTATTTTATTTTATTATTTTCCTTTTCAACATTATTTTCTTATACCTATTAATTATCTTCCTACATTTATTTGTACATCATGTTGTAAGTCATGCCTTCTTTATTCCTCCATTTTCAAATTCGTTTACTTTTACCTATTAATTACCTTCCTATTTATTTTGCATTTCCTTTTTTTAATTTTGATCATGTTAGTGCATTCTCTCATTCACGTCTGTCTTTATTTTTTTCTTTCCATTTTATTTAACCTACTTTACATTTTAACTTTTTTTTCAAATAGATGTTGATCCGATTTTTTATCGGTTCACTGGTTCTTCAATTTTTTGTTCAATCGATTTTTTGTTGATTCAATGGTCACACCTATTTTGAAATATCGAACTAAATGTCGGTGAGTCAGTATGTTTCAAATTTAATAACATTGAGTATTATGATCAAAACATTCTCTTCCTACATTAGACTCGAATCAAAATCAATCATGTGACTTTCTTTTGTTGTCCGATGGGCTAACAGATTTAGATGTATTGGAAGATGATAGTGAAAAGAATAATGCACCTTTATAATGTAGCCAAAAAACTGAGAGAAATATGTGATAAGAATTCTACACAAAAAAATGTTGAATCACGAGCATAAACGCCAAATGCCATTCTTCCGCGAGGTGTAGAAAAAGGATTTGGAAAAACATGATGAAGGCAATCCAAGTGTTTGAGTCCATTAATTCATTTCTGTGTTAATAAAACTAGGTTCATACATAGTTCAGGTTAAAAGATTTTTATTACGCAACTATGTTACATCATTCTCCCTAGGAGTATTCACGGGAATCCAACTTGACCCGACCCAGATCAGCTAGGTCAAGTATGCATCAAAAATTTTCAACCCAACTCCATTCGGTCTGATCCAATATTTTTCTATTTTTTACTTTTTTATTTAATTTTAAGCTTATATTTGATTTAAAATTTTCAAAAATTTTAAAATAAATTATTTTATGTATGAAAATAACATTTGGATGTTTAGAAAACTTATTATATACTTAAAATAAATATTAAAAGATATTTGTATATTAAATAAATATAAAAGTAATGAAAAAATGATAATCGAGTAACCAGACCACTCAACCCGAATGGGTGAAAAAATGCGCCTTTTTGCGTACTACCAAATAGAGATATTATTCAAAAATTCACTATTTGTGAATCTTCATTTCTGTCTCAATTATCCTTAAGTTTCATAAAACTAAAATAATATAGATGATGAATGTTCTAACCGAAATTCTTTTGTAAGAGAAGCAGTCAACATGTCTTTCGTAGGTGCATATGTCATGGTCACTTCTTTCCTTTTATACTATGTCATATATATAGTGATAATCTATCTCAATATGCACGCCTTCCGAATTATTTGCTCCATTGTTTGCAGCTTGATTCTAGTGGTCCCAATATAATTAAATTAAGTCTTAATTCTATAAAGAAACATTTGATCCATACATCGTGTGTGACTATCATACTACAAGCACTCAGCTTCTTATGTGTGTCTAGTAGCACATCCTTCTTTCTTGATAATGCCCACACTCTTCTTGATGTACACATAGTGATTTTGAAATCAAATTGGACTATTGTTATACAGAACTTAAAGTACCATTTTTCTTGTTGATTGCTTTAGCCCATATAAAGACAATCTTATTTTCTAACATTCAACCTTAAAACTTTTATGTTATCGTATATATACATATTTCAACATTTTTCCATGTAGTATCGACATTCATTTAGAATAATTCCAAATTCATATATTCTACTATTGCTAAGATCCTCTGAGTCATCGCAAACTTGGTCACATAAGAATATATTTTTTGAAAGTCTATTCTAGCTTTCTAAGCATAACCTTTGGAAATCAATCTTCCTTTGTGCCTATTAAGAGAAACCATCAGTTCAATATTTTCTCTTGAACCACCTTATGAACTACATATTTGTTGACAAATCACATAGCGCTCATACTCAATTCTAATTTATTGAGTCAATTTCATCATTCATTACTATCACCCATGATTGCGATCCGACATAAGCCATCACTTCTTTATAAGAAATATAATATGTACTATCCTCTATATTAGTATTAATGGAGTAACATGAAACGTCACACTCATATAACACATAATCATCCGTATGTGAGTTTTACATTAGGCTTTTGTTCCAGTTATACTCGTAGACATAACAGGTTACTCCACTTCTTCCAAGGACATCATTCTTTCTTCCACTATTGGATCATTGTGCAATCTGTCTTCATCTAAGTCAACATCATTATCCCCAAGGGTGATAAGAGCTTCATTGTCTTAAGTTTCATGTTCACTTTCATTCTCAAGAAAAGTTACATCTCGATTTTTTATTAGACCTCTATCCACTTGAAAGAATATATAGATCTTGAATTTTTCATACATTGAATAAATCTGCATACTTCTATTTTGAAATCCAACTTGTTCTAGAATTATTTTGTCCACTTTACCTCCTCAATTTCATAGATGACTCAATTCAGACTTCCTTCCATTTTCACACCTCATATGATGTTAATTCCATGGACTTAGTTGAATTTTTTTTGTATGTAATTTGCATTTAACATTGTTCTAATTTTTTTTTTTTTGAGATTCCATTATAATGTTTAATTCTTCTTTTTTGTCGTGGTGTATAGGACAAAGTAGTTTGTCTACTTATTCATTCCTTAATGCAAAAGTTTTAATTTCATGGAAGACATATTCTCCTCCTCTGTCCATTCTTAAACACTTAGTCTTCCTAAAGAACATAATCAAAACACAGAGAGTAAGCAAGAACTGATTCATTGTCATTAAAGGCCGAAAAGGCAGAATAAGTCATACCTAATACAAATTTTAAGTTGTTGGTTATATTATCATGGGTGATATGGGGGCATGAGCAAGTCAATAATAACATCATTAATAATCACAAACTATTATGCATTGTATTTTGTGTTTAGTTGTAAATTCCTTGGGGATTTTATTGTGGGGAGCTTGAAGTCATTGCCCACGATTGATCATTATATATAAATAGCTTCGAATAACATTATATATATATATATATATATATATATATATATACAACACACATTAATTCATTGGTAATTTATCTGTTGAGTAGATGTTCTGTGAATAGACAATAACTTCTCATAAATTTCTTTTTCTAATCAAATCACTACAAGTTATTAAAATTTGGTGAATATTAGAATTTTGATTTGACTAATTAATACGTTATTTTTCAAACCTCTTTGGTTCCAAACTTGTCAAACTCTTGAATGAACTCTCAAAGTTTTACAATTTAAAAATTAAATCACCCAAATGAACTGAATCGACAAGATTTTATGACAAATTAATACATGCTATGTGATAATTAATTTATTCCACCTATACTCTTTGATCTTAGAGTCTAACAATTTTGGTGGTTCCCACTCTTGCATGCAGGGAAGGAACTTAGAGATGGGTTGACTTGGTGCTAAATTCTATTTTTAACAAAAGCGATAAAACTCCTAAAATGATTTTAATTCAGCTTCAATTCACAAAGAAATCATTTAATGCAAGTAAGATGAGTTAGAAAATCAATTGTTATTGACATTCCACCCAACAACTTTTTGTCTATAGCATCATATTCCGGCTTTACGACCTCGGGTTCTACTAATGATTCTTTTCTTTAGGTGAGGTGATACTTTTACAAATCATCTTCTTCATCTAAGAGGTGGGATGAATTTTTTATGCAAGGAATTCTTCAATTCACACAAGCTTACAACAAATGTTGTTTGAATAACTCTCATATATCAAATGAATTTAACTTGTCAAGCTCAATAAAGAGATAGATAGTTACAGATTTTATGTTCGATCCAATTTACAATATAATTTACAAATGATTGGACTATAAAAAACAAGACTTACTTAGTTTATAGCTCTCTACCTTCATATAGTGATCAAAATGGATTAAAGCTCTAGCATCTTGAAATGATTCATTATTACACTGACAGGTCGATTCAATGTTAAAAGACATAAATCCAAAATCGATTTCGAATAGGTCTTCGAGTCAATTCAAATCAATCAAATAGAATAACTCATATGGTCGTATTAATTGACCAATAAAATAAGATAAAATATAAATCATGATATTTATTAACATTAACATATATTCATCAATAGTTGATATATCAGTCAAATTACAATAATATGATTAAAAGGTTTTAATTAAATATAACAAATCCAATGTGAATAAAATTTATTTTACTTTAATATATCGAATTTTAATGTTAATTAGTGACTAATTTATTTTGACATCTAAGAAATATCAAAAGATAAAATTGTTCTCTTAAAGAAAATAATTTGAGAAATGGATTGAAGTAATAATTATAATTATGTAACCATATTTAAACACTTTAATTATTCAAATAATTGAATGTGATAAAGTGATTTGGAACTTAGTTCCAACACTATTTCTTACCTTTTTTTTCTATTGAAGACAAAAAAAATTGAACCGTCAATTGGTCCAAATCAGTTCTTGGGCCAAGCTAGTCCAACAAGATTGTTGGGCTTGGTTTGATCCAATGGCTATTTTGATGCTTGATTCACAATCCAAATTTTACAAGTATGGAGGTACAAAACTTACAAAACTTGATTTCAACATTATTTCTTATGTTCTTTATCGAAGATGAAAAAAAAGTTTTTTTTCGTTGACCTCCCTGAAGTATAAACTTTTTCCGCGTCTACCAACGACTTTCAAATTTTTTGCAGACCTCCCCTCAACTATGCCACTTTTTCCACTTAGGTCCATCCATCAACATATGTTAACTTTCTCATTATTTTTATTTTTTAAATTATAAAATGACCAAAATACCCCTGCAAAGTTTAGGTAAATGAACTTAAAATAATACATAGTAAAAATGAGGGGCGCGCACGAGGGGGTGATCTCATCGGCGTCACCCCCCTTGTGACCTCACCGTCGAGGAGTGGCGAGGTCGCAAAGGGGCATGACACGATGAAGCGTCCCGTAGGCGAGCACGATCTCCCAGGCCGACCTCTAATCTCAGGCAGCACCTTGTTGAAAGGAGCTGACCCCGTGGTCGGCCGCACTGTCCTCGCCCTATGTAGTGCCCTTCGTGCCAACCGCCGCCTTTGGATCGGGAGTGCCCCGGATGGGGATCTCCAATGGCGCCTTCAGCTCGGCTGCAAATATACTGACGAATGCCATGTCCCTCGCCACCTGGCGAGGTCGCAAGGGGGGCGACGCCCCCTCGTGGCGCCGAGCGCCCCACGATGGGGAACCCTTCCTTGCCAATGTGCTTCTCTGACTCACTTCAGCGTTTATCAAAGAGGGAGGAGGGGAAGGGTGTCGCTCCCTTCGTGACCCCGGCGCCCCACGCCCCTGCCCCCCATCTCATCGGCGGTGCAACATCCATGTGCCGGCCAGACTATTATGTATTATTTTAAGTTCTGAGGGTATTTTGGTCAATTCATAATTTAAAAAATAACGAAAAAGTTAACAAATATTGATGGATGGACATAATTGGAAAAATAGACATAGTTCAGGGGAGGTTTGCGAAAAATTTGAAAGTCGTTGGTAGACTCGAAAAAAGTTCATAGTTTAGGGGAGGTTAGCAAAAGAAACCCCGAAAAAAATCGAACTACTATCGGAACTGTAACACTCACGGCCCAATCAAGATATTGTTCACTTTGGGCAATTGAAATTTAAAACACATCTTGATAGGTGAAGGGGATAACTACATATAAGCTCTTGATTACCTTCCGTGTTTTGTCCATGTGGGACTATTTATGATATCATCTTGGTCCTTAGACCTTAGATCGTTACAATATTCTCCCATAAAGGGCTCAATGTCCTCATTGAGCGAGGTCCATGTTAGCCCGTGTTGGCTCGTAGCTCGTGTTTCCCACATGGCTCAAGTGAGCACGCGAAGTCGGCGATACCATTCTATAACACTCCCGACCTAATTAAGATATTATTCATTTTGGGCAATTGGCCCGTACGAATTTGATGCGTCTTGATAGGTGAAAGGGGTAGCTACATATAATATGACCACCTCCATGTTTTGTCCATGTAAACTATTCATGACCATCTTGATTCTTAAACCTTAAATCGTTACAGGAACAAACTCGATTATTGACAAAATTTGATTGGGCTAAATTGGTCCAATAAGATGGTTGAGTTTGGCTTGACGACGCTTTGGGGGTTTACAACTATGGGTCCATTTCTCCCGTTTGATGAATTTTCTCACAATTGGTGCTCAAGTTGGTCGATCTTCCTCCGCCGATCTAGAGCACATATCTTGGAACTCGATCTGTCACTCCATCTCATTAGATCCTTCTACTGATTTAGACATTGATAATTGCTTATAGAAATTGAATCATTTGACTTTTTTTGTCAATTCTATTGTTCTCTGACTCAATTCAGTCAATCAATATGACAACGTGTCGAAATTCACTTATTTGTCTTCATTACGATTCAAGATCTCAATCGACACTCCTGATTAATCAATCAATAATGTGCTGAAAAATGAGTGAATTTTATGTTCAAGTCTTGGAATTTTTTTAGTTCGTATTAATTCTCTTGAAGACACATTTATAGTACTAATTCAATTCTATCTTTGTCATCGACACAAAAACTATGATTCCGTCCATCCCAAATAAAAGTTCCCCTACAACTTTAAAGTAGTGAAGTTTTGTAATTACAATATTAAGGTTGGTCACGTAGCCCCAAACTCATGAAAAAGGGGTATCTTGAAAAGATAAGTGCCTAATAAACACATGTAAATATCTACATTAAATGCAAATCATTTTTTCCTCGCCCAAACTTGTCATGTGCATACATGTTAAATTAAGAATCAGCATTAGTGATTGATCTCAAAAAAGAACATTTAGTTGTACATGTGATTGACTGAATTTAAATTTGTTTTGGGTCTACCTAATACATTTTATTGATATATTCAATTAACATTCTGATCATTATTTTATTCTTTTTAAAATAATTATTGTTGATATTATCACCGTAAAATCATTGCTTGAAATATTGTTGGCACAGCTTACAAAACCACAAAACAATATGCTCGAAATCGTGTTTATATGTAATGCAAATTGACTGCCCAACAAAACAAAACATTAAATTCACAGCAAAAATTTTCATTTCCTGTTTTGGGTTATTGATAAGAAATGACTGTTATAATAGGCAAAGTTAAAAATGCATCTTTAGCCAAAATGGCATTGAATAAATCTGCTTAGCTCACTCTCTCATATTCAAGTACAACTGTAACGCCCCCAAAATCGCACCTCCCGTCACGTAGGCGGTCGGATTGATCCCGGAGGCGCTACACTATCTACTGCTCTACTGACCTTAACCATTCAACAAAATAGCTTACGTGGCACTAATAAAATAATAATAAATATGATGGAAGACTTTAAATGAGGAAGAGTAGTCGAAATGCCATGATGAATGACAAAGTGCGGAACATTCATAATGTCACATATTATAGAAAGTATGCGGAAGTTTATTGTGTCTTGAAATATAGAAAATGAAGCGAATATATAAATAAGCTTGTCTGCGGTTCTATGTGCGGAAGAAACATAATGTCTTTGAACGATAACATGATTCAACCAAATATGCAATAAAAATGCTCAGGACGAAAATGTCAGTCATGTGCAGCTCCTCCAAGCCCTACGCTCTTCAACAATCCTCAGTTGGCATTCTCACCTAAAATAAGGATTAGTGATGGAAATCAATGTATGAATCTTTAATCATATCAATACTCTGTTCTTTGCTTTACATTGCTCTGCTTTACTTTATAGTACTTTGATTTACATTACTCTGCTGTACATTGCTTTACTTTACATTGCCTTGCATTTCAGTACTCTATTTTACATTATTTTACATTACTCTGTTGTGAGTTGTACTACGTCTTTTACATTACTAAATTATCTCTAGAGTTGATTGTCCTATGCGAGCTCGACTTTATTAGGTTGGGATGCCAGAGATGTCTCTCTGATTCACTGATGCCAGTAAGCACGTAAACGGGAAAGAGGGTGGGTGTTACTACCTCATCCAATTCGGAAGGTAGGGGGAAGAATTCTTACAATCCAGGAACAGTGATTGATTACAAGACCTTGTAGGTTCACTGTCTCCCCAGCTAGCTACATGTCCCTCTGGCATAATACTTTAATCTTTAAAGGAAGAGGTGTGACCATAGCATCACCCTTCAATTCGAGATAACGGTGGGAGAACACCTGAAATCTCAGGAATAGTGGGCATCTAAGCTAGTAGCTTCGCTGTCCCCTCAGCTAACTACCTATCCTCTCATTGCTTTAACTCTGAACTTTGCTTTAACTTTAGGGGCGACACATAACAATCTCACATCTTTGTCTTTTACTTTAATCATCTTTAATTACTATAAAATCTATGATTTGGGGTCCACTGGAAATCTATTTTTGTACAAAAATACTCAGCCAGTGTAGGTGAACTGTCAGAGTCGTAATTAAGATTAGGAGTGGATCAGTCCGATTAAGCATTGATTATTGGGTCTCTGTCGGACCGATAGATCGATAAGGAAGAATACGCATGTATAATTACGCAGACCGGTCGACCATTTAATTAAATCGGTTGACCGATCTCTGCGGTAAAACAGATCCGTCGAATTTCTCCATGGATTCTGACAGCCGTCTGGCCATCGATTGACGCCGACATCAATAGAAAAAAATAGGAAATAACTTCAGGATTATAATAAATTAACTATACGCATCAATAGATCCTTAATTCTTCATCTATGGGATTAAAACGCTAGGGGTACCTTTTTCGTCGAGAATCGGATTCGTCGGATCACCGCTCGTCGTCCGTCGATCATCGGACGTTCGCCGTCGCCTGAAAGAATTTGCCTCTGTCCTATCGCTCGCGTACACCGGTCGCCGGATGAGAGGGAAAAGAAAAAGACGAGAACAGAGAGAGCGAGCGAGAGCGAGAGAGTGTACGAGAGAGTGGGGGTGAGGGGGCCCTCCCCCCCACCCCTCCCCCTTTTATACTCCCCCCGGCCGACCTTTGGTCGGCTGGGGGAGATGACCGTTCGTTTCATTTTTTTATTATTTTTTTATGTATACGAGACGTCACATTATTATTTTCTAAAAAGAAAATTCGTCCTCGAATTTAGATAAGAGTTAAGGTTTACCGAAAAGTTCAGGGAAGTTCTCTCGCATTTCGGACTCTACTTCCCACGTTGCTTCTTTTCTTTTGTGATGTTTCCATGCTACCCTGACCAGTGCTACTCTCTTCTTCCCTTGTTGATGTTCTTGGTATTCCAGTATCTCCATGGGTCGTTACTCATATGTCAGATCCTCTTTGAGGTTTGGTTTCTCTATTTGGATCACGTTGGCGTAGTCGTGCTTGTACATCCGAAGTATGGAAACATGGAAGACATTGTGTACTCTTGAGTAGGCTGGAGGCAGGGCCAACCTGCATGCTGAATCTCCAACCATGTCTAATATTTCAAACGGGCCTACGTACCTCGGGCTCAATTTTCTCCGTTTGTTGAAACGCATCAATCCTTTGGGAGACTATGTTCTCGGCGCTTGTTATCTGCGTAGGTCTTCTGACGATCTTGAGCAGACTTCATTCTTTTCTTTATCAATTCTACTCTGTCCGTGTACTCATGTGTCTGCTTCTGTAGTTCTGCACTCAAGATCTTCATTTCACCAATTTTGCCCCAACATGCCGGAGAGCGACGCGGGCGACCATACAATGTTTCAAAGGGAGATATCTCTATGCTAGCATGGAAGCTATTGTTGTAGGAAAACTCTATAAGAGGAAGGTGTTTGTCCCAACTACCGTGCCAATCCAGAGCGCATGCTCTCAGCATATCTTTCAATGTCTGGATCGTTCTCTCTGATTGGTCGTCTGTCTAAGGATGAAATGCGGATTATACCGGAGTCTTGTTCCAAAGGCGTTCTGAAGACTCTTCTAGAATCTCGATGTGAACCTAGGATCTCTATCAGACACAATGGCTGATGGAATCCCGTGAAGCCTGACAATCTTATGCACATATAAATTCATGAGGCTTTCAAGAGATTGTTTCATCTTAATGGGCAGGAAGTGAGCTGATTTAGTAAGTCGGTCCACTATAACCCAAATGGCATCATGTCCTTTCAGGGTCCGAGGTAAGCCCGTGATAAAATTCATTGATATCTCTTCCCACTTCCACTGTGGGATCCCCAGACTCTTCAAGGTTTCTTGTGGATTTTGGTGTTCCACTTTGACTTGTTGGCACACTATGCATTTGGAGACATACACGGCTATCTCCTTCTTCATGTCTGGCCACCAGAAACTTCTCTGAACATCCTTGTACATCTTCGCACTCCCTGGGTGGATGACAAATTCGGACTTGTGACATTCGTCTAGTACTTCTCTTCGGAGTTCAAGGTTGTTAGGTACCCACAAACGATCACGGTACCTTATGCCACCATCCGAAGAGACTTTGAAATTCGTTGTTTCCATACTTGTCTTTATCATCATACTTTGATACTCTATGTCTTCTACTTGAGCTTCTATGATCCTTCCTATCATATCCGGCACTATTCTCTGTATCATCATTAGTGATCCATCATGCTTCACTCTCGGCGTCCATTTAAACAGTTCTTCCATAAGCTCGAACCGTCGTAAACGCATATAGGCCAATGATCCTTCCCATTTTCTGCTGAGTGCGTCAGCCATTGAGTTTGCCTTATCAGGTTGGTAATTGATGGCAAACTCGTAATCCTTTAGAAACTCCATCCAACGCCTTTGACGAATATTTAACTCATTTTGTGTAAAAATGTATTTCAAGCTTTTGTGATCTGTATAGACCACAAATTCTTCTCCATATAAGTAGTGGCGCCAAAGCTTGATGGTGAACACTACTGCTGCTAACTCGAGGTCATGCGTTGGATAATTGACCTCATGCTTATTCAGCTGTCTAGATACGTATGCCACTATTTTTCCATGTTGTATCAATACGCATCCCAATCCCGTACCACTAGCATCACTGTACACCACGTAACCACCGTTGCCTGATGGTAACGTCAGGATTGACGCTGAAGTTAGCCATTCCTTTAACTCTTGGAAGTTTGCCTCGCACTTAGGTGACCAGATAAACTTTTCTCCTTTCCTTGTAAGCTTAGTCAGCGGCAGTGCTATTCTGGAGAAGTCCTTGATGAAACGTCTGTAGTATATGGCTAAACTAAGAAAACTTCTAATCTCGGAGACATTCTTCGGTTGGGTCCAGTTGGACACTGTCTCTACTTTTACCGGATCCACTGCAACTCCATCTTTAGAGACGATGTGTCCGATGAACATTATATGTTCTAACCAAAATTCACATTTAGAGAATTTAGCGTACATCTGCTTCGCTCACAAGGTTTCCAACACTGTTCTCAGATGCTCTCTATGTTGTTCCATGCTCGACGAATAGATGAGGATATCATCAACGAAAATAATTATGAACTTATCCAGGTGTTCGTGGAAAGTTCGATTCATGAGGTCCATGAATGCTACCGGGGCATTCGTCAACCCAAACGGCATCACCATGAACTCATAATGTCCGTATCTTGATCGGCAAGTCATCTTTGGGATGTCTTCTTCTGCCACCCTTAACTGATGGTATCCACTCCTCAGATCGATCTTTGAGAACACCCTTGCCTTGGACAGCTGATCAAATAGGTCGTTGATGCGAGGTAGTGGGTACCTGTTCTTTATTGTGACTTTGTTCAACATTCTGTAGTCGATACGAAGTCTCAATGATCCGTCTTTCTTTTTGACAAAAAGGACGGGTGCACCCCACGGTGAGACACTGGGCCTGATGAAACCTTTGTCCAGTAGCTCTTGAATTTGATCCTTCAGTTCATTCATCTCTGCTGGAGCCATGCAGTATGGGGCTTTGGAGATTGGTGCAGTTCCGGGTGTCACCTCGATACAAAAGTCTATCTCCCTTCTTGACGGTAGACTGCTAACATCCTCAGGAAAAACATCAGGAAATTCTCTCACAACTTCTATGTCCTAAGGAGTCTTCCTTGGATTCTCTGTCTTAGTTATACTAGCCAGGTAACCTCTACATCATTTTTTTAATAGCTTCTGTGTCTTCATAGCGGATACTATGATTTTTGGTTCCTTTTGTGTAATTCCCCTGACTATAACTTTATCTTTACTCTGTGTGCATATGATTACTTTCTTTTGTTTGTACAGAATGGAAGCATCATGTGAGGTTAACCAATTCATGCCCAAGATTATATCATAATGTCTCATGGAAATAATGATGAGATTGACAGGATAGTTCCTTTTCTCTATCTCTATGGGTACATTGGGGAGATGCTTTGTGGTGATGAGGGTGCCTTGTGGGGTCAATATATTTATCTTCTGCTCTAAGTTTATTGCTTTTAACCCTAATATTTTGGCACACTCTTCTGATATAAAGGAATGTGAGGCATCGAAATCAAATAACACTTTGGTAGGTAAATCAACTATGAATAGCGTACCTCGAATGATGTCAGTGTCATTTTGGGAGCGTCCTCTTCCAAATTGAAGAGCCTTCTCTGTACCAACTGTTATTATCCACGCCTCGGACAACTTGCTGCCATATGACCCATTCCACCGCAGTAGTAACAGGCTCCAGACTTCATTCGACATTCCCCAGCATGGGTCCTGCCACACGTGTTGCATAAAACCCGCTCACCTTGTGCGGATGGCGCCTGAGGGGCTCTTTGAGGCTGTTGTCGCTGCTGCTGTGCTGGGCGTCTTTGCCCCTGCTAAGTGGGTCACTGTTGTTGTTGTTGTGGCTGCTGTTGCGCTGGGGGAGGAGCTTGTTGTGAAGGATGGTAGTTCTGTTGAGGGGCAGAATACGAGTGGTACCAGTTATCCCGTCATTGGTGTTGTCGATTATTTCCTCGGAACTGCTGTTGCTGCTGGGAGTTCTGCCCTACATTCTGTTGGGCCCTCCTCTCCCTCATGAGGATTTGATGGTCTCTTTTGGACAGAGTTGCTAGGCTTATTGCTTCGTCAAGGGTTTTACAATTTCTTGGCCTGGTCTGGGATCTCAGTGAGGGCCTTAGTCCGTCCACAAAATATTTCACCAGTTCCTCATCATCCAAAGTCGATTTGGAGCATTTCTTCAACCGGATGAACTTGATTACATATTGGTCTACGGTCATAGCCCCTTACTCTAAGTGCATAAACTTTTTCTGTTTCAAATCTCTCTGGTGGGACAAAAGGTAACGCGTCTCAAATGCCTTGCGAAAGTCTCCCCATTCCACGGTTTTAACTCTCGAAAAGTTGGTGGCTTTCTTTGCTTTCCACCATTCCTTGGCGTCCCTCTGGAGAGTATCACCGACGAATAGGACCTTCTTGTTTTCAAGGACGTCGAGGATGTCAAACTTCTCCTCTAAAGTCTCGATCCACTGTTCAGCAATGTCGATTCCTCCCTCCCCATTAAACGTCGGAGGCTTCGACTTCCAAAACTCTTGTAGAGTACAAGGAATGGGGGCTCGGCGTCCCTGCTATGGTGGCGAATTGGGCCTAGGTGGGGTAGGCGGAGAAGGATTCAATGGAGGTGGAGGAATAAAATGGTCCTCCTCCTCGTTATACACTTCGTACTCGCTGGACGCTGATCCTCTTCTCTGATCGGCCATCTATAATAAGATCATGGCAAGGTTTGATAAGGGTGCATAATCAAGGATCTTTAATAAAGATAGAAATTTTAGATAGAATTTGGAGATCATGTTTGGCAAAAACAAAGTATTCATTTATCATTAAACTTTTAAAAGGTAAACATATGTCTGAGGCTCACTAAGGCCTTCACATCGTGATACATCCAACACTAGTCACTACGTCTAGAACGATAGGGACACTCATCATCAGTGTGTCCCATGTAGCATAGATCACAGCACTCCTCTGGATCGGTCTGACTGATAGGGCTCGCATATTTGAATTGTAGCTCCCGTGGTAGTGCAGGGGCTTCTTCTTCGTCATCGGAGGATATATAAATCGGATTGTCTATATGTCTTCCCTCCATCTTCCAGTTTCCCCCTGGGATTACTTCTTCCCATGTCCCAACGGGGGTGAAGGATAAATCAGGATCGTTACTTTCAACGCTTTCTAAATCCGAATCTGAATGCTCTGGTCCTTTTGGAGCAGGCTATGAAGGGGTTGAGGGATCTAGTGGGCGTCTATAAATCTCAATTATATGACCTCCCCTATGTAAAATCACGTGACGTGGAGACATCTATAACACAATAAACTCAATAGTATAAGTATGATTCTCATAGGAAATACACTTATTACTCACTTAAGGAGTGGAGCCGCAGATGCTTGAGAAGCTTGCACATGACTTTATTTTGAGCTGTGTAATGATAAGAATGATGAATGCTATGCATGAACCTATACTCTACTATGATCAATGAGGGAGCCAAGAACTTAGGCTCTGATACCAAACTGTAATGCCCCCAAAATCACACCTCCCGTCACGTAGGCGATCGGATTGACTCCGGGGGCGCTACACTATCTACTGCTCTACTAACCTTGATCATTCAACAAAACGGCTTACGTGGCACTAATAAAATAATAATAAACATGATGGAGGACTTTAAATGAGGAAGAGTAGTCGAAATGCCATGATGAATGACAAGGTGCGGAACATTCATAATGTCACATATTATAGAAAAGATGCGGAAGTCTATGATGTTTTCATATTATAGAAAGTATGCGGAAGTTCATTGTATCTTGAAATATAGAAAATGAAGTGGAAATATAAATAAGCTCGTCTGAGGTTCTATGTGCGGAAGAAACATAATGTCTTTGAACGATAACATGATTCAACCAAATATGCAATAAAAATGCTCAGGACGGAAATGTCAGTCATGTGCAGCTCCTCCAAGCCCTGCACTCTCCAACAATTCTCAGTTGGCATTCTTACTTGCAAAATTTCAATGCAGGGGAATAGAATACCCATGAGCAAAAATGTCCAGTACAATAGCAATAGACGCGAAATAAGGATTAGCGATGGAAATCAATGTATGAATCTTTAATCACATCAATACTCTGTTCTTTGCTTTACATTGCTCTGCTTTACTTTACAGTACTTTGATTTACATTACTCTGCTGTACATTGCTTTACTTTACATTGCCTTGCATTTCAATACTCTACTTTGCTTTACTTTACATTACTCTGTTGTGAGTTGTACTACGTCTTTTACATTACTAAATTATCCCTAGAGTTGATTGTCCTATGCGAGCTCGACTTTATTAGGTTGGGATGCCAGATGTGCCTCTCTGATTCACTGATGCCAGTAAGTCCGTAAACGGGAAAGAGGGTGGGTGTTACTGCCTCACCCAATTCGGAAGATAGGGAAACAAATTCCTACAATCCAGGAACAATGGTCGGTTACAAGACCTTGTAGGTTCACTGTCTCCCAGCTAGCTACATGTCCCTCTGGCATAATATTTTAATCTTTAAATGAAGATGTGTGACCATAGCATCACCCTTCAATTCGAGATAACGATGGGAGAACACTTGAAATCTCAGGAATAGTGGGCATCTAAGCTAGTAGCTTCGCTGTCCCCTCAGCTAACTACCTATCCTCCCATTGCTTTAACTTTGAACTTTGCTTTAACTTTAGGGGCGACACATAGTAATCCCACATCTTTGTCTTTTACTTTAATCATCTTTAGTTACTATGAAATCTATGGTTTGAGGTCCACTGGAAATCTATTTTTGTACAAAAAGACTCAGCCAGTGTAGGTGAACTATCAGAGTCGTAATTAAGATTAGGAGTGGATCTTTTCGATTAAGCTTTGATTATTGGGTCTCTGTCGGACTTATAGATCGATAAGGAAGAATACGCATGTATAATTACGCAGACCGGTCGACCGTTTAATTAAATCGGTTGACCGGTCTCTGCGGTAAAACAGAGCCGCCGAATTTCTCCATGAATTCCGGCAGCCGTCCGGCCGTCGATTGACACCGACATCAATACAAAAAAATAGAAAATAACTTCAGGATTATAATGAATTAATTATACGCATCAATAGATCCTTAATTCTTCGTCTATGGGATTAAAACGCTAAGGGTACCTTTTTCGTCAAGAATCGGATTCGCCGGATCACCGCTCGTCGTCTGTCGATCGCCGGACATTCGTCGTCGCCTGAAAGGATTTGCCTCTGTCCTGCCGCTCGCGTACACCGGTCGCCGGACGAGAGGAAAAAGAAAAAGACGAGAACCGAGAGAGCGAGCGAGCGAGAGAGAGAGAGAGAGAGAGAACGAGAGAGTGGGGGTGAGGGGGCCCTCCCCCCTCCCCCTTTTATACTCCCCCCGGCCGACCTTTGGTCGGCTGTTTATTTTTTTTTATGTATACGAGACGTCACAACAACATTCGGAAGAAAGAAATTAAAATGTCCAAAATCTCAGATATAATTGTAAAAATAATTGGTTGGTGATCCAAAATCGGTTTCTTATTTCCTTTCCAAGAAAAATAAATTCGAGTAAATTTTTTTATTTCACAAAATAAAATATGATTTTTAATTCATTATTACATAGTGAAAACCTAAATTAATATGAGTTAAATGGTGCTGCTAAGCACAATTGGTGCTGAGAACTTGAGATGTAGTTGCACAATGTGTTGTAAACTCATTTTTTATCCGATAAATTCGTATAGTATAATTAATTCATTAGTCTATGTACCAAATAAGTTAAACTTATTTAAATAAATTTATGCACTTACAAACATTGAAAACACATATTTATGTTCCATAAATTACAAATAATTAATATATTTTATTCATATAAATAAATATTAAAGTAATATCTGTTGCAATTAATAAAATACTAACTAACTATGAATGATTATGTCTATTAAGATAAACAACATATAAAATAATTAACATGATTGCACAAGAATTTCTGATCATGATGCATTTTTAACTTTGCTCGGAGGTTATAATATATCAAACTACCACTAATAAAAGTCATATAATATTTTTTTATCATCAAACTTACCAATTTAGGAAAACAACATTAAGTTGTCAAATACAAAGATGGATCAGCTAATTTTTTTTTCTCAAATCTATTACCTCCACTGACAATCCCATATTATACGGAAATGCGAAATAAAAGTAATTTGCAAGTATAATCCTTCAACTTTGAATTCAATATCTCTTTTGTCTTAAAACTTTTTTTTTGCACAATTAATCTTTCAGCTTTAACTATTTTGCATGATTCACTTTCACCCGTTAATTTTTTTTTCATTATTATTATATTTATAAAAGTAGACACAAATGACATTATGAATTGTGAGTAATCGCATCAAAAAGTTTTATAATTGTCGAAAATATAGGATATTTTATAATTTTATTATAGATTATTGTTAGGTGAAATCATTTGAATGAATATATATATATATATATATATATATATATATATATGAAGGAAAAAAACTATTTTAACCGGCGAAAGAATGGATTGTGCAAAATAAAAAAAAGATAAGGTCGAAAATAAGAGAGATATTGAATTTAGAAATTGAAGACTCATACGTGTAAATCAACTGCGAAAATAAATGGCCGAAGTTTGCACAAATAAAAAAAGCATAAGTAATACAAAAGGGAGCTACACACACAGAGAGAGAGAGAGAGAGAGAGAGAGAGAGAGAGAGAGAGAAGGCAAGAGGCCCAACACCAAGAGCGAAGCATGACTTGGACAAACGCGTTCCAGTTGTCCAAGAGCTTGACGGTGAGACATTCTCCGGCGCCGCCGTGGTGGTCGGAGGAGCAGCAGCAGGACGAGGAGGGTGAATCCACCAGAAACGAGGTGGCGAGGGAAGTGCGTGATGCGGCGGCGCTCGAGCTGGAGGACAGGTGGTCCAATTTACTGCCGGAGCTACTTAGGGACATCGTGCGGCGTGTGGAGGCGAGCGAGGATCGCTGGCCGCTGCGGAAGAGCGTCGTCACCTGCGCGTGCGTCTGCCGGCGGTGGCGCGAGGTAACCACCGGCGCCGTCGGGCCGCCTGGGGTGACCGGCAAGATCACCTTTCCTTCGTCCCTCAAACAGGTCCGCCAAAGGTCCTTCCTTTTCGGTAGCTTTTTTCTTTTTTCTCTTTTTTTTTCAGTGAAATCGCGACAGCTTTTTAATCGTCCATGTATACAATTTTTCAGTCGATCCATCTTGTTCCTTAAGCTGAGAATCATATAATATATGAATACAATGCTCGAATTTTGTGTCCGAAGGATTCTACTTGTGGATTCAGTTTTTAGAGATTTTTGAGTTATTTTACCTCTCATCTTTCTGAAACTTGAGATTGATTTCTGTGGTGTCAAATGAAATGTTGATCACAGCCGGGGCGGAGGGACCTTCCAATCCAGTGTTTTGTAAAGAGGAACAAAAAGAGGTCGATGTTCTACCTGTTCCTCAGCTTGACACAGAGTGAGTGACTTTTCCGTGGGTGTTAATGCGGATCTCTATCTTCTCTTGAAATTTTCTACATCTTTCCAGAAGCGTAGATTTTTAAGCGCACACATTCTTTGACTATTTTATGTTTGTTCCAATGATAGGATGGAAATCCAATTAATGTTTTCTACTCTTATACTTGGTTATATTACTGGTGGAACTAGACTTTTGACTTTGCAGTTGTGAAGCAAGCTCTGTATTCAGCATTTCCACACTTATCTTGTTCAGTAGTAGTATTACTAGTGAGAGTGCTCAAGATCATCCTGATCTTCATAGGATGATGTAAATTGAAGAAAATTCTATTGCAACAAATCATATTAGCCAGGAGTCACGCTTTCATTTTTTTATAGGTTCGCTTTTGGTATCATTATATATGTCATGGCAGTCGTTCGAAAAAGCTTGCACATGATATTGCATTCATGGTAAGGATGGCACCAGATTGAAGTTCTGCATTAGGTTGAAATGGGATTAACTGAGCGCAGAGCGTTGGTTTCAGGATGCTTGAATCAGTGGTCATGGAAATGGCTGCAAACAGGTTTCATATTAAGATCATATTGGAGATGAAAAATAATGGAAATTCTATAGCATCTGAAGAATTGGATCCAACTTTTTTCATATTAACCAATGTTGTTAAACTCAAACTCTTAAACTCTTACGAGTTTGAGAGTCGTAAGAGTTCAAGAGTTTAGGTAAATAAAAAGAATCAAACCGACATAAACTCTTAAATAACTTAGACTCTTAGATTTTACATAAATATTAATTTTAAAAAAAATTACTAGACTCTTATAAACTCCTAGAAGCCGACCCCACCTAGTGGGATAAGGCTTTGTTGTTGTTGTTGTTGTTGTTATAAACTCCTAGAGTCTATACGAATCTATACAAGTTTATATGATTCTATACAATTACACACAATTATTTATTTTGTACAATAAAAAGTTTATAAAATATTAAATATTTTATTTGATCAATGTACTTGTGATTGAAAACTCCGCCTATGTTTTATAGCCGGTCCCAAGCCCGGATAAAGGAGGAGGGTTGTGTTAGGCCCCGACAGCCAGTGTAAAACTCTGTCGAATCACATGAACATGGATCAACGAGCGGAATGACGTCGTATGATCCATGTAACCGACCCCACCTAGTGGGATAAGGCTTTGTTGTTGTTGTTGTTGTAATGTACTTGTGATTGAAACTCCGCCTATATTTTATAGCCGGTCCCAAGCCCGGATAAAGGAGGAGGGTTGTGTTAGGCCCCGACAGCCAGCGTAAAACCTTGTCGAATCGCATGAACATGGATCAACGAATGGCGTCGTATGATCTATGTAGCCGACCCCACTTAGTGGGATAAGGCTTTGTTGTTATTGTTGTAATGTACTTGTGATTGAAAGTGAAATTAGTATCATGACTAGAACTTTTAGTGCAACCATTTTAGTTATTTTTATAAGTTTTCTATCTTAATAAATATAATCGTTGATGGTTAGTTAATATTTATTAGTTATAAGTGATGGTACTTATTTTGATTACTCTCGCATTAATAAATATATTAGTTGTTTGTGATTTTTGGATCGTAGATATGTATTTGTAAGTGCATAATAACCACTTAAATAATTAAACTTATTTGGTACATAAACTCTATGAATTTATGATTCGATTCTATACGGAACGAAAAACGAGTTTACTTAAACTCTTGAATTTAATAACATTGCTACTCATGACAATAGGGTATCTTGTAATTTTCACAAATATGGGCGGCAGAAATAATAGTCCTTTCATTAACTTATAATTTCTCTTCTGAAATAAGAGAATTCAAATTTCTTTGAGCATTTTTAAGGAAACTCATATCTCCGGAAACCCACTTTCCATTGTTATTCCTGCATGATTGTCAGTAACAAACCTTTGCATGATTGCCAGTCGTACCTCCATAAATGCTTTTATATCTAATTCATCTGTTCTGCTGATGATTTCATTCAAAAAACTATTGGATGCCTTTGGTTTGATATGTCATGTTTTTCTGGTCAGGTTTCCAATAAAATTCAAATTCCGAGAAATTTTATATTTGAAACAGGAAAGTAGAGCGAATCTTGTAACTTACAAGTAGTTCATATATGTTCTGAATTCTGATGGTTGATATCTGATGTCATCTAGCCTATTGGATGCAATTGCAATTACTTTCTTATTACTTCTGTTTCAGTGTACATATTCTACTTATTGTGTCATCTTAAAAGTAATATCTGATTAGCTATATTGTCGTTTATATTTCCAGCATTTATGGATAAGGGGAAATTTCTCTTAGCGGCTCGAAGATATAGTTATGGCTCTCATGCAGAATATATTATATCACTTGATGCTGATGATCTGTCCCAAAGCAGTAATGCATATATCGGAAAATTGAGGTATGCCAATAGCCAAGTTCTGTTATTTGTCACCCATATTGAGCATGATATATATGTTAGAGTTGGTGAATACTTCAGGGCCCCTTGTTTCTCACACCGGGTTCGCCCACGTGAGCTTAGGGGAATCTGAGTATTACTCACTTAACAGTATTGCTGGCGTACGAATGAAAGGGGGGGTTCGGGGGGCCCCGCCCCCCGACGGCGGTTCCGCTCGCCGGTGAGCGGGCGGGGGTTCGGGGGCAGCGCCCCCGAAACCTAGACGGGTTTTGGGCTTTTGTTTAGCCGGCCCGTGTGGTTCGGATTAGGTTTTTTCTCTGTTTGTTTGGGTTTTAAACCCGGTTTGGAGAGGCTATTAATAGCCTAATTTCTGATGTAATTTTGTGTGGCGGCTGTAAACCTAAACATATAGTGGAACCTCTTTGCAGGACGTAGCCCTCATCTCAAGGGTGAACCTGGGTAATTTCGTGTGTCTCCTTTATTTTTCTGCAATCTCTCTGCGATCTTCTCTTCTTGTTCTCGGATTTTCCCATCAATTGGTATCAGAGCACAGGTTGTTCGAGGAATTAGGGTTTATTCGAGATGTCAGGAGGATCGCGAATCGAGATAGAAAAATTTGATGGAACACGGTTTGATCTCTGGAAGATGAAGATGGAGGATCTCCTTTGTGATCGAGATCTTTGGACGGCAATCGAGAAGGAGAGACCAGGCACGGAGGCGGCGAAGGTCGCGGACGAGGCCTCCTCCAGTCAGGCAGATCCAAAGGCGATCGAAGAGTGGGATCGGATTGATAGAAAGGCGAAGGGTTTGATTCGGCTGTGTCTCGCGGATTCAATTCTTACGAATGTGATGGGCGAACCTACTGCCAGAGATCTGTGGAGGAAGTTGGAATCCCTATATCAAAGTAAGTCGTTGGTTAACAAGTTATTTCTGAGGAAGAAATTGTACAATCTTCGGATGCAGGAGGGTGATTCGTTTTCTACTCATCTTTATAACTTTAACACGGTGATCAGTCAACTTGTATCAATCGGTGTTAAGTTTCAAGATGATGATAAGGCAATAACATTGCTCTGTTCGCTGCCGGATTCATGGGACAATCTAATTGTTGTGATTGGTGGCGGGGATAAAGAACTTTCGTATGAAAGTGTATGTGCTGCCTTGTTATCAGAGGAAATACGGAGAAAGGGATCAGCAAGTTCTGGTAAAGAGGCGCTGGCGGCCAGAGGAAGGCAACCAGAAAGGAATCAAAATCAGAGAGGGAGATCCAAATCTCGTGGGCGTTCGAAGAGTAAGGATAAGAAGGTGCAATGCTGGAGATGTCAAGAGTGGGGCCATCTGAAGCGAGATTGCAAAAACAAGCCGGTTCATAAGAAAGAAGCTGAGTCAACCTCGGACAAAAAGGAGGCTGAGGCAGGAGATATGTATGTGGCTTCTGCATGTACGGCACAGTCAGATAAAGATGTATGGCTTATCGACACTGGTGCTTCGTACCACATGACGCCTCATAAACACTGGTTCTGTGAATATGAGGAGTATAATGGTGGGGATGTCATGCTCGGAGATGACACTGCGGTTCAGATTGTTGGACGTGGCAGGGTGAAGTTGAGGATGAATGATGGCACGGTGAAGACTCTACCAGATGTGATGCATATACCACTTATGAGCAGGAGTTTATTATCTGTTGGTACAATGGCTGACTCGGGTGTTATATTCAGTTGCGATAAGGATTCGTGCAAGATGATCAGAGGGTCGATTGTAATTGCACGAGGGGTTCGCTATGGCACGTTGTACAAGTTGCTCGGAGAGACAATATCTGTGGGCTGCGGATTTATTTCTGAAGAGGCCAAAGAAGATGAAGACAGCAAATCTATGTTGTGGCATCGGAGATTAGGTCATATCAGTGAAAAAGGACTCTCCACTATAGCATCAAGTCAGATGGTAGAAGGAGTTCCGGATTGTTCTGTGGGCTTCGGGTTCTGTGAACATTGCCTCCATGGAAAACAGAACCGAGTCAGTTTTCAACACACAGGTTCAAGAGCAACGAAGATTCTCGAACTGATTCATAGTGATGTCTTTGGACCAACTCCGACTCCATCTATTGGAGGGTCCAGGTACTATGTTTCTTTTATAGATGATTTTTCGAGATACAGTTGGATTTATTTTATCAAGAATAAATCAGATGTATTCGATAAGTTTCGAGAATTTAAAGTTTTGGTGGAAAATCAATTGAGCTGCAAGATCAAAGTTCTTCGTACAGATAATGGAGGTGAATTTTGTTCAGATAAGTTTGAGCAGTTCTGCGTGGACAATGGTATTGCTAGGCAGAAGACAACTCCATATACACCTGAGCAAAATGGAGTAGCTGAAAGGTTAAATCGGTCACTCATAGAGAAGGCCAGATGTATGCTGAGTTGGGCTGAATTGGGGCAAGAATTCTGGGCAGAAGCTGTAGCCACAGCAAACTACCTGAAGAACCGCTCACCGACCTCATCAGTGAAGGATCAGACACCTTATGAGGCAATGTTTGGGAAGAAGCCAAATTTGTCTCATGTTCGGGTGTTCGGATGTGACGCATATGTTCATATACCCAAGGAAAAGCGGGGTAAGCTTGACAGTAAATCTGAAAAGAACATATTTGTCGGATACAAGGAAGGGATCAAGGGCTACAAACTGTGGAATCCAAAGTCAAGGACTATTGTTTACAGCAGGGATGTTGTTTTTCGTGAATCACGTTCCCAAGTTGAAGTTCAAAAAGGTGATGAACCTAAGAAAGTGGTAGTGCTTGAAGAAGATTCTGATTCTGAAACTTCAGAGGTGGATGCACAAGATACTTCAGTTGAGTCTGTTATAGAACCGGATCAAGAGGACTCGGTTAATGAAGTTGAAGATGCAGATTCAGATGAAGACCCAGATATTGGTACTACCATACCAGTTCTCAGGAGATCGACACGAGAAAGAAGAGCACCTTTGAGATACTCTCTTAGTGCTCTGAGTTCGTTTCATGCTTTGAGCATCATCGGAGAAGAACCTAGTTCTGTAAAAGATGCAAGGTCTATGGATGATGCAAATCAGTGGGAGCTTGCTATGGCAGATGAGATGCAGTCACTGGATAAGAATGAAACATGGAGTTTGTGTAAATTGCCTAAGGATAGAAAGGCAATTGGTTGCAAATGGGTGTTCAAACGAAAGCTGAAACCGGATGGGTCTGTAGAGAAATACAAGGCGAGGCTGGTAGCTAAAGGGTACTCTCAGGTTGAGGGAGTCGACTATGATGAGATTTTTTCTCCCGTGGCGAAAATGACTTCAATCAGATTTGTTCTATCTCTGGCAGCAGCATATAATCTTGAGGTAGAGCAGATGGATGTGAAGACGGCATTCCTTCATGGGGACTTGGAGGAAGAGATATATATGAGGCAACCAGAAGGCTTTGAAGTTCAAGGTAAAGAAAAGCTGGTGTGCAAATTGAAGAAGTCTTTGTATGGATTGAAGCAGTCGCCAAGGATGTGGTACCAGAAGTTTGATACGTACATGCTCGAACTCAAGTTTGTACGTTCAGATTCAGATCATTGTGTTTATGTGAAGATAGTTGGAGATCAGTTTGTCATTCTTACACTGTATGTGGATGACATGTTGCTGATTGGAAACAGTATGAAGATGGTGAATTCAGTGAAGGGTTTGTTGGCCAAGAAGTTTGAGATGAAAGACTTGGGACCGGCGAATTTTATTTTGGGTATGCAGATTAGAAGGGATCGTCAGAAGAGAAAGTTGTGGCTAGGACAGGAGAAGTACATAAAAGAAGTGTTGAAGAAATTTAACATGTCGGACTGCAAGCCAGTGGGTACTCCTATGTCTCTAGGAACCAAACTTTCTGCAGAGCAATGCCCGAAGACGGATGAAGAAGCCGAAGAGATGGACCGTGTGCCATATGCAAGTGCAGTGGGCAGCTTGATGTACGCCATGGTTTGCACGCGTCCAGATATAGCCCAAGCAGTGGGAGTCTTGAGTCGGTATATGTCTAACCCAGGCAAGGAACATTGGAATGCTATCAAGAGAGTTTTCAGGTACCTTCGTGGAACTTCAGATTTTGCTTTGTGCTTTGAAGGTGCGGGAAAAGGAAAGATGCTTGATATTGTGGGCCATGTAGATGCTGATTGGGGTGGAGACATTGATAGTAGACGATCCACTAGCGGATATGTTTTTACATTATTTGGGGCTGCACTAAGTTGGATGAGCAAGAGACAAAGCGTGGTAGCACTTTCTTCTACAGAAGCAGAATATATGGCTCTTACTCATGCTGCAAAAGAGGCCATATGGCTACGACGGTTGTGCTTAGAGCTCGGATTTGAGCAAGGTGCTATAGAGGTGAGATGTGATAATCAAGGTGCTATTCAGTTAGCTAAGAATCCCGCATTTCACTCACGCACAAAGCATATTGACATCCAATACCACTTTATTCGGGAAAAGGTGGAAAAGAAAGAGGTTCAGCTTGAAAAGGTTGATACAACAGAGAATAGTTCTGATTTTCTGACTAAAGCAGTTACAGGTGTAAAGTTTGAGTGGTGCTCTACTGCTGTCGGATTGAAGAAGAATGTTGCTGGCAAGGCTCTCATTGGTGTGAAGTATCCACCAAGTGGGAGAATGTTAGAGTTGGTGAATACTTCAGGGCCCCTTGTTTCTCACACCGGGTTCGCCCACGTGAGCTTAGGGGAATCTGAGTATTACTCACTTAACAGTATTGCTGGCGTACGAATGAAAGGGGGGGTTCGGGGGGCCCCGCCCCCCGACGGCGGTCCCGCTCGCCGGTGAGCGGGCGGGGGTTGTGATTGAAACTCCGCCTATATTTTATAGCCGGTCCCAAGCCCGGATAAAGGAGGAGGGTTGTGTTAGGCCCCGACAGCCAGCGTAAAACCTTGTCGAATCGCATGAACATGGATCAACGAATGGCGTCGTATGATCTATGTAGCCGACCCCACTTAGTGGGATAAGGCTTTGTTGTTATTGTTGTAATGTACTTGTGATTGAAAGTGAAATTAGTATCATGACTAGAACTTTTAGTGCAACCATTTTAGTTATTTTTATAAGTTTTCTATCTTAATAAATATAATCGTTGATGGTTAGTTAATATTTATTAGTTATAAGTGATGGTACTTATTTTGATTACTCTCGCATTAATAAATATATTAGTTGTTTGTGATTTTTGGATCGTAGATATGTATTTGTAAGTGCATAATAACCACTTAAATAATTAAACTTATTTGGTACATAAACTCTATGAATTTATGATTCGATTCTATACGGAACGAAAAACGAGTTTACTTAAACTCTTGAATTTAATAACATTGCTACTCATGACAATAGGGTATCTTGTAATTTTCACAAATATGGGCGGCAGAAATAATAGTCCTTTCATTAACTTATAATTTCTCTTCTGAAATAAGAGAATTCAAATTTCTTTGAGCATTTTTAAGGAAACTCATATCTCCGGAAACCCACTTTCCATTGTTATTCCTGCATGATTGTCAGTAACAAACCTTTGCATGATTGCCAGTCGTACCTCCATAAATGCTTTTATATCTAATTCATCTGTTCTGCTGATGATTTCATTCAAAAAACTATTGGATGCCTTTGGTTTGATATGTCATGTTTTTCTGGTCAGGTTTCCAATAAAATTCAAATTCCGAGAAATTTTATATTTGAAACAGGAAAGTAGAGCGAATCTTGTAACTTACAAGTAGTTCATATATGTTCTGAATTCTGATGGTTGATATCTGATGTCATCTAGCCTATTGGATGCAATTGCAATTACTTTCTTATTACTTCTGTTTCAGTGTACATATTCTACTTATTGTGTCATCTTAAAAGTAATATCTGATTAGCTATATTGTCGTTTATATTTCCAGCATTTATGGATAAGGGGAAATTTCTCTTAGCGGCTCGAAGATATAGTTATGGCTCTCATGCAGAATATATTATATCACTTGATGCTGATGATCTGTCCCAAAGCAGTAATGCATATATCGGAAAATTGAGGTATGCCAATAGCCAAGTTCTGTTATTTGTCACCCATATTGAGCATGATATATATGTTAGAGTTGGTGAATACTTCAGGGCCCCTTGTTTCTCACACCGGGTTCGCCCACGTGAGCTTAGGGGAATCTGAGTATTACTCACTTAACAGTATTGCTGGCGTACGAATGAAAGGGGGGGTTCGGGGGGCCCCGCCCCCCGACGGCGGTTCCGCTCGCCGGTGAGCGGGCGGGGGTTCGGGGGCAGCGCCCCCGAAACCTAGACGGGTTTTGGGCTTTTGTTTAGCCGGCCCGTGTGGTTCGGATTAGGTTTTTTCTCTGTTTGTTTGGGTTTTAAACCCGGTTTGGAGAGGCTATTAATAGCCTAATTTCTGATGTAATTTTGTGTGGCGGCTGTAAACCTAAACATATAGTGGAACCTCTTTGCAGGACGTAGCCCTCATCTCAAGGGTGAACCTGGGTAATTTCGTGTGTCTCCTTTATTTTTCTGCAATCTCTCTGCGATCTTCTCTTCTTGTTCTCGGATTTTCCCATCAATATAGTGGAGTATCTTCTATAGTAATGTCCTTCTTTCCTTAGTTTAACTATGTTAGTCTTGACGATGTAGGAAGTCTTATCAAGGTTTCCTTTTATCACAAGTGCAGCTGTGCACATTGCATTAATATTGGTTGCTACAATAAAATTGCTTATGCATAAAATTTCTACAAAATCCTTGACATATTCATTTCTAATGGTATCATATATTTTCTGTGAAAAGAACTTCTGTTCTTTTGTATATTTAAACAACTTTAAGACTTCCACTTGAATATTTGTATATCTGTATAAATAATCGTTTTGCATCTTGTATATCACCAATACTAAGTTATTTATTAGTTAGAAAATATTATTCTTAACATAAAAGATAATCATATTTATTAAAGAAAAGGTAAATAATTCCAGTTTCAATTACTTGAAGACAAAATATATTATTACACAAAAACATTATAAATGAACAATTTTGTTAAAATCTCACAGGATTATCTCATTTTTGGTACAATTTGCTTCAAGTTCTTTTCAGTCAATTTGATGGATAAAATCATTTTTTAGCACTCTGTTCACAAGATATTTGTCATTGGATTAGTTTTTTGTATCCTAAATACTTATATTGTGTTTATTTTCGGAATCGACGGAAGTTCACAATTTATCCTAAAAACTTAACATGCTAATTAACATATTCAAACAGCTAAGTAAAATTTACCTTTTGTTGGTGCAGGTCCGATTTTCTGGGCACCAAGTTCACAATTTATGACAGCAGGTCACCATATCGAATCAAGGCGTCAAGCAATCAAGTAACTCGTTGTCTCTCTAGTAAGAAAATCAGCCCACATGTTCCAGGTTGTAACTTTGAAATTGGTCAAGTCACTTACAAATTTAATTTAATGAAAACGAGAACACCGAGAAGAATGCTGTGCACTATGCAGTGTCCTGTAAATGGTGATGAGGAGCAAGGAGAGCCTGAAAAGATGTCGAAAATGGATACACGTGGGTTAAATGTTGGATATCTTGTTCTCAAGAACAAGGCACCAAGGTGGCACGAGCGCTTGCAATGCTGGTGCTTGAATTTCCATGGTCGGGTTAGTGTTGCATCCGTAAAGAACTTCCAGCTAGTTGCAACATCAGATCCTAGCCAACCGGGGAACATAGGTGATGAAGAAACTGTGATACTTCAGTTTGGGAAATTGGGGAAGGACATTTTCACCATGGACTACAGGGAGCCTCTTTCTGCCTTCCAGGCATTTGCCATCTGCCTCACTAGCTTTGGCACGAAGTTTGCTTGCGAATAAGAAACCACCTTTGCTCGTGCTAACCTTATTCACCGCATGAGAAATGGTGAACATGATGTACTTCAATGATGGGCTATCTCCTGCCTGAGTTATCGCGCCTTGCAGAATGTTCAGATGTTCTCCTTCAGTACAATATATTGTTCTTGACCAACATCTTCGCCCCAGTGAGTTTGTCAAGAACAATATATTGTACTAAAGGAGTGTTGCAGCTGGTGCAAAAGATGACATCATGGATGAGCTGATTCGTGGCAACTAAATTAATTATAAAAAAGTTCACAACAAGGTTAGATGCTCTTAAACACTTCATTAGGTAGGGACATTGAGGAAACTGAATGATCAAACCGTTGTTACGAGTAACTTGTGGTTGTTTAATTGTATTATCTACTGTGATTTTAATGTTATGAAATGGATAATCATGTGTTATGTGTGACTGTTCATCTAAGTTGGAATGCACGATGGATTAAGCACTTCGGTGATATATGAAATTTCTAGTTCTGATTTCTTAACCAATTGCTTACCAATAAAAAAATGTTCCCAGTAAAAAAATGTTCCCAGGCATGCGTGAACATTGAATTCCTTTAGTGTATTTGTTGCGGATAGAATACCGAGAATCGATAAATAATCAAAACAACGAAAGAAAAAGAAGATGAACACATAGATTTAACGTGGTAAAACTCTCTTGATCAATGTGAACAAGAGAGAAACATCCACGGGCAAAGGAGGCCGTCGTCAGAAATTTTCACTATGAGCCAAAAGAGAATGTATATCATATAAAATTCTAACCCTCATATAAAACCCTAATGGCCCAAGCCCTTCGCTTCCGCCACAGATTCTCATTTTTCCTCCTTTTTCATTTTTTCTTTCATAATTTTGGGAACATGGTACATAATTCAAGGCACATCAACAAATCTCTACCTTGACTTTAATTTCACAAAACTCTCAAAAATAAAATGCTCAACATGCTCTCCTTTGTCGAATGGCTCACGAGGGCCTAGCTTGATCTTTGCGTAACGCCCGTCAAGTCTGAACAATAGTCGAACTTGGCAACAGGTAAGCTCTTTGTCATCATATCTGCTGGATTGTCATGTGTGCTAATCTTCTGAACTTGAACATCTTGCTTTTCCACAATATCTCGAACAAAATGATATCTCACATTTATATGTTTTGTTCTTTCATGATGCATTTGATCTTTTGTAAGATGTATTGCACTCTGACTATCACAATATATGACAATAGCTTTTTCTTTCATAGTGAGCTCTCCAACTAATCCTCTCAACCAGATAGCTTCTTTCACAGCTTCAGTGATGATCATGTATTCAGCTTCAGTAGTGTATAATGCTATTGTATCCTGTAAAATAGCTTTCCAATTCACAGCACAATCAGTAATAGTAAAGACATAACCAGTTAGGGACCTTCTTCTATCAAGATCTCCTGCAAAATCTGAATCAACATAGCCAATCAGTCCAGCTGAATTTCTACCAAATTTCAAGCATACATCAGAAGTACCTCTTAAATATCTCAGTATCCACTTAACAGCTTCCCAGTGCTTCTTTTCTAAATTAGACATATATCTACTAACAACACTGACAGCATGAGATATATCTGGACGAGTGCAAATCATTGCATACATAATGCTACCAACTGCACTACAGTAAGGAACTTTTGACATATACCTTTTGTCTTCATCAGATTGAGGTGAACATGAAGCTGAGAGTTTAAAGTGTGCTGCAATCGGTGTACTGACAGCCTTAGCATTCTGCATTCCAAAACGCTCCAAGACTTTTTCAATATATTTTTACTGAGACACAAATAGTCTTCATGAACTTCTATCTCTAGAAATTTCCATTCTCAAAATCTTCTTTGCTGCTCCAAGATCCTTCATTTCAAATTCAGAACTTAACTTATTTTTTAAAATATTAATTTCAGATATATCTTTCGCTGCAATTAACATATCATCAACATAGAGCAACAAATAGATGAATGAACCATCGACAAGTTGATTCAAATAAACACAACTATCATATTTGCTTCTAGCAAAATCAATACTCAACATGAATGAATCAAACCTTTTATACCACTGCCGAGAGGATTGTTTAAGTCCATACAAGGACTTCTTCAGATGGCAAACTTGATCTTCTCTACCTTCAACATGAAAATCCTCTGGCTGCTCCATATATATATCTTCTTCTAGATCGCCATGTAAGAATGCAGTCTTAACATCTAGTTGCTCAAGTTCAAGATTCTGCAAAGCAACAATAGCAAGCAAAGTACGAATAGAAGTATGTTTCACAACTGGAGAGAACATATTATGAAAATCAACACATTCCACTTGACTGTACCCTTTTGCCACCAATCTTGCTTTGTACTTTGTCTCTTCATTATTGATTCCTTCTTTCTTCTTGAACACTCATTTGCAGCCAATAATCTTCTTATTCACGGGTTGTTTTACAAGATCCCAAGTGCCATTCTTCTGTAGAGATTCCATCTCCTCCTGCATTGCTATTAACCAATTATTACAATCAGGACTTCGAATAGCTTCAAAATAGGAGGAATGATCAGGTAACTCAATATCTTCAGCAACACTTAATGCATAAGCGACCAGTTCTTCAAATCCGAGCCTTTGAGGTGCTTTTATTTCTCTCCTTGGTCTATCACGAGCTAAAATGTATTGCTGCTGAACTTGAGGTGATGTATGAACTTCAGGAGCATCAGGAGCATCATTCTTTTCATCAGAAGAATTTGACAGTTCTAACTTCACCTTTTCCAAAGTTTTATGCTTTTCTGTATTACCAATAATAGACAAATCTTTTCTCGAGTGAAGCATCACATATTCATCAAAAGTAACATCTCTACTGATAAAAATTTTCTTGATTTCAGGACACCATAATCTATAACCTTTAACACCAGATTTATAACCAAGAAATATGCACTTCCTAGCTCTAGGTTCAAGCTTTCCATCATTAACATGTGCATATGCAGGACAATCGAAAACTCTTAAATGTGAGTAATTAGGAGAATTACCTGACCACATTTCTTTAGGAATTTTTAAGTCTAAGGATCGGTGAGAAGACCGATTCACTAAGTGACATGCCAGGTTAACAGCCTCTGCCCAAAACTCCTTGCCAAGTTCTGCATTTGACAGCATACATCGTGCTCTTTCTAGTAGAGTTCTGTTCATTCTTTCTGCGACTCCATTCTGCTGTGGAGTTCTCACAACTGTGTGATGCCTTGCAATACTTTCTTTGTCACAGAATTCATTGAATTTAGAATTACAGAATTCTAGTCCATTATCAGTCCTCAGCCTCTTCACAACTTTTCCAGATTACTTCTCTAGCAAAGTCTTTCATGACTTGAATGTTTCGAATATATCATCTTTATGCTTTAGAAAATAGACCCAAACTTTTCTAGAGAAATCATCAATAAATGTTAGCAAATACCTATTTCCTCCTTTCGAAGGAACCTGAGAAGGACCCTATAAATCTGAATGGATGTAATCAAGGGTTCCCTTCGTCTTATGAATGGATGAGCCGAAACTAACTCTCTTCTGCTTTCCGAAGATACAATGCTCACACAGCTCTAACTTTCCAACTTTTGCACCAGGAAGAAGACCTCTGTTACTGAGAACTTGCATGCCCTTCTCACTCATATGGCCCAAACGCATGTGCCATAACTTTGTGCAATCTTCCTCTGAGGTAGATGAGACTGCTGCTGAACCTATCACCGTCGAAACTTGGAGAACATACAAACTACCAATTTTGAGGCCTTTCATCAACACAAGAGCACCACGGGAAATTTTCATTCCATTAGACTCAATAACAACTTTGCAACCATTTGAGTCTAAGATATCGAGAGAGATAAGATTCTTCTTCAGATCAGGAATATGTCCGACTTCTGATAATGTCCTAATAATTTCATCATGCATCTTAATCTGGATGGACCCAATACCAACAGTCTTACATGCAGCATTGTTGCCTATAAGAACGACTCCACCTTCAACAAATTTGTACGTGGAGAACCAATCTCGATTGGGACACATATGGTATGAGCATCCAGAATCAAGAATTCATTCACTTGATGATCTGGATTTGTTTGATGTCGTTTCCAACAGAACATTTTCATTCTCACTTTCTGCTACACTGGCATCTGCAACTTCAGCCTTCTGATTTTCCTTCTCGTTGCCATCGTTAATCATTTTATTCTTATTCTGTAATTTGTAACACTCTGCTTTGATATGACCCTTCTTCTTGCAATAATTGCAGACTTTATCTCTGTTCTTCGACTTGGATCTGGATCAATCTTGATTTTGATTTCTCGTCTGATGTCTGCCTCTTGCGATCAGACCTGAGGCTTGATCATCAGATTTGCTGCTTGATCCCAATTCATTATCCAACTTTTCTTTGCTCAGCAGTCTACCCTTAACATCTTCAAACGTGAGTTTGTCCCTACCGTAGATCATCGTCTCCTTAAAGGTTTTATATGAAGATGGCAGAGAACAAAGAAGTAATAGGGCCTGATCTTCATCATCAACCTTTGCATCTACGTTCTTCAAATCATTTATTAGGGCAATGAACTCACTGATATGTGATTTGATCGACGTACCTTCGCCCATACGAAAGGTGTACAGCCGCTGCTTCAACACAAGTCGATTCGCTAGGATTTTCGTCAGATACAGAGTTTCCAACTTCGTCCAAAGACCGGCCGTCATCTTCTCTGCGAGAACTTCTTGAAGAACATCGTTCGTCAGGTACAACTGAATCGCAAACATGGCCTTCTCGTCGAGATCCTCCCAGGCGGACGCCTCCATGGCGTCAGGCTTTTGACCCGACAGTGCCTTCTTCAACCCATTCTGAACCAGGATGGCATGCATCCGAACATGCCACAAACTGAAATTTGTGTTCCCGTCGAACTTCTCGATGTCGAATTTCGTTGTAGTCATCTTCGCGGAAAGAAACTCGGCTCTGATACCAATTTGTTGCGAATAGAACACCGATAATCGATGAATAATCAAAACAACGAAAGAAAGAGAAGATGAACACGGAGATTTAACGTGGTAAAACTCTTTTGATTAATGTGAACAAGAGAGAAACATCCACGAGCAAAGGAGGCCGCCGTCAGAAATTTTCACTATGAGCCAAAAGAGAATGTACATCATATAAAATTCTAACCCTCATATATAAAGGTCCATATAAAACCCTAACCCTCGTATAAAACCCTAATGGCCCAAGCCTTCCGCTTCCGCCACAGATTCTCATTTTTCCTCCTTTTTCATTTTTTTTTCTTTCATAATTTTGGGAACATGGTACATAATTCAAGGCACATCAACAGTATTGTTTTCTTCATTGTTTTTTAAAGCTCATGGTAGTCTTTTGAACGAACCTAAATTCAAATAAGTGTTTGGATATAATTATTAAAGAAAGACACGCCCCTGCGGCCTCTAAGGGGTTTGAGGCGATAAGCCCTATATCAACAATGGGAGATTGGGAGGGGCGATAGATCGTTGGTTCCATCAACAGTATGGATTACTTTCAAACCACGAGTTAATTGTAGGATTGGAAAACATCGGGGGAGGTGAACTAGTGTATTAAAATCACAATAAAAAAAATTAGAAGACTGCTTTGGAAAAGTGAACGCAAACAAGTGTGTAATAGTAAAAAGCAAGTACGAAGATGCAAATACAAGAAGACGAGATGTGTTGACGGCTCAACTCTTCCTGTGCTTCGACTTCTTGATCTTGAGACCGTCGAGAATTCATTATCTTTCTTAGTTTTTTTTTGTAGAGAACAACCATTTCTAAAGCACATATTCTTTTGAAGCAAAACAGCTCTTAATTTCACTAATTGAATATACACGGATTTCTTCTAACTTTCTCTTCTCATAAAGAATGCCCACGGTTGAAAACAAAGAGAAAAATGAGATCATTTGCAAAGTAGAGTTCTTGGACGTGCTTTGGACTTGGATGAAGCTTAAAAATAAATTTCCTTGCATAAATGATCTTTCTTCAAACTTTACCACCACTTTTATAGCCTTCTCTAGTGAATATGACCGTTGCAATCTTTTTGAAAAAGTTGAAGCCATTACATTTTTATCTTTTTTGAAGCAGATGCCTATTCCATAAGTTAGTCGTCTGTTATGAAAATGTAGTCGTTACTCAATGCATTCGGTCATCCTTCTTCGTGCTGTGACCATCCGTGTCACATGATTTTGAGTTTCGATGTTCAATAACAGGTGTCCATTTCATGGGGCAGTCGTCTGCTACAGAAATTGTCGAGTCACAGAGATTGACGGATGTCTTGACTTCTTCTTGGTTATCTGTTTTAATCTTCATCGAGTGTCCGTGTCATGGAGTGGTCATCTGCTCTAAAAGTTCCCAAGTCATGGAGATTGGAGAACGTTTTGGCCTCTTATAGGTCATCCATTTTACTGTGTCCATTCCATGGAGCGGTCGCCCTCTTTAGAGGTCCCCGAGTCATGACATCTTCTCGATCGTCCGTTTCATCTTCCCGCGAATGTTCGTTCCATCTTCCAGTGACACTCGTTCCACGTAGCTGTCATCCATTCCACGTAGCTGTCATCCATTCCACGTAGCATACGTCCTCTCCAGAGAGTCCCAAATCTCGAAATTGGCGGATGTTCAACATTCATTCGCCGCCTCTGGTGGTCGTATGCTTCGATGCTATCTGGTGTCCGCTGACTGACCATTCACTCTATGTAAAAAGAGATGACTGGACGTTTGTTTTATCTGTTGCATTTTTAAAATAATCTTTTCTTTTGAAAATTAGTTAACTTGTTAGGCTCAATATTTCAAGCAATGTTAGTACATCATCTTCCTTAGTTGCTATCATCAAAATGCTTGGGATATAGTCCTCAGACTTATAATTTCCCTCTTTTTAATGATGACAAACAAAGTGACGAAGAGGAGATAAATATATAACAAATTATAAATTATATGCTCATTCAAATTGGTGATAAACAAATTGTAAATTTCTTCCCCATTGTCAATGCTCCTTTTTAATATGTATAAAGATCCAGAATTATATTAATGCCTTTTCCATTATGAATATATGCCTTTTCCATTACGAATATATCCAACATATCACACTACATATCTATGAGATACAAATTCATAATCATGTCAAAAAGTACATATAATATAAAACATAAAACATGAGCTCAAAATGTGATATGCATATAACATCTATACATATCGAAAGTCAACAAAATATGCTCGAGTACAACCACATGCTCGAATGAGCCATACTGCAATAGTAATGCTATATATAAAATCTATCCATGATGTCAAAACTTTTGAAAAGCCTTTTCTTCATGTATCAAGAAAGAAAAATGACTTAAGAAGAAATGTAAAAAATATACGTGAACATTATTTGAAATATTCTTGTTCTTTGAAATCAGAATGTTCAAATGATCATTATGTGAAACTTAAACCTTCTTGTAATGTCAAATATTTTAATACTTCTCATAATTATACTTTGAAACATGAATATGCTCGTAACCATTTTGATAAACCATATATTACTTGTCATTATTGTGTACTCATGGTCATTGTAAGAGTGTAAAATTAGAAAATTTATAAATGTTGACAAAAAATTAATGTGGATGTTAAAGGAGCGCAAACTAATCATTTTGAACCAAAGCAAGTTAGGTAGTAAAAAAAGGCGATGTGCTTTGTAGGTTGCCTGACTCTTATTCTAAACAAAACAAGACTTGAAGAATTATAAATAAAGAATTTAAAGCCTAGAACATCATATATAAATAAAAATCAATTGCAATCTACAAAACAACATATGATTCAAGGATAAGGATTATTTAAATGACATGATGTTGCATAGGTAACACAAGAGCTTCTATAGAGATGAGCATATAGGAGCACAATGTTCACACAAGCAAAAATTTTGTATGAACATTACGGACATACCAAGGTCATATATGTAGAATGGCATGTTAAAAAGACTGCAAGATAAAAATAGTAAAGTAGCTAAATAGTGACAAAGGAATGTCTAAACTATTGCTATTAGTGCTATCACAATCATCAAAAGAGGTAGTTGGTGATTCGGTGAATCCAAGAACCACAACAAGTAGCTAAATAATAAAATAAAATAACACTTGTTCATTCATAGTTGACGATAAAAGTAAATTAATAAAATATTTTCAAATTTCAAGCATTCAAGGATTCAAAATTTAAGACTATAATCCAACTTCCCATGTACTCATGTCTGTTCTTGATATGGCAAACACATCATTCTTCATTGTATCCTATAATAGTCAATAAATCTCATTAAAAAAATGACAACACTATTCAAACTTAAAAAATGTCATAAAAATAAAGCAACTAACCAACAACATCACTATCCTCCTTTGATCCAACCAACTTCGTTTATTATGTATAACGTATTGTCATAATAAAAAATGACTTAACAAAAATTGTAAAATAGATGATCAATTAAAAAAAATAAATAGCATGACTAAGTTGATTTGCCTTCTTCAATAATCTCAGTTTCATCTTTTTCAACTAGAAAATTAATTACTTCCATACCAGCTCTCAATCAATTTTGCGCAGAGCCTCAATGGTGGTTGGACATAATCTACTATGAAATGAATTAAGTACTCGACCTTTGGTGCTAAATGTTCTTTAGATGCCATAATAGAGGTAGGAATGGCTCATACACCTCTAGCCATGTGAGAAAGAACATGATATTTATTTGCTCTTGCTTTTTGCCATTTCAAAATCACAAATCCATCAATGTTTTGCTCAACATCGTCCTCCATGTACTTGTCCAATTCACTTTTTTTTTTATTTCTCCCTATTTTCTTCTCACCTTCAATTTAAATTCATCTTCCCATTCAATATCATCTCTAAAAGTATGAGATGATTATATTGTGGTAGTTAAGCATATAGAAATAATCTTTGTCTATAGGAGTTAATAATTTATATTTCTCAACCAATTTGATGAATTGAGATATTTAATTTGTGCACCATTTCTTTGATGGGAAAAAGTCGAGAACAAGGAGAGAAGATCGTAGAAAGATTACAAAAAATAGAGGAGACACACGAATTTACCCAGGTTCACCCTTGAGATGAGGGCTACGTCCTGCAAAGAGGTTCTACTATATCGTTTAGGTTTACAACCGCCACCCAGATTAGATTAGAAATTAGGCTATTAATAGCCTCTCCAAACCGGGTTTAAAACCCAAACAAACAGAGAAAAAAATCTAATCCGAACCACACGGGCCGGCTAAACAAAAGCCAAAATCCATCTAGGTTTTGTGTTCGATGCCCCCGAACCCCCGCCCGCTCACCGGCGAGCGGGACCGCCGTCGGGGGGCGGGGCCCCCCGAACCCCCCTTTCGTTCGTACGCCAACAACACTGCTAATTGAGTAATACTCAGATTCCCTAAGCTCACGTGGGCAAACCCGGTGTGAGAAACAAAGGGTCCTGAAGTATTCATCAACTCTAACATTCTCCCACTTGGTGGATACTTCACACCAATGAGAGCCTTGCCAGCAACATTCTTCTTCAATCCGATAGCAGTAGAGCACCACTTGAACTTTGCACCTATAACTGCTTTAGTTAGAAAATCAGAACTATTCTCTGTTGTATCAACCTTTTCAAGCTGAACCTCTTTCTTTTTCACCTTTTTCCAAATGAAATGATATTGGATGTCAATGTGCTTTGTGCGTGAGTGAAATGCAGGATTCTTAGCTAACTGAATAGCACATTGATTATCACATCTCACCTCTATGGCACTTTGCTCAAATTCGAGCTCCAAGCACAACCGCCGTAGCCATATGGCCTCCTTTGCAGCATGAGTAAGAGCCATATATTCAGCTTCTGTAGAAGAAAGTGCTACCACGCTTTGTCTCTTGCTCATCCAACTTAGTGCAGTCCCAAATAATGTAAAAACATATCCGCTAGTGGACCGTCTACTATCAATGTCTTCACCCCAATTAGCATCTACATGGCCTACAATATCAAGCCTCTTTCCTTTTCCCGCACCTTCAAAGCACAAAGCAAAATATGAAGTTCCACGAAGGTACCTGAAAACTCTCTTGATAGCATTCCAATGTTCCCTGCCTGGGTTATACATATACCGACTCAAGACTCACACTGCTTGGACTATATCTGGATGCGTGCACACCATGTCATACATCAAGCTGCCCACTGCACTTGCATATGGCACACGGTCCATCTCTTCAGCTTCTTTATCCGTCTTCGGGTATTGCTCTGCAGAAAGTTTGGTTCCTAGAGACATAGGAGTACCCACTGGCTTGCAGTCCGACATGTTAAATTTTTTCAACACTTCTTTTATGTACTTCTCCTGTCCTAGCCACAACTTTCGCTTCTGACGATCCCTTCTAATCTGCATACCCAAAATAAAATTCGCTGGCCCCAAATATTTCATCTCAAACTTCTTGGCCAACAAACCCTTCACTGAATTCACCATCTTCATACTGTTTTCAATCAGCAACATGTCATCCACATACAGTGTAAGAATGACAAATTGATCTCCAACTCTCTTCACATAAACACAATGATCTGAATCTGAACGTACAAACTTAAGTTCGAGCATGTACGTATCAAACTTCTGGTACCAAATTCTTGGTGACTGCTTCAATCCATACAGAGACTTCTTCAATTTGCACACCAACTTCTCTTTACCTTGAACATCAAAACTTTCTGATTGTCTCATATATATCTCTTCCTCCAAGTCCCCATGAAGAAATGCCGTTTTCACATCCATCTGCTCTACCTCAAGATTATATGTTGCTGCCAGAGATAGAACAAGTCTGATTGAAGTCATTTTCGCCATGGGAGAAAAAATCTCATCATAGTCGACTCCCTCAACCTGAGAGTACCCTTTAGCTACCAGCCTCGCCTTGTACTTCTCTACAGACCCATCCGATTTCAACTTTCGCTTGAACACCCATTTGCAACCAATTGCCTTTCTATCCTTAGGCAATTTACACAATATTCATGTTTCATTCTTATCCAGTGACTGCATCTCATCTGCCATAGCAAGCTCCCACTGATTTGCATCATCCATAGACCTTGCATCTTTTACAGAACTAGGTTCTTCTCCGATGATGCTCAAAGCATGAAACGAACTCAGAGCACTAAGAGAATATCTAAGAGGTGCTCTTCTTTCTCGTGTCGATCTCCTGAGAACTGGTATGGTAGTACCAATATCTGGGTTTTCATCTGAATTTGCATCTTCAACTTCATTAACCGAGTCCTCTTGATCTGGTTCTGGAGCAGACTCAACTGAAGTATCTTGTGCAACCACCTCTGAAGTTTCAGAATCAGAATCTTCTTCAATCACTATCACTTTCTTAGGTTCATCACCTTTTTGAACTTCAACTTGGGAACGTAATTCACGGAAAATAACATCCCTGCTGTAGACAATAGTCCTTGACTTTGGATTCCACAGTTTATAGCCCTTAACCCCTTCCTTGTATCCGATAAATATGTTCTTTTCAGACTTACTATTAAGCTTACCCCGCTTTTCCTTGGGTATATGAACATATGTGTCACATCCGAACACCCGAACATGAGACAGATTCGGCTTCTTCCCAAACATTGCCTCATAAGACGTCCGATCCTTCACTAATGAGGTCGGTGAGCGATTCTTCAAATAGTTTGCTGTGGCAACAGCATCTGCCCAGAACTCTTGCCCTAATCCAGCCCAACTCAGCATACATATGGCCTTCTCTATGAGTGACCGATTTAACCTTTCAGCTACTTCATTCTGCTTAGGTGTATATGGAGTTGTCTTCTGCCTTGCAATACCATTGTCCACGCAGAACTGCTCAAACTTCTCTGAACAAAATTTGCCTCCGTTATCTGTACGAAAGATCTTGATCTTGCTGCTCAATTGGTTTTCCATCAAAACTTTAAATTCTTGAAACTTATCGAATACATCTGACTTATTTTTAATAAAATAAATTCAACTATATCTCGAAAAATCATCTATGAAAGAGACATAGTACCTGGACCCTCCAATAGATGGAGTCAGAGTTGGTCCAAAAATATCACTATGAATCAGTTCGAGAATCATGGTTGCTCTTGAACTTGTGTGTTGAAAACTGTCTCGGTTCTATTTTCCATGGAGGCAATGTTCACAAAATCCGAAGCCCATAGAACAATCCGGAACTCCTACCATCTGACTTGATTCTATGATAGAAAGTCCTTTCTCACTGATATGGCCTAATTTCTGATGCCACAGCATAGATGTGCTGTCTTCATCTTCTTTGGCCTCTTCAGAAATAAATCCACAGTCCACAGATATAGTCTCTCCGAGCAACTTATACAATGTGCCATAGCGAACCCCTCGCGCAATCACAATAGACCATATGATCATCTTGCACGAATCCTTATCGCAACTGAATATAACACCCGAATCAGCCATTGTACCAATAGATAACAAATTTCTGCTCATAAGTGGTATATGCATCACATCTGGTAGAGTCTTCACCGTGCCATCATTCATCCTCAGCTTCACCCTACCACATCCAATAATCTGAACCGTAGTGTCATCTCCGAGCATGACATCCCCACAATTATACTCCTCATATTCACAAAATCAGTATCTATGAGGTGTCACGTGGTATGAAGCACCAGTATCGATGAGCCAGACATCCTTATCTGACTGTGCCATACATGTAGAAGCAACATACATATCTCCTGCCTCAGCCTCCTTTTTGTCCGAGGTTGACTCAGCTTCTTTCTTGTGAACTGGCTTGTTTTTGCAATCCCGCTTCAAATGGCCCCACTCTTGACATCTCTAGCATTGCACCTTCTTATCTTTACTCTTTGAACTCCCACGAGATTTGGATCTGGACCCTCTCTGGTTTTGATTCCTTTCTGGTTGCCTTCCTCTGGCCGCCAGCGCTTCTTTACTAGAACTTGCCGATCCCTTTCTTCGTGTTTCCTCTGATAACTAGGTAGCACATACCCTTTCATACAAAAGTTCTTTATCCCCGCCACCAATCACGACAATCAGATTGTCCTATGAATCCGACAGCGAACAGAGCAATGTTATTGCCTTATCATCATCTTGAAAATTAACACCGATCGATACAAGTTGACTGATCACCGTGTTAAGGTTATAAAGATGAGTAGAGAACGAGTCACCCTCATGCATTCGAAGATTGTACAATTTCTTCCTCAGAAATAACTTGTTAACCAGTGACTTACTTTGATATAGGAATTCCAACTTTCTCCATAGATCTCTGGCTGTAGGTTCGCTCATCACATTCGTAAGAATTGAATCCGCGAGACAAACCCACTCTTCGCCTTTCTATCGATCCGATCCCACTCTTCGATCGCCTTTGGATCTGTCTGACTGGAGGACGCCCCATCCGCGATCTTCGCCGCTTCCACGCCTGGCCTCTCCTTCTCGATTGCCATCTAAAGATCTCGATCACAGAGGAGATCCTCCATCTTCATCTTCTAGAGATCAAATCGTGTTCCATCAAATTTTTCTATCTCAATCCGCGATTCTCCTGACATCTCGAATAAATCCTAATTCCTCGAACAACCTGTGCTCTGATACCAATTGATGGAAAAAAGTCGAGAACAAGGAGAGAAGATCACAGAGTGATTGCAGAAAAATAGAGGAGACACACGAATTTACCCAGGTTCACCCTTGAGACGAGGGCTACATCCTGCAAAGAGGTTCCACTATATCGTTTAGGTTTACAGCTGCCACCCAGATTACATCAGAAATTAGGCTATTAATAGCCTCTCCAAACCGGATTTAAAACCCAAACAAACAGATAAAAAAACCTAATCCGAACCACACGGACCGACTAAACAAAAGCGCAAAACCCGTCTAGGTTTTGTGTCCGGTGCCCCCAAACCCCCGCCCGCTCACCGGCGAGCGGGCCGTCGTCGGGGGGCGGGCCCCCCCTAACCCCCCTTTCGTTCTTCCGCCAGCAGCACTGCTAATTGGGTAATACTCAGATTCCCCTAAGCTCACGTGGGCGAACCAGATGTGAGAAATAAGGGGTCCTGAAGTATTCACCAACTCTAACATTCTTGACTTTTATATCCACCATACATTCGAGTAAAATAGAACTTAATATACCCCAATTTATAACATGAATAAAAAGTGCAACAAATAAAAAATAATTCAACATCCGTCATCATCTCAATATTCATCAATGCTTGCAATACATTGTCACTAGTTTGTCTCCTTTTTTCAATTCCTTTTGAATCAATCGAACTATGAAAAATGCATTAGAAGTAACATGTAATAATCCTATAAACCAAATAGTACCATTAGAGCACTTTTAAGAAGTTACCAAATACACAAACTCACTCCAGTCACAACTAGTTGGATGTGCAACTTTTGCATCACTAAAAAATCCAATATGAATCACCATGTTCAAGTATCTTGAATGTTTTTTCAAAATTTTTAGCAACTTCCAACATTAGGTATGTGGACTTCCACCTGACTGATACATCAAGTAGTGTCTTCTTTGTACAAATTATATTCGTCATTTGTATGCATCTATCGAATGTGACTAGGGGAAGATTTAACATACTTACATGAAGTTCTCACTCTTCTACATATGTATCTATTATAGTCATTCATTCATGCACAATTAAATTCAAAGCATGAGCAACACATCTCATGTGGGTAAATTCCCCATTAAAAAAAGTAGTGCCTCCCCAATCATTCGTGCTATCAACCAAATAAGCAATGATATGTTTACTATATTTTACATTATCCAAATGCTCCAATTTTTCACACTATCTCCTAATAAAGCTTTTCCTATGATTTTATCGTTGTGATCACTAATCATATCAAATGTTAATACCTTCTTGTGAAATTCTCATTTGTCATATATAAAATGGATAGTAACATATATAAATAACATTTTGATTTGAAGTCCATGTATAAAAAACATTTGACAATTTTTTGAAAATATGTTTTTTCAACTTTTCTTTCTCAAGTCCATACAATTTCTCACAATCTTTAGCGACAATTATATGAGATGAAATTTGAAATCTTGGTTATAATTCAGTCATAAATTTTTTCAAACCTTGATTCACTACAGGAAAATGGCAAATTTTTGACAGAAAATGTCCAACAGGCAAATATCCTTAGATTTTTTGACGAACTTTGCGATGGATTAAAATATCCTTCTAAAATATCAACGGTCCATAAACCCTTTGATACTATCGACGGCATAAATTCATCAATAGTTTATCGACAGACTAAGCCTTTGGTATTACTGACGAATGAAAATCCATCCGTAATACTGAAGGTGAAATCCGTCGATAATTATATTTATAATAAAATATATTTTTATATTATATAATGAAATCTTAATATTCTTCGATTGGATCTCACTTTCCTACTTTCCTTCTCGGCAAAGATCGGTCTGCGACTGTTTGTCGTCTGATCCTATGGTCGGATCCGGCCTTAGTGTTTGATTTTTTATATTTTAAAAATAGTTTCTGATGGGTGTACCCCTTGGGCCATCATACGGGAAGGCTCCCGTTGGAACGTTCGATGGACTTTCCGTCAGAGGTTTTGATGGTATACTGCTGTTGAAACCTTCAACGGAGGCACCCTTCAGAGGTTTCGATGGGAAGCCCCGTTAGAGGTTCCGATGGTGGGCCTCCTGTCGGAACCTTAGACGGGACTTCCCGTCGGAACCACTGATGGGTGGTCCCATCGGATGTTGGTGGTTCCCCATCGGACTTCACCATCGGACGGATTGTCCTTAGAAATAGCAACAGATTTTGAATCCGTCGAAAACTTGTCACTGACGAGACATTTTCCGACGACCAACTTCCCATAAAAAAATTCATCAAAAATTGAAATTTTTGACGGATTTCATGTGATTTTGATTTGTTTATAAAAATCATTAAAAATCGTATAGTGATTATCAATAATTTTGAATGAAAGCTCATCAACAATTATGATTTTTGCAAGTGCTAAATGAGACTTTTATTGATTAAAGTATATGAGTTTCATAGTAATAGAGGTATTGGAATCATCTTCACATTGCTTGCCCATAGCAATTGTTTTTGCCTTTTATCAATGACCTTATATGAATTTTTCTTACTACTCTCAAAATGCTTTAACAAATTGGATGTCCCATGATTAACAACATTGTAGGCATAAGAATTTTTGCAATTCCTACAAATAGCTCTATCTTTTTGTTTTATAAAATGAGTCCAAGTATTAGAAGAAGGCCTAAAGGGTTTCCTTTTTTTTACCTCATTTTTAATGTTTTGTTATTCAGATGAAATAATGTCTTACACTAATACTCAAACTTGTTGGTGTAGAAATAATTTCAATATGAATACCACTTGCGTTTTGAGTCTCTTTTACTATTGCTTGCACTATATACATAAAATGGAAACACACGGTGAAAACTACAAACTCATAGCCGCATGCACTATTCTCCAAAAACACCTATTTACTTCACCATTGTGCTGTGATTCTACAATACTCACATAGGCACAAGTGCTGAGAAATTCCCAATCACTCACTTACATAAAAAGTAAGAATTTTGAGCAATTATATTACTTTATGATATATTATGATTGAAAAATTCTTTATGTGTGTGTAAATAAAAGCTGCCATTAATAATAATGCTTCATGGACGTTATGATTGATGCTTCACATAATAATTTAGCAAAAAATAAAAATCTTTTAGTTATTTATACAAAAATGGGGCAATGAATCTAAAACTACTGGAAAATTAATCTACAATCGATGGGCCTTCCATGGAAACTAAATTCTACAACATCTAATAACCCATCCAGAAATCCTCTATGTCCATGTGTCATAGGTAAAAAAGTATTGGAACCTATCACTACGGCATGCATTAGGACACCCACAAAAGAAAAAAAAGAATGATATATTTCACACCAGCACGATACAAACAACCAGAATTGTAACAATAGGAGAAAAAAGAAGATACATGAGTTGATTAATAAATTAAAATAAGCAAAAAAGAAAAAGGTATATGGAAAGAAAACATGAAACATCTGCACCTTAATGAACTAATGGTGAAGCAGTCATCATTCACAAATCACAAGTCACAACACATGATGTTACTCAGAGGTAAGCTTTTGTAGTATTTTTACAATTGTACGTAATGAATCTCAACAACGGATGATACTTTGAGGAAGTGGATGGGACCCTCACCCTTCAGCCTTGAAGATGAGATCGAATTGCTTTCATTGGAGTTCACAACTTCACCTTTCATCTCATCATCTCAATGCCCTAATGTGCTACTACTTGTAGAGTTGGTCTGTCGTCATTGTCGAGTGCTGATTGCATTGAACGAGTTTGAGTGCCTTGCTTCAAGTTGGAAACTTCATATTATTGGACCGGCCTGAGCTGGAATCAAATGAATGGGTCAGATCAGGTTATCTCGTGTTGAAAAACCTTGAACTCATACCTGTCTCTCCTTTGCCCGAGTTTGATTCATTTTGGGTTGGGTTCGATCGAACACAGACCGACCCAATGAAAAACTCTAGAATTGATGTAATTATTGCTTCTAAGTTGTCAAATGAAGAATGAAAGCATAAGTGCATTGAATGATTTCATATGTTGTATCATTTTATTACACACATGGATTGTGAAATTAATATTGCATAATATAATAATCCTTGATACACTAGATTCGTATTTTAATGTGAGTTATGTCTAAAAGAATGCATGTGTATGAAGCTAATTTTTTTTTGCAAATTGAAATTCAATGAGACATTTGAAGAATCTTAATTAGATCTGTGATGGGTCATAAATATAAATATAGATAATTTTATAAATTTTTCAGAAAATTAAGAATAATCTTATTTGGACATGTGTAAAAAATTATGACAAAAGCACTGCACAGGTATCAAGTAGAAAAATTAGATAGACTACTTTTTAGCAAGCTAAATTTCAATGAGTTTTTTGAAAGTTATTTTTATCAGATTTGATTCTAGCGATGAGTAGGAAAAATGTAGAAACTTTTGTTAGTTTTCCAAAAAAATAAAAAATCAGGTCATTTGGACATAGGTACAAAAAGTTATGCCCAAAACATAGGGTATCAAGTTGGAAAAATTATAATGGCTAGTTTGTTTATTCAAAAGACTACTAACGTCTGTTGAAGTTTGAAGGCTATAAAGATCTTCCAAAGAGCCAAAATGAAGTGGGGCCTCTAGTGAAAGATCAAACTAAATAGGATAATCAATTTTGAAGCCTTTTGTGCTTAAATTTGTAAATATTCTCTCTAGTGGTCTCGACGTCGAGAAGTCAGAATGACTATGTAGACTAAGGGTTGGACCGAACACCGTTAACAAAATTTGAGTTGGAATTCTTTTTCCTTTTGCTCTCCCACTTGCATTACATTATATTATCTTTTACGAATCAGTTTATACTTTCATCTTTTATTTGAGAAATTGGTTTAAAGTTTTAAACACCAATTCACCCCCTATCCAAAAAGGATAAATAATGATTATTATCAATAGCATTAGGCAAAGCGTTCTTATGTGATCAACTACGTACATTACTTTATTTAATATCAATAAAAATCAATGGTCTGTTGTTCAATGTAATTACTTTGATCAATAGAAGTTGCTTTAAATTTCGTTATATGTGATATTACTACGTGAGGACTTTGATCAATAAGTTTATGCAATGAAGTGCCATATACAACAAGGCTTGATGCCTTTGCATCACCACAATGAGTGCCCTTTATTAGAAAAAAAATCTTTCGACTTATGAGATGAAGTGCCTTGTAATGGAAAATAATGAAATAACCATACAATGTACTCTAGAATTTATCTTCATCTTTTTTATTCATCTTTGGGTCTTAATAATAGATCATGTAGAAGTGTTGATTACTCCACGTCAATTGTAAAATTTGCATAAGAGAGGAGATGGGTGATTAAATATGTAGCGCCCTCAAATCACCTTTGCCACGTAGTAAGATCCAACTTGAGGGTCGCTACTAACAATGCTATACCTTGACTTTGACCGAACCCTTGACCCTAATAAAATAAAATCGGAAGACTTAACAACAATAATAAAAATAAAGATCCAAATAATAGTCTATAATATAATTCAAAATAGTTAAAACATCACTAAACCTCAATATAGTGTGGAAGCCTAAACATGGACTCAAAGTATCTAAAATAACATAATAGAAATAACACTAAAACATCACATGTGCATTGGACCATCACGAATGTCATTAGCCGCAGCTCATTCTTGATTATCATCATTACTTGTAGGATCAATGCAGAGAAAAATAATAACCCGTGAGCTTCGTAGTCCAATAGGTGGATAATAAATCAATGGACAAACATTAACAATATATAAGCTTGGAACAAATGGACATAGGAAGAAATAGGATAATCAAAGGGGATATAATAAATGCCATGCTATATTTGAATCTATAGAGTAGATCAATGTTATGCTCCAGATAAAATCAATGTACGATGAAAGGCGAACCAATGTCATCTATGCGATGTTATCAATGAGCATTTTTGTTACAATGAGGTGCCATGTACTTCATGATGCTAGTGATTGTGCACATTACGACAAGTTATCCTCGTTATAGGGGAGAGTATCCTCTTTCGTCACACAATGAGGAGAAAACATGAACAGGGACAAGGCCGAACCAGTGCCCCAACAATGCGATGAAAACAATGCCACAAGCTCCCATCAATCCATAACATAGGCACCCAAGCTTTTATCTTTATTAATTATTTAGGTTCTCATCTTCGTCCAAATTAGGACTTATGATCATGGAATGCAATGCTATCCTATGGATCAATATCATGGAACATCATTAAATTAATAATAACATAAAATTACAGCACAGTACATTGTTTTGACAGAACCGGGCTGGGCTGGGTCTGACCCAGGCTGGGTTCTTCAGCGGTCGGTGATGGCCCACTCTGGGCCGAGTATAAATCGGACTCGGTCTAGGGTCGAATACTAGGCACGTCCGTGACGAAACTCGGGCAGGGTTCAGTGGAGCCTGAGCCAAGTTTCGATGTTAGTGTACTCACCGGCAGCGGTGTGGGTCGGGCGACGAGGAGCCCGAGTCGGGCTCTAAGTCAGTTCCGCCCGATGGGGTCATATTGGACCGGGTACTATGAAACTCGGGCCGGGTTCGGTGATTCCGATGAAACCGTGATCGTGGCTGCACGTTCTTTCTCGCAGTTTTGCCAGAATAAACCTCTTAAAAATAAAGTCAATACATGGATCGATGCAGGGTAGATAGAAGACAATGCTAGGGCTCTAAGTGGTTCTTAAATATGCAAATTTATTGTTAAAATGGATCCAAGGATCCACCTACCTCTGTTCGCTTTCCCTGCGTCTCTTCTCGTTGCCGGCGATTCTAGATTGACCCCCAATCTCAAAGCTCATTGCCCCCTCTTCCAGTTCGCCCCTGGTCGCATGGTGTGATGAAGAAAACGAGGAGAAAATGAGTTAAAAATCAACGACCGAACAACATGGAGAGAAAGGCCAATAATGGTGGTTGTTCATGTTGATTCGCTTGGGCTTGTCTTCGGCAGTCTCTCCGGCGTCCGACAACGTTCTTGGGTTCCTGTACGTGGTGGCATGAGAGGGAACATGAGGGAAGCAACAACTAGAGTTAAACTTTATTATGAGAGATAGAGGAGGAGTTTAAATAGGGGGAGTTAATTAGTTACCCTCTTAGATAAGTTAAGTTTTTAAATTCCACCAGGATTTGTTTTATTTTAATTTATTTTGATTCTAATTTAATTTTAATATTTTTTTATTCTGTCTGGGAGTGACAAAATAAATCAAACATGTGAAACATGTTAGATTTTAGATTTTAACCCATGCTACGCCCAAATCGGAGTGTGGTCGGTCTGCGCTACGACCAAGTTCTAGTGTGCCTACAGCTACGTCGGTAGTGTGTTTGGATAACTAGACTGTTGGATTATAGCGTGCATTTGATAACCTTAGCATATTCCCGAAACACTTTGAACTTGAAATTGGTGGTAGTGAGAGAATAGAGAGAGAAATTCTTTTGGATTGCGTGTGGAAATGAAATCGTGAACATTGGTGGGTGAGTTCCACGTGAATAACTGAATTGACATATTAATTTGATATGTGTTTGGACGAAGTGATATATAATAATAAAGAATTAAATAGTTGGATGAAAAAAATATTTGTAATAGATAAATTTTAGTGGGTGTGTGAATAAAAAATATATATTATAAAAATAAAATAAAATTTTGTTAATTAATAAAAGTAAAATTTAATTTTTTTTATTACAAATATTTTGTGAAAAAATATAGAATTTAAATATGATAAATTATTATTTTTAATTATATTTAACTTTTAATGAAATTTAATAAATATTATTATATTAATCCTTTCTAATAAATATTTTATATAAAGAACAAAAAAAGAGAAAATGGTAAAAGAAAAAAAGGTTGAAAAGGAAAAAAAACGCCAAATAAAAAAATTTGAGAACAAAAAAAAAAAAGAGTAAAAAATCACCTTGTTCCACCAACTAGTTGGGTACCTCGGAATTATACCACCCTTTTGCGTTTGAAGAATTAGGTGAACCAATTGCCTGGCTCCATGTTCCATTGCCAAAGGGAGGTTTCAAAATTCTCCGAGTTAATCTTATTCAACCAATGATGAACGTAGCATGCCAGAATGACTACTAACTCATTAGAGTTTTTATTGACTATTCAGAATTATGAGCAAGATTATACATTAACAAATATTAAAATGAACAGAATTATTAATATTGCTGTGTGTATAATCAGAACCTATATCATATGAGCTATGATACATAAATAATTTGAGGAAAAAGGAACTCATGAATTTATTACGTTTTTCTTTGCCTCGGAAATTGTTGGTCCAACAGATCTACAAGCAAGACGAAAAGAAATGTTCTCATTTATCTTTTTTTTTACCAAAGGTGATTATACTCTCACTACCGCAAATAATAATTTAAATAAAGTCTTGAAGTTTTAAAGAATAAATTGTAACACAAAAGTTGAATAGAGTGGCATGGGTATGATAATACACTACAAGAAAATTATCAATTAGTGACGCAGCAATATAGACTCTAATGCGTCGCTAACTCAACGCTAAAGACAATAGCGACGCATTAGCGTCGACTTTGCGCCGTAGGCTTGGTGACGCTAATTCTCCGACGCTAATAGCATCGACTTATCGCCCACGGTTTTGTTGACGCTATTACCGCGAATGGTGGCGCTATTGCAATACTATAATGACACAAAAAATGTCATCGTGAAGCCCTATTATGCGTCACTACTCCAACTCTAAAGCGGCGCTGAAACTGTTGATGCTAATATGGCGCTATAACTCAGTTTTCCTGCGTGGCTACTGCGACGCTAAGGTGGCCCTAAATATTGAGACGCTATTGCGATGCCAAAGAGATGCTAAGAACAATATGTGACGCTAAGAACAAAATTCACGCCGGAGGCATCATTCAAATTGACATCATTTATGTTCTCGACATTCTCCTCGCGTATTTCAAATGATTTTACATTTAATTCACATCTTAATCTTACATTCGATTCACATTCAATTTTTTTTACATTTCAATCGATTTCAAACAATTTTACATCAACTCACATCTTAATATTAACTTTACATTCCTCTGCTCTAGCCCAACGACGGAGTTGGAGAACAATGACGGCATAGAAGAAGAAGGTAGCGAAGATGACTCCTCGCTCGGCCACGTGTCATCCAGCAGCGAGTTGGACGTGTTGGGCGACGTGAGGAAGTGGTCCATCGAGCGAATCTCCTTGGCGCTGAGAGGATCGGAGTCATAGCGCGATAAGTCATCGGATCACTGCGTCGTCATCATCGCCGCCGCCCAGTGGCCGTGGGAGTAGAGAGTGTGGAGAAGATGGGGCCACCAGAGCATCGTCGGAGGGGTGGCACCGGAGATGTGGTGGTCGTTGGGGCAGCAGCAACAGTAGGAGGAGGAAGAGGAGGCGGCGGTGTCGTCGGAGCAGCAATAGTAGGAGGAGGAGGAGGCGGCGGCGGCAGCGTCATTGTCATCGGAGCAGCAATAGTAGGAGGAGGAGGAGTAGGTGACAACATCATCATCGTCGGAGCAGCATCAGTAGGAGGAGGAGGAGGCGGCCACGACGACGTCGGGGCAGCAGCAATAGTTGGTGGTGGATGAGGAGGAGGAGGAGGACACGACGGTGTCGTCCAGGCAGGAAGCAACAGTAGGAGGAGAGTGGTTAAAAGGAGGAAATGACGATGTCCGTAGAGCATAAGCACTATGAACCATCAGATTAAATGAGAGGACGGTTCGGATTCATTCTTCGACAAGCACACGGATCGCCACTTAGCTTCACAAATTTGGCGACGCTATTGCGTCACTAATGTGTCACCACGTTAATTCAATTATGATAGGTAATTAATTCTAAAATATGTTAAATAGCGTCACAAATTAACAACCCAAAAATTACGATGCTAAGGTAGAATATAGCGTCACATTGGCATTGACAATGCGAGACGCTAAAGTAGTGTCACGAAATGGCGACGCTATTCTGACACTAAAATTGAGTAGCGACGGAACCGGCGACGCGATTGTGAAGCCATTGTGTCACTACATCAATGCGGCGCTAATGCGGCGCAAAGGTGGCACTAAAGTAGATTTATTAACTATAAAGTTATTAACTAGTTATATATGTAATATATATATATATAATATTTGTGTGTATGTGTATGTGTACATGCATATGTATATGTGTATATATATGTATACACATATATGTATGTATATGTATGTGTATGTGTATGTGTATGTGTATGTTCATATGTATATGTGTATAAATATGTGTATGTGTATGTGCATGTGTATGTGCATATGTATATGTGTATATATATGTATACGTATATATGTATGTATATGTATATATTTATCAACATCGTCCAAAAAATTTGAAAATCATACGATTAAATGAGGCCATTCTAAGAAGTCCCGACGGTCGGATCTCCGACAATCAACATTTGAATCCCATGGAAAATGAAGAAGCACTATTCCCCAATTTTGAAATTAGGGAATAGGAGTAAAATGTATGTATAACATAGTATATTAATTTTTGTATATTACATAATAGAATAATATTGTATAGTATGGTGTATAGTATAGTATAATATAGTATAGTATAGTATAGTATAGCATATAGTATTGTATTGTATAGTATAATATAACATAATATTATATAGTATAGTATAATATAGTATAGAATAGTATAGTATACTATTCTATAATATACTATACAATGTATAACATATATTGCCAAAAGAACTCAAATTAGCATCTACTTAACGTTGGAATCCTCCAATGCTAATATAGCGTCGCATTTGTCGACGCCAAATACAACGCAAGATGTCGGCGCTAATATCGTCTCTTGTTTTAGCATCGCCATTATGGTGACGCTAATTGAGCATCGCAAGCTTGTGACGTCAATACAACGCTATCATCTTCATGTGTTTTTTAGTTTTCGCGTGTGATAGTTGCGTTGAAATAATGTCGCGATGATGCCTCATTTAGCGTCGACATATTTTGACGCTAATGCGACGCTAAAGTGACGTTATTGAGAGGTCAGTAGTGTCTGCATTTGTCGACCCAATGATGATGCTATTGCGACGCTATTGGCATCTATTTAGCGTCACATGGTATGACGACACTAATTTACGTCGCAATTCAACATTTTTCTTGTAGTGATTTTAGGAGTGACAATGAAATCCCCCTTCTAACAAATGGCATAGATAAACTTCACCTATATGATTTATTCTAACCTAAAGTGATAAGGATTAATCTTAAAACTTTTGAATTGTATATGTACATGTCACGGGGTCATTCTCGGACACTAGACCACGTGCGGCGACTAGGCGGATAGGCACCTATCCAAGTCTGTTTTGAGTTTGCAGCGGAAGTTTTATGGTCGAGACGACTATGCCGAGAGTCGCTCTTATAGACATTCAATCACGGACATGACTAGAGTGTTGGACTACTCGTCACGAGACCGTGGCATTAGCGCGTTGTGGCACTAATGTAGGCGCTTGGACGCTTAAAGTCCGAAGGGGTGACGAATGGACCACGAGACGCCACGAAGGGACACCGATGTGGGTTGCCACCCCACGCTCAAGGCCATGACACTAGAATTAAAGGAAAGCTTACTTGTATTAAATATGATGAAACATAACATACAATTGGGCATCGAAAAGCACTAGTGAACTCCTCCCAGTGTACCGTAGGTATAGGAGTCTTGTTACATATTGAAGATGCAAAAGACGTACCCTACGGGAACGTCACCTACTTGGCCATTCATAAGGATGGCCTTACAAGATAAATGCCCTAAGGGCGGATAACTTGATACTCCACAATATTACGCAGTGCGGGACGGCTGCATGTTTTCCATGTTTTTGGCGCTTAGCAGCTGAGGGCTATAAGTTGAGCGGCACTGGTGCCGCGAGGCTTCACGCTTCGTGTCACGGGAAACACCCCGTGACATTCTCCCCCACCAAAGTCGGCGACGCCCCCGACGCCGCTGTCCGGGCTTCCTCGGGGCCTTCGTCTTGAGTCTTGACTTCGCTTGTCTCGTTCAATTCTGCATTCTTTGCCTTGACTTCGACTTCACCAGCATCACGCAACGCCAGGAATGCCCGCTCCTTGGGGTCTCGCTGAGGACTCCTCCCTCAGGCCTGCTTCGCTCGCTGATCCTTCGTCCAATCCGGGGTCATCACTTGTGCAGCGCCAGTGGAGTCCGCCATGTGCGGTCTGACTTCATCAAGCAACTATCCTTCCATCAAGTCTCTGTTGGCTTCACTTCTCTTCGACTTGCGTAGCGTCAACTTGTGTGGTTTGGCTTCTTTGGAGGTGAAACAACTCTTGTATGCCTTCAGGAATAGCGCAGAGAAGAGTTGTCTCAGGGTCGTGTAGAACACGATGAAGAGTCTCGCCATTCGACCTGCATGACTTGACTCGATGCCTTCATGTTGCGGATGGCCGCAGCATAAGGTCTCTCTTCCGTCGAATGCAAAGTACGGGACCATCTCACCCTCGATGATCATTCTTGAATTTCGACGGCTTGAAACAGCACAAGCTCTCCGATGTCGATGCTTGTAGCTTGTCTGCTTCGAGTGCCTGGGGTCGCTATGATGAACGACGAAAGTCTTCCCACGGATACTTTGGGACGCTTCAAGTCTCTTTGTGGATTTGACTCAACGTCTCTATGTTGCAAATGATTGCAACATAGAGTCTTTCATACCTCTGCCGAACGAAAAGCGCAGGACCACCTCCTCCTTGGTGATCACCTGATGTTTCGGCAGTCTTGAGGCGGGACAAGGTTCTTTGATCTGACAATCCATGCCTTATCCATCCAAGTCACCATAGTGGGCGACGATAGTCTCCCTACGTTCCCTTGTGGTTCAACTCGCTATCTCCAAGTTGCAGATGACTGCAACGTTGAGTCCTTCGTCCGCCGAGCGTTGAGAACAGCTCCACCTTACCCTTGGTGGACAAGAGATATCTCGACGGTTTGAGGTGGAGCAAGGTTCTTTGGTATAACATTCCGCACATTGTCCACTCCCAGTCGCTATGGTGAGCGACGATGAGGGTCTCCCCACATGTGCCTCTGGTTCGACTCGCTTCTCCTGCTTCGATGGGCGATCTTTGTCTTCGGCATAAGTAGCATCCTCCTTGCGACTTGAGCTTCTCTCCCCCACCATTGCCCTTGCCCAAGGGCTTTGGTGGTATGACACTTGTCCTGATTGACTTGGCAGCATCGACTAATGAGCGGAGGTTGGACGATCCGGTCGTTCCAACTCCTTCCTAGTCCAAAGCTTCTAACCCCACTGCTTGAAGAGCACCAACACTGGGTCTTCATCCTACTGGGAACACTATAGGCGGAGCTCGGTGATTCCTTTCACTTCCTCCTTCAACATGCCCATTCGGCCGATGCTGAACAATGCGATCTTGACCTCCAGTCCCAACTTGTCAGGGTTTGCATAATTGATGAACTGCCACTTCTTCCGTCCCATGTCTGGGATGCATGTTTGCCACATTCTACATTGTCGCGATGGCAATGCCATCCTGAGTTTGTCACATCTTGCAGGGTTCTTGGGATATGTCTTCTTCTGATCCTAGGACCTCCTTTGAAGCTTTGACAATCCCTTTGGGGTATGAACGGGGCGAGATCATTGTGCTCGTTCACGAAGAGGATGCACCTTAGATGCTCGTCCGTCCGCACCTTGGACAAAGTAATGCCACTGTGCCTGTCATCCTAGATCATACACCTTTGACATACAAGTTCACCGGGCGGCTTGACCCTTACGAAGGAGTAGCCGTTCCGGGTCTTCACTGATCCGTGCGGATGCTTGTGAAGACGCTCCGCTTAGATAAGCGGACTGCGGTTGGTGAACTCGTGGCATGAGTTTCCAACATTACTTCCATCTTCATTCGAAGGGACGACATCGCCAATGTGTCCTTCAAAACCTTCGCATTGCGATCCTTGGAGGCCGCTTCGATTACTCGAGGCGATGTCCGAAAGGAAAAGGCACTCCTTCCTTCGGTTGGCGGCAAAACGCTTGACAGCAGCATGCCAAGGTTTGCCGATGCTCGACGCTCAGACCATTTGCCAAATTGGTCGCTGAGTTGAGGCGTCGATTTGCGTTGGCATGTATCAGGTTCGTCCCACTCCTCGATGGATGACATCGCGCCGCTTGCGGGGCAACACTTGACGAGGCAGGCAAGGCTGGCAGCTCGTCCGCGAGTGTTTGCAAGTAATCAACGCTTTGCTCCATTCCCGAAAGTCATCGTGGCGTGACAAGCGATGCTGCGACACGACAAGATGCTTGTGATTGATGCTCCTTGGCCAAAAGGATGATATTCTTTGGCTGAAAAGGGACCATGAACCTTGATATTTGTCTTTAAGCCAACTTCTCCCGTGAAGCGGTTGTGCACTTCACGTTGCATGACTGGGTATGCGATGCGACGTCACGAAATACCGAGCAGCGCTAGGTCGTCATGATAGTGCATGACCGACAGTCCCTGAATGTGACACGGGTCCTCCGAGTTACACGACGCTCGTGTAAGCGATCTCATGATATGAACAGCGCAAGACCATCATGCGGAGCATATGGCCACTCTTTGACGCAGCGCGACACTTCAGGATTCCCGACTGTATACCTGGGGTGGTTGATCTGCTCGAGTGAGCGACGCATGACCGTCCCGGTTAGGCGGGGCAATCAATCCGCCATCATGATGCATGACAGACGTTCCTTGACACGACACGGGTGTATGAGGAACATGCTGCGGGGCACGACTGGGCGTGCGGTGAGGAGGCTTGCCATGCATTCCTCGTTGGCGTCCACGATCAAAGACCATGGTACCAGTGCACCTGGGCGTGATGGAGTATTTGAGCGAAAGCACATTTCTACGCCAGGGCACGTTGCGACGACACAAGCGAGTCATCGTCGCTGGGTAATCCGAGCAGGAAGAACTGCTCTGATACCACTTGTCACGGGTCATTCTCGGACACTAGACCACGTGCGGCGACTAGGCGGATAGGCACCTAGCCAAGCCTATTTTGAGTTTGCAACGGAAGTTTTATGATCGAGACGACTATGCCGAGAGTCGCTCTTATAGGCATTCAATCACGGACATGACTAGAGTGTTGGACTACTCGTCACGAGACCATGGCATTAGCGCGTTGCAGCACTAATGTAGGCGCTTGGGCGCTTAAAATCCGAAGGGGCGACGAAGGGACCACGGAACGCCACGAAGGGACACCGATGTGGGTTGCCACCCCACGCTCAAGGCCATGACACTAGAATTAAAGGAAAGCTTACTTGTATTAAATATGATGAAACATAACATACAATTGGGCATCGGAAGGCACTAGTGAACTCCTCCCAGTGTACCATAGGTATATGAGTATTGTTACATATTGAAGATGCAAAAGACGTACCCTACGGGAACGTCACCTACTTGGCCATTCATAAGGACGACCTTACAAGATAAATGCCCAAAGGACGGATAACTTGATACTCCTCAATATTACGCAGTGCGGGGCGGCTGCATGTGTTCCATGTTTTCGGCGCTAAGCGTCCGAGGGTTATAAGTTGAACGGCACTGGTGCCGCGAGGCTTCACGCTTCGTGTCACGGGAAATGCCCCGTGACATACACACGTAGATATATACGCATATACGGACATGCATAAGCGAACTATATATATTTGACTAATCAAACTGTTATTATTTTTCTTTTTTTAAAAAATATTAAACGATTTTTTTCTCGATACTATGTAAACAATTATATAATGATTATTTTAATAAAACATATAAAAAGAAACTTGAAAGTGGCAAGAGAAGAGTGTCCCACATATGCATTTCTTAGTCTTCCTAATTATTAAATATTATTTAAAAATATCATTTGATATGTATTTTCAAATAATACAGATAATAGTAAATAAAATGGATTTTAACAAAAATGTTCCAATTTTAAGCCGAGGACCGAATATTCATATCTTGGTCTCATACGTAATATGTATTGGGCTAAGAATTTATAAGGAAATATGATTATATTCCTAGCGCTCTTGATATAATTAGTAGCTCATCCAATTTCACATGATGTGAAAGAAATTAAATTTTTTGAGGTCCGGCGTTCAAAGTCAAACAAAGCTCAAAGTTAATTTTCTCTCTTAATGGTTTGTGTGTTGACTGGCTACATCAAAGTTGTCGGCCTTACCCCAACAAGTGTGAGATAGCTAGAATGCCAAAATAATTCACAGAAAGATGAATCTCTTTGCCTAAGCTTTTAGGATATTTGATAACTTATCAAATTGAATAGGAGAGTAATGAATGTATTAAGAACTTTTCGTTTTTGCCTTTTGATATCGTTTTCTTCATCCTTTTTACACCTCTTGTTAGTTTTGCAAAATATATGTATTAAGAACTACTAGGTCCTTGTTGATTTCCAAAATATAATCGATATGACCGATAGCGTATTATAACTATACATATTATTTTTAAGTTTTGCAAACTTGTACACAATTCTAATCATTCATCATGGACGTAATCATTTTGGATAGTTTCATCAGGACCTCTTGAATCTATCAATAAAAGTAAAAGAAACTGAAAAAAATGATGTCAAAAGACCTTATTACGCTCACTAATTTCATCTAAATAATAGATTGAAATCATTTCTAGTAGTATAGATAAGCATATATATATATGTGTATAAAAATCATATATATATATATATATATATATATGAAGAACTCATGACAACAAATAAATAAACAATGTGTAATGTACAAGTCGCAGCATGCAAAAAGGACCAAGAATATGATGTAACGCGCAAATAGCGAGGGAGCGGTAATACATATAACAGGGAATAAAAATCAGAAATATACAGGCTGCCCTTCGGGGTGACCACACGGGGTTCCCGTTGGCGTAGAGGACGAGGTTGCAGTCCGTCTGCATGGCGAGAGTGTAGCCTCCGCTGGTGAGCTCAAAGCCGGCCAGGATGTAGTACTTGTCCTTCAGGAAGTCAATTGCCATACAATGTTGTGGCTGCAGCATGACAAACCCGAACAGGACGGCCAAAAGGATGAGAGGAAGAGATGTGGCAGTGGATGATGAGATTGCCATCATATACGTTGATTAATATGGACGCACGCACGCACGCAAGCGTTGTATCTTAATTTTATCTCAAACGGATGGACTACGTGTTTGCACCGTCTGCTGTGTGTGCCTGGCTTGCATGGGGGCTGAGCTTCTTATAGCCGTAAGCCGAGGAGCTCCTCCATCGAGATGTGAAGGACGTCCAAATCTCAAAAGTGTTTTATAAAAGACCTAGAAAAGGAATCCTTCTATAAACGAAAAATAAAAAAAAGTCCTAGAATATTATCTAGTCATATTTTTGAACTTTCAAATATTGGTGGGTACGTGGTGGATCTAGATTGGATAATATGAAAAGACTCGAGCTCAGCTCATAGGTTAACTTTGGAAGAAAACAGAGGTGAAACGATATTCAAAATGCCTTAGCAGTAGTAGGCCATCCTTTTTTCAGTAATTTTGATATGTTCATATTACCAAAACTACTTTCTACCCTCAAGAAATTTTTTTTTTTCATATTAACATATTGCTATTGGGATATATATATATATATATATATCACATAGAAGACACATTGCTACTGGATCATACAGATTAATAATAGCTGACCGGGAGTCGTTGCTTTATATATTCTTTAGAGAACAAAAAAGAAAGAAGCGAGCGATTTTTTTTCTCCATTGGGAGTTGGTGGTTCAAAATATTAGAACAAGATGGCATATTTGGTGTTTATTTACATTTTTCAACCGTAGACTGTGGATAAGCTTATGCAGTTATACTATAAAATATGCAAAACTTCTTGTTTCTTCTCTCATTATGTTTAACAAGTCGAACAGAAAAAAACATCAGACAATCTTATGAGCTAATATTTGATAATGGCATATTGATAACATTTGAAAAGAAAAGACTCGTAATTTGTTTTTCTCTCTCGGGGGTTGTTCCGATAGAACGTGATGACATGTAGGTGTCCTATCTATTTACATTAATGACTACAAGAATATTTTATCCGTAGCAAAATCTTCGAAATCCGTCGAAAATATGCTTTTGCAACAAATTTTTCGACGGATAGTAGTTAGTTAGAAATTTTGTCATCGAAAAGAATTATCGACGGTCCTCAAATGTCCCTTCCGAAATTTTGACGGATGTCTGCGACGAAAAATTTGCCTTCAGAATTTTTGTTGTGTCGTCTTCCAAACTTTCGATGGATCGGAAGCTCGTAATTGGGTTGCCAAAATCGGAGGAAGTAGTGTTGGCCCCTTCACAAGTTTCGACGCGTTTTCATGGGATAATCCATCAATAGTTCCGATGGGAGAACTCTCGTCGAAACCTTCGAACTCCCATCGAAACCTTCGACGGGTGCGACGAATACGTCCATCAATTTTGTCATTGCATTGAAGCCTTCGGTGGGCGACACCCGTCGAAGCCGTCGATGGGCGCTGTTTGTCGTAGGCACCGACGGAGTGCGACGAATACGTCCATCAAAATTTTTTTAAAAATATAAAAAAATAGGCCGCCTACTGTTGAATCGGCGCTGGCAACCGATCCCAAGCAAACGGCCGGAATCAATATAGAGAAGGAGAGAGGGAGAGGGAGAGGGGGATGGGGATGGGGATGGGGCCAAGGACGCGATCCGCCATCCGTGCGCCGGATCTGGCCGCCTGCGAGCTCGATCTGCCGCCCGCCTACGAGCCCGATCTGCCGGCCCCCCGCGTAATCGTAAGTTCCCATTTTGCAGCCCGCGCGCTGAATTGGCCACCTGCAAGCCGGATTTTGACTGCTTGCGAGCTGGCGGATATGCCGCCTGCGACCGAATCTGGCATCCTGTGAGCCGGATCTGGCAGCCTGTGCACTGGATCTAGCTGCATTGGCTGCCGGATCGAGAGAGAGGGAGTGGGGGAACGCGGCCGGAGTCGACAAAGAGGAAGAGGAAGAGAGGGAGGGCGGCTGGGATCGCCAAAGTCGGGAGTCACCGCCACCGTCGCCGTGGGAGAGAGAGGGAGAGGAGGAGAGATGGGGGGAGGGGGGGGGGGGGGAGAACGAGTAGGAAACGAGAAAGGGGGAGGGAGGAAAATATAGGGAGAGAGGGGGGCGGGGCGCGGGATCGAGAAGGTGGAGGGGGGAAATTGCGCGAAAAAATATTAGAGTTAACGACGGATTTATATTATTAAACATTATAATATTATATATATATATATTAACATTTACGACTAAAAACATTAATAATCATACAATTATATTGTTAATATTGTAAATAATATTTTAATTATTGTGGACCAAAATTTTAACATAATGATTTTTTTTATAAATCACAATATGACTCCTTAAAGATATAAAAGACATATTATAAAACTAATTAAATTAATAGATTTTTGAATAAAATTAATTAAAAGACTTAAATTTTATAAATATTGATAATAAATGATATTATTTTAATTACCGACGGCCAGTAATTTCTTTGAAATTACAGATGGATGCTAAATTCTTTGATAATTTCGAAGACATTATCCTTTGATAAAAAATAATAATATATTATTAATGTCTATAATCCAATACATATCTCACTTCCATTTACTTAAAATATTTATAATATAATATTATATCACTAATGTTTATAATCATATATATTAATACATATAATTAATATCAATACATATAATAATAATATTAATATATATATAAATATTGATAATAAATAATACTATTTTAATTACCGACGGGTATTTCCTTCAAAATTACCGACGGAATACTAGATCTTTCGGTAATTTCGAAGGCATTATCCTTCGATAAATAAATAATAATTTAATAATAAAATAGTGAATATATATTTATATTATATTATATATTATTATAAATATAATTACCAACGGGTTCAGCCTTACAAATTATCGATTGATTTAAATCCTTTGATAATTTCGAAGGCTATACTTGTCGGTAATGTATCAACGGGGATTTGCCGTCTGTAGTAACGAAGGACTTTTTGGCCTTCGGTAATTCGAAAGAATTTTCTTATCTGTCGCAACTGCCGTAAAAAATGTGAAGGATATGTGTTATATGAAAAATATCCGTCGCAAATTAGCCTTTTTCTTGTAGTATAATTTGCGAAGTGGGTTGGAACATAGTGATAGAGAGCTCGTCTTTGAATGCCTGATATTTAAAAACTCTATAAGGTTGGGTAAGACGGTATCAAGAAAGCTATTAAGGAAATATTAGTTTATGAAGTTTATACTTTCTTTGCGATGGATGTATAAAAAGATGGTGTTAAAGAAAGTATTTGATTGATAAGTGAAGGTGATGAATGGATCCTTCTTGTCTAAGTCTCGTCTTAAACATTGTTTGAGGACAAGCAAGTGTCAAAGTTTGTAGGATTACATATATTTTACAACATATAATTAGAATATATTCAATATTAGTTCAATTAAGAATGCATTATTTTTCACTATTTATTTTATTTCATTTCTTCATGCTAGTGAGTTACCGAATTTTTTTTTAAAAAATATTTAGAGGGAGCTGACGAATAGCTAGCAGATATACCATAAAAAGGTGTTAAATGTAAATCTAAAGGAAAAAAATGGAGGTGTCCCCTATGTTTCTATCCTTTGGATTAGAAATTTATGGATTCTATTTTATTCATTTTCATTTAACGACTTTAAATCTGATTCATAGATTTTTGATCTAATGAATAAGAAAAAAGGAGACACCATGTCCCTCACTTAAAGGAGGGACACACCTATTAAGTCCAAATCTAAAATATCGATATATAGCATTTCACAGGATGTGAAGCACGACTCATGGCCATGATGGATAGATTTCATAAGTTGTTACAAGCATGTAGCAACACTACTAAAGAAGACTTACGAATCAAGAATGCAAATTAACGGATCATTACCAATACCTAATGCTCTTGACAAAATTGAGAGTTTGTGACTTGCAGATAAGTCACATCTTTGGCAAAGACTCGGAGAAATAATGAGACATGAGTTAGTTATAACAACCCTACATGTAAATTTTAATTAAACCTTAGTGGATGGTAACAACATCAATAGAGAATTCAATATATATTAAACATCGAAGTAGTGAGTATATTTAACAAGCCTTGAGATACAAAAATGGAAGCTCCTTTATTGATTATTTCACTATTCACGGGTCATGAGGAGTAGCTTGGCCGTTGAATTTCCTTTTTGGTTGTAGCCTTCCGGATTTGAATACATATTTGATTTCTTTAAAGAATCACACTTGAAGAATGAAGGAATTAATTAAAGGAATTAATATATATTTCATTATCTTATATTCTTAGGATTGTTTGAAAACATATTATGAAGGAATTAAAGGAGTTTGAATGAGTTTAAACTTGGGGGGTTATCATATCCAAAATTGAATGTTTTAGTTTGATAAAGACTGAAAATCCTAACAAAGATCTATTGAACTACTTTTTTTTATCATGCATGCTTATAATTTTGTAACAAAATTAAGTTATCATGCATGTTTATTACTTATCTAAGAAATTAAAAAATAACTTGTTTATTGATTCAACTACTTTTTTGCATTTTTATTCTATCCATTTTTTTTCATTTTCTATGTGATCCCATACTAGCTAGAACAAACATACCAACTATTCACAATTGAACAAATACGATCCGATTTTTTAAACATTGATAGGAGACAAGCTGCTATCTCTTATCAGGTATCATGTATCGATGATCAGGCGTCAGCGGACGCATCAGTATTTTGTCAGCATAGAGGACAAACAGCGGCAGTGGACAATGGCACGAGGACGTTCAGCGATGAACAATCATCGATGGAGTTGGGAGATTGGACGATGATGGAGTCGGAAGAAAATTGCATAAAATAGGTAAAATGCCAAAACGAAAAGAGGGTTAGGAATTTAAGATGAAATCTTTAGCAACTCTATGGGAGTGTTTGGTACGAGGTTACAATGAGAACTATAGGCTTGTTCTCAACTTTCCATTCAAATAGCCTTACGAGCATAGCATGAAGCCCACAGGTCATCATTGCGGGAGCAAGGAAAAGCAGTAACAATCTTGTTCTTACTCCATGGTGGAACAAGATGGTTCTCACCGTAAGAACATTTCAAGAGCAAAGAAAAAATGTTCTGGATTAATATAAAAGTAGGCAAATAGGCCCTATATGTTGCGATGCTAATTAGAGGTTAAATTGGCACTGAGCAATCTGTTGATTCAACACGAAAGAGGCGACGCTAATTGGATGCTGATGTAACTCTAAATTAGCATCCACATGACATGTGATGGTATAGTGATGCTAGTGGATGGCGCTAAGTTAGCATCGACGAGTTAATGGCGCTAAGTTAGCATCGATGAGTTAATGGCGCTAAGGTTATGCAAATGTGAAGCCACACTGAGGCCTTTTATTATTTCCTTCGTTGTGTCACTATTGTGGCGCTAAATATCAATATTAAAATTTTAATATATACCTATCTTTCAATTTTTCTAATTACACTATTGAGGAAATCATGTCACTTAATTCCACACTCATGATTAAGAATATAAAAAATATATAATTAAAATAATTAAGAAAAGATATATATTATATGTACAATATATTGAAATGTGTGTATATATACATGTAGGTATATAAATTAAATGTACAATGTTATACATAATATATATACTATTTATACTAATAAATGTGCAAATCAATTTAAATTACATAATTATATCAATATATATATACACACACATATGTATATTTATAAAGTGTAGTTAAATTAACATTCTTTCTTTTTGTGTGTGTATATAGATATTTAATTTTTCCATCTAACAACTAAGAAAAGCTATATCGCTTAATTCCATGTTCATAATCACATGATTAACAAAAGGAGTCATAGATGCCTAAAATGTAGGTATATTAATCATATGAACTATGCTATATATATCAAATTCACATTAATTACCTACTTAAATCAATATATGTATATATATATATATATATATATATATATATATATATATGTGTGTGTGTGTGTGTGCGCGCGCGCGCATTTGTATCTACATGTATATTTGTATTCATATACATCTATAAATATAAGTATAATTAATATTTAATTAGTTTATTAAATTTTAGTAGAGGTAACATATATGTATACTTTTGAAACCTTGGTGCCATAATAGGGCCACATTAGTGATGCAATGCATTTAGCCCCACTTTAGCTTCCAATTGGCACCACATATGCTTACAAGTTACAACGAGCATTGCAGGAAGTGGATGCCATGATAACGCTGAACTCAATGCACCTTCAGGGAGAGTACCAAGTTAGCGTCGTAACGTAGAGCTATGATTTACTGTGCATTTTTGCAATTTGTGCGTGTACTAGTAGTGGCACAGTAGCTTCGAGAAGGTGCCAAGTTAACATTTTGTAACACCAAAGCCATGTTAATTTGAGACAATTGGGAGGCAACTAGCGTCGCTTGACCACCAACTCTATTGTGTCGTTGTTTCCTCACTATTGTCGTGGAGTTAGCATCGCCAATATTGAGACACTAATTTTGTGTGGCTACTAGACAAATAAAAACCTTAAGACCACTATATGTGTACATTAATGCATGGAGGATGCACCTCAAATTAATAGGTCTGGGTCTTTTGTGGTGTAGGCCATGAGGAAATGCAGGGCAAGTGGAGTGATGCTCAACCCAACTTACGATGTCGTTTGGCACGAGTGATACATAGCAAAGTCACGTGTCACCCGCCACCGTAGGTGGGAGTCCTGGGACGTGCAGGGTCGATGCCCGGCACATGCGCACGTAGGTGAGCCAAGCATCACCTGGCTTCCAGAGGTGACAAAGCGTGGCACTCCTATTCCTAGTAGGAGTCGTATTCCTAGTCCGAGCTGGAGTCATACATGTCCAGGATGTCATATCATCCCAAAACGATTCTACCTATCCCAAAGGTGTGGAGTTGCTGAAGGACGTCGAGCTAGGCATGCAAAGCCTCTGACTTTGAGTGGGAGAAGGTTCGGGCGCAGTAGGTGACCTTGCAGATGTGGCGAGCATGCGACGAACGTGGCACGGGTGTGTGGCGGCCAAAGACCCAAGGCGAGTAGGACTTGGGGCAACAATGCATGGCCGAATTTCCTTCCAGGCCGAGTAGCATTAGGAGAGGTTTTTAAGAGATAAGATTGCGTAGAATGAGCATCGTCGCAGCACACCAACTCAATACTATCACTGATCTGGTCTTGTGAAAATCAAACACATGAGAGAAAATCCTCCCGTAAGCTTTGCAGCCTAGTGGAGAACCAATTAAGATATACAATGCATAACTTGAAATAGTGTAAATCAGTAATGATGATGGTAACTTATCTTGGTTTGGAAGTTGGGCATAGGGTCATCATAATCATGAATAAGAAAATCAATAGACAAAAGAAATAGTAAGATCGCATGAGAAGTGATATGCTTAGAAATCATGACATAAAAGATAAACATACTTGACTTGATCTTTACTTGTACATACTTCTTAATCTTGAATCATGCTTGCTTTACTATCCATACTTGAAATATGCTTGCTTTACTATCCATACTTAAAATATGCTTGCTTTACTTATCCATACTTTTTAATAGTAAATCATGCTTAAAACAATCAGGGTGACTTTAGGTGCCTTTAGATTCTTGGGGTATGACGAGCAAACGATACAACCGTGTGCGATCAATGGGTGATCAAACCATGACCAAGAGAACGACCATTATCTTGAGACACTTGCCTTGGACTGGCAACCCATTATTCATGTTACATCTTATCTTATTAATCACTTTAGAAACTTGTTATTCTTGTTCTTCATGCAACACTATAAGAAAAAAGCTAATAACAGACGATCAAAATCGTCTGTAATCAGCCCCAAAACCGTCTGTAATCTCATTACAGAGGAATTTATCGACGTAACCAATCCGTCAAAAAAATGGTCATCGTAAATCATTTTTCGACGGTCGGAGAAAATCGTCGAAAGTATCGACGGTTTTGACCGTTGAAACTTTCGACGGTCAAAACCGTTGAAACTTTCGGCGGTCAAAATTGTCAAAACTTTCGGCGCTCGTCGCAATCCGCCGAAACTTTTGGCGGTCACAAACCGTCGATACTTTCGGCGGTCATCGCAATCGTCGAACTTTCGGCGGTCGCAACCGTCGCAACGAAGTTTTAAAATATAAAAAAATTAGTCGACCGTCAGCGGTCGGCCGCGGGAGGCCAGATCGGCCGCCCGAGAGAGAGAGATAGAGATAGATAGATAGGTAGATATATATATATATATATATATATATATATATATATATATATATATATATATATATATATAGAGAGAGAGAGAGAGAGAGAGAGGGCGCGCGAGGGTCACCGACGGTCGTCGTCCGGGAGGGAGAGGGTCGCCGGCCGGGAGGTCGTCGGGCAGGTCGTTAGGTCGTCGAGGGAGAGAGAGGTCGTCGAGGGAGAGAGAGAGGAAAAATAAGAAGATAATGGAGTGGGATTGGGAACATTATATATATATATATATATATATATATATATATATATATATATATGTAGGTGGAAAGATGAGAAAGCGGGAAAACGAAAAAGAAAGAGCAGGATAGTGAAATTTTAATTACTGACAACTCTGACCGTTGGAAACTTAACAAATATTAATAATATATATTATCATGATATATACGAATATAATATTAATTATTTTTTATATTATCGACGATCGTGGCAGTCACAAATTATTTAATTATAAATATAAAATATTATATTTAGTTATATATAATATTTATTTTTTTAGTTTACCGACGATCTGAACCGTCGCTAATTATTACCGACGGTCCTAACCATCAAAAATTATAACGGTTCAGGCCTTCGCTAATTATATTAACAAAAGACTCAGTATATTATATTACTTTTCATTTACCGACAGTCGGAACCATCGGAAATTGCGATGGTCTAAATTATCGCTAATTATATTAATAAAATACTCCTTATAATATATTATTTTACATTTACCGATGGTCTGGACCGTCAAAAATTACGACGGATAGATACCCGTCGGAAATTTCGACGTTCCTAATCGTCGAAAAATAAAATAATAATATAACAAATTGCATAATTTATTATTTTGATTTTCAACGATTGTAACCGTCGAAAATTTCGTCAAAAATTGCGGCGGATAGATATCCATCGGAAATATCGACGTTCCTAATCGTTAAAAAATAAAATAATAATATATTAAATTACATAATTTATTATTTTCATTTTCGACGGTTACAACCGTAAAAAATTCCGTTGAAAACATTTCCATCGCAAATTCCGACGCAAATTGTGACGAATTTCTATCCGCCGGAAATTACCTGTCGAAAAATGGCAATTTTCTTCTAGTGCAATGGAGACCAAAAGATTAGTAGGAGAATAAATCATTAAAAGGATTCCTATCTTAATCAGGTATCGATCTCAATGGGGAATATGACATTAAAATCCATCGTAATCATGCTTAATCATAAGGCAAACAGTCAATGATCAGATCAAAATCAAGGAAAAAGGATGAACGTAAAAGGGACGGTTCTGTAGCTTGGCACGACTGTGATGGTATGGTGGAACGGGCATTCCAATGGGAATGGCACAGTCGTATCATGGCACAGGCATGCTGCAAGTACAGGGAGATAGCATGAGCATGCCAAAAGGTGGCACGACCGTGAAGGAGTATGAACGCGGTCCAGCGATTCAAAGAGGTCGGTCGACTGGTTCTCTGTGCTGAGAATCAGGTTATGGCATGGACGTGAGTATGGAGCGGCACGGTTGTGACATCATGAAAGGTCGGTCAACCGAGGCCAACAGATTTTTTACTTAGGCTTGGACAGGCGGCACGGGCGTGCCACAAGGTTGGCACGGCCGTGACAGATGTGGAACGGGCATGCCGTAGGACGACACGGCCATGAGTATGGTGGCACGGGCGTGACGGTGGCGATTTCCAGCCGATTTCAACACGAAAATCATACAAAATCTTTAAAAACAAATCCTAGAACAATCACTATATCCTAGCAAATAATCAAAGCAATTCCAAACAGAACAACAATCAATTCCTACGAGAATCAATACTTATTACTTTGCAAATCAGGGACAAAACAGAGAACGAAACAGGGGCTTCATGGAACTTCTTCATATTCTTTCTTGATGTAATCATAGCATGGCAATACATTCGATATATTTATAGTTATGCAAGGTGATTTCAATTCACCCACCTGAACCTATGTTTGTCCTTACTGTCCAGCTCATATTAGATATTCAGATCTCCTCGTCCCTGATGTCGCTAAATTTCGTCCGGCCAATCTCCATCTGTAGTATGGCCAAAGTTATGGTGCTGGGAGGAGGCATAACAACGAATACCGACCTATATGCGAGAAGGGGTTGCAAGTTCCAATTGTCCTTACCAGAGAGGAGCAGGGGTTGGGGTTTAGGGATGGATTCGAGATGAACAACACAAAAGAAAAGGGAGAGATGATTTTGGGGTGGATGAAGAGATTTTCTTTTGACGTTTTACTCCTTTGTTGTTAATTCTTCATATCTGTTTTCCCCTCCCATTAATTGCCACGATTCCCTCATTATTTGTCAAGTTATTATCCCATAATAATAGGGATTTGCACTTATTTTCTAATTTGGCCGTTTCATTTTATCTTATCTTGTTTTCATTTTTTTGTAGTTGTTACACTAGTCGAGGGTGATATTACTCTTAAAACCTTACTAACATGCAATTTGATTATCAAGAATCTAACCAAAGTTATCCAAGAATCACTTATCAAGAGGCCAATCACTCGACGTGTCTGTGATGAGCAGTGGCATCGAGTGGACGAAGGGAGAATGCAAAAGTCACGTGGGGAAGCACACTCGGTGGGAAAAATAAGAGAATTAATAAAAGGACAAGAAGTTAAAAGATAAATGGTTAATTATATTCTTTAATGAAATGTAAATTTTTCTGGAATATTAATTAGTCAAGAGAATATGCCAGTTTTTTTCGTGGATGTTATTGATGGGTTATTTATTCTTACGAAAAATAAATAGATTAGAACGTGATGGCATGTTTGGTGTTCTTATTTTTTTCTTAATTTTTGGACGATGGATTATGGATAAGCTTATATAGTTATACTCTATAATATCAATCCATTCCATCCCCCATTATAGAATAGCACCTTTTTCATAAGAGATACGAAAAAGAAGTTTCTAGAAAATTAATTGTCAATGATCGAAGAAATGAAAGAAAAGATTTAGTTGAACATTTGACGGGGTTAGTTTAAAGGTACAACTTTTGTAACTTCAATTAGAGCTGTAATTGTACGTGTAAAGAACTCCCTCCTTACTACCCATAATAGAAGTAATAGGTAAGGATGACAGACTTGAAAAGCATTGGCACACATGTAAACGAGGCGCTCTACAAACTAAGCTATAGTCCTTGTCATAGAGATCTTAACATATAAATTTTTTTATCGTCGGGAAATAATCAAAGGATTCATGCGTGCTCAAATCAAGGAATCAGTTAGATATGATGCAATGGGTGTAAACAAATAGCGCGCCACTCCACTAAGTGCGACTTGGAGGACATGATTGGTTGTGAATTTTTATATCAAAGAAACAATCAAGTTTGTTAATAGTTAATGCGATGTCTTGTAGAAAAAAATATGACCTATGCAAGCATATTCATAATGAAAGACTAATTATATTTGATTGGTATATCAAAATATTGTAAGCACAATATACGAAGCATGCTCAATAATATGAGGGTGATAAAAAAAAGACTCATGAATTTGGTGTTTTCTCTCTCTGCCTCGGGAGTTGTTGATCCGGGCGTGTTAGAAAATAAAGAGTGTTCTCGTTTTTCTGTTTTTATTTTACTTGTTTAAAAGATATTAAATGACTTCTTTGTCCTTACTATGTAAACTATTATATAATGATTTATTTTAATAAAAAAATAAAGATAAAATAATATAAGAGAATAATGCCTCTCCTATGCAGTTTAATTATATCTTATTCAACAATATAGTTTAATATAATAAGGAGACAAACATTATTTGATAACCACTTTTAGAGAACAGAAATAATAACATATTCAACAGATTTTAATAGGAACGTTTAAGTGTTAAATCGAAATAAATTCAAAAGTAAATGTTCATATATGTTTCGGTGTCATATGGAAATATATATAAACTAAGAATAGAAATAAAAAAAAGATAATTATCTTTTCAATCTTGGGATAATTAATGGGTCATCTAATTTATATGATATCAGGGCGAGTCGAGATGTCCCGACTTTAAATCTTGGTTCATTAAATGCTAACAAAGCTCGTATTAAAAAACTACTTGTCCTTTTTCATGATGCACACGTTAGCCGGGTAAAACCAAAGGGAGCGGCTGTTGATTATAACATAAAATACATAACCATGAGCTCAGTAATGATAGAAACCACAAATCTTGGTTAATTAATTGTCAAGATGTTTCTTTATTCAATTAGCTAGACGAAAAAAAAAAAACGAGACGATTCTTTGTTTGCATAAAAGTAAATGAAAAGATCCATACCCAAACAAATTTTATCAAAAGATTATTAGTGATTTTTTACAATATCCATAATGTCATTTTGTTTCTTTCCTTCCTCACATGATGACTACGTTAACGTGGGGCTCTTGGGTTAAAAAAAAAAGAAGAAACGAGAAATACGACAACAGAGAAGAGGAAGGAAAATGAAAATAGAGTTTAAGAAAATTTGAAATGAGTTAAACATAGTTATTTAAATCTTTTAAACACTTTTTTTTGGGTAAGTTATGACATGTTTCTTAGTTGTTTAAGAAAATTTCAGAAACAAAAAAGCTATTTGAATCCAGTTTTATCCAATTTTTTTTGTCTTTTGTTGTTTTGATCCGATTTTACAGCTAAAGCCGTGCGATCCGACTTTTAACTTTTAAGATATTGGCTATAACTAATTAAGAAGAAGCATGTCACTTTGAACACCGACTTCCTACCTAAAATAAAATAATGATATTAATTGATGAGCATATCGAATTATTTGGAATCACTAAAGCAATATAATCATATTTTATATTTTTTTCTCGATCTAATCCGCCGTGTATGGGATTATTAGCACTTGATAAAATTGATTTTCTGACGAATTCAAGGTAGAGTAATAAATCCTATTTAAACTAATAATTTTAAGAATTAAGTCTGGGACTCTGAGCTCTCAATTGTATTTAGCATGTTTGATGCTCCAAACGATTTGAGAAAAAAAAGAAAGGACTTTTATTTGTCTTTCTATCTAGGAGTTAATTATCTGCTGGTCTGGACGACAAAGAATTAAGATGAAGTTTGTCATCGTTTAATTGTTCCTGTTCCAATCCTTTTCAAATCAGATTTCCGGATACATATATTAATTGGCTAGCTGCTGCATGCATGCGTAATATATCAAATTATTTCATATATATGGCAGAATGAAAGCACGCAAAAGATTTTATTTATACAAATAAAATAAAGCTCATCTTTATAATTTCGTTTTATTTAGCAATTAATACACACAGACAATTAAACATGAAAAAGGCAAATAGCTGAATACATTGACCGGCCGCATGCAAACACGCAAGCTTAAATTACTACCCAAGTGATCCGAGAATTAACCATGCACACAAGTACCTTTTTCTTTCGTGATATTATTGATTTACCAATTTCATGAGTTTTCGGTGTCGATCTTTGTGTTAAATTAACGGGTTTCAGTGGATGCGTTTGCGTTGATAACGACATGAGCAGCAACATCGGCAGCAGGCGCAGATGATGATGCCCCGGTCGCCGTGAGTTTGCCCGTGTCCCAAAGGGGCGTGCAGTAGATCTCAAGGCTGGCGCCGAAGAGGACGAGGACGCACCCGCGGCCTGTGCCAAACTCGTACTCGGTCTGCCACACGGTGTTGCAGCTGAAGAAGGCCCGGTTGCAGACTTGCTGTAACGCCCCCAAATCGACCCCCGCCACGTGGCGAAGATCAACCTGGAGACGCTACGGCATGCTATGACTTTGACCATCATATTGACCATATCTCAGTCAAGAACCGAGACACGTCAGCGGAAGAAAAGAAATGAAGATAAATTATAACTTTAATTGCGGAAGTCTAAAAGAAATAAAATAAGTTCTACATCATAAATCTAAAATACGGAAGGTAAATGAAAACTAAATAACACTCTAAAAGCCCTATGGTTCATGTGTTGTCCTATCGCCAGAGCTTCATCACCACACGCCTACTCCACCACGTTACTGACTTGGTCATGTGGAAATCAGACACAGGGGAGGAGGTCCTCCCGTAAGCTTTACAGCATAGTGGGGAACCACATGATATACAATGCATGACATGAATATAA